>CM070010.1:15807405-16441149 GCA_036247105.1 Cirrhinus mrigala | reverse complement strand
GGACAGAGGTTTTTAGGCTTCTCAGAAGCTCAGGCAGGGATCAAACCCACCGCTGATAACTGATACATCCAATCAAATCTCTCCATCTGGGTTTCAGCTACAGATTTGCAAGTGTTGATGTTTGAACCGTCCAGTCACTTATCAGGCCTTTAATTACTCCGTCCCACTGATAATGAGCTTCTCGTTTGCAGCTCGGATGCGGGGGAAAATGATGTCTCAGCACCTGGCACGGATGCTGAAGGTCAGAATGGGCAAGGTTTTTTTTTTGGCAGGTGAGGCACAGAGATTTGTGGATGTGCTGAGACAGTGTCTGTCCGTAATTACCTAAATTATGTATATTAATAAATAGCTGTTTCAGTGGTTCATAGAGAAGCGTGCGTTTTTAGATGGGTTATAATCCAAAATCAAAACCATTTATTATGTACTGTCGGCAGCAAAACAACATGACAGATGCTGATTTTATTATGTTTTTTTTTTCCACATGACATCCCATCTACTAATTTAGAGGTTTTCTGATAGGCATTTGTGTGCGTTCACCCCTCATTAATTCTCTTCGTCTCAAAAAGACTGAGAGAAAATCACTTAGAATCGTAGACACAGTCATAGGATAGACTCCAGAATCTCTCTTACTCTCTCTCTCTCTTTCTATTGTGTTCAAACCCACCGGCCGGGCGGATTACACAAAGACCAGAACTAACACCAGAACCTGTGACATTCGCTTCTGTAAGTGGCGCACCGTCAGCATTATGGACACAAATGTATTCCATCTCAAACTGACATTAGCATTCCCACTGTGTGTCTGGAATGGGAGATTAATCCCCAGGTAATCTGCCAGAGAAAAGGGATAAAACAGTTTTCAGCGCAGGGAGATGTGCAGAGGCGCCAGCTCTATTGTTGCGCCTGGTGTCCAATATTTAAAGGTTTTAATGCAGTGCGGATTTTGCATGGTCTGGGACTTTTACAAAGGCCGCAGGAAGCCATGAGCTGATACTGCTGCAACAACGGACACCACACTTTATGTCAAGTCCATTGTGTGTCATTGTAGAAAGTTTTTTACTCACCTATAGGTAACAAACTGCAATTGGGCATTCATATGAAGTGACTAGACATCCCAAAAGAGTGCTTATGGCTTCATAACATTACAGGTGAACCACTGATGTCAAATGGACTATTTTAATGATGTCTTTACTACCTTTCTCGGCCTTGAAAGTGGTAGTTGTGTTGCTGTTGCTGAGTCAGAAAGCTCTCCGATTTAATCAAAAATATCTTCATTTGTGCTCCAAAGATGAACGAAGGTCTTACGGGTTTGGAACAACACGTAGGGTGTGTAATTAATGACAGAATATTACTTTTTGGGTGAACTATCCCTTTAAGATAAGCATATACCATCTATTAACAACCTCATAGCTTCCAGAACTTGACTGTTTCGCTCCATAAATATAGACTGTTGCAGTTTTACCTGCCATGTTCTGTTCATTTTATTATAGGCAAAATGTTCTTAAAGGAGAAGTCCACTTCTAAAACAAAAATTTACAGATAATGTACTCACCACCTTGTCATCCAAGATGTTCATGTCTTTCTTTTTTCAGTCATAAAGAAATTTTTTTGAGGAAAACATTGCAGGATTTTTCTCCATATAATGGACTGATATGGTGCCCCGAGTTTGAACTTCCAAAATGCAGTTTAAATGCGGCTTCAAATGATCCCAAATGAGGTTGTAAACGATCCCAGCCGAGGAAGAAGGGTCTTATCTAGTGAAACGATTGGTTATTTTCATTAAAAAAATACAATTTAAATACTTTTTAATCTCAAACGCTTTTGTGCTGCCTGAGCTCTGTGTATTCTGGCTCAAGACAGTTAGGGTATGTCGAAAAACTCCAATCGTATTTTCTCCCTCAACTTCAAACATTATTTCAAAATCATCCTACATCGCTGCAGAAGTACCGACCCAGTCTATGCAAAGTGAACATCAAGATCAAACACCGTTAACAAAAAAGGTAAAACAGCGATATAGGACGATTTTGAAGTTGAGGGAGAACATGAGATGGGAGTTTTTCGACATACCCTAACTCTCATGAACCGGAAAAAAAACAGAGTTCCCTCAGAGCAAGACAAGACGTAGCGTTTGACATTAAAAAGTATATAAATTGTATTATTTTTATGAAAATAGATCGTTTCGCTAGATTCCTTCTTCCTCGGCTGGGATCGTTTACAACCACTTTAGGGATCATTTGAAGCCACATTAAAGCTACATTTTGGAAGATCAAACATAGAAGTCCACTATAAGGAGAAAAATCCTGAAATGTTTTCCTCAGAAACCATAATTTCTTTACGACTGAAGACAGAAAGATATGAACATCTTGGATGACAAGGGGGTGAGTACATTATCTGTAAATTTTTGTTCTGGAAGGGGACTTCTCCTTTAAATTATTATTTCTCATGAAACCGACAGAAGTACAAAGCCTAGCCTCAATTCCACGTTCATCTTAATATGAAGCCACAGACTCTGTCACATTTTATGACGTAGATGAAAGAATGTGTACGCAAACACTGCAAAACATTTTAAATAGGCCAATTACCAGTGCTCTTTAGAAAGACATGCATTTTCCTGTCTCAGTCTCATTTGGAATCAGTAAGCGTCCTTCCTTTTCTTTCTTATCAGTGTTTGGAGTGTCTGGTTTACCAAGAACTTGAAATTAACATTAATGAAGTCGCAATGTGTTATCTGGGGCCAAAAGTGCACCTTTCTGCCATGCCTCCTGGTGTATCTGTCCGTCTCCTCAGCGTATAGGTTATTTATAAGTTTATTTGAAGTTGTCTGGCCGCCGCACAGCATTTTTTATGTTGCTATCTGTTCTGTTTTTCTTTCTTTCTGTTTATTCTTAAGGGAATAGTTCACCCAGAAAAGAAAATTATGTTATTATTTACTCACAGTCACTATTTTCCTCTGCACTGCCATTCAGAAGTCTGGGGTCTGTAAGATTTTGAATGTTTCTGAAATCTGTTATGCTCATCCGCACTGCATTAGTTTTGTCAAAAAATATTCTAATTTAAAATAGCTGTTTTTTATTTTAATATATTTTGAAATGTAATTTATGTAATTTGGTGTTCAAGAAACATTTATAATGATCAAAATTGGAAAATATGACAGCAAATGTGTGACCCTGGACCACAAAATCAGTCTTAAGTAGTACGGGTATATTTGTAGCAATAGCCAAAATACTGTACATTGTATGGTTCAAAATGATCTATTTTTCTTTTATGACAAAAATTATTAGGATAATAAGTAAAGATCATGTTCCATGAAGATATTTTGTAAATTTCCTACCGTAAATATATCAAAACTTAATATTGATTAGTAATATGCATTGCTAAGAACTTCATTTGGACAACTTTAAAGGTTTTCTCAATATTTTGATTTTTTTGCACCCTCAGATTCTATATTTTTAAATAGTTGTATCTTAGGCAAATATTGTCTTGTCCTAGCAAACCATACATCAGCGTATTTATTTAGCTTTCCAATGATGTATAAATCTCAATTTCAAAAAATTGACCATTATGACTGATTTTGTGGTCCAGGGTCACATATAACTTTCCCTTGCTTTATATAATATACTAAAATATAAATAAAATTTTGTAACGTCATGAGGGTGATTGGGTAATGCGATTATACTGTAATTGTTGGCGGAAGTATTCCTTTAACTTACAGCTGAATTTTAACAAGCTTAGGATTGTCCCCTTGCCCATTTCTCCTTTCTGCTGCCCAATTGTCTTTCTCTATTTCTGTCTAAAATAGATTCTCTTTTTCATCTTAGTCTCTTTCAGGAGGGAATTTACATCAATTAATCCTAATCTAGCTGGAACCGAGACAGAAGATCAGAATGGTTGGAGGGTAAAACTCTTACAGGCTTGAGTCAGTGCAGCCCACAAAACATCTCCACAGCAAGCATCAGCGACGTAATTAAAATGTTACAGGAACAAGAGGAGTCCTTGAACCTCCGTATTGCAGTACTCTTGTTGCCATGGTGCTTTCAGTGTGCGGAATGATTGTGCAGAACATTCCAGAGATTGAAAAAGAGCTCTAGAAGTCCTTGATTTTTTTTTCAACTATAAGAGAGAGAACATATTGTGTCCATGAGCAGCAGTTAAGGACGCACTTATGAGCTCATTGTGTGCTGTTTTTCCCATGTTCTGAAATGCCAGAACCTTCATGAACTTTACCAAGACATCTAGGGTTTGTTGCCAAACACATATTATAGAGCAAAAAGTTCCAGCCCTAAAATCGATTTCAATGAGACTCATTCAAAGCTGCTGTAAACAGCTGATCTGCACACCTGTCCCAAGATTAGAATTTTATATTGAAATACATAGTTACTAAACAACCATAATGTATTACTGTTAGATTTATGCATAAAACAAGAAGAAAAAAACAAATGCCAAGAGATAAGAAAAATAAACTAAATTTAATATACACCACCAGTCAAAAGTTTTTGAACAGTAAGATTTTGAATATTTTTTTAAAGAAGTCCCATCTGCTCACCAAGCCTGCATTTGTTTGATCCAAAGTACAGCAAAAACACTACATTTTTGAAATATGTTTACTTTAATTGTTTTAAAAAGTAATTTATTCCTGTAATTTCAAAGCTGAATTTTTAGCATCATTACTCCAGTCACATGATCCTTGAGATATCATTTCTGATTTGCTGCTCAAAAACAATTATTATTATTATTATTATTATTATTATTATTATTATTATTATTATTATTATTATTATTATGTTAAAAACAGCTGAGTAGAATTTTCTCAGGTTTCTTTGATGAATAGAAAGTTCAAAAGAACATCATTTATCTGAAATAGAAATCTTTTGTAGCATTATAAATGTCTTTTTCATCACTTTTGATCAATTTAAAGCATTCTTGTTAAATAAAAGTATTAATATCTATCATTTCTTTTCCCCCCAAAATTATAGTGACTCCAAGCTTTTGAATGCTATAGTGTGTAATGTTACAAAAGCTTTTTATTTCATATAAATGCTGATCTTTGTATCTTTCTATTCTTTCTATGAAAAAAAGTACTCAACTGTTTTAAATATTGATAATATTAAACATTTTTTGAACAGCAAAATAGCGTATTACAATTATTTTTGAAGGCTCAGGTGACACTGAGGACTGGAGTAATGATGCTGAAAATTTAGCTTTGATCACAGGAATAAATTACATTTTAAAATATATTCAAATAGAAAGCAGTTATTTTAAATAGTAAAAATATTTCACAATATTACTGCTTTTGCTGTACTTTGGATCAAATAAATGCAAGCTTGGTGAGCAGAAGAGAATTCTTTAAAAATCTTACTGTTCAAAAACTTTTGACTGGCAGTGTATATTCTCAATTTTATACAATTTCACATTAAGCAACAAACTTGAAATTTTTCTTTATCTGTTTCAGCTGAGGTAAAAACAACAGGTCCTGTAAGTCCTAGAGATAACAGCTCATGGTGATGTGTGTCGGGTCCCCACTACGATAGCAGCGACATTCACAAAAGTTCCCAGACCAAGCGGGAACCCAATGTTCTTCTTATTTCTGTTCTGATAAGAAAGAGATGGATTAAAGACTGTGCAAATCTGAGGGCAAATGCATCTAATCTGCTGCCCATTACACTTCACTGCAACATTGCTGTGGAGCCAAAAACAAATACTGTAACGTTAGCCATTCTAAACATCCAGTCACCTATTAATATTAATCAAAAACTGACGGATTTATTTCTCTTTCGATAATCCGTTATACTCAGATGGACATCACAATACAGAATAAAATATGTTGCTTCCGTTTCATGAACAAATTATTTATAGTCAATCACTGTTAGAAAGGATGTGGCACTGTCTGACAACTTCTGTATTTTCACTGATATGTCAGTCTCTGCTATCACTGGAACACCCCAAATCAGCCACACAGTGTACTGCATTCTAACCAGAAATGCAATAAGTTTGCATGCTTTTTCACTGATAGATGTATCACCAGTGCAGCATAAGAGAGTAGTCACTTTGGCTAACTTTGAGGCAATTGATAGCAAAACTCTGTCAGAAACAGTGCAGCACTTTAAAACATCCACCTGCTGCCTTGACACTCTATCCACATCCTTCTTTAAAATGTGTTTAGTTGTCCTGTATCGGACCTATTAGAGATAGTAAATGCCTCACTTCTTTCTGCTTTTTTGCAAGATCTTTGAAAACAAGTTGTTAGGCCTCTCCTTAAAAAACTTAGATAACTCAGTTTAAAAAAAGAAGAAGAAAAAACACCATAGACCTATCTAAAATCTTCCCTTCATTGGAAAGATAATAGAGAACATTGTTTTCAGTCAGTCAGTTGAGCAAATTCTTAATCTCATGTGATATTTCAACAACTTCCAATCTTTTTTCTGAACACATGACAGCACAGAGACAGCGATGATTAAGATATTAAATGATATTCAACTAAACACTGCCTCATTTTTCTTTTCTTTTTTTGTAGCATACAGTGATTATCGATGATGATATTAACAATAAACACTTATTTTATACTATATATACCACACACACACACACACATTGTGTTTCCATGTTTTATGGGGACATTCCATAGGCGTAATGGTTTTTATACTGTACAAACCGTATTTTCTATCACCCTACATCTAAACCTAGCCCTCACATGAGACTGTGCATACTTTTACTTTCTGAAAAAAACTCATTCTGAATGATTTATAAGCCTGTTTCCTCATGGGGACCTAAAAATGTCCCCACAAGGATGGTAATACCAGTAAATTTTGACCTTGTGGGGACAAAATGTGATAAATACCAGGTACACACATACACACACACACTATTATATATATATATGTCTCATTTAGGTCAACTGTTTTGTATCATGAACAACAAATGTGTTTCTGCGTGACTGACAGATATAAAGCTGGAATATTCTGGACACAGAATTTGCATCCTGACATGGCAGAAATTGATCTAATTGGAAAATAGATCCAGTTGCTTCTGCTCTTTTCTCTTTTTTACTGTTTTTGGCTGTTAGAGTTTGGCAGTGCTTGTTGAGGTTGTTAATTGTAAGTGGGGACCGTGTGTTCCCTGGCCTCATCTCATCTCCCTCTTCTTCATTACTGTTACTTCATTTGCCTGACTTCCTGGCCCAATGCTATAAATTCTTTAGTGTTTGTGTATGTGTGTCTTTCTCCCAAAGCAGGTATAACCTAGCCGAATCTAGAGGCCTGGGAGAGCACAGCAGAACAGAACAGTACAGATCGGGTAATGAGATATATATGTTTGTGTCAGTCATTTTGACGGGCGTGTGGAAGAGTACAAAAGAGAGAGAGAACTGCATGCTATGTGTGTGAGATGACTGATGCATGCAGGTAGTGTGGGTGAGGAGAGGTCATGTTTGTTTGATGTTGACCCTTTGTTTTTCTGCTCTTGCCATCTTGTCTGTCTTTCTGTTTTGTGTCCGCTTTCAGTTACCATCCCTTTCTACTAGAATCCAGAATGACCAGTGCTTTACAGGATGTTGTTATGTTGTTGATGGCTTCTGTAGCCGATCACATCTTCCTGGTCTGCATGCATGACTCATCGGTTTATATTTTTTTTCTTCAGCTTTCATCAAGCTGACTTTATAATATCACACTTACAATTTTTTTTAGATATATACACCATTCAAAAGTATGGAGTCAGTAAATTGTTTTAAAGGGAACCCTGGGTATTACAGTTTTTCTCATTTGCTTAAACACATTTCTTGAAATTATACCTCTTTTTTGCGAAACTCTAAACGCAAATCCGTAACTTCTAACTCAATTCCCTGAACTTACTATATTCAGGTCAAAATGAATCTCTCCACTCAAAACAACTCAATCTTGCTGAAAAAAACAAACTTTGCTCTCAGACATGACACACAAATCCTCAAAAACACACACACTACAACACAGTTTTACACACTGATAAGATCAATTCAAAACAATGCTATGAAAATTGGTAATAAGTGTTGCTTGGAAAAAAAAAAAACAAAAAAAAAAAATCACATGATGAACACAACAAATGTATGCATTTGCCAGTGCTTTAATCCTTAATTTATTGTATTGCAGAATACAGCGCAAAACAGCAAACAACAACAAAAATTCTGCCCCAGCATCCCAGAACCTCCTCAACATCACAGACTAATTTGGCCCTGGACAGGCAGTGGGGTAAAATCCTCTTGCATGCCTGATCCAACCCTGGCACGCATCAACTAAAATATATGAGACTGCTTGTTTTCTTGCCCTTGCCCTTCCTATTTCTCTTCCATGTTGTTGTCGTCATCCTCCTCCTTCTTCTCCTCCTCTTCCTCTTTCAACTGCCTTTATATTATAGGAAGGTAGCCATTTGCAAGGGAATCATCATGTTTGAGGGTCTTTGGCATCAAAAAGTGTGAAAAAACTTATTTTATGCTACTCTTGTTGCATAGTCTTGCTAGTATATTACATAGTAATGGTATGCCAGTTGACATTAAATGTAATACAAGTTGTGGCAACAATAGCACATTAAGACATTTGCATTACCACTTAGATGCTCTCAATAGCAAATGCAACCTTTAGGTGAAATGCGTTGAAACCGTTTGGTTGGACCATTATTATTAGCTCCACAGTAACTAGTATAGGACATCCTATAGGTGCAGCCACAAAAAAATTTCCAATGCAGGTTTCACAACAGATTCAATTTTGTTGAACTTTTAACACCCAAATTCGCCACGTTTACCAATCTAGAGCTGCTTGGTTTGGAAATGACCTCTGAGATAGAGGTGCTTCATGCTTCACTACACTATTGACAATGGACAATAGACCCACAAAATTTCACCTAGGTTTTGCTAATGTCAGTCTGTCTTCACAGAGAACCTGAGGAGAATTCAGAATGTAGTACTACAGCTGCCTTGCTGATAGGAAAACTTTTGTGCTGTTTAGATAGATCTGGCTTTATCTTAGTCTAAAACCTGTCAAGTGAGCAATTACAGGTTATAGCTACTTTTTGTACAACTTCAAAACTACAAAACACAAGAAAGCTATTTATTAAACATTTTCTTTGGCTTCTAAAAAGTTTTTAAAGGCGTTCTGTCATTTTAGAGAATCAGATTTGGTTGCTGATGCATGACCTAAGTCTGCCTTAAACTACTGTATGAGATTCGTGGAAGCTTCAGTTACACGTACATTGATTTAATTATCATAAACAGGGACTGGGGTGAGAAGTAACTAATCTTAGTCAGGTTGATGAATGGTGTTATTGTACACCAGGCAGAAATTAGCCAGAAAGTGTGTGTGTTTGTGTGTGTAATCGCTCTTTGTATTGCATTTGGAGAGGGACTTCTCCATCCTTCAGCAAAGCGTGTGTGTGTGGTGTGCTGTATTCCGAAACATGGCATGCATCATCATTACACCGAGTAATAATTGAACCCTCCTGAGCGTGTGAGCCCCACACGCGCCTCCTTGCAGCGTAGATACAACGGTAGGCCATTATTTGTGTCTAAATTAGTGTAGCATGTCATCACTGAAAGTATGTGTTTGCCAGATATCGAGGAGCATTCTTTTTGTGTAGATGAGTGTGGAGACATTTGCATGTGCCTTTGTTGGTGCCGAGCAGAAGCCATTATTTAAGAGTGCGTGTGCTGCTTTTGATATGCGACATAAAGCGTTCCTTTTTCTCAATTTATTTAGCTCGTAGTGTTTCCTCAAACAGGTAATAAAATGCTTTACAATGCAATAAACTTCCATACCACGACTCCGTACACACAAATAATCTCGAAACAGCATTATGTTGTGCGGCGACTGGTTCAAAGAACGTTTAAGCGACAATTAAACGCCTGCGTTGGCTCGGAAATGCTCATTTCAACCCAATTGCATTAGGCCTCTTTTGTTTGCCGCTCGCCATAGCCTTGAGACAACAAATAATAGCGCCCGTCATCGGAAAATGAAGTCATCGGTTTGTGCATTTTTGTCAAACGGCACATATTTGCATTTAGCGCTGAAGTATTGATTTCAGCAGGAAATTTATAAATCAATTGCTTCATTTTGTACTTAATTGGTCTATTGGATTTGCAGCATTTGATTAAGTTGTACTGTGCCCTATTAAGGGAGTAAATTGTAATGAGTTCTTTTGCCGTGGGCCACTGCCGCTAATGAGACGGCACAGTCATCATTCCCCTCTGACCGGCGTCTTCTCATATAGCATGCATCACAGACAGTCATTTTTATTATTGTGGACAAAGGTCTTTCAAATGTAATTCTTCAAAATGAGTGGATTTCTGCTAATATGCTAAGGATTACGCACTCTCCGGCTCTCAAATATTAACTTGCGATATCTGAAAGGTCTGTGGCTTTTTAATCAACCTTTAGCTAAAATATCATGCAAAGTTGTGACTGGAGTTAATGGGGTTTTTCTCCTGTATTTGCCAGGATAATGGATATTTTATTATAATAAAATCACCATGTTATTCCTCCAAAGACTTGAGGGACAAGATGTGGCATTAAGCTCAAACTCTGATTACAATCGTACGCTCATACTTGTTGTTATGAGTAATGCCACTTGTGTAATGTGTATTTATGTCATTTAATCATGTGTTAATGAGCAGGGGGTAGGGGACGGACCCCAACTGACAGACCAGCGGGGTGCGCTACCATCCCACAAGCACGTAATCGATGCTGCCAAAGGCAGAAGAACTCCTCGAAGTGAAGATCAAGCTCTGTGCGAGTAATTAATAAGATGTTCTTGAGAATGAGGAAAGACACTTAGGGCTGTGAAGAGTGCTTAAAAACCTGTGCATTCTGTTTACATGCTTTTATGATGGCCTTCAGGTTTGTCTTGACATCTAACCATCTCTCGCTGATGCATAAAGCATGAGTAACACCAGTTTTGATGGAGGTGGAAAAGGCCAGTTAATTATTTCCATATCAAAGTTGAACCTGAAGCTCCCTGGGCCTCAAGTGCTTTCACGGTGCTCTCTTCTCCTCTTATCGTTCTTATTCACACACCTGTGGAGGGTCTGGCTGCCACTCTGGGGGGAGACAGAGTGAGAATGATCAGAGGAGATAACCTTTAAATCCAGCCAAGCAGAGGGGGAACGTTTCCCCGGAATCCAGCCAGAGACCGGCGGCCATTGGCAGGCTGCCGCGCTGTGGTGATGCCCGAGCTCTGCTTAGGCCGACCGATGGGCTCTAGGCCAAGTCTGCAGACCTGAGTGGAGCGGCATTAACTCTGCAGAGCTCGTGCTGTGGGTTGCATGAGGATGTTGGTGAAAAATCGAAACCATCAAGTGGTATTATGGCCATTAGAGGTACTGCAACAATAAACATCCACGAACAGCAGTTAAGAGCGCAATAGCAATAAATAAAGCTGAATTGGACTCCTGAGGTAAATTCTGCGGTTGTAGCTTAGCATACTTAGCAAGAGACTATACTTCAGGAGGTTATATTTGCAATCTCTGAACTAAACTGTTTTATGGAGGCATAGTCATGCGGAGTGCTGTTTTGCAAGTTCATTGAGTTGCGAGCTCGTTCTGAAATGGACTTTCATGCCTTGTCTTGCATTATTCTAAACGGATAATAGCGTCGTGTAAAATGGCTCAAATGCTCGCACCCTTCGAAAGGAACTTGAGTAAATATTCATTTCGCATTGCCAAAAAGCTGTTGTTTTATTTACGAGGTACTTTTATTATCTCACGTTTATTTGTGACAAGACAAAATATCTTTGGATCTTTTTTTCTACATCACAGCCCCATTTCTGGCTTGAAAGACTGACCATAGGTCTGGTCACCAGCATATGTTGTGTTCTCCATGCTGGTCTATTGAGTTTTAATGATTGTGGAAATTTCAAATTACATAAAGATTATTAAAGATTACATTTTAGCACAGTCGGTCTGTCAGATGGAGCTTCGGTATGTTCAGACGTTGTGTGGGATTCAGAGCTGATGTATGTGAGAAATTTAATGTCACATTCACCGATGGCTCTGCTGTGGCTTCGAGCAGTCTTTATATAGAGTTCTGACACATAAACACTTGAAAATTCAGCCTTGCCATTACTCAAACATACACGTACAATTGAGGTCAAAAGTTTACATACACCTTGGAGAATCTGCAAAATGTTAATTATTTACCAAAATAAGAGGGATCATACAAAATGCGTGTTGAATTTATAAAAATTACCCTATTCAAAAGTTTACATACGCTTGATTCTTAATACTGTGTTGTCACCTGAATGATCCACAGCATTTTTTTTTTTTAATGGTAGTTGTTCATGAGTCCCTTGTTTGTCCTGAACCGTTAAACTGCCTGCTGCTCTTCAGAAAAATCCTTCAAGTCCCACAAATTATTAGTTTTTTCAGCATTTTTGTGCATTTGAACCCTTTCCAACACTGTATGATTTTGAGATTCATCTTTTCACACTGAGGACAACTCATATGCAACTATTACAGAAGGTTCAAATGCTTAATGATGCTTCAGAAGGAAAAATGATGCATTAAGAGCCAGGGTTGTATACTTTTGAACAGAATGAAGATGTGTACCTTTTTTTAGTTATTACTTCTTTAGTATTTTTATTTCTTCAGAAGCTACAGTAGATTCATACATGTTTCCCAGAAGACAAAATAAGTTAAATTTACCCTAATCTTCAAATTCAAAACGTTTTCACCTCCTGGCTCTTAATACACTGTGTTTCATTTTGGAGTATCAGTGAGTGTTTGAACCTTCTGTAATAGTTGCATATGAGTCCCTCGGTTGTCCTCAGTGTCAAAAGATGGATCTCGAAATCATACATTGTTGGAAAGGGTTCAAATACACAAAAACACTGAAAAAACTGTGTATATGATCCCTTATATTTTGGTAAAATAATTAACATTTTGCAGATTCTGCAAGGTGTATGTAAACTTTTGACCTTTTGACCTCAACTGTATTTTAATATGTTAAAAAATATTGTAAAATATTTTAAATATAATAATACTTTTAATCAAATAAATGAAGCCTTGGTGAGCAAAAGACATTTTGGAATGGTAATATATATATATATATATATAATATATATATATATATATATATATATATATATATATATATATATAATATATATATTCTTTTGAACATATAATTGTAAGATTTATTTTATTTTTTCTGTACTTTTTTTGAACTGTACAAATTCATTTTGAAAAATATGGAAATTGACAGTTATGACATGGCTCATGACTTTCAAAATAATTATCTCCAAACAAATTATCCTGTGTTTGATTGTTGGTTTGTTAATAAAGTGAAGTGAAAGAATGAAAGAAAGAAACATCAATCCCAACAGTAGACAGACATTCGTCATTTCAAATTTCAACACGTTATGTTAAGTATCGAGCACTGAAATTATTCTCCAAAGGATTTGCTTTAGGACCGGGTATAAAATTTGAATGACATTTAGCAGAATAGTCTCATTCCGTGTCAAATCAACCTCATTTTTTATTTTACTAATTATTTATTACTAAATAAAGAATGACATGTAATGTGTTTTGATGAAAGCCAAAATATTACATGTCATGAATGAATATTTACTGAGTAATTCAGTATTTTGTAGAGGGGGGTGTCACCTGAGATTCAGAGCCAAATTACAGGGGAATGAAAATGACTTTAAAATGAGCCAAAATGAGTATCATAATGTTATTTTTTTTCTAGAGATTGTTTGGTCTTTTAGTAAAATCTGTTGACTTTAACAGTCTTTGTTGCATTTTTGAATTGTCACCACTGGCAATGTTACCAGATTGTTGCCACAATTGCTAAAATTCAATTCACCAAAATGAATTTAGGTCAACGGAAAAATTTAGATGTAACAAGTCGTTAGAAAATTTTAAGTTGGAGAGGTCCGAAATGTTTTTTACACATTTTTCTTTTCTCAGGTTCACCACAGAGCACAGACCAGAACAGAATTTGAATGACTTCAATTGCAGTAAGAGGGCACTGGACATGCAAGCACACCTCACAGCATGTTTCCATTTGCATGGTTGCACGCTTGTTTGTGCGAGTAAGATTGAATCTTATAAGACTCACTCAAGTAAGGCACTGTAAACTCATGTGAAAAGAAAGCATCTGTACAATAAGATCCAGCAGAGCAGACAGCCTGAATAAATATCTAATCACAGCCACAAACACTAGTGAAACTACTGACAGAATCAACACACAGACACAGTCTATTATTTCTATTTACCGCTAACCACTGGATCAGAGTTTGTCATCCCAGGGGGATCTTCCTGTTGATGCGCATTTTGGACTATCTGGACTCCGACCAACTCAATCAGCCCGGTTATATGCTGCTTGTGGACTCAAACAGATACTTTTTTACAGCACAGCTCAATTCCCCCCCTTGCCAGAACCATCATGAAACCACGGCAGATTAATTTGTGTGGGAGATCATGTTACGGAGCTTGGCAAACCCTCCTTCCAAACAAAAATTGACTTTTTCCCTGTTATCGGGCAGATGCCTAAGGCTGTCATTGTATTTTCTTCTCTCCCACTAGAGTGAAATAAAACCTAACACAGACAGACGGCAGGTGTCTGCCCGCCGCCACCCTGGGTAAAGCCATTTACCCCGCTCCCTCATGGAATATTAATGAACGGCGTGTATAAACAAAATGCCATATTTATTTTCATACTTGTTCAATGAACCACTAAATGGCAGCGTGAAGCTCAATCAATATCACTTTGCTGCATGCAGAGCAGATTCGCCGGTAACAGCCCGGGCACCTGTCCTGGGTGCCGCACGGCTGTGGGGGTGCCCGGCGGGCTTGGCGGCGATTCCACGCCATCATCGTCTTCATCGACCCGCGCCCACATGCTCGTTAGCTCTCGCCAACTCAACCAATAGGCATCTGTCGGGGTCGTGCGGGCACCTCTCGACGGGTTAAAGAGGTCTCAATCTGATTTATAAAGGATGGCGGGTGCGTTTCAAATGTACGATGTACCTCTGCCAGGCCCGGTTTCAGCCAGCCAGATTTAATCAAGCCGATGTGCGAATTGTCCTGATCTCAGACTAATTGTGTCAGTACAGATGTCGCATTCTAGACGGGTGAAAACTTCTGCCAGCATTTGAGATAAAACTTGTTATCTGCTGACTGACGAAGAGAATGAAGGAAGTCTTGCATGTAATTGCGTGAGTCAGGCAGTAATAGGTTTGGTTTGGTTGGCTGGGTGTCTGCTGACTTCCCCTGGTCAACAAATGAGTAAATGTGTTTGAGTAACAGGTGCTCGTGGTCTGTTTTATTTCTTTTTGTCTATTTTTTTTTTTGCTTTGCAATAGTCTCCGACGGCACACCAGCAAACCACCCACAGTCCGTTCTGATGCATGTTGCATGCAAAACTGGAAAGCATTGTGTTGATCTGGCAAGCTCTAATCTGATTGGCTAGGTTTATATAACTTCCGGGACAAAGGGTTTTGTATTCGTCTACTCTTGCCAAAGTTTGCAAGGTTAGCATTAAATCTTTGACAGCGTTTTGTTTGAGGCATTTAGTAGAAAGTTGACTAGATATCCATTATGAGAACTTATTGTAGTAAGCTGTTTTATGTTTTTTTTTTTTTTTTTTTTTTTTTTTTGAACTATGGGTACTTATGTCCCTGTGGACATCTTGAAAGTAAACTCTAACAACTTAAAATTTTCCACTAGTGATCCATCAGTCCATCAGTGTTTATACAAATATCACAAACGAATTCAGCAATTATTTCTTTTTTTAAAGATTTATTTTTGGCCTTTATTATTTTTTATTATTATTATAGGACAGATCATACAGAAAGGAAGTGAAGTGGGAGAGAGAGAAGGGAGCAGGATTTGGAAAGGTTCTTGAGCTGGGATTCGAACCCGGGATGCCTGTAGCGTAATGGTGCTGCATGTCGGCGCACTGTCCACAAGGCTATCAGCGCCGACGCTGTAATTATTCCTAAAAGTAATAAAAATTCAACGCACTCAGATGTATCTAGTATAATAAAACAGCACTGTTTTACCTCACATACACATGACTAGACGGAACGGAAATGCTCAACTGTGGCATAATAAAAGCTCTGCTGTTTTCGAGCCGTGTATCGCGCTCATCCTTCATTAGTATTCGCTCCAGCATCCTCGATTCGCTTCCACGACTTTCAGCCCCACTCTGCTTGTGACCTTGATAAGTCTTTAATACATAGCTCATCCATGGACATGATTTCTGCCCAAGTCCCAACAGATTGCATCAGCTGTGGGGATGAAGACTACAACTCCCATGATTCCACACACAATCACTGCATCATCGAACTGGGCCTTTGGTTCTTTGTTTGTTTTGAATATTGATATTGATAAAAATCAAATGCTGGGTATAAAAGCACCTGAAGTTAAAGAAACACCCAGGTATGTTTGTAAAATAGTCTAATATACTTTTACTTTTTTTTGCTTTTTTCTTGTTTTTCTTTTCAAGTGTTCAGAGACTTCAGTGCCATTGTTTTTCTACATTAATTAGGGCTGTCAATTTAGCATGTTAATCAAATTAATTAGTTACAGAGAAAGTAACGTGTTAAAATTTTACATTGACATCAGAATACTGTGAGAGTGATTCAAAAGTGTCTGCTCATTCACTGATCGGTCTGCGCAGCGCTGCTTTAAGCCAAACACACCTTTACAGATGATTGGAGATGAACATGATGCAAGGCAACAACTCACTATGTGATGGATTTTATATAATGCAGGTAAATGCACCTAAAATCAATCTGATCTCATGATGAAAACATACCTGTGGGAACTTTTTTGCATGTATGTTTCATGACACTTTCAAACAATTACAAGTGCTCACTGTTTTGCCGCCTCTAGTGTTCAATTTTGTTGGAAATTGCTGTCATACTTATTAGTACGTATTTTTGCGTCTTGTGAAAAATATTCTACAGGTAAGTTTTCATCATGAGATCAGGTAGCCTAAAGTTCAAGAGATTGGGGAAAAATGCCCCTGCATGAGATTTTGTCTCAGGTTTATATCATATTATATAGTTACATAATATCTCACAAGCAATGAGTGCAAATGTGATATGAATTTAATGCAACAGTTCAATCAATAAAAACGTAATATTGTGTTATATAACAATATTATAACCAATAATTGGTTATAACCAATTATCGGCGCCGATATTACGCATTTTTATGATTATCGGTATCTGCATTTTCAAAACCAATTTGCTAAATAATTTAAAAGCATTTAATAAAAGTGTCAGAGCTCTTGTTATTCTTCATTTTGACATTAATTTTCATTTTCACACTAGACACTTATATATATCGGTTCAAAATATTGTTTATCTGTCTACTTAATTTCTAATAATTGAAAAGCACATATCAGTCGACCCCTAATGCAAATGTTGCATATTAAAGCCACAGCAGAACTATTGTGCATCTTCAAGCAATACACAATTTCTGAATGAATCAGCATTTTGAATGAATCTGATGAACGAATGAATGACTCATTCATTAAGACATTTTTTTTTTTATTTTTTCTTTATTTTAAGACATATACTGCCACCTACTGCCACTTTTTCTCATTTAGAGTACTGTGTTAAAAAAACTTTCAGTTACAAATTAAAATAAAAAATCTGACAAAAATCATTACAAATCCAGAATAAACCCAAAATTCATATTAATTAAAAATTAAAAATTCAATTGCAAATTAAAAATTAAAAACTAATTAAAGGAATAATTCACCCCAAAAATTACAAAAGAAAAAAAGAATAAATATATATATATATATATATATATATATATATATATATATTATATCAATATCATCTCATTAATTTTTTCTCATTTAACAGTCATGGCTTTAAATTATCTTTTGTGGGTAATTTCTTAGCTAAATTTGATAAATCTCCTCATAAAAAATATAAATATCCTCCTAAATAACACTTAAAACTAATTGGTGACTACGTGTCAGTCTGGTGGTCTCTTCCTGTCAAAGTGAGCAGTTCTTGGCCAGAAAAAAACTGCAATGTGCAGCTATGGCTATACAAGACTAGCTTTGTAGCTTGTATTTATGACCTATACATAACATTATGAATATCTTGGCTTTAGTAATTTTACATTTTCAGCTAGTCTACAGACATGGGCTTGAGAATGTATCAATACATTCCCCCTCACTTGTTAATTGCGGGTACCACTAGTATGACACAAATGTATTGCTTGTGGAATCCACAGGCACCCTATCGCCATGGCAACTGCTGCAGTGACTGAGGAGAGGCCACTCCACTAAAATATGGCCAAATGTATCTCATGAGATGTCTGGATTGAGGCCGGGATCACTGAGGTGAACTGCAGCTGAACCGATGAGCTGGATCGCTGTATTACTTTATATGATTTGTAGCAGTTGTCAACCCAGAAAATCATTGCACACGGGATGCAAAGCTGCTAAATGTATTCCTTTTTTTTTTTTTGGATTGTACCCATTATTTATTTATTATCTGAGAGTTAGAGAAAGAGAGAGAGAAAGAGAAAAGGGAACATTATGGCTTCGGTAATGATCTAATCCTGGTGTGTGCTGACAACTCTTTTTGTAGGCAGGCCTCTGAGCCCCTGTTTCCTCTAGTATTTATAACAGCACAGGAACTTATATTAATTAAAAGAAGTGCATCTCTGAGATTAATGAGCTTGATAAAGAGCACATCTAACGTGTGCTAGCATAACACAAGATGGGAGTGATTTCAGAGATTTCCCTCCCTCCTAAAAGCAAAGCCTAGTTACACGGCCCTGAGATCTAAGCTGCAATTCAGATTTTCATTTATTCTTTCATGAATGTCATTAATGCTTTAAGACCGTCCTGGGAAAACTGCATTTAATGTTCACGGAAATGGAGCTAATGACTGGAACTTCACATTCTCAGTCAGTGTTTCGCCACTATTGCATTGCCAAAATGAATTTGAAATTTACGAAATACTCAAAAACGTTAAATAACGTGAGATCTATGCTTAAAAAAATAGGACAACATACAGCTGAGGATGGGTGATATTGGTCTTTCTGTGTTCTTCCTTTGCTGTCGGTGGAGTGCAGGAGGCTGTTCATAATGGAAGCTGTGAGTGCAGGAAGCTTCTGATGTAAAGTCGATATTGGGCTTGATTTTGATTACAAAGTCAGAGATGCTCCATTTTTCTTTGGGAGGCCGCTGGTGGTAGAAATATGGATGTTCTTCAGAACTCCTTCAGCTGCAGCTCTCAACCTCTTAATCTCAACACTGTCAATGTCAAGTGAAGCTGACGCGTCCTCCGAGATGAGAAAGGTTATTGTGCGGTTAATGGAACGTCATTGATCATGTTTACCCGGGTTTCACGGGATACACATGACTTCAACACTCCAGTCTTGTGCTGATAACATGTTGGGGTTTTTTTTTTTTTTTCCTTTTCTTTTCTTTTTTTTCGGTGAGCTCTAAAAAGTATCATTTTATGTCACATACACCTTGCAGAATCTGCAAAATGTTAATTATTTTACCAAAATAAGAGGGATCATACTAAATTAATATATCTAAATAATATATTTCACATAAAAGACATTTACATATAGTCCACTAGAGAAAATAATAGTTGAATTTATAAAAATGACCCTGTTTAAAAGTTTACATACGCTTGATTTTTAATACTGTGTTGTTACCTGAATGATCCACAGCTGTTTTTTTTTTTTTTGTTTGGTGATAGTTGTTCATGAGTCCCTTTGTTTGTGCCGAACTGTTAAACTGCCTGCTGTTATTTAAAAAAATCCTCCAGGTCCCACAAATTCTTTAATTTTTCAGCATTTCTGTGCATTTGAACCCTTTCCAACAATGCCTGTATGATTTTGAGATCCATCTTTTCACACTGAGGACAACTGAGGGACTCAAATTCAACTACTACAGAAGGTTCAAACGCTCACCGATGCTCCAGAAGGAAACACAGTGCATTAAGAGCCAGGGGGTGAAAACTTTTGGAATTTGAAGATCAGGGTAAAATTAACTTATTTTGTCTTCTGGGAAACATGTAAGTATCTTCTGTAGCTTCTGAAGGGCAGTACTAAATGAAAATGATATGAATATGATATTTAGGAAAAATAAGAAAAATGTCCATATCTTCATTCTGTTCAAAAGTTTTCACCCCCCGGCGCTTAAGCATCGTTTTTCCTTCCGGAGCATCAGTGAGCGTTTGAACCTTCTGTAATAGTTGCATATGAGTTCCTCAGTTGTCCTCAGTGTGAAAAGATGGATCTCAAAATCATACAGCCATTGTTGAAAAGGGTTCAAATACACAAAAATGCTGAAAAACCAAAGAATTTGTGGGACTTGAAGGACTTTTCTGAAGGACAGTGAGCAGTTTAACTCTTCAGAGCAAACAAGGGACTCATGAACAACTATCACTAAACAAAAAAACACAACTGTGGATCATTCACGTAACAACACAGTATTAAGAATCAAGTGTATGTAAACTTTTGAACAGGGTCATTTTCTCTTGTGGACTATATGCAAATGTATTTTATGTGAAATGTCTTATTCAGGTCAGCACTAATTAAAAATAACACGCATTTTGTATAATCCCTCTTATTTTGGTAAAACAATTAACAGTTTGAAGATTCTGCAAGGTGTATGTAAACTTTTGACCTCAACTGTATACTTTGCTAATTTTTTGTTAATGTTAATCAAGAAAAATAGGGCTAATAGGGCCATGCTAACCAGTAAAACCTTGACACCTTGGTTGCAGTGATTTCACTTTTTTTTTTTTTTTTTTATTAATTTTTACTTTTGGCTTGGAAACGATTGCAGCAAAATGTCATTTCATTTGACAAATATCAAACAATATTTTTTTCCCCCTGGAGAGACCTTTTGAAAACAATTGCCACAAAGACGAGAAAAAACAGCAAACTGACTGTGCTTTTAAGACAGATATGCGTTTGGCTCCCTGTGTTTTGACAGGTGGTTATCTTGTCAAACTAGCTCCACGATAAAGATCTTCATTGTGCCGTTTGCTGCATGTTCAACAGTGACGTCCAAAAAGAACATTGCATTCTTTATTTACCAAACTTTCATTCATTCATTAATTCATCCACTTTCATTAATTTGCAAATGAACATATAAATGATGGGCGATTCTGTATTATCATATACCCAGAGGGCAAATAGGTTTTCCCTACTCTGTTCTCTTCTGACTACAACAGCATTGCTACACTTACCAAACTTTAGTATGCCTTAAAGGAATCATTACAAAAACATAATGGGGAAAAACTCCCACACAGTTTCCACTCGATAATTAAGTTTCCCCCTTCCCATCTAAAATCATTTCTTACAGCTCTGACAATTCTCAGTTCCCAGGAGTTCAAGACCCAGATCTTGGCAAGGTGCCTCAGAGACTTGCAGATGTTCATTAAAATCACTACATCTTTCTTTCTTGTAAATCATCATTTTTTTTCCTTCTGAAACTCTGAAAATTTTTTCCCTAACAATCTGATGCAAATGTGTCATGCGTTTGTATGCCAGACAATTAGGTCCAATTTGTAACTACTGCTGAACTTTCAACTGAATTAAGTCCTGCTAACAGGCATGATAGCGTGTAATAGATTGTAATTTATTAAATCCAAGGCAACCGTCGGCAATAAACGACCACCGGGGATCTAAAAATGTCGTACCATTTTAATAAATGTGTTGCCCAACTGCAGAGGAGTCGATCAGTGTCATTCGCATTGTGTTTTCTCTGAGTGCGATCTACATTAAATTTCAGGTCATTAGCGCAGCTTGTTTTGATTTATGTTTAATGCCATGTCAATGGCTCAAGTAAATCTAAGAAACGACTTTAAGCCCGTCTGGGGTTTTTCCTTGAATCCTCTGCAGTGATAAACAGATTTATATCCGAATATTATCTTCAATCATCTCAAGGACGACTGTCACGGACGGTTTCGACATTCTTTCTGCATCTCTGCACAGTCAACTCGCTCCAGTCAGCAAACAGCAATGCAGCCGAAGCTAAACGTAACATGATGTTCTTCAGCGTTTGCAGCCGCCTCACATGTGGACTGCTGGATATGGAGCCCGGTGATTGAATTGGTGGAGACAGCGCTGTAATCACGGAGAACATGTCTCAATGCTTGGCAGCAACAAGTGGCAAGCTGCGGCAGCCAGCAGGCACATACATTAGACACAAAATGCCTGCATCTGCTTGGGAGATACCTGGGCCTTTCTGGTAAAAAAAAAAAAAGAACCAGGTGTTTTGCTATTTCTCTTCCTCACATTTTCCGAGTGCGGCAGGGTTTTGAGCTTGTTCGGATGTTATTTTGGGAATTGGCAGCCAACAGATTGATGGCACAGGTGCGGTTCCTTTTACCAGTGATGACTGGGTTCCTTCCAATTCTTCCGTACCTTATGCATCTAAGGCATGTTTAGACAGGAGCACTGGAGATTTTTGTATGGCTCTGTGCGCATTTTTATGTTTATAAAAATTTTACAGTCATATTTACAGTCAACATAAGGGAGTTTACTCTGACAATGTCGGCTTCTTCAACAACTTCTTCGACTGCAGGGTTGTGCGTCACTCAGAACTGAATTGATGATGCCATTTATATTATAATTCAGTGCCTGAATTTGAATTGAGGCAGCAAGCAGGATGCAGAAGTGCACTTCAGATTTGAATG
The DNA here is from genome assembly GCA_036247105.1 of Cirrhinus mrigala. Lineage (NCBI taxonomy): Eukaryota > Metazoa > Chordata > Actinopteri > Cypriniformes > Cyprinidae > Cirrhinus > Cirrhinus mrigala. The sequence goes on along the minus strand of CM070010.1, from coordinate 16,418,496 downwards.
CAAGGTAGAATTCAAAGAAATTCATATAGGCCTGAGTCATTTTTTAAACTAGATTTTTTAAAATACCCTCTTACATTTTTTTTTTTTTTTAGTTTGTATATTTAAAGGTGTCGTGAAAATCTGACTTTTTCCATGTTTTAGTGCTATAATCGAGTCCCCAGTGCATCTAGCAATCCAGAAAACATGAAAAAGGACTACGCAGTAACTTATTTTGGTAAGTCTTTTTCTGCAAACGTGAAAAACAAGCACGCTATATAAACAATATATGAAGAGTTCACATGCAAAACCAGCTAAAAGTCATCTCGGTCAAAAATGAGATAATGATACTGAGTGAATGCTCCTGACACATAATATACATCCATCAAATACTTTTACTTCAAACTTGCTAAATTCCAGCCTCAGCCCAATCAGAAGTACCAGTACTTACATAGAAACCTATACAAAGTAGCCAGAAAGAAATGCTCATTTTAAAGAAATATGTCAGATGGATTTAGAGGCTTTTGCATCTGAACTCTTCGTATAGAGTCCCAGCTTCAGAGGAGACAAGAGAGCAGTGGAGTTTAAGCACAATAAGACATGAACGAGAACTTAGTTTAAAAGTTAGAAGTTTAAACTAGTATGTTTAAAACGCATGATTTCAGCGTGATAAACATGATAATCAAAACCAAACAAATGTTTTTTAGTATCCGAGGTACGAGCTGTAAAGGCACAGTCCAGTTCGGCACAACGTGTTTCTACTTCCACTCAAAATGGACATTTTCACCTGAGACTTATATTACATATTGTAAAAAGGGGCATAATAGGTCTCCTTTAATAACAAAATGATATTTTTTATATTTTATATGTATGGTTTAATATTCAAAAATATTATATTAGATTTCTGTTTTATTTAATATATTTCATATTTATCTCATTTTCTAACAGTTCGTACTGTAAATCGTAACACTTAAAATGTACTAAAGGAATTAATTAATTTCACTCAAATATTATAAGAGTTGAATGCACTTATTACAAAAACAGGCATGTAAACTCAGTAACTGATTACTGTATATTAAGCAGACCTCAAACTGAGTTATAGATTTCTAGTTCCCAGCATGCTTTACTTCAGAGTCTGTTAGGAGAATAAATGCTGAAATTAACACTGTGCCTACACGCAAGCAGCAAGGTGCGATGGAACAAAATACAATACGCAACACAACACGACAAATCCCGACAGTAAACTGATGCCTTCTATTTATGATGTACTGACACAAAGGTCAAATGATTTGCAGTTTGTCAGCTTGTCAAATGATTAGGAACTAGTATTAGGAACTAGCCAACATGGTGTTTCCTAGAAAACCAGTTTCTCGGGCCATTTTCCTGGTTGGATTCGCACCAGCAGCAGGAACTCTGAAGCGGCCGACAGCGATATCATTTTTAGTTTCCCCCAAACAGAGTTCCTACAACTAAATTCCTAGTTCCTGCAGTGTGAACATGCCAAAAAGCGTGAATTTCCGCCAATAATTCTAGGAACTATAAAAAGGTTCCTCCAGTGCGAAAAACCCTAATAATATAGAGGAAGATTTTTTAGTGTTCTGCTATTTCAAGATTTAAAATAGTTTCTGAGGTTTTTGGGAAGCTACCATTGTGTTGAAGAGCAGAGCCTGTTGTTACATTGAGGATGAACCAAAAGACATCAACACTCTATCTAAACTGCTTTATTTAAAAAGCAATAACTGTGCTTTCTGATGCAGTGGTGGTCTCTTTGGTATGTGTGTTAACACGTGCGCTATTGCTAGTTAGCAGCTTACCGCAGGAGGGTTGAGTTAATGTTTTTAATTTTATTGGCTTTACACAAGTTTTCAGTCACATATATAATTTTAATGGATAGTTTGTGTAAGAAGGAATACATTGGTTTTTAGTGGACTCAAATGAAATAAGTTCACAGTGCTCATAAGAATTTCTTTCCAAACTTGTGCTGACTATGCATTCAGTTTCCTCATTTGAAAATGAGTTATTAAAATTAGTTGGGTTTTAGAATGTAAACAAGGCAGATTAAATTCAAATCCATACTTATAACCCTTTTTGGCAGCATATCTCAGCCTCTGGCTGAATAAAGTTTATCTCACAAACTGGTGAAATCACAATGCTTTCCCTCATTGGGCATCAGATATAATCGTGGTTAAAACAACCTCTTAGATTGCTGTTCCACCAGAGGTCTTTACAACCAGGCCATGAAGGACTGCACTAACTGACTGCACCTTAATCTTCCCTCTTTTGGAGCGAGTCGGAACGCCAAGATCTCTATCAGAGCCGGCCCACTTCATCGCCTTTAATGCACTTAAAGCGGCTTAATACAAATGAACAGGGCAGCGAATAACTCTCTCAGCCTTAATGCAGGTAAAATCCTGGCCTGCCCTATCTTAAGTACTTGAATGACAGGTGAATCAAAAGCCAGTTATTAGGGATGCAGAAAGCGGCCCTGCAGACCAGTTTGGGCTTTGCTGGAGGGTGGGAGATCATCTCGGCATCCGTGAAGAGAATAGCGATCCTCTTTCTATTGTATATCGTATGCGGCCCTTAAACACAGGGACTGGAGTGTAAATCTGTGCACAAAGCAAGAGATGATAGACCGCAAGTATTCGGGAACAAAACGCGGGGGTTCTCGCAAAGGTCTGGTGCTTTTGAATTAAGCCTGACAGGCCGTTTCCAGCGAATATATTGTAAATAGACCATCAGCCTAGGAAATGCACTGACTCTATATCCACTCTCTCCGTGGGACCATGTTCATTTAAGGCTATGTCTTTACTAATCTGGAAACCTTTGAAAATGCATCTTTTTTTGTCCAAACTTAGACAGCGTTTTGTCCTGCAAAAAACGGTTTCCTAAGTGGGTAAACGCCAAGCTCTTTCATGAAACTCAAAATGACGCAGTCTGATTGGTCGTAAACACAAACTGATTATACTTACAGTGTTAATTTGGCACAAGCCGATTGGTTTGTGTTGCATATGCAGCCAATGAGCTTATTGCTTTACATTTAAAAGGCTGGTTGGTTAGCATTAACTAGAGCATTTCGCAGCACGCTTTCAGAGTTCCTCTGAAACCCTCCACCTCCCCAGCTCCACCTGTATAGATCTGCTACAGGTTATTATATATGCTATTTGTGCAGTAGAAGTATGTCTTAAATACAGCACCATATCAGCATTATATACTGACAGTAGCAAGTTCCTGCACATGAACATTGTTCTTATCCTTTACCATGCTAAAATCTTCCGACAGTTGTCATGATAGAAATTTAAAGGGGTCCTATTATGCATTTTCACTTTTTAAATTTTAGTCAGTGTGTGGTTTGTATATTTGGGCATAAAAAAAGATCTACAAAGTCACAAATCTCAAAGTCCACTCCAAAAGTACATATTTCATTATTAAAAAATCCCTTTTCAAGAACTACAACGAACGGCTCCTTTGGACTACAGCGTTTGTTTTCCAGATGTTATGATGTCAGAACGTGGCCGGAGCAATTGGAAAAATTATTCTGCCACTTCCAAGCTTTAGAACAGCATAAATGGGTGTTTCTCTTCATCAGTCCAAAACAAGTCCAATAAAGGTCTCCGGTAGTGAATGCGTTTTTGTAAGAAAAAAAAAAAATTTAAAACAAAAGAATCACTTATTACAGTTGTACACGGAACTAACACAACGCACTGGGACAGCTAACCAATCACAAGACTTTTAATTTTTCGGAAGGTGGGCGTTTATCAAACCCGGAACTAATGGAGCCATTTGTGCCAGGCTGGGGTGAAAGGTATTGTATTAATGTAAATTATGTGAAAAATAATGCGTTTTTCAAACCAAGCATGAAAGCATGTTCTAGTACTCCCCCAAAACAAAATCAAGACTTCGTAAAAGAGCATAATAGGACCCCTTTAAAAACACCATTTTTGTGCTACGGTGAAACTGTAACTGTAAAAATGACGCAGGTTTAGTCATGTGACGCAAACTGTACCGTTATATGTTTGTTTACTGTTTGTATATGCCTATGTGGTTTTCACTTTCACAGAAAAGGAGATTTTTACACCAGCAGTCGAGGAAGAAACTCCATTGGAACGTCACAAAGACTTCCAAATTTCTCCAAATGATGAATCCCTACATTATCAGCAGGGGGAGCCATAACTGGTCGGGTTACTAAGGAACATCAGTCTTTATGGCTTGGACATGATGTCCCATTATGAGCACCGAGTATAATTACAGTGCATTTCTCCAAGCCATGGTCAATGAAGGCTTCCATTCAGTCTACTTACGGCACTGTCACATCTCTTCTCATGAAGCAGTGCCCTTACATTTGTTATCTGTGGCATGTTGCGATTAGCTCTGTCACTGGGGCTGTATTAATGAGACATAAACAGATGAAAGAGGCTCCTCTTGCTGTCTCTCTCAGGGTTAAAGCACACACACATCTCTTTTGCTATCGTAGAGTTTCGCAGTGCTGGATGTTGATAGGTGAAGAAACGCTTTGGATGTAAATGAGTGTTAGTGCTGACCATACAGAACAGCAGTGCAGCCCCTGATCCTGTGCCCTGTAATCATTCAGCTCCTGACGCCACATATCTCTCGTAGATCCGGGCTTCCTCTGGCGCTCCCCTCCCCACCATCCCTCAGCTTGAGGCTGGAGGATGTGAGCGTTAGCCTGCGGTATTTAACCCTGCGGCAAAACCCCACCATCACTCACACACGAAACACCATTGATTTCCAAGCTCCAAATGGCTACCTTTGTACTCTCTCATGTGCCTGAATGTAAAGGAAAAAAAGTTTTCCGCAGTTAATTTTGTTCAGTTCTATCCATGAAGACCCTCAGATGCCAACTGACATATTAAAAGGTGTCAAATCTGACAGGTAAGAGGGTCTCAGAGAAATCAGACAGAAGGACAAATTCTGATTTCTAATGTAAAATCCAAGGTTTTAACTCTTTCCCAGCTATTGATGACATTTTACACCATTCATTACATAATACCTCTCTACCACTGACAAATTATGCTGGCATTCTGTGTTTTTACTGTTATACAATAGGAGCCGCTGTTACTGATTTCTGAAATAGAACAGCACCTCCTGATCCAAAAACAAGCGAAGGCGACCTGTGTATACCGAAAGGAGTGGCTAGAAATATGCTAACATGATCATCAAACATTCAGCCGGATATAAATCAAAACAGTTGAAGGTACTATATTCGACAACACAAGCTTTAGAGGTGCTGATGAACTAAGACTCCAATTGTTCTTATTTTGATCATCATTTTGAACCTGATAAGGACAAAGCCTGGGACTAACCAACATTCAAGTGTTAATAAAAATAAAATAAAAAAAAAAAAATAAGCTAGAATAAAATGGTCTTTTCTGTTTAAAAATAGATTGTTCCTTTTGATACACTGACTGTTTACATATTCACACAACAAAATATTTGCTAGGTCATGAAAGATTTGTGAATATGATACGAAATGTTGGCGATGGCTGGCAAGCCTAAAAAATTTAACTTACAAGGAAAGAGTTATATATGGAACCCCATTTCCACCACTGAATAAAAAATAAGAAAAGGTAATTGCAAATTTTTTTATCTCACAATTCTGACTTTTTCTTGCAATTGCGAGTTTACATCTCGATTTTTTTCCCCTTAATTGTGATATATAAATTCGCAGTTGTGAGTTATAGTCAATATTGTGAGACAAACTCACATTTCAGAGAAATAAACTCACAATTCTGAGAAATAAAGTCAGAATTGAGAGATATTAACTCACAATTCTAACTTTTTTTCTCAGAATTGTGATATATAAACTTGCCATTGCGAGTTATAAAGACAAAATTGTGAGACAAACTCACATTTCAGAGAAATAAACTTGCAATTATGAGAAATAAAGTCAGAATTGAGAGATATAAACTCACAATTCTGACTTTTTTCTCAGAATTGTGATATATAAACTTGCAATTGCAAGTTATAGTCAATATTGTGAGACAAACTCACATTTCTGAGAGATAAAGTCAGAATTGTGAATTTATATCTCTTAATTCTGACTTTATATAAATTCACTATTATGACTTTTTTTTCTCAGAATTACGAGTTTATATCTCACAATTCTGGCTTATTTTCTCAGAATTGTGAGAAATAGATTCACTATTACGACTTTTTTTTTTTCCTCAGAATTACGAGTTTATATCTCACAATTCTGACTTTATAACACACAGTTGGGAGTTATTAAGTAAGAATTAAGAGATATAAACTTGTAATTCAGAGAACATCTCAGTATTTTCCCCTCAAAATATTATGAGTTCATATCTTATGAGAAAAATGTCAGAATTGCATGATAAAAATTTGCAAATGCGAGAAAAAAGTCAAAATTGCGAGATACAAACTTGCACTGGTGACAAAAAAGTCTGAATTGCAAGCTTTTATCTCGCAATTCTGAGAAAAAAGTGAGATAAAATTTTCAGATAAAATAATCAAATTGTAAGATAAAAAGTCACAATAACCTATTTTATTTTTTATTCAGTGGCAGAAATGGGCCACTGAATATTAGTCCCATTTTTAAGGAATTCTGCCATTATTTATTCCATACCCATATGCTGTTATTTTGTAACACAAAAGGAGAAAGCTAACATACTGTATGGCACTAGAACTGGAATACAGCTGTATGACATTTGAGTGAATTGGGTAAGTACATAATACCAAAATGTTAATTTTTGGGTGACCTATTGCTTTAAACACACATATATACATATAATTGATAAAACTGGCTACCATGTAAAAGATGAAGTGATTAACCTGAGGAGAGGAGAGGTTCTGTCTGTCACCTTGTATTTTGCAAGCCAAACACCCTTGTGCTCATTTCTACACTTGTAAACTCACTCAGTTTGATCCAGTCACACACTGGCATGTGTGCAAAACATAGGTGCGCTCACTGAGAGAACTCAGCAGGCAAACATTGTATGACACATTCTGCCTGCTTAGGACTTTGTTTTGCAGTTATTTATTTCATTAGCTCTAAGGGTACAAATTTTACCTATTTTTGTTAATATATGCAGACAGAACAATTTAAAAGACATTTGGATGATTGTGAGCTTTGTCATCACAGGAATAAATCACATTTTAAAATATAATAAAAAAAGACTTTTTTTAATTGTAATAATGTTTCAAAATAAAAACTGTGAGCATAAAAGTGGCAGGCTGGTACTGGATGCTTTACCTTTTAAATGAACAAAGACGTTTCTATGGTTTAATTTTGTTCAAATTCCAAAGAACTTTTTCTTTTTATATGTGCAGAGCTCATCTTATAAATATGCATGTATTTAAACTGCATTAGGAGCTTTCTGATATGAATTAATGATTTGATGGTCTAAGTGAAATTCGACAGGTAGTAATTCAACAGTGAAGAAAAAGTTGTGCAAAGCATAAGTTGGCTCCTGGAGGCTGACTTTGTGACCTTTGATGCAGTAAAACACACTTCTTTCCTCTGAGCAGGTTTAGGGCCTTGTTTCTCTGCGGTTGTGTTCTTTATTGAGCCGTAAACTTTTGTATTAGCGGAAGAAGCCCGCAGGAGAGGCAGAAAACAATAAACACTTGTCTTTTTTCATCTTCCTCTCCTCTCTAAATGGATCTAATTAGCACAAAGCAAAGAACTAGAGCAGTCCCATATTGGTGTGCTGAAAACCAACATTTACCTGGCAATTGATCCACTCACAGCACTGAGACAGAGGATGTGAAAAAAGACGGACAGCTCATGCAGGAAAAAGCCCATCACTCCCCAGTGAGCCTTAAACAATGTTTTTGCGGTGTTTCCATGGCTCGGTCTTTGTACAGAGCAGAGAGATATGGCTTAGCTTTTGTTGCAGTGTGATATCCCACTGGCAGTGCTCTTTCAGGATACGTGCTGTGCCAGAGCTCTGATTGGCTGCTGGTACGGTGTCCTGGGGCTCTGATTGGCTGCAGGTGCACAGTGGGCCCTGCTTCTGTTCTCAGTTGAAGGTATATTCTCTGGAATGGGAACCGATTCCATGTGCACTAACTTAATAAAAGTGTACATTTTTTTCTTGCTCTGACTCTAATAGGGAAAAAAGATTATTTGAAGCCATATTTGCTGATAATAAAATATTTAAAAGACTTGAATTGTTATTAGTTTTGCAAAAGCAAACAAGCAAGTTCAAGCACTTGTATTTTCTTCACAAAATGTAAAATATATATGTCTTAAGTTGCATTGGTATATTTTTTTTAGCAATAGCCAACAATACATTGTATGAGTCAAAATGATACATTTTTCTTTTATGCCAAAAATCATTAGGATGTTAAGTAAAGATCATGTTCCATGAAGACATTTTGTAAATTTCCAACCGTAAAAATATAAAAATGTAATTTTTGATTAGTAATATGCATTGCTAAGAACTTCATTTAGACAACTTTGAAGGTGATTTTTGCACCCTCAGATTCCAGATATTCAAATAGTTGTATCTTAGCCAAATACTGCCCCATCTTAACAAACCATATATCAATGGAAAGCTTATTTATTCAGCTTTCAGTGATGTATAAATCTCGATTAAAAAAAAATGGACCCTTATTAATGGTTTTGTGGTCCAATGTCACATGTTTATATTTTATAATGTATTAAGTAGGGCTGAGTAAAAATATTGATTTCTCGATTTTAATCCATTCTTATTTTTACAGAACAATATTAATTCTTAAATCCTAAGAATTGATTAGTCTAGCCTGCTTTCAGTTAATGAACAGAACATTGTAGCACACCTCCCATCCAATAAATTGCAATAAGCTTTGTTATTTGTTATTTTTGGCATAAAACAAAGTCTCCTATTTCAAATTCTGTTAATTTTATTACAATATTCAAACAATAAATACTGTTTTGGCCCTGTTTAATGTGGAGTGACAGATCAGTGTAGCACATGTAAACCAATCATCTCCATAACCAGTTTCAGCACAAAATTAACATGAATAAACATCCGAAGGTATGTTTTAAGAAAGAATATAACTTAACAAAATTTGTATCCTGTCTCTTATAATTGCTCAATCAGTGTTTCAACCACGGAAAGATCAATATAAAAGCTTGTAAACAATGTCACGTAACATCACATTTACCTCAGAAAAAAAAACATATTCTGTGACCATAAACTCATTAGTCAGAAAAATGAACTCTAGAGATAAGCATTTTGCTAAATACTGTATATGCACCATATAACATACTTATAATTTTTACTGTTCTTCAGTATTTAATTTATGTTCGAATAAATCCCTAAAGTTTGTATGACAGCCTCCATTTAAATGTTTATATTTCAAAAAGCGAATTGGAGTAGAAATATAATTATGTAACTGTAACTTTTTACTATTTTACACTTTGCTGAGTGTAATTTATGCTTGTGTATACAAATCAGTTCATTTTAACCTTCAGTACTGTAAAAAATGTATTACTGACTCTCATGTATATTTTACAGCATTAGTTGAAAGATTTTTTTTTTTTTCCTTGAGAAATATTGGCATGTACTGTACCTGATATATATCCAAAATAATCAGTATTGAATCAAATTGAATTGTGAAGTTTGTATCAAGTATCCAGCCCTAGTATTAAATGCTGTGCATACATGACAATATACATTTTTGGAAGAGAATTATCAATGTTTAAATACCCCTGGTACAAATTTGTCTGCTTAGTTTGTATTACTGTTGGGTGATTGTAATGACACATAAAACAAATTTTGATTTCAGTGTCTGTCCTGCTCTGTTTTACTCTTAAGCAGCTTTTTATAAACGTGGCCACATCTAGACACCCTGGATAACAATTTCTTTACAAGAACATAAAAGGGAAAAATGTTCACAAGCCACCCATAACATCTATTTTGAGGCTTTGATGCTGCCTATAATAGACAGACTTGTTTGCAATGTGCACTGCTTCATTAATCATAAATTGCAGCTGTGCTGCTGATTAGGAGAGTCCCTGCAGGCCCACCACACCATTAAAGACCCCAAACAAAAGCAGAAAAGATGCTCCTACACCAGTCGCTCTGGTCGAAGCTTCCATGTTCCGATTCGCTGTGAAAAACACGTGAATGTGCGTGAAAAGTCAGACCTTGCAGCAGATGGGGTTACCGTTGGGACTTCAAAGCACTGGATAAATACAAACACACAAGCGCAAGCACAAGCAAACACACTCACACGTAAAACGACGTATTATTGTTTCTAGAGGAGCCACTTCATAATGCCACCATTATGAAGTTCCATTAAGACTCTCACAGCATCTGAGACTCCAATTTACAACGATTTCTCCTCTTATGCTTCTAAGAGACCTATTTAAGCCAAGATATATCACAAGTCTGGAATCGTGCCATTGTTCAGCTTCAAAGAGTCATTTCCTTGTGAAGTTCTCGATGCACATCAGACTTTTAAGAATACGCTTTATCATGCTCGTTTTTGCAGCAATCTGACTGATAGCCACATGTTCATGCAACCGCATGGTACATGTAGCCACGGTCCCTCAGGACCTCGTGAAATATGTGTGTGTGATGCACACATGGGTATCTGTGCTCTCATTAATTACACTCTGCTCTTATTCAGTCAAGTCCCTGAGCTTGTAGCGAGATAAAATTCTCATTATGCAAGAGACTAAATTGAAATGACTGACGTAGACACAGGAAGCCAGTTAGTTTCCTCACGACTCTCTGAGGCACATTTGACCTTCTTATTTACATTTGTCGCAATTGCAAACACACATTACAACCTTTTATGCCGAGGTAACAAACTGCAATAGCGATTCTAAATGCATCCGAGCGTGTAATTTGTTTAAACGTGAATACGTCTGTGCGTGAGCTACCGACGCTAAGCGCTAAAGTGAATTACGGGGGTGAGTGTGCGTAGGACTATCCTCTCGTACATTCGAGACTCAATATATTACCCACCCGTGTGTTTATAACCTGATCTGTGAAAGTGTATTTCTTTGCAGGTGTGTGAGAGCGTGTCTTTCTGGGCCAGTGTGTGTGAGTGTCGCCAGGGGAAATTTATCCTGCACATGGAAACCCCATTGTTTATTCATGCCAACTAAATTGAAGTGTGCATCTCCGTATTCTCCGCGCTCTGTTCCCGAGCGAATACGGCGAAAGAGTGTTAAAAAAAAAACGGATAGAGAGAATGAAAAGGGGGAGGAAAAGACAAGAGGGAAGGCGAGGGAAGGCAGAGAGTCTTGATTCTTTTTTCTTTAGGTTATACGTCTGCAGGATTGGCCACAGAGAGGATAATGAGACCCATTTGTCCATATTAAAGGGATTGAGGGAGGCCTAACCACTCCAAATAAAAATCCAATCTTTGCTTTAAAGTGAGGGCTAGGGAAAGAGAGGGAGAGAGAAACACTGAGGTACAGAAAGACAACATAGAGACTCAGCACAGATGCAGTGAGACACCATATAAGAGAAAGAGACTTTAATCGGTTACTCGGCAACTGACAGAGTTAGAAAGGCACAGACTTAACGAATGGCAAAGCACACATACGCACATACCTTTACCTTGCTGTATAAATGAGGGCATGCTGTACCATAGACTTTTAGTGCTTTTATATAAAAGTTATTAAAATTACTATAGATTAATCTGAGTCCTGAAAGAAAACATTTTGTATTTTTTAAATAATAAAATCATTAAGTTTATCTGTCAATAATTTAACCTTTGATGACATACTGCACATCCCTAAAGGTTTTGTGAGGCAGGAAATTTCCATTGACTTCTTGACTCTTGTTTTTGTACTGAGCTAATAATAATTTACTGAGGTAAAGATGTGTTGTGATGTGTATTTATTGCCATTTCATCAAATATTTAAGGGAGATTTTGTCAAATCTGGCAACAAATTTGTCCTAAAATTTGTACAGAGCTAATGAGCTGATGTATGTATGTACAGTTGAGGTCAAAAGTTTACATACACCTTGCAGAATCTGCAAAAAAACAAAATAAGAGGGTTCATACCAAATGCATGCTATTTTTTATTTAGTACTGACCTGAATAAGATATTTCACATAACAGAAGTTTACATATAGTCTACAAGAGAAAATAATAGTTGAATTCATAAAATGACCCTGTTCAAAAGTTTACATACACTGGATTCTTAATACTGTGTTGTTACCTGAATGATCAGGTTATGATACAGCTGTTTTTTGTTTGTTTGTTTGTTTGTTTTTAGTGATAGTTGTTCATGAGTCCCTTGTTTGTCCAGAACAGTTAAACTCCCCGCTGTTCTTCAGAAAAGTCCTTCAGGTCTCACAAATTCAGTTTTTTTAGCTTTTTTGTGTATTTGAACACTTTCCAACAACGACTGTATAATTTTGAGATCTTTTCACACAAAGGACAACTTAGAGACTCATATGCAACTATTACAGAAGGTTCAAATGCTCACTGATGCTTCAGAAGGAAAAACAATGCATTAAGAGCCGGGGGGTGAAAACTTTTGAACAGAATGAAGATGTGTACATTCTTCTCATTTAGCCTAAATATCATATTTTCTATCATTTAATATTGCCCTTCAGAAGCGATACTTACATGTTTTCTAGAAGATAAAATAAGTTAAATTTACCCTGATCCTCAAATTCAAAAAGTTTTCACCCACCAGGTCTTAATGCATTGTGTTTCCTTCTGAAGTGAGCGTTTGAAACTTCTGTAATAGTTGCATATGAGTCCCTCAGTTGTCCTCAGTTGTGAAAAGATGAATCTTAAAATCATACATTCATTGTTGAAAAGGGTTCAAATACACAAAAAAGCTGAAAAACCAAAGAAATTGTGGAACCTGAAGGATTTTATTTTTTTATTTTTTTGAAGAACAGCGGGCAGTTTAACTGTTCAGGACAAACAAGGGACTCATGAACAACTATCTATGAATGACTATTTTATTACCATTAACAAAGATTAATAAATAGTGTAATAAATGCATTGTTCATTGTATGTTCATACATTAGCTGATACATTAACTAATGTTAACAAATGAAACCTAAAGTGTTAACAAAATAATTATCATCATTTCATGAAATATTTTGTCAGATTTGTCTCACCTCAGCTGGCAAATCTGTCCTCAGATTTAGCCAAGTACAGTGGGCAGAGCTTGCCTTTCTTCGTAGGGTGCCTAAAGCCCGTTTAAAATAGCAGCAAAGAGGAAATCAATGGAAAATAGCCTGGATTTGTTCGTGACATGTTTATTTGTTTAGCTAAAGCCCTTTTGCCCGAATAATCTCACAAAATAATACCACAATATATTCCAGTGCCTTGGTTCTTTATAGTTGGCCATGGTGCATGGCACCCACGGCACCCATTGAAGCTCCACTGTAGCCACCCACCCACACACACACAACACTTACAGTCAAAAACACTGTGATTTCACACCCAGCACCACACATATACAGAGAGAAGAGGACAGCAAGGAAATGCATTAAGAAAACCATGTCTATTTTTAATGTGTTTTGCACTGACTGTAGAATTCAGTGGAATAAGACTGCTGCAATTATGTACAGCACAGTTTCTGTACACCAAGTTTATTTTGTGAGTAAGACTGCATAGAATTCTTCGTATTCAAATTCTAATTAAAAAAAAAAAAAAAAGTATGTTGTAATGGTCTGTCTATTTAAGTTCTGTAGCTTTAAGTCTAGATTGCAGCGACTAAATTGACTGTAGCAGCCACAGGGGGGTGTAGTTTCCTGTTTATCTCTTTAACGTCATGAGAATCAGTCTATTTAGATACAACATTATGGAACCTCTGCAATCAGAGAATATTCATAGATCTTGCTCTCTTTCGTTGGATTACAGCACTCTTTTATGTGTTTTATATTCTTATCCTCCATAGCATTAGTTCTTTATTTCACCCCAAAAAAAACACAGTTTTGTCATCTTCCCACCTTAAAGATTTTTTATTATTCTATAGATAGAAAAAGGAGTGGTTCAGCAGAATATTTAATATAATGTTTCTCTTTTCTGTAAAACAGAAGAAGATGGGGACCATGGGCTAAACTGACTACTCAACCCTGCTAAAATTTTGCGATTAGCACCAAAAACTGTACACGAATTCGTGATCGCCTCAATCCCCTTTAAATTTCATATGAAATTTGCGGCAGACTTCGGCTCCTCCCCGTCTTTCAGCGCGTTCTTCAATCGGCAGACCAAGGTGACTCAGAGCGAAAAACAGAGGACAAGGTGTGTTTATCGATATTTTATTATAATATCTGCATCTGTGCAGTTTAAATACAGTTTACAAAATTTCATGGGAGAGCAATCGGTTTCCCATCTACTGTAAGTTTTCGCTGCGTTCACTTCTCATCACACCACATCTGTTTCCTCGAGCGAAAGTGAAGCACATGTAAACGCATACTTTATAAAACGATCATGTTGCCTTTTTCATTTAAAAAAGTAACTTTTAATATAATACATATTCCAATGCATGTGGCAAAAAGGTTTGCATACTTGAGCTAAAAGAAAGAGGGTTGCACTAGAAATGCTATCATTAAAATATTGTATTTGCACAATAAACGGTGTGAGATCAGGAAGACTTATTTGGCTTATTTAATACTCAAATGTTATACCTATCTATACAGTAACCTACAGTGGAATACTGTAATAAGTGTACCCCTACCAGTCAAACATTTTTTATTATATATATATATATATATATATATATATATATATATATATATATATATATAATTATACAACGAATACCCCCCTAAAATGAAAATCCTAGAATCACCCCTGATGGGGACCAATTATCAAACTCCAAAAAAGACCATAAATGTATTCCATATGATTCATGAGAAATATATCAAGCACAATATTATAGAAGTTATGTCGAACATAAATGTAGAGGCAAAAAGTTTAAGGCTGATAGTATTTTTTAAATGTTTTTTGATAAATGTCTCTTATGCACGTCAAGCCTGCCTTTATTTGATCTAAAATTCAATAAAAGTTTTTAAATTCCTTTTTTTATTGTTGATTATTATTTTGATTATTTTATGTAAAGCACTTTAAATTACCATTGTATATGAAATGTGCTATATAAATAAACTTGCCTTGCCTAAAATGCAATAAAAACAGTAATTTTGTGAAATATAATAAAAAAATTATTTTATAACATATTTTAACATTTATTTTGTTCTTGTTATGAATTTTCTGCAGCCATTACTTCAGCCTTCAGTGTCACATGATCCTTCAGAATACAGTTTTCAGGATTCTTTGATGCATAGAAAGTTTTAAAAATGCATTTATTATCTTTTGTAGCATTATAAATGTATTTACGGTCATTTTTAAGCATTTAGTGCAGTTTTGCATAATACAAGTATTTATTCATTTAAGTAAAATGAAACTTTAGATCCAAAACATTTTAACAGTAATAAATATTTCATTGTTAATCAAATAATTTTAAGTTCACTCTAATAAAAGAAAATTAAGTTGTGATGCATATATAGTCTGTCCTATGGGTCAAACTTTTTACATCCAGATATTTCCAGCCTTTTTTTTTTCTCTCGTGCTCAGACTTATCTAGTGCTGTGTATCCCTGAAGCATCATAAGTCTAAGTAGACTGTTGAAACTACTGGCACCAGTGGTCTCTACCATATACTTTGGCTTACGATGCTTCTGGGAAACACAGTCCAGTACCTAAAACGAGGCTGGAAGACTAGTCCTCTTCTCATTGCCATCACTGTAATGTCATCCAAGAGAGAAAGCACTGGCTCATTCCTCAGTCTTTCCTGCCAGCCAAAGAAACCGAACCACAAAAACAGCGCCACTCATGTTTAAAAAGCCCTTCACGTTATTTAGCATGATTGAAGCCGCCTTATGAGCGTATGTTCTCACCCTAGCAGTGTTTCTTCTTTTTCTGTTTTGCCGGGTTTAGAAAGCCAGATGCCTTTAGTTATATGTACATTAGAATCAAGTGATAATTGTGCAAGTGTGCAGTCCAGAGAAAGGAAGAAATTTGATTCTTTCTCTCCAGTGGCACACTCTAATTTAGATACTGTAGCTTTTAATTAGGTGAGTCACCATGAACCCTCAGAGAGCTCAGCGAAAGAGAATATGTATGTGCGTTTGCTGATATCAATTTCTATCCACTTATCTTTGTAGATGCGCAATTTTAGTGGAACATTTATATTAATATTAATTTGGGGACATTTCGAAATGTGAATATGTGTTTATGTATCCAAACAGTTTTAGAGCAAAAGAAAACCAAAGAATCAACGCTATAAGGATTTTTAAACGTTATGCCCCAATCCTTGATAAGATTATTGCATTTTCTTTTTTTTTTCCCCCTAACTGTGAAATGTGAAATCAAATCTTCAGTGAAGTGGGATGGCAGAAATGATGAGAGGAAAGTTTATTTAATTGGCAAAAGATTAGAGTTTATTACAGTTGCTTTGGAGACCTTGTAGTCATTTAGTATGTAGCGCACTATAAGAAATGGCATTTAAAGGATTAGTTCACCCCAAAATTAAAATTAGGTTGTTATTTACTCACCCTCAGGTTTTTACAGACCTTATGCTATTAGTTCGCACAAAAAATGATTTTTCAGAAGAATCATTATGCAGCGTGTGCCACACAATTACAGTTTATAGAGACTCCATGGGCTGTCACGCTTTTAAACAGGCCCCCCAAAAAATAAAAATACACCAAAAAACACTAAAATATGCTGTTATGTTAAATTAAATAAGCAAGCAGCTGTGGTTGCCAGATATTCACCATAAAAATTTGGTGACAAGATGGCATATTTTGTTGTCTGTCTATAATCTATTCACTCTTGCTGGCCTAATTTTAAACCAGGCTAATTTAAAAGGCTGTCTTAAAGGAGCAGCATACTGAGAAACATTACAGGTTGAAATGTTGTTTTGCCACCTGAGTAGACTCATTACTGAAGAGCCCTACTGGCGCCCTCCACACACCAGCTGTTCACCTCTAATGTGATCTCACATACTCATATGAAAGATAAGATATTCATATCAAACATTCATCACCCCGCAAAACTGTGAAACAACCCCTGGGGAGATATTTTCAGAAAAATACCACAATACAGTGGTTGCTGCCCTGATGTTCTTGCAGTTGCATAAAATGATTGGCAGATCAGCACATTGTGTTGAACGAACATGTCAAAAGCAAAGATGATTGACTTTTGAAGACCCAATTCAATTTTTAAAATCAAAAAACACAATTATGAGAAGAAATGATGCTATGAATAAAGGGTCAGTGTTATGTTTGGAGAGTTTTTTTTTTTCTTCCTAATGGTTGAAGTTTTTCTCACTTAGTTTAAAATGTATGAATATGTATGATGATAATGGGCTGACAGATGCTTTGATACTGAGGAACATGCATAAGATTTAGCTATTTAGTTTTCTTGATTTCCATAAAAGATTATAGGTGAATATCATTAACATGAATTTATGTATATAGGAGGAAGATGGAAATCTAGCGTGCAGTGAGAGATCGTGTAATTACCGCCATCGTCAGTCTGTCATTCATCAAAGTTGTGACACAGTCATTTGAGGCAGAAGATGCATTTATTTGGAACTGTGTATATGAAGCGTGGAAAAAAGCGTGTGGAAAGCGTCCTTCTATTTATGCGGACTCTGTAGGCCTCGCCATCTGTTTGCAGAAGTGCACCTGTATTAACTGAAGTCAGTGGAAGTACAGTGAGGTCTGAGGAATGGGAGAATGGGCGAGCTGTCAGACGCTGGGCTGTGTGGAAGCACTGTGTCACTGACACACTTTCCTGAGATTGATTTCTATTTCAGATGTTATTGATTTTGTCTCTGGTCCAGAGGGACACTGCATCCTCACCATTTAATAGTGGTTATTTTCAGTCTTTCAGAGAAAGATGTTCTGAAATGCCACATTTTTGTATGAATTTACATTCAGGCTGATGTTAAATCAGTTTGTTTGTTTGGCATACGTCTCAGGTCTATATTTCATGGTAAAGAACGCTGATCCAAAGTCATAGTATGCATTTAGAGTTGGTTTTTAAACATTAAAGGGGCAGTCATATTAGACAGAAAAGATACTTTGTCTATTCTCAATAGTATAACAAAGTATGAAGCACAGTTCATGTAGGAATCTGTTAGAAAGCTTTCAGCGTCATGTGCAATTCCAGCCCACTGCAAAGTGTTTTTTTTTTTTTAATTAAAAATTAATAGATTTCGCTGACAATTTGCAAAACAATGGTAATTCAAAGGCTGTTTTTTTATAAATATACAATACAAATATGGGGAGAAGCCACATCATTTAGTTTAAATCCACAACATTTTATTTTATTATATTTTATTTTATTTTTTATTTAAACAGTTTATCAAGACACTATTTTCATTTAAGCCTATTTTCCCCAAGATCTCATTACTATGTTATCTTTTATTTGTAAGGTTTTTTATAATTCCCAAAGATGATTCTCGTTAGATTCTTTTTCTTTCTTTATTTCTTTTTCTTTTTTTCTTTCTTTCTCTCTTTCTGCAATAGTGATTTTTCAGTTTAAATAAATTTAAGCCAATTTAAATATAAAATCCCTACTTAAATATATCTAGAATAATATCTAAAACGTTTTTTTTTTTTTGCATTACTGTAATGTATGGAAGCCAGGTTCCGCCACTGAATAATAATAATAATAATTAAAAAAACTATTTGCGATTTTTTCATCTCATAATTCTCATTGCGAGTTTATATTTCGGAATTCTGACTTTATATAAAACTCACAATTCTAAGATAAACTCACAATTGCGTGACATAAATGTGCAATTCTGAGAAAGACAAAAAGTCAAAATTGTTTTGTCTCTCTCAATTCTGACTTTATTTCTCATGATTGCAACTTTATTTCTCAGAATTGTTTTTATCTTTCAAATCTGACTTTTTTTCTCAGAATTTTGAGTATGATTATCACAATTCTGACTTTTTTTTCTTGCAGTTGCAAGATATAAACACAATTCTGATAATTCAGATGCAATTCTGAGAAAAAAAAATTAAATTATGAGTTTATCTCTCAGAATTCTGACTTTATTTCTCAGAATTGCAACTGCCTTTTCCTCAGAAGTTTGAGTTCTCACAATTCAAACTTTTTTCTAGCAATTGTGACAAATAACCTCGCAATTCTGGAAAAAAGGTCAAAATTGCGAGCCTATCTCTCGCAATTCTGACTTTATTTCTCATAATTGCAACTTTATTTCTCAGAATTGTTTTTATCTTTCAAATCTGACTTTTTTTCTCAGAATTTTGAGTATGAATCTCGCAATTCTGACTTTTTTTTCTTGCAGTTGCAAGATATAAACACAATTCTGAGACAAAAAGTCACTATTGCAAGGTATAAAGATGCAATTCTGAGAAAAAAAGTCAAAATTATAAGTTTAACTCTCTGACTTTATTTCCCAGAATTGCAACTTTATTTCTCAGAATTGCTTTTATCTTTCAATTCTGACTTTTTTCTCAGAATTTTGAGTATGAATCTCACAATTCTGACTTTTTTTCTTGCAGTTGCAAGATATAAACAGAATTCTGAGACAAAAAGTCACTATTGCAAGGTATAAAGATGCAATTCTGAGAAAAAAAAATTAAATTATGAGTTTATCTCTCAGAATTCTGACTTTATTTCTCATAATTGCAACTTTATTTCTCAGAATTGTTTTTATCTTGCAATTCCGACTTTTTCACCGAATTCTGACTTTTTTCTAGCAACTGTATCATATAAACTCACAATTCTGAGAAAAAAAAGCCACTATTGCGAGGTATAAATGCTCAATTCTGAGAAAACAAGTCAAATCTCTAACATTTCTGACTTTATTTCTCAGATTTTTTTAATCTTGCAATTTTGACCTTTTTCTCAGAATTTCAAGTTTAAATCTCACATATTTTGTAATCCTGACTTTATTTCCCAGTTCTGAGAAAAAAACAATCAGACTCATGGGATAAAAAGTTGCAATTATCTTTTCTTTTCTATTCAGTGTAGGAAACGGGCTTCAATAATAATGAGAATAATTATTCTGCCAAAAAACCAATATATATTATTTCTTACATTTTCTTTTGATTTCTTTGTGAAATATGACCTAGAAACCTGCCACAGGTTTCATGAGATGCAATCATACACTGTGTAATATGAATCCTGACGATGTGATTCAGGCAGGTCAAATAAAAATATTGTGTAAACAAAAATATAAATTCATAAGACAAATGAGCGAACTCGACGTTCACACAACTCTCCTATTCTGATCTGCGTCTTCAAACAAGCTGCCTCTGTTCTGTTGCGCTGTGCTATGCTTTGGCACTTTAATAAATCTTAATTTAGGCCCTCTGTTTGAACGGCAGGACAAGAGACAGAGCGGGCTTGTGTCAGCACATCTCAGAATCATCGGATTATTTATTTATTCACTTTTCTCCTTGTTCTGCATGTCAGACATTTAATCATAAGCGCTCGCCGAAGACATGCACGGCAAACCGAGACTGCTCTATCAGAGAAAACTATTATCAGCCTCCAAGACTACGGTACCCGTTCTGCCGGCCATAGAAATGAATGAGCGAGCGAGAGAGAGATTTTAATTAAACAGTTCCCATAGGGAAGTATGCAGAGACAATGATGTCTAATGTGAACAGCATCCAGAATTCCCAGACTTTCTTTCTCTCAGGGAAAACGCAATCATGCATATAGCCTTGCTCTTACAGAAGGACAGGGGGTGAATTTATTCTCTGAGAAATGATACTTCATCGAAATTTAATGAAACTAGAGAAAGCGTTCACGGGGGAGCATATGGAAGCATTATTGGCCTGAAATTACATTCTCTCCCAATCCTGTTTACAGATGAATATCTTCTGGCTGTTGACCCAGAGCCAGGTGGCCGCGTGCCTCACACAAGGTAGAGTATACAAAGCACAGGTGCAGGGAATAAACGGACAGTTTGAATTGTTCTTTCCGCTTTGACACAGATGCCAATATGCAAGTGATGGCATTTGAAGGGGATCGGGGGGGAGGGAAATGTGGCCTCCCGCATACAAATAATCAAACTGGGTGAAAACAAAACCATAAAATGAGTATATTTGAATAACCAGAGCTGTTCCATAAGCATAGAGGACACAAACCCTCTGGCCCGTGGCCTTACCATTTCTCAAATACCTTCAGCAGAAAATTACACCACATTAAGAATCAGTTCATTTTTAAAGACTCGCTGTGAAAAATGTCCTTTCCTGGCATTAATGCCCTTGTGTTTGGGCACTAATTTAATGCACTTCATTTAACATGCACCTGGGTGTCATGTCCTGCCTTTGCCGGGGTATATTTTGAGACTCCTTCCATCTGTGGCTGTACGTGGCTTAGCCATATTTGTGGTTTTTTTCAGAAGAGGTTGCTCTGTGTTTGCACACAAATAAGTGACCGAAATAGACCTCAAACAACATCGTCATCCAGATCACATCATAAAGGAATCCTATTTGCATTTATTAGAGCTACTGCGGGTCAGAAGAGTGGATGAGTGAGAGAGAGAGAGAAAGGATAGTTTGAGAAAGGATTATATCATATATTGTATTATATTGCTTTGTGATATTACTTTTTTTTTATGAACATAAAATAAACAAAGTTAATATTCAGTAATGTAGCTTTTACATACAATATTGCCAGTTACTCATGTCTTCCATCACCGAATTTAGTTTCCAACAAAAGCCACAGCAGAATCGTTACAACCATTAAATGAATTAGCAGTTTTGAATGAATAGGTTAAATTATTGATTCAATGACTCATTTAAAATAGCATGCTAGAATACTGCTTTTACCATTTCTGCATTTTAAACCACAGAAACACTAAGAGTTTTGTTGTTCTTGAATGAATCAGTGTTTTGGACCAAATCATTTGAGTAAATTCAGTGACTCACTAATAGTATTCCTTTTGAGTCATTTTTTTTTTTATTTAGTCTTAGTCCTGCGTCAAATGTGCTTTTAGTGCTTTTTATTGTCATATTTAATCAACCTTGTCCTGTTTTTGTTTAGTCAAGTTTTAGTCGACTAAATGTCTGAGCATTTTATTCTAATTTTAGTCTATGAAATCTTTGTCACATTTTCATCATGCTATAGGATGATTAAAATGCTGAAAGTTATTTTTGCTCAGAATTATAATCATAATGATTGTTGTCATTTGAGAAATGTATTTTTGCATTTTCATAAGCAGAAATCAATTGAATGTCGACACACATTTATCCTCATCTTATGTACTCATTTATTATAGGTTATTTATTCTATAAATTAATATCAAAGACTCTCTCTGTGTACATTGAGAAAACTGGTAAAACCAACAAAAAATAGGCATACTATAACAGTGAAATTCCTAATAGTAATTTCAAAAATTCCAGATAATTCCAATAATGTTTCTCTAGTAAAACAACAGCGGTTAAGTAAGTGCATTTATTTAGCAAAAACAATCGCAAACAATATAGTCGAGATCTCATGACAGAACACGCTGGCTGAATGACATTTTCATTTAGGCTGAACATCTCATGTTGAGATCACTAAACTCCAGATTATTTGTTTGTCTGTGTTTTCAGATCATTGTTGGCTCTTCTGCAATGAAGAGAGAGCATGTGTGCATGGTTGCCAGATTGTAAAAATTAAGCACTGGGCAGAAATTGTATCCTTTTAACAGAGAAGCTCTGATTTGGGGATTTGAGCTCTTGATATCTGGCAACCCCACACATGAAAGCTCATGTAGTAGAGGTTTGTACAGCAGTCTGCAGTAATATTTTCTCTTTTTTTTTTTTTTAGACAAAAATAAAAGAGATTTTGGTAAGGTTTTTATTTATTAAAATACGTTTTAGTCATGCATTTTATCATCTTACTCATTGTTCAGTACATCACTGTAAAGGACAGAACTGTACTTTTAATTACCTTAGTATATCCAGCTGACAGTTTGGACTCTTCAGTTCATCAGAGAGCAGCTTCACTCCTGAATCCCACATGTCAGTGTTACTCAGATCTAGCTCTCTCAGGATATTGCACCATATTGCATGTTTATATAGTCACAGTTAACATTTATTGACCTTGTCGTCTTGTCATCTTCTCGTTTTACTCAAGGGGGAAATAATAGGGCTGGAAATTGATTCCAAAAAGAATCGATTTTTCGATTCAGAGGCGTTGGGAATCGAGAGTCGATTTCAAAGCCTGGAATCGATCCCATCAAGGGGAATCAGCTCCTCATTCAGAGCCATTTTCAGTTCAGCAAATCTTTACAGGGGCCTCTCAAACGGAAGGTTGCATCCTACAAAGGCTGCATATCTCGGCTGCTATGTCATCAAATGTAGCTGAACGTCGATTCACGAAAATAAACTGAAAGAAAAGAAGTCGGTACTGAGCTTGTCTTGCTTGCTAATGTTGTGATAAGAAGTCTGATTCATTTCCACGAAAAGTTTATTTCGGATAGATCATTTTAATGAGCCAGTTCAAAAAATGATTCAGAGGTTATTTTACTATGGAACTGGCTTATATTGTCCACAATTTTGAGTGCAAACAAAATTACAATTTAAAATCAATCAAAGCTACAGAAATGTGTCTATTTTTTTTCATATTATGATAAAGCTACTTTCTACAACCTTTACATTCTGCAGTCATGGCAAAATTAGGTTCTTCCAGTCTTAAAAAACAAGAATCGAAAAAGAATCGAAAACAACAGTGAAGAATCGATTCTTGAAATCGAATCCCATTGATTCCAGAACCAGGAATCAGAATCAGACTCGATTCCAAAAATTTCAGAATCGAACAGCCCTAGCAAAAAGCTCATCAACAAACTTTTTTGTTATAGTTTTTGCTAACGAAATTACACTGTTTGTTCCTTCAGAGGATGTATAATAATATTTGACTGCTCAAATTTGTAATCAGGGTTTTGTCTCTGCTTCACTTTCCTTTCATCATTTAACATTTAAGTCGCAACATCTGTCAAATCCTCTGCGCTTCATTTACAGACTTCTCCTCACACAAAACCCCCCTCGTGATTTATGCCCGTCTGACTTTTGCGGCGCCGTAACTCTCTGCAATCTGCGTCCACAATCTTGAAAAGATCAATTTTAATATCAAAAAATAATGTCGGAACTCGTCCCTTGCAACCTCAACCGTCTCGTGGGAAATATTGCGCAGGCATTTTAAAAATTGTACTTGTGTTAATCAAAATGTCAGCCTGACCTACAGTCGAGCAGGAGTGTTGTGAGGTACGTGGTTAATGGTTTGATGGGAAAAAGACGTACTGAGCTTTACTCCTCCAAGTTGCTCTCCTTTGAGGGGTACACAGTGACTCTTCCTCCACTGGATTGTCGGAGCTTAAGGCAGTTTGTTACGTTATCTCACCTTTAGGGATTATATTTTACATTTAAAGGTCAAACTGTAATATGGTGGTCACAGCATTCAGAGAATGAATTATTCACGGGTCCCTGGCCACATAGATTTAATAACAAGAACGGACACAGTCTGAAAACTGCGGTAAGTGTGTTTAATTTAAAAGGTAAATGGTTTCTTTCTCTCTTAATAAATAAAGCAATAAATGAGCACAGCCTCAGGTGGCAACGCCAAAACACACTTACATCTCGCAGCATGATTAGAGCAGGATATTTGTGGCTGTTTATTGCTTTCCCTTGATAATAACTGCCCATATGGTCCTTTTGGTTTTGATTAAAGACCATGAGCATTGTGCACACCAGTTGTGTGTCACCGTCTGCACCTGTCAGCCACCGTTAACATTTGGGAATCGAAAGCATGCGTGGAAATGAGGTGACCGGAAGATGCCCTAGAGGCTCTGACCCCTATAGTTTGGTTGAGTGGCAGAGGTATTGATATGATAATATGCGCTAGTGTTTGTTTTCATACATGTGAAATGCCAATGCCCAGTCCGTAGCTTCCCAGAGGATCCGTCCGCAAAGCAGATGGGTGCGTTTTCCTAAAGGTGTTTTCATTGTGGTTCTCAAGGACACAACAAAGATAAACACCTGCCGTCGGCAAGAGGGACAAAAAGAGACACATAGACAAACAGTCGGCTGTATAACTTTGGGTTCATAACCAAGGCCTCCGTTGTGAATTTTATAGCGCAGCGTAGCTCTCCATTCTATAAATCGACCGTGTTTTCTGGCCAGCAAGTAAGTTAAGCTGGTGATGTAAAATGTAACGGACCCAGCTGCCATTTTCTCTGTGTTTGGAGCAAAATTGGGCAGCAGCGGGTACTTATCCGGGGGCAAGAGCTGGTAATCTTCTCCTGGCTCAGTCAAGCCCATCTCCCCGACTCAGTCTCCCTAAATGAGGCACTTACTGGCCCAGCTGCGGTCTGGACCTAAACCAATGGCCTGCAGGGACAAGGGCCACTCTCTGCGGCTTGCGGGCCATGTGCTGTTATTGAAATTGCCCTTCTCCTCGAGAGGACTGCGAATGCATCATCATCTACCTGCGGTGCTCTCCACAAAGCCTGTGAGAAGGTTGCTGCTTTGTATTTTCGTTCGCCTTGTTTCTATTCTTTGCTGTAGTCACTCTGAATGCTTTCGCTGAATTTTGCTGTTTACTTCCTAGAGTTATCTAGCAATGCGGGTTGTATATTTGCTTTGAGTCTTCAAAACACTCTTCAAGGAAAGTGGCCGGTGGCTCAAGAGCTCAAGTCACTCTCATCATACACATCTATTTTTCACTAGCCAAACTCTTTGTACGCTTTATCTTCCTATCATGTTTTTTGTAGCCTCCCTGACGGGCTCTTTCTGCTTCACCAGCCCTGCTGGGCCCCAGAATGCCTCGCTTGTCCACGGTAAGCAGGATGTGCCTAACCAGGCTTGTCCTGTCTGATAGTCAATGTCTTTTTCTCTCCATAGAGGCCTCTTCTCCTTCTCCTCCTCCACCCCCTGTAGGGCTCTTCTTTACGCTTGGCTTAACTGTGTCTCTTAGGGCCTTTTGGTTGGTGAAGGCCTGTGTGGATTCCTGGCAGGACTGATTCCATAGCCTCAGGTATGGTTTGTAGATCAGAGGAGCAAACCAGCAGAGAATGTGAGAACATGATCGCTTGCCCACCAGGGCCAAGCAGGTGGGCCTTGCATGCTAAGTACACAGTTCAAAGGTAGCACTGTATCTCCTCCTGCAATCTTCTCTCATCGCTCTCGGGAGCTTTCTGCCCTCTGCACCGTCTTTTGTTTCCTCATGTTATTATTCTTTCTCTCGTTCCATCACTTCCATCCGCTGAAAGGTGATTTAGCCAAGCAGGACCTGGATTAATGTGGGTGTTGCGCGTGGATCTTCTCAGTCCCATCCGAATTGCTTGTTTTCAAAACTAATTCTGTCCTAATAGTGCTTTGTTAGTTCAACAGGAATTTTGTTAAGTGCTAATTTATACACAGTTTTTTGTTTTAAGCTTAGTTTTTGTCTTTTGCTGAAAATATCCTTAAATTGGATGATATTTATCATGCCATATTTAGATTTGTTGTCAATTTTACTCTAAGTAATTTTAATTGAGGAAAATAACATTAAATGCTAGATTATGCCAAATATTCAGAAATTTTATATATATATATATATATATATATATATATATATAATATATATAATATATAATATATAATATATACAGTACATAAATTAACAGTAATTAAACTTCGAAGTTCAACTTCGTAAATTCAGCTTATTTTCCAAATGCAATTTACTGTCTGTTTTATTTTATTTTATTTTGGAAAATGTTTTTATTTTATTTTGGCAAACATTCTTTTTTATTTTGACTAATATTTTATTTTATTTTGTGTAATATGTTATTTGATTTTGACTAATATTTCATTTCGGCTTATTTTATTTATTTTTTTTTTTTTTGGATAATATATTTTATTTGGCAAATATTTTTATTTGACTAATATTTATTTTATTTTGTCTAATATGTTATTTGATTTTGACTAATATTTTATTTCGGCTTATTTTATTTTGGATAATATTTAATTTAATTTCATTTAATTCTGGCTAATATTTAAATTTTATTTTGACTAATATTTTATTTTATTTTAACTAATATTGTATTTTATTATTTTATTTTGGGAAATATTCTTTTTTTCATTTTGACTAATATTTTATTTTATTTTATTTTATTTGATAATTTGGACAGTATTTTATATTATTTTATTTTATTTTATTTTATTTTGACCAATATTTTATTTTATTTTAACTCTTATTTTATTATTTTATTATATTCTTTTTTTATTGTGACTAATATTTTATTTTATTTTGGCCAATATTTTATATTATTTTGGCTAATATTTTATTTCATTTTGGCAAATAATCTTTATTATTTTGACAATTATTTTAAGTTATTTTGGCTAATCTTTATTATTTTATTTTGACTAATACTTTATTTATTTTATTTTAGCATTTTATTTTATTATATTTTTTCGATAATTTGTTTAACTTTGCTGTATCTCAATGTGGAAGAAAAGATCTGTCATCTGATTTTAGTTCCCAGCTAACGAGGTTACAGCTTCATTAACTAAAAGTATTCCGCTTTTGTATGCGTTCTTCATTTGTGGCATTGAGGATGGTGTCAGACTCATTTCATGGCAGGTGAGATGACTGGCAGAGTTCGACCTTCTTCTAGTAAAGTGTCAGTTGCGATAACTGGTGCTTCCGGAGAGGTCTCGCTCTAAAGTCGCCCTTACTCAGTATCTCCTCGCTGTCAGCAGACTCTCTCCTCCTCCTTGCGAAAAAATGTCCGGGGCAAAAAAAATTCAAAGGCTGCTTCCTTGAGCTCAGAATATTAGTTTTCTGAGCCACGTATTCAAAAGACTGCAGCTCTGCCAAAAAGCCTGCTGAAATTCAGTTTGCTCTCAGTGGAGAGAAATTTAAACCTTATGATGAATTGACTGCTGAAATGTCTGTTGATTTATTTTCAAACAGCATCCAATAACAGCAGGCATAAAGCCTGCTTCCGAGTCTCTGACTCATCCTTCTTTCTGCTAATTTGGCTAAATACGATTGTTACATCATCACAAAGTGTAAGAATTGCATCACGCACATGGAAAGTTTTAAGAAGACTCAAGATAAAATACCAAGTCTGCGTTTCTTCATTCTGTTGCCATCTGAGAATGGCACATCCTTAGATCCCTCCTTTTGATGAACCGTACTCACTGTCTGTCTGTGTGTCTGTGTCTGTCTTCATGTACCTGGTCATGGGGAATTCACCTTTTGTACTGATCTAGTTCTGTCACAATTCAGGCAATAGTGGAAACGGCTGCCACCGCCTCAGCTGATGAACAAAGGTAGCAAACCTTTGATATTCATCAGGAAGTGGCTGTTATCTAAACCGATGATGTTACTGTTCCATGTGAATGCCATTTCAGGAGGGAGTATTTACATATCATAGTGAATAGCAACCCAGGCATTTTTATTACCATTTGAAAAGGCACAGATAAAGCGACAGCGTTCAGTTATTTGTTGTGGTCTTTGAATCGTCTCTCAAATGACTTTTCATATCCTTTCATGTCTGCCAGAAATAAATAACTTTTTCCACATAGGTTGGAAATGCTGGCCTGCCCTGCAAAAAAAAAAAAAAAAAAGCTAATATTTGCTGTTCTTAGGTGGTTTCACAGTCTACTTATAAATCAAAACCCATTTAAAACCAACACTTAGACCAGCCTGGCATGGAAACCAGTCAAGACCAGCAAACTAGCTGGGTCAATGATGTGATGCAAATTTTTGTTGTGTCTTTTAAATTCAGAAATACATTTAAAAAGCAATTCACTCATAAAATGACTTTCATGATAAACATGTTTTTAGTTTCTGTATTAAAATTCCTTTTGACATTTTTAAGGGAGCAAAAATGTCAGGATGACACAACTGTCCTGTTATCATGATAATGACCAAAGGCTCATATATTTATTTTATTTTGGCAAATTTATTTTTATTTTATTTTATTTTTTTATTTTATTTTATTTTGGCTAATATTTTATTTTAGGTTGACTAATATTTTAACTCATTTTATTTTATTTTATTTTATTTTTGTTTTATTTTGACTAATATGTTATTTTATTTTGAGACATTTGAGATGCTAATTTTTGTTGTGTCTTTTAAATTCAGAAACACATTAAAAAGCGATTCACACATATAATGACTTTCACGTTTTTAGCTTCTGTATTAAAATTCCTTTTGACATTTTTTAAGGGAGCGAAAATGTTAGGATGACACAACTGTCCTGTTATCATGATAATGACAAAAGGCTCATATATTTTATTTTGGCAAATTTATTTTTATTTTATTTTATTTTATTATTTTATATTATTTTATTTGGGCTCATTTTTTTTAGGTTGACTAATATTTTATTTTATTTTATTTTATTTTATTTTGACTAATATGTTATTTTATTTTGAGACATTTGAGATGCTAATTTTTGTTGTGTCTTTTAAATTCAGAAACACATTAAAAAGCGATTCACACATATAATGACTTTCACGTTTTTAGCTTCTGTATTAAAATTCCTTTTGACATTTTTTAAGGGAGCGAAAATGTTAGGATGACACAACTGTCCTGTTATCATGATAATGACAAAAGGCTCATATATTTTATTTTGGCAAATTTATTTTTATTTTATTTTATTTTATTATTTTATATTATTTTATTTGGGCTCATTTTTTTTAGGTTGACTAATATTTTATTTTATTTTATTTTATTTTATTTTGACTAATATGTTATTTTATTTTTAGACATTTGAGACGCTAATTTTTGTTGTCTTTTAAATTCAGAAACACATTAAAATGCAATTCACATATATAATGACTTTCATGACAAACATGTTTTTAGCTTCTGTATTAAAATTCCTTTTGACAAAAGGAATGATAATGACAAAAGGCTCATATTCTTATTTCTTAAAAAATATTTTTTAACAAGACTTCATGAAATATTTATGAATTATTTTGTATGAATAAACCAATTTCTTCATACTTTTAAATAATTCATGATGTGTGCAAAAAGTAGTTTTTACCTTGAAAAATAACATTTAAAACAACTAATGATTATACACACAGTATTCAAGGTGCGTGAAAAATATATTTTTACTTTTAATTCAATCGAAACTTACAAAAAAGTACAAAAAGTTTTTTCAAAATCCCATGAAACTAATTCACACAATGACTGTTTCATCACCTTTCCAAAAAATAAATAAATAAAAATAAATAAATAAAATGTATATAAATATGTTTTTCAAAGAAGTTTCTTATGTTCACCAAGGCAGCATTTATTTGATCAAAACAGTAATATGGTGAAATATTATTACAAAACAACTGTTTTCTATTTTAATGTGATTGATTTCTTTGATGGCAGACTCATTGTTGTCATCTTTAAAGTCATATCATCCTTCAGAAATCACTATAATATGCTGATTTGGTGCTCAAACTAGGGCTTACAAACGAATAATCACGATTAATCGCATACAAAATAAAAGTTTGCCTAATATATGTGTGTGTACTGTGTGTAATTATTATGTATAAATAAATACAAATTAATGTATATATTTTTAGAAAAATATGTTATGTACAAAATATTTGTATTTATATATAATATAAATTATATAAAAATTATAATAAATACATATACTTGTAAATATTTCTTAAATATATACATGAATGTGTTTGTATTTATATATACATAATAATTACACACAGTACACACACATATATTAGGCAAACTCAAACTTTTATTTTGTATGCGATTAATCGTGATTAATCGTTTGACAGCCCTAGCTCAAGCGCAAGCATTTCTCATTATAAAGTTGAAAACAGTTGTTGTCCTTAACACTCTGGGGTCTGAAGGGGTTTTGGGGCTCTGGAGAAGTTTTGACATGCCCTGACATATGTGCTTTTTTCAGTATTTTAAAACATTACTGGCTAAAGTCTGATTAAAACTGAGCTACAGTAATATGTAAGCAATATATATGTACATGTTTGGGTTTTTGAAAAAACAACGTTTATGCATGGTTTGTAAAGACAAGAAGTCACTGAAATATTTTTGAGGAAACAGTGAAATCCTAAAGAAAGAAAAAGCTCAAAAGAACAGCTTTACAAACATTACAAATGACTTTAATGGCACTTTGGAGCAACGTAATGCATCCTTGCTGCATAAAGGCATTAATTTCTTTCAAATTAAAACTAATTTACTGACCCCAAACGTTTAAATGCTAGTGTACATCATTGACCCGTGTGCTTTTCAGCAAGGTGTTTGTGTATTCATCTGTTCCTAATCAATTATGTTAATTTTTGCACTGTCTCTCAGATCTCTCCAGGCTGATGTCTGTGATCCATAGAGA
This sequence comes from Cirrhinus mrigala, assembly GCA_036247105.1. NCBI lineage: Eukaryota > Metazoa > Chordata > Actinopteri > Cypriniformes > Cyprinidae > Cirrhinus > Cirrhinus mrigala. Next base: position 16,387,233 of record CM070010.1, on the reverse strand, counting down.
AAGTTAAACAGCGTTCTGCCTTTAGTATAATCCTGACCTTTCAATAAGCTGACCTGCATGGACACATGCACTGAATTACAGTCTGTAGGTTCGTTTCACATTAGCTCTACCTTCACATCACACCAGCAAAGCCCTATTAGCACATTTCACTCTCATGGGTCACCAGATCCACCGCTCACATCTTTCCACCTCAAAACCGTCTTTATGTCAGCATCTCTTTCCTCTTTGTACCAGAGAACCAATGTGCACAGTATGTTTACCTCATTAACGGCTATGAAGGTCAATTAGGTTGCAGCATCAAATCTGCCGAAATGAACGGCTATCCGATGGAGAAGAGAAACATAGAACTTAGGGTAAACACGAACTCCTGCTGCTCGTGCCATCTGAAGGAAAACAAACAACCAGTGCTGATCAGACATCACCATAACTCACAACTCAGCCGTATTGCCGCACTGTCAGGAAACGTTCTTTATACATTTGCTGCAGGTTTTAATATTCACTAACACTGAAAAATGACAGCCCAAACATATTTTGGATTATGAGAAAAGCGCACAATGTAGGCTATTACGTTCTCTTTGCCGTTCCTTGTAATTTGCCGTTATCTCTCTGACAGTTATGTCTTCATTCATTTTTCATTTTGTATCAGAATGGAGAATAACATGCATCAGAGTCGACACCGCGGGCCACTTTACGAGCGCGCTGACGGATTGCGGGAATGATGGCCTGCCTGCTGCCAGCGTTTGTGTTTTTCACTCAAGTCACGAGAAATGAGGGCTGTATGGAGAGTCCATCGCTCTGACAGTTGGCTGACCTGTCACGGAAACGCTGTCCTTTCGTACTGGACCAATGGGCCTCATCTCCCAAAGGCAAACATTAAACACACAGAGAGAAAACACTGTGTTGACTCCGATCGGCAGTGTTGTGTCAGCTCTACTAACACTATTGTGACCCTCACCTCTACCCTTGTGCAACTGTTTGCCGTCTTGATGGAAGTGCGATCGATTGAGATTTTGTCACTCGGAGATTCTAGTAAATCCGAGTGCAAATGTGTGTTATGTGTGAGAGCATGAGTATGGTTAGCTCATTTTGCTCATTCTGTTTCCTCCAAAATTAAAGGTCCAGATTGTTGTTTCAATGCAGATTCAAAGGGCTCTAGACGATCCCAGCCAAGGAATAAGAGTCTTGTGAATCTAGTGAAACGATGGGTCATCTTCTAAAAAAAACATAAAAATAAAAATTGATATACATTTTAAATCACAAATGCTCGTCTTGTGTCCACAACTTCACTCATTATGTAATCACGTTCGATCACGCGAGGTTAGTTCTTCGTCTGTCTGCTGTGTTTATCTGTGTTTATCGAAATCGTCCGACATCGTTGTTTTGTAAAGGCCGTTTGACTTTCTTTGCATGTTTGCTTTGTAAACACTGGGTCGGTATTTTCGCCTACATCAGACGTGAACTTTCCAACCTGATTACATAATGCTTGAAGTCGTGGACGCAGAACTAGTGCAAGACGAGCATTTGTGGTTAAAAAGTATGCACATTTGTATTTTTTTTTAGAAAATGGCAGATCATTTCGCTAGGTAAGACCCTTATTCCTCCGGCTGGGATCATGTAAAGCCTTTTGAAGCTGTACTGAAACTGCAGTTTGGATTTTCAACCTGCTGACCCCCATTGAAGTCCACTACACTCTGAAAAATAAAGGTGCTTCACGATGCCATAGAAGAACCTTTTTTGTTTAAATGGTTCCATAAAGAACCATTAACATCTGAAGAACCTTTCTGTTTCACAAAAGGTTCTTTGTGGTGAAAGCAGGTTCTTCAGATTATAAAAAGGTAAGAAAGAGATGGTTCTTTAAAGAACCTTTGACTGAATGATTCTTTGTGGAAACAAAAATGCTTCTTCAGAATCAGAATCAGAACAGCTTTATTGCAAAGTATGCTTCCGCATACAAGGAATTTGTTTTGGTGTCACAGGCTTCCAGTGCACAGAGACGACAACAACAATATGTAAATATAATGTAAATATAAATAGACAAAAACTGCAATATAAGATTTAAGAAAATAAATAAATTGTATATACAGTTGTGCTACAGATGATAGAAAGAGAACAGAATAGAATAGAATAGAGTAGAATAGAATAGAATGAGATGTCGGGATATACTGAGATGTAGGTGGTAACAAATAAATAGGTTATTGCAAAGGTTATTACACATATTTTTATAATTTAACTGTTCATAAGGTAGATTTGCCCAAGGGAAGAAACTGTTCTTATGTCTGGCTGTCCTGGTATTTGTGGCTCTGTAGCGCTGACCAGATGGCAAAAGTTCGAAAAGGGTATGACATGGGTGTGAGGGATCCAGAGTGATTTTCTGAGCCCTTTTCCTCACTCTGGATATATACAGTTCTTCAAGGGTGGGCAGGGGAGCGCCAATAATCCTCTCGGCGGTCCGAACCGTTCTCTGTAATCTTCTAGTGTCTGATTTTGTAGCTGAGCCAAACCAGACAGTTATTGATGTGCAAAGAACAGATTCGATGACGGCTGAGTAGAACTGTTTTAGCAGCTCCTGCAGCAGGTTGAACTTCCTCAGCTGTCGAAGGAAGTACAACCTTTGTTGGGCCTTTTTTGCAATGGAGTCGATGTGAGTGTCCCACTTCAGGTCCCCGGAGATGATGGACCCTAGGAACTTGAATGTCTCCATTGCAGCCACAGTGCTGTCCAGGGGAGAGTGCAGGGGGGATTCTCCTGAAGTCTATGATCATCTCCACTGTTTTGAGCATGTTGAGCTCCAGGTTGTTAAGACTGCACCAGACAGCAAGCTGCTCAACCTCTTGTCTGTAAGCAGACTCTTCACCATCCTGAATGAGGCTGATGAGTGTGGTGTTGTCTGGAAACTTCAGGAGCTTGACAGAGGGGTCTTTAGAGGTGCAGTCGTTGGTGTACAGGGAGAAGAGCAGTGGGGAAAGAACACATCCCTGAGGGGCGCCAGTGTTTGTGGTGCGGCTACTTGACATTAACGTCCCCATTCTCATTAGCTGTTGCCTATCTGACAGAAAGCTGGTGATCCACTGAGAGATAGAGCTAGGAACAGAGAGCTGATTTAGTTCTTCTGTGGTATCGCTGTGAGGAACCTTTTAAAGCACCATTTTTATAAGAGTGTATATGCAGAAAAATCCTGGAAGGTTTTTCCTCAAAAACCCTAATTTCTATTCGACTGAAGAAAGAAAGACATGAACATCTTGGATGACATGGGGGTGAATAAATGATCAGGACATTTTTATTCTGGAAGTGAACTAATCCTTTAAGCAAGATTTTTATTGAATTATGACTAGAACAACATACTAAATGGCTTCATAAAACTTGAAATACAGTGTACATGTTTTTCAGACCACTTTATGATGCCTATTTTGGCTACTTTACAGCCTGTGGTCACCAAAAACAGCTTGAACAATGCACTAAACATAATTTTTGTGTTCCACAAAAAAAAAAAAAAGACAAGCAAATCGGCTTAGGCTGGACACATTTTTTGTCCTATGTTTTAAGTTATTCTGAAATGCATTAAAATGTAACTTCACTTATTCATTGACTTGAAAACACCCACAATGAGCATGTTTTCCTACTTCTGTGTTAGAATAGTATAAAACCCACATACTTCTCAAGTTTGCATCATTGCAAAAATATTTGGTACTACTTTATATTAGGTGGGCTTAACTACTATGTACTTACATTTAAATGAATCAATTGATGCAATGCACTTATTCTGTACATACATGTTTTTACATTGTACTTATATTTCAAAAAATACATGCAATTACATCTTTATTTAATTTCTGTAATTACATTTATAATTACACTGTTGACCATCCCTTACACCTTAACCTATACCCTCAAACCTACCCTTACCACTAAACCTGTCCCTAACCTTACCCATATTCCATCTCAATAGCAGAAAAAGTGTTTCATAATACAATATGAACAATACATACATTGTGCTAAATTTTTTATGTTAGTACATAGTAGTTAAGGCCACTTAATATAAAGTGGGACTATATATTTTAAGGAGCAAAGCTTTGGTCGTTTGAGCTTGAGGGATTGGGTTGATTAACCAAAACATTACTCGGTAAAATATTGAATATTTTTGATAATAATGCAAACATGAGTAGTTTACAAATTTAGATTTTCTAATTTTAATCCAATGAACATTATTTATTTATTTATTTTTGGTAAGACTTTATTATAGGGAACATCTACATCTACATAACATCTACATTATTAACAAGCAGCAAATTAGGAGTTTATTGAGGAAAAAGTTGTAGTTAATGGTTTGGAAATAGTGAGAATTAGACCTTAAATTAAAGTGTGACCTTATTTTTTTTTACATTTTTGTGAGAGTACCAAATTGATGAAAAAATGTCAGGATAAAACAACTGTCCTGTTATCATAATGATGGCATTATTTCTACCAAAAAAACAAACAAAAAAAAAGAAAAAAAAAGGAAAAAGTACAAAACTATAATGTAATGATTTTTTTTTGATGAATAATTATTATTTTTATAAATAAATCTCTCATAGAGTACAACATTTTGAAATCTCACACACTTTACCTCTGTCAAGCATCATCGTTTCTAGTCCTAACGCTTCCTCAGACCACAAAACAAATAAATAAATCAAAAATAAATAAAATTTATTATCCAGATCTCTACATACTGAAATCTCAGCTTGGCCAGACAGTGATTCATCTTTTCTGAGTCGTTAAAATATTGGTGTCTGGGTCACAATGAACCCAGAGACTGTAGTACACAGTTTTTAAAAGCTTATCTTAATGATGTGCTATAAATGAATAGTGCCTAAAAACTCCTGGAAACAGTATTCTATGCTTAACGATTGTATGCAGTTTTGCAGTTAAGTGAGTACAATTCACTGTACCTGTACACATACATTTGTTGCTGCCGTAAAGCAGTTTGGATTGCAAAGAAGCGGAAAACATTCAGTAAGTTTCAGTGACATACCAGAAATTTAGTAAACTTTACAGGACTTTTTTGCATCTTTTAGAATTTTTTTGACAAGCTTCCAGAAATGTTCTGCCTCTTTGCAACCCTAAAAGCAATCCAGCATTTTTGCAGAATTTCGTACCCACATATGTACTCCCAGTACAGACATTTGGGGGGTTAGAAGTATTAGAAGTCATAATAGAAGTTCCATCAGAATGATTTTGAAACGGCATTTTATTTTCTAAAAAATTGACAATTTCTATACTTTTTAACCTCAAATGTTTATCTTGTCTAGCTCTGCGTGAACTCTGTGTATTCCAGTTCAAGACAGTTAGGGTATGTCGAAAAACTCCCATCTCATTTTCTTCTCCAACTTCAAAATCATCCTACAACGCTGCTGAAGTACCGAACCAGTGTTTACAAAGTGAACATTCAAAGATCATCAAATGCCCTTGAAAATGAAATGGGAGTTTTTCGACATACCCTAACTGTCTTGAACCGGAATACACAGGGTTAATGCAGAGCTAGACAAGATGAGCATTTAAGGTTAAAAGGTATATAAATTATATATTTTTTTAGAAAATGACCAATCGTTTTGCTAGATAAGACCCTTCTTCCTTGGCTGGGATCATTTAGAGCCCTTTGAAGCTGCGTTGAAACACCCTTTTTTAAGTTTAAACTCATGGGCACCATAGAAGTCCACTATATGGAGAGAAATCCTGAAACATTTTCCTCAAAAAACAATTTCTTTACGACTGAAGAAAGAAAGGCATGGAAATCTTGGATGACAAGAGGGTGAGTAAATTATCTGTAAATTTTGGTTCTGGAAGTGAACTCCTTTAAGCAGATCAGACTCATCTGTAAGCAAAAACAATTGCTTTTGGGTGATGCTCAGACGGTATCCAAAACCACTGAGATATAGGCCGACGCAACATGAAATATCTCTGAGTTCACCTTCAAAGCAGCGCCTGGTTTTAGTGCAGAACCAATCTTTCATACCTGCAATGATGAGTGAGTTGTTTGCTTTAACACACCGGGGCCATTTTCTTTACATTTTGCTGCCCGTCTCCTTTGTTCATCAGTAAACTGAAAGAACGTTTCATTGTGCGAACAACGCTGTCGAAGTCTAAGCCCCTGTCACTTTGTGTTGCAATCTTGATCTAATCTCGCTTCAAATGAATACTGACTCACTCTCTCCCTATTTGCCTTTCCTGTCCCTTTGTGCTTTTCTGAATGGATCTGAATGAGTGTTACGGCGTAAAAACGCCCCCCGCCGATTGAGTTCCGCTCTCCTCCACTTCGCCCTTCCTGTCTGAAAGCTCCAGACTTTCTCCGCTCCATCCCGGGAAAAGCTATTCAACCGCTCAATGGCTGCCGAATACACCGAGGTCTGTGATCAAAGCCCTCCTGCCTCCGACGGTTGGTGACAGCATCGAGACAAAGGCGGCGCGGCGAATAAACCGCTCAGAGCCGTCATTATTAAAGTTCAGTCGGGAGAAGAAAGCGGGCGTTCGACAGATGCGCCAGCTTCAGAGAGAACAGCCGCGTGGTTTCTCTAACAGCTCTGCTTGTGTATGATAATTATGACATTTACGTTTAATTGGGGTAATTGTCTCAATGAAGTCATCCGTGCTTACTGTTGCTCGCCAGGCCCATGAGGCGCCATGTCATTTGAGATTACAGTGCGTGTGTTTGGATGAGTATTTGTGTTTGTACACTTTTATTGTGCGCTAATGTAATTTTAGCAGAAATTAGTGCGTTTTTGCACACGCACGTGCACAATTTGGGATGCGCGTGCGCCTTGGCGATAACGCAATCTGTAGTGTTTCTGCTCTCCCTATGGTCCTGGTCTGTGGCAATGTGGTGCGGCTGATATATTTGTGAGTATGTGTGTGATCATCTCCCGCTTTGGTCAGACTGCAGGCCAACGCTGTCCTTAATCACTACAACTCTTCGTTCTCTCGCACCTTCTAGCTTCCTGACAGCGTTGACATTCTCAGGGCAGAAACACAGCCTATCTTTGCCAGGGTGTCACCTTTCTGTTCTCCTCAACAATCCTTTTTATCGTTCTTGCTCAACCGCTCTCTCTCTGCCCCATTTTAATCTGTTGTTCCTTTGCTCGCTCCGTCTAAAATGATTTAGAGTCTTTTTTCTCCCCTCTTTCAGCTGTTCGTTAGAAGTTGCAGGGATTTCTGGGTAAAGATGAAGAGAAACTTGATTGCAGATAGCGATAAGTGAGGGAGAGCTTTCGATCTATGTTTTCTAGCTGAATGTCACCGCTTTTAATGATGATAGTCGTTATTAATATTGAGGGCTGAAATAAAGGTTGTTGACTCTATCTTGCTAATGAAGTAATTAAGTTTGTGCTGGAGTCCATTTGATGCCTATAATCACCGCCATGCGTCGGACAACACAGTTTAAATTAATTTGACATTTCCTGTTTTCCTTTGTCCATGCTGCAGTAGGATCTTTGATCTCGATCGGTCCCTAGTGAGATTTAACAGTCCATGAGGGAAGTTCGGTTTTAGCCTCTCAGGAGCAGACGGGGTCGCCGATGGCAATGGGGGACTTTATTCTGTGGCTAAAAAGGCTGAGATTGATGAGATCCACATGTCCCACTGTTCATTTATCAATAAAGCTGTCACCTCACCACTAACTTGGGCGGGTGTGTGTTAGCATTCATCAACACCAAAGCATCAATCACCAACCTCTGAGCAGCTACTTGGCAGTCCATTACACCAACCTGCCACCAAACTACTTTTTTTTTTTAACCCTATGATAGCTTACCTTAGTGCTGGGGGTCCTAAGTCTGCCCTTACTGTGCCGTAATCATAAGCGGCCGTGATGTATGTGTGTGATCTCTGCATAGGTGTGTGGATCAACACTCTCTGTTAATTCATCATCTTTCCTGGCTGAAAGACCAGTGGATTGATCCGGCACTCAAGCTGCATTTATTCCTAGCTTTTTAAATCCTTACGCCGTGGTTTGGGAAAAGACAATCCCCTGTCTGCTACATTTATCTGCCTCACTCCCAAGCCAAGGCAGCTCAGTATTCACTAATAACAGCAGTTCAGAGTCAAAATGATTGGATCTGAGTAAACACCAACCAAAATACCACATGACCAGTTTGTTCTTCCTCGTATCTGTTTCTTAAGATTTTGTCCTAGTCGAGCGCCACGTAACAAGAGTTTTTATACAAAGCACTATGAGAATAGTGAATCTTATAAAAACGTTTCAACACAAAATGAAAGAAACAAACAAATCCTACCTGATCTCATGACAAAAACGTACCTGTGGGAACTTTTTCTCAAGACTTGAAATACGTACCAATAAGTACATATCAATGCACTTTCCAACAGAAATTAACACTAGACGTGGTAAACATATTGAGCACTTGTAATCATTGTCATACACAGTTATGATTAAGCCAGTGTTGGGGAAATTTACTTTTAAAAGTAATGCATTACAATATTGTGTTACTCCCTAAAAAACTAACTAATTACATTACGTGGAAAGTAATGTGTTACTTTAGCGTTACTTTTTAAATCTGGGCAGGGCTTGCTTGTTTGTTTTTAATATAAAAAGTTCTATTTTTGGCAAATGTAAAAGCACCACACCAAAAAAGCCTCAGGCTTTAAAAAAATGTAAATTAACATCTGTACAGTAGAATGCAGAAGAAAAAAAATTTCAGCTCTTCAGCAATTAAAAAAAAAAAAAAAAAAAAAAAAAGGAAAACAAATCTGTTTTTTGTTAGTGAGATGAATTAATGCATGTTCACATTTATTATAGAACTAACATCTTACTCCCGATTTCTCTCAACAAGGGGAAAGAAGAGCTTTTAATCAATAAATGGGGGGAAAAGTAACTGGTGTTACTGATTTGAAAAAAGTAACTCAGATATTCTCGTCAATTAAAAAGTAATGCGTTACTTTACTAGTTACTTGAAAAAAAGTAATAATATTACGTAACTCGTGTTACTTGTAATGCGTTACCCCTAACACTGATTACAGCTCCATCCCTTATGAGAATTAACCATTGTTTTACTACAAATAAAACCAAAAAAGACATGGTTACTGTAGTTAAACAGTGGTAACTACAAATTAACCATGGTCTTGCTACACTAAACATGGTTACTAGGGCTGTCTGTCGATTAAAATGCTTAATCTAATTACTTACACAATGTTTTGATTAATTAAATCAAATTAAATCGCAGATTAATCGCGCATCAAATTTGGCTGAGAAATTACTCCCAAAGGTAATTTAAAGTCACTGTTGTGTGAAGTATCAAACAGACATTACAAAAAGTAGCTTCAGCAAGAAATAATTTGTTTAATAAAATGTATTTTATTTGATTCAGAATAGAATTTATTATACATAAACATTTAGGCTGCAACTGCCTAAAGTAAACTATGGAAAAGAAGATCATTTGAGAAACATCTCAGTATTTTTGTTCATACGATGTTAGTCATCGGTAACCAAAAGAGCTTTGTTACCAACAGTCTTCAAAATACCTTCTTTTATGTTCCACAAAAGAAAGGTTTAAAACGACATGAGGGTGAGTAAATGATGACAGAATTTAATTTTTTTTTTTTGTTGAACTATCCTTTTAATGTTTTTATTTTTATTCTTCTTATTTGTTATTATTATTATTATTATTATTATTATTATTATTATTATTATTTTATAAAATGATACTCTAAATAAGAAACTAAATCTGCCAGCAGGTGGCGGTAAATGTCTCGATTCGTTCAAACGGCTCATTCATTCAGAAACTAAACACCGCTGTGTTGCTCGAAGACGTACGTGCAACAATTCTGCTATGGCTTCAAAGGTAACATGTTCTCTGCAAAATTGAGCAAAACACATAATATTGTGTTTAAAATATAACAATATCAACTCCTTATTTACTGAACTGTTGTATAAAATCACATTTAAGCTCATGGTAGATCGGGACAAAATCAGCACTCGTGTCATATTGCTCTTGCTGCCTGTGTAATATCCTGTGATATATATACATATAAGACAAAACACATATGTGGCGTTTTTTTTTTTGCACAAGTACCTTGAATTTTAGGACATAACTGCATTTGTGGAGTTGTAGCCCTGCATCATTTTTTGTCAACAGTCAACTCTATGAAATATAAGATGACGTACAGGTCTGGGGGCGGGGCCAGCGCGTTTACTGCGTTAAAATATTTAAATCAAGTTATTTTTTCAAAACTAATTAATTAAGTAAACGCGTTAAACTGCAGCCCTAGTTACTACACTTTTACTATAATAAAACCATGGTTAATTTTTTGTAGGGGATATGATTTGCTTTCTAGACATAGCAAGCTTGCTCGGTAGCTCACCTGGCACCGAATTGGACATAGGATGTGGAATCTTTGGGTACGAATGCCATCCAAAACACGACTCTTGATAAAAGAGCTGAAACACGAGAGATCAAAAAACAAGCTAAAATGGCATTTTTGCGATTGCATCACATTTTTTACATCACATTCATTTTTGTTCATACTATCAGGTAGATTAAGGTGTATTGCAGATGGTACGTTATTTAAAAACGGCACGGAGCATTAGAGTTGTAGCGCCACTCAACGGACATTTCAAGTCAGAACTGCAGAGACACGTACGTCTTATAAAACGTACCAAGTGTATGTCCATCTGTTCTGGGAGAAAAAAAAAACCTGAACACTTTTTAGCGCCACTTCATCGAAGTGAAACGTACGTCGCGGTACATATTTCGCATCTTGCAAAAAAGTTCTCACAGGTATGTTTTCGTCATGAGGTCAGGTTTAATAAATCTATATCTCTATCTCTGTCCTGGACTTTTAAGACTTTTGAATTTTGACATTTTTTTCCATGACAATTAGGCACATATTCTCATTACTTCTACAATAGTAAATATAACTCTTAATTTACTTTTATAATTAAAAATAGATTTTTATGTGCTTGCTTTAAGAATTTCAGTGCGCGTTGGGAGTTTCCTGATATTAAAGTCTAATTTACTTTATTCTGAATTTGTTGAGGGTCCACAGTGTTTCAGCCCACTGATTGACTCTAATCACTCAGTAATGACTGCAAACAAGATTTGGGTGAATTATACAGTCATCATGTAAATGGTGACAAAACTTAGGAGTCATTTAGAGTAAATCAGCTTTTGTTGAACTAGCCAATCAGATGGTGTTTGTTAATTAAAAGCAGACATTGATTGGGTTTTTGTTTCTAATTACTGCCTAAAGCCTTGCGAGGGTAGCTGTCTGTCAGTTTGGTCATTAAACACAGGCAATTTTGTGTTTCCCTTTTATTACCTGACATGATTTGAAAGAAACAAGAACATACTCATACAGCATCTCACCCACTGTTATCTTTGTGTGTTCAGACACTTATTAGCCTTATTAGCACCCATGTAATTATAATTCTTACCTGACTGGATCAAATTTGACTTGTATTAATCAGGCTTCTGTTATTGCAGACATTTTATCCTGGTTCTCTCTTAAGATTATAGTTACGTGTTGACATAACCCGACATTACCCTTTCAATCACTAAAGGCACAGCATAATGTTTTTCTTTTCCTCAGCAGAATTTCTCAATTTCATTATAGCTATGTCATTCAAAATAAGATTAAACCCCCCACACAATATTAAAAGGTGCTCGTAACTGATATGAATGAATAAACATTAGTCTGTGTGTATTAGTCTTTAAGTGTAACTGATCTGTGATAACATTGGCCTGTCATTTGGCCCAAACTGAATTTCACTGACATTTAATGTTTTTTATATATATGTGCACACTGTATATATACACAATTCAATCAATGGCTTTGTAGTCTGATGAAAAAATATGAGATTTGTAATTAAAGCCCTGCAGTCCTTCTACAAGGGCTTCTTATCATTTCTGAAGGGACGTTACATTGCTAGGTTTGTTAAGCTGGATGGATGTGAGGAAGGCCCAGGCTCTGCAAACGGATGAATTAGTTGTGTTTGTCTGTATTGTGAATGTCTAATGAGAACCTAAGACAGTCAGACAGTCTGGGGCAGAATATTCCTGCTCATTATCTCTCAGCAGTTCTCTCCTGGCTTTCTCTCACTTCCCCTACCTATCAGTTTTTTATCCTTATTCTTAAGTGTTCCTTCTATCCACCTTCCTCTTCGTGTCTTTTCTTTAATTGCCATGTTTAAAAGCATATTACCAATTACCAGTGTAATGTTGTGGACAGATTTATGTTGATTTTTATTTTTTTTTTTTACTCACCCCCATGTCATCCAAGATGTTCATGTCATTCTTTCTTTAGTTGAAAAGAAATTAAGGTTCTTCCAGGATTCTTCTCCATATCGTGGACTTCAGTGGGGACCAGTGGGTTGAAGAGCCACATTGCAGTTTCAATGCAGCTTCAAGGGGCTCTACACGATGAATACAACATACATAAAAATATATATGCTTTTTAATCACAATTGCTTCTCTTCCACTAGCTCGACATCACCCATAGTAGTCACGTTGGAAAGGTCACCGGTGACATAGGCGGAAGTACTGACTCAGTGTTTACAAAGCGAATGTGCAAAAAAAGTCAAACACCCTTTACAAAAAAGATAAAACAACGATGTTGAACAATTTCGAATTTAGATGAGATGCCTACCTTTTTGAACCATTAGGGCTGTGTATTGCCAAGAATTTGGTTATATAATACGTATCATGATACAGGGGTTGCGATACGATATGTTGCGATACATTGTGATATTGTAAACAAGGCAATATTGGGATATTTCATATTTTATGAATAGGACATAATTTTAGGAAAGTTGTAATTAAGAACACACCACCATATGCAAACCATTCAATGTTACTGAATCACTTTTTGTGCAGTAGGAGTAAAGGAGGAAAATAAAGTGCTTGCAAAATTCTTTAGTTATTAAATGTATAAAATGTAAGCTTTTATAAACAGACCATATATATATATATATAATATCAATAAAAAAAATATTAATATCAATAAAAAAAAATCCTTACAGGATTTCTAAAGAAAACAAAAGAATTGTAAAACAATAAAATAAATACAGATATTGGACATTCTGAGAACCTTTTTGTTCTGAGAATTTCAAAAGTTTTGTATTTCGCAAGTTTTTCAGTTTGTAATTATGCTCCGCGTGGAATCGTCGAGACTGCGACGCGAGCACCGCCTCAACTGCACAAAATGGAGAGAAAGCGGCGGGTAGCCGCGCGGCTACCTCACTGCGCCCGGCGTAAAGGACGTTTCACGGGACGCAGTAAGCTGCGGAACCGCGGCGCAGGCGCCGCCTCGGCTGCACGGGGCACTTCTGCTGCAGACGGGTGGCGGCCGAGCAGCGGTTCCGCTGTTTGCCGCATCCTGGAGCGAACGTTACCTCAAAAGCCAAAATGACGCCACACTCTACACCGAGGCGGGAGCAGGAACTATTCTTTCATCCTCCATTAACGCTAACATTAGTGTCGTGCCCTTATGCTAGTATTTCCTGTCACTGTTTAAGTTCAGACATAAGAAGACTGCAATCTAGCGGTCAGGATATAAGCTAAAAACGGAGCAACTGTCATGAATCTTGTATGATTTTTTTTTTTTTTTTTTTTTTAATATCGATATTACGTTTTTGAGAATTGATACAGTATCGCCAAACAAAATATCGTGTATCGATATTTTCTTACACCCCATGAACCATGCGTGACCTTTCCAACATGTTTACGTAACACGCAAAGTCACAGAGGCACACCGCAGAGCTAGTGCAACACAAGCATTTGTGGTTAAAAACATATATAACTTTTTATTATTTTTTTATTTTGATTTTTTAGAAAATGACCAATTCACCATTTCACTAGATAACACCCTTATTCCTCGACTGGCATCGTGTAGAGCCCTTTGAAGCTGCATTGAAACTACAATTTGGACCTTTAACCTGCTGATCCCCATTCAGTTCCACTATATGGTGAAAATCCTGATTTCTTTTCGAATGAAGAAAGAAAGACATGAACATCTTGGATGACATGCAGGGTAAGTATAATTTTTTTATTCTGGAAGTGAACTAATCCATTAAAACCAAATAAAGATGAGATTTAATGTTAGTTTCCAATGCATGCATTTTATTTAAATCAGTTTATTTTGTTAAAAAAAATCCTTCATATCTTAAGTTTTACAGAGTTTTAGTCAATGAAAATACATTTGAATAGTTTTTGTCTTAAAAATTTCTTTCCCAGTAAGTTTATATTTTAATTTTTATATTATTGTCTTCTCTTTTGTTAATGTGATTAAAAAAAGACACATTAAACATTAAAGTAATTTTAACACTTTTGTTTCCTAATTTTCTATTTCCTAAAGTTCCATCTTTTTTAGCTCATATTCTTTAATTTACATCCTATTAAAACCTCATTTGACAGCTTGTTAGCGGCTAGCTGTTAGCATCAGTGTAACCAAATTCAAACCTGCTGCCGTTTTGACACATGCTATTTCTAGCTTGAGACTATTGCTTTTTCAAATTCAGGAAGAGGAATTGATATTGAATAAAAATTTGTATAGTGCAAAATGAGTCATCAATATACTGTATTTGATTCATTTTACCCAAAGGGAAAGACTGTAAAATTTAAATGCTGCTAATATAACTGCTAATAACTGATTATGTGTACCTTTAGAAGCACACTGGCATATACATGCTAACCTCAGAGCGAACAGACATGGACTAAAACACACAAAACACCTTGTGCCAGTAACAGACCTCAAGACGGTCTAAAACGCAATTACAATCACCCTGGAATTTAGGCTGCTGCTTTCTTTCTCTCTCTCTCTCTCTCTTACTGTCTCAGTCTCTCTACCCACTTCAGCACCATTAAGGTGTGAGAAGAGGGAGGGTGTGTGGGTTTTAAAGTTTTACTCAGTGTGCCTGGCAGGCGCCCAGTGTACATCTTCTCCAGCACATTACCACATATAAAGAGACACTGACATCATGACTCCACTTCATAATTTATGATTGCATCAAGGGCCACACACACACACACACACACATTAATGTACACGCAACCACTCTTCCAGATACTCACACAAATCTGCATCCATTCTTATTCAACCCATGCCGCCGCTTTATACGATCCACAGATCTGCTGAAGTATGCAAGTACCCTCAGATGAGAAGGATTGTCAGAGAGATATTTTAACCCTGTTTTGCCGTTAGCGTGACATGTGAAGATTAATAATGCGTCCGGTGAATTACTGCCTGGGCATTTACAAGGTCGTCCTTGATTGTGCGAACTTTGCAGAACGTGCTAGTACCAAACCCACAGGTTTATTTCTTTATTTTAATTTGGCGGCCACTAGCGCATTTATTACTGGAGGCTCTCCAACGTACGCCTGACATCCACCGCTCATAAAATCTGCATTTCGAATGGACCTGACTCATCCACGCCGAAGACAACTCTGAAATCACAGTACTGCCAATGCAGCTAGCAGCTAGAAAACGTCTACTGAATAATTCACATAGGGAGCTGGTGTTAGCCAATGACAAGCCCGTAGCCGAGAGGTCAGCGGAGGATAGGGCACATGTTAGGTTGTCAAATGGGTTTTCTGTCTTTAGTAGGACAGGGCGGGAGCAGCGTTTCTCTGTGGCATTAGCGCATTAGGATACTCACCAGTCCTGAGGGGATGAAGACGTTAGCAGTAATAACCAAACCAGCAAGCTCCCAACAGCCCCTCTAAATCAGCTAAAATGCAGATGAATTACTGCCATGATTAGATTTTATCTGAGTGTGTGTGTGTATGTGTGCATGTGTGCTGATTGATGAAACACTCTTTTCGATTCGGCTGCTAGCTGCAGTAGGTTCTTTATTTTTATGGTGGCCAGAAAAATGCTCATATTCTTTACAGTCATATACTGTATAGAATTACATAGATAAGAGACCAGTCTCGTTAGTCAGCTGGTTTTATAAATTGATCATTAAACTGGGACTGTCAGTTAAACACATTCATTTACTGAGAAAAAAAATGCAATAAAAAAATGAAATGAATTAATCATGACCTCTGATTTCACATAACAAAAAAGAAATTATTATGTATAATATCAATACAATATACAGACAATATGCTATAATAACAGTATACTGACATCTAAATAACAATATAAATACTGACATCTAGATAACAATATACTGATATCTAACCACCTTTCGTATATTTTGTACTTTCATCTGCAACAATAATCATTCATTTGGTTTTTTTTTTCAGCAAATATGTTACTGTATGCATATTAATGAGTCTGCTTGCTATATAATTACTTTGATTACATTTTTTTATATATTGACAACCCTAATTTAAACCACTAAGAGATTCGTAATATAATTACTTTAAGTATATCCTATTAAATTGTGCTCAGACACTGGTATAACAACTGGAAGGTATGCACCAGAATAACATTTCTTATAGTTATTATAACAAGTTTAATTTTGGTGTGTAGCTCATCCCAGAACTTTTGTGCTAAATATAATGCAACTTGCTGGGGTATGTCTTACTTTTCTAGGTGATCAGACTTCATTACCAGGCAAAACTAAGCCATGTTTGGAGACCAGAATATAATAGAGAATTTACTTGGACCAGTAAAGCTGGGCTCAGACTACAGAAGCTTTAAAACCCTAACCGATTATGAAATCTGGTTGCAGCAAATACATAAGGAGAATCTTTGCAGATTTTCTCCTCTCAAATAAACGTGCACACACTACAAGATATTATT
This sequence comes from Cirrhinus mrigala, assembly GCA_036247105.1. Classification (NCBI taxonomy): domain Eukaryota; kingdom Metazoa; phylum Chordata; class Actinopteri; order Cypriniformes; family Cyprinidae; genus Cirrhinus; species Cirrhinus mrigala. Next base: position 16,370,508 of record CM070010.1, on the reverse strand, counting down.
AAAATGATCACGCCAGAGGGAGCGCCTCACGTGATCTCAACAGACTGTCATTGACATTTCAGCAACTAATGTTTACATGGCTGCATCCGAAAAGTGGAAATTGCTGCTTTCGGAGGACACATTTCAAGGTAGGAAGGCATCAAGGCACGTTCAAATCCAATGTTAGCTTCACTTCCTGCCTCCTGAGATACCTTCATCTGGTCGATATTTGAAGCCAGCATACAGTAGATTTATCCTTGACTGCCTTTGATATCCTACAATCCTGTGCGTTTTATTCCACAATAGTTAAACAGAAAAATAAAGATGACATCTGAAAGTTGCGTTTGGTGGTCAGTTTGGGTGTAAATGTATGTTTTTGACCAACTTTTCACACTTTTGTTGTTATTTCTAGTGAGAAATCAATATTATAGTAACTAAATGTTTGCTTAGTTTACATCTCTGTTGAAAAAAAAAAGCATATGCTGGTTAGGTATGTTTTAAAGCATGGCTGCTGGTTTTAGCTGGTTTAAGCTGATCCTTAGCTGGTCATGAGCTGGTTTAAGCTAGTCATGTGCTGGTCCCAGAGTATGTGAACGGAGCGGTGTGATTTTGAGGAGCGGATTTTTTAAAAGCTGGAGCGTTGTGGTTTTCACTCGCTCCAAGAGTGCTCCACTACCGCTCCATCACGAGTACAATTCATGCCAACGGCCCGTAATATAACTGCATATTTAGCAAGAACTCACATGTTAAACATAGTCAGCTAGCTTGATAGAGATGGATCACTGAGCTCAGAAAGAATGTGAAGATTATAATAACAGCAATATACATGAATGGAAGGTTTAGGAGGATAGTTTTCGAGGAATTTGTTTGCTCCTAGATATTGAATATTTTCAGATGAAAGCATGATTTAAACAGGTACATTTATTTACACACGCAGTTGCTATCTCAATAATCAATCAAATGTAATCTGATTCAATTAAATGTAATCTTACAGCGCTGCTTCATCTGTATCCGATTTCGAATGAGCAGAAATCTGTAGAAAATGCAGCGATCTGTAGATAAAATAACTGACAAAAATGAACTATTATTTTCATCCTTTACAAATGAAATTTGCACTGAAAAAAGCAGATGATACTTTTTTTTAATGCTGACAACCACATAATAAGCTTGATAGGAATGTGCTAGGAAAATTGTTTGCACACTGGTGGTCCAATAAGCCACAAAACTTCTCCCTTAGTATTTTATTTTGTTTTATTTTATTGTATATGTTATGTGGTATTTCAAAACATACTGTAATACTTTAGCCGTAAATTTCCTCGGATCGAAGGCGGAGCGGTGTTTCGGATCAGCTGAGCGGGGAGTGGGAAATGGTGAACCCAGAGCGGAGCGGAGCTGTAGCGGGGTAATTATTGAATGCTTGGAAAGCGGAGGGGAAATTGTTGCCGCTCCACTCCGCTCACATACTCTATGCAACTAGCTCCTGCTCAGGACCAGCTTAGGACCAGCACATGGCCAGCTTAAACCAGCTCATGACCAGCTAAGGACCAGTTAAACCAGCTGGATAATGCAGTGAGGCAGCAAGTCAACTGCCTATGTTTTTGAATGCAGCCCATGTTAGCTAGTTAGCTACCAGCTTTCTACACTCACCCGGTATGGTCAAAACAGAGGCGATTTCACATCAGAGTTTATGATATATTGCAAAACTTCCACAAGCAGTTTCCTCCATCTCCACCAACGAATGGACCCATACAGCAGCTTGTTTTGCGGTCACCCACTGGCTACTGCAAAAGTACTGACGTAGCTGTCATCATCCCAATTTAAAACCCTAAATATCAAACATGCTATTTGTGTGGCCCAATTTGTGTGCGAGCAGACAAGGAGGTGCAAGATTCAACCTGTTCAACCTTACCAGATAACCTGCGCCAAACATCCAAACTGACCAGGGTCCTTGACAATATTTTTTCTCTGATTCTCGGGAGGGGAAAATCAGGGACAAGTCAGCCTAAAACTCCTGAAGTGTGAGCCCGGTTTAAGTGACCATCCATAACATCTTGGCGACAGTACAGCAAAAACATTTAAAACACCACTGGAACCACAAAGCAACACTTTGCCAGTATTGCATAAGAGAACCGCTCATAATTCCCTCTGAAAATGAAGAATTTGGTTCTGTCTAAACTGTCTCCAGTAAAGTACAAGTGAGCTTAACTCTGTCTCTTTGTCTGTGTGCAATTGCTGTACTTTGCCCAGGCAGTTCTAGTGCCAGCTCTATTGGAACTGTGACATCTGTCATAGTTATTATAATTTTTTGTTGTTGTTCCGCCAGTTCCAGGATAATAGTTGAATGTGAAGGCTTTGGTGCCCAAACTGTCAAACCGGTGCCAACTGCGAGCATAGAAGTGAAGCCAAGGAAATGGCACAGCTCTGGCCTATAGCACGGTCACTTAGATAGAAGTAATGGAGCGAGACCTGTGCTGTATCGCCTTAAGTCATGTTATTCTGAATGTCAGCTTTCTGCTTAAGTGGAAAACAGCAGTAGGTGCAGCTGTAGTTGTGCCATTATTACCCAAGACAGTGTCTTCCCGTAAAAATCAGGAAGCTCATTGAAACTCGGGTGACACAGCCAGCAAATCCTTTGGAACATGAATTTGATACAGGGAGGCATTTGACAAAATAGTCTCTAGGCGATTTATGGAGTTGAAAGCAGCAGTTAGGGAGCTGGTGGTGTGTCGCACGACAGCGCAATTCAAAGACATGCCGGCATGGAGCGGTGAATGCTAACAAGCTATTCTGAGACAATTAGAACTCCAGAAGTGCTTCACTGAAAAAACGCCGTTACGTATATATATATACAGGCCTACACAGGCGCGTATAGGCCTGTCATTCAAATTCATTAAGTGCATTAGATGAGCCTGACATCTGCTACATTAAAAATGCAATTATCTGAATTCATAAATATGTAACTGCAGGTGTTGAATAATTGATGTGGTCTAATGCTCTGTTAAGTTATAAACTGGCTCTTAATGTGTGCATAAAGGGAACAAAAGGTGTGCTCGATGCAAGATTAAAAGTCAGAGAGATTCCCTTTGAGAGTCCTCATCTTGCACCCTGTGTGATTAATTAATAATTATTAATAAACACGGGCATAAAATCTGCAGGCTGAGATGCACACTTGAACGCGTGCCCTCTCTCATATCTGCACAGCGAGACAAAGGTATCCAGCAATATAATGTATATTTATGAGTCTACAATCACATAATCAGGATTGTGTAGCTCAAGAATCGGCCATTGGAAAAAAAAATCTAATTTTTATGCTGTAACACACTGTAGATTTACGTTACAAATTAAACATTTTTTTCTCATAATTGCAACTTTTTCAGTCATGTCTTTTTCTACCAAGGGCCCCACTGGTGCCACATAGGTGTGTGTTGCCTGTGCGTGCGCGCAACTAATTATGCTTAGATGCTGTGGAGACTGATAGAATCCCTGCTGTGTTTAATCACTGTTGAAACACGGTGGTCTTTATTGCATCGCAGAGGAACAAGAAAACAAAGCAAAAATTATGCTCTCGTTTAATATTTCATTTCTCATCTTGGCCTTCAAGAGCCACAGTTACATGAAGTCAATTAATTTGCCCAGATGACGTGATTCACATAAATCCACAGGAACAGAAGGCATTTAACCTCTTTGTTGCCAAAGAACGAAGGGTAAATATGAGCATAATTGCAAGTTCTGCATGCTCCATCATGTCTCAAGTATTGCACGGATGAAGCCATCAATATGGATCACCACTGGATGCCAATATCAAGGCTTGGCAGTAAAATCTTTCTCAGCACTGCGATAATAACTCTACTAATGAATTACCCACAGTCTTCTGGACTCCAAATGGAAGGCCTATGGCGTTTGTGTGCGAATAGAAGAGAGCGAGAGAGACTTTGCCTCACACTGAGGTAATTCTCAGCTGCTGTCACTCCGCAGCTTTTAATGTGCTTCCTCTGTCCTGCCTCTCGGGTGCATTCAGGGTAAACCAACTTAAACAGCAGTGTGCACAATTTTGCGTGGTCTCACACTGTGTGTATGTGAGTTCTGATGAAATATAGGATAAATGTAGCTTGCTCAGCACAGAGCAGACTTTGAGAATAACAACTTTTGGCGCTGGGGTGTTTGCGATTTCTGTTAAAGCAGCAAAGCACGTCCTCGCCTGCCCCGTTAAACCATGTGAGACAAAAAAGGTGACTTTTGGTTTTAAACCCTTGGGGCGTCACGCGCTTACACACTCAGACAATCTGTGACTCATTGTAGATTTTGTGAACTCTGTGTGTGGCCTCATAGGCTTGGATAATGTAATCTGTTGAGATCAAGTCGAGTGAATCGGGCAAGATTTTTCCCCCTTAGGGTCAGATGTGGGGTTAGCGTAGACCACGCATCTCTAACTGAGGTGGAAACGGTTACGTATTAACACAAAATGAATGTTTTATGCCATGCACTTTGTTCACTGTGACCTTAAAGCTAAAAAAGTCCAATTATCATTATGGTCATCCAATAAGAGCAGGCAAGTTACCCAGAATTCTAAGGTTGTCTATGTACAAATGTGTCATCCAGTGTAAATCTGCCTGCAAGTTTAAATCTGCCTGCAAGTTTAAGTGTGCCTGAATGAACGCTGTCGCAAAGAAAAACACACACACACACACACACAAACATAAGAACTTTGGTAGTTAATTTATTTTAATAATAATAATAATAATAATAAATATAGCTGCAAACACAACAGAGGTAAAATGAAGAGCTAAGGAGGTCTGTAATTACTCAGTAAAGACCTGGGTTCTCCAACCCTGCTTCTGGAGAGTTCAAAAGTACTTGGAACTTAAATAGCCCTGAACACCTTGATTAGCTGGTTCAGGTGAGTTTGATTAGGGTTGAAGCTAAACTTTGCAGTATGGTAGCTCTCCAGAAGCAGGGTTGGAGACCCTTGTTAAAAACCTTTGTCGATACAGAATGTAACTACAAAACTCCAAACGGCCGAAGGTGACAAAATTTGATTTGGTGTGCTGTTCCGAATCTAACAAGACCAATCTTATGATTTTTGACCAAGCTAGTCAGAAGTTATAAGCAGAAATGTAATTTTTTAATATCCTTTGACCAGTAGTTGGCACTGTGCCAAAACTTTTTATGTTTCCTCAGGTCATGCTTGTTATAACACATACCAAGTTTGGTCAGAATCTGCATTGCAGAGAAATATTCAAAATAGCACAAAATCTTGACCACAGAAATTAACATTTTCATATGCATTCAACTTGATATGAGCCAAGAAATCAGAAGATCTGAGCCAATTTTGGTGAAAATTGGTGAAGAACGAGTTTGAAAAAGTTGTTTGATTATATATATGATAGACCATGGTAATTAAAATTTCCATATGCGTTCAACTTAATATGAGCCAAGGAATCAGAAGAAAAATAATTTTGCTTTCAGACTTTATGGTTCAAATGTTATTAGCAGAAACATGAGTGCAAATTTGGCCTGTTGGCACTAGAGAGTTTGAGTTAGAGACTCCAAATTTCCTAACTTTCTCACAAATGATTTTATACGATTCGTAAGATTCATAATACATTAAAGTGTTTGAAAAATACAACATTTGAAATGGTCGATGCTCAAAACGGCTGACATAGGAAATTTTGGTATTGTTTGAGTTGGTATAGTACTACAAATCTAACAAGATCACTCTTGATTTTTGGTCAAGCTGTTCAGAAAATATAAACAAAAATGTCATTTTTTTTCAAATCTTTGTCAAATCTTAAAACTATTCATGTGCCCTCAGGTTATAACACAACCCAGGTTTGGTCAGAATCTACTAAAGCTTTGCAGAGATATAGCCTCATGTCCATTTTTGCACAAACTTTGATAACTTTTTTGCCAGAATGCTCTGAAGATGATCTAAGCCAATTTTGATGAAATTGTATAAACTTTCAAGGACAAGTTTGAAAATTTAAAAAAAAAAAAAAAAAAAAAAGGATTTAGAAAAATTCAAAATAGCACAAAATCTTGACCACAGAAATAAAAATTTTCATATGCATTCAACTTGATATGAGCCAAGAAATCAGAAGACCTGAGCCAATTTTGGTGAAAATTGTACAAACTGTCTAGGACGAGTTTGAAAAAGTAGATATTTCGGAAAATTCTAAATTACCATAGAAATGGTCAGTTGAGCTAAGAATTATTAGCAGAAACATTAGTGCAAATTTGACCTGTTGGTGGCAGTAGATAGTTTGAGTTAGAGACTCCAAATTTGCTGTAATTAATGATGAGACTGTCCTCTATCTGTGTGCTAAATTTCATAACATTCTTCCAAGCAATCTATAAGATTCATAACAATATGTTAAAGCGTTTAAAAAAAATACAGCATTTTACTACAAAATTTGAAATGGTCCATGCTCAAAAACGCTGACATAGGAAAATTTGGTATTGTTTGATTTGGTATGCTACTCTGAATCTAACACCATGATTTTTGGTCAAACTGTTCAGAAAATATAAACAAAAATGTACAATTTTGATATCTTTTGTCCAGTTTTGTGCAAATTCATTAAATTCAAGCGTCAACACGCTTCACGAAAACGGTTTGGTATATCAAAAAGCTTTTGATAACCTTTTGCCAAAATGCTCTGAAGATGATCTAAGCCATTTTGGTGAAAATCAGACAAAACGTCTAGATCGAGTTAAAAAAAGGAGATTTTTCCGAAAATTCTAAATTTTGAAAAATCGTGACAATAGAAATAAAATTTTTGTATGCATTTGACCCAAGGAATCAAAGGAAAACATACATTTTGCTTCTAATCCTCCTAGAGATTCAAAAGTTATTAGCAGAAATATGAGAGCAAATTTGGCCTATTGGTGGCGCTAGAGAGTTTGAGATAGAGACTCCTAATTTGCTGTAGGTAATATTGAGACTGTCCTCTATCTGTGTGCCAAATTTCATAACTTTCCTGCAAACTTGTTTTGCGGGCAACCGTAGACTCCCTGCACGATAAATCGAAATGAAATCGTAATCGCGATTAGACAGAAGCTGCGATTGTAATGCATATCTTTCAGTGAAGTACAGTTCTGTGATCAGCACTACATCTTCATCTGAAGGCCAGAGGGCGCTCTTGCATGGAAACGCCAAATACGCCCGAAAAAGACACCCATGAAATCACGATCGCTACAGCTGAATAAACAGAAGATTTAACTGTATTCACTGATTCGACGTCACTAATAAACACACGACTATGACAATATATGGTTTATCTGAGTTCTTATTATTATAATTTTCATTATAATAAAGTATATTTATAATACAATGCTTTTATCACTGCTTAGAATACTATGAAATATGTTGTGTGCCTTATTCTGTGTAAGAAGCCACATCATCTCACAGAAGAATTTATTTCAAACACTCGACTGACATTATGAAGTGAGTTTGGAGTAAAAACATGTTATTAAATGTGGTATTTTCACATGCTTTCAGATGTACTACTGAGAAGCTACGCAAACAGCTGTCATTATCGTGAACGATTTCTTTCGATTTCATAATCGCGCAATAATATCGTCTACGATTTTTTGGCGTAACCTTTCAGTGAACTGCGGCTCTGTGTAGTAATTGCTGCTGCCCTATTGTAGACTATTTAGGGTGTGTTATGGGTATGAAAGTGAGAAGTATGCTGGAAATGAAACTTCTAAATTCAGACAGCATTCTAAAACGGACAACACTCTATATACTACACTATATTGAGAACAGGGAACGATATTGGACATGACCGTCTTTCAGTTTCCTCCTCTTTCTGACGCTTTTCCTCTGGGGAGAGGGCTGCAGTTGTGCAGGGCTTGTATAATTGTGCATCCTCTCGAACAAATCTGTCCTTGCATCTTCCAACTGTTCTCTATCCCGTTGCCTCCCTCTCTTTGCCTATTATATGCGGCTCTTAATTAGTGTCTCATGTGAAGGAGTATGAGAGTGTGGAGTAGAGGCTCATAGCCCATCTAATGCAGCTGTCTGTTTTGCCACAGGACGCTCTGACAGCAAAGAGCCTCTAATTACACACACGCACACACACCTACACATGCACTAGGCCTCTGTTTTGTTTGGAGATAAAGAGCAACAGGCTGTGTGTAAGGTCATGCGCTTGTAAGCATGTCCATGTGTGTCCTTTCCTTTCTCACATGGTTGTTGCTGTAGTCCGAGGACAGCTTCCTCTTCAGTATCATGGTCTCCATCTGCTTGTCAGCTGGTGGGTTTATTAAAGATCAATGGATTAAAGTTTGTTCACGGAGAGGTTCTGCAGGTGAAGTGTGGGAGAGCAGCTCTGCCGCCTGATTTGCTTTCTGTCACATCTCTGCACTGCGATTGGCAGCGACTGTCGTCATGCCTGAAAATCTATTCCGCCCACTGTGTCTGACTCCAGCTCTGTCTTTAACCACTAGATTTATCATCATCTTAATGTGGTTTTAATTTTGCCTTCCGCTCCAGAAGCAATATCCTTCACCTCTCTCGGGAGAAACGGCCACAGACACATCCTTGTTAGACTTTATATCATATCTATATATTTAAAGGTGAATGAGATCAGTGATGTATTTAAAAGTGTGATTTTTTTTTTTTTTTGTAAGACAAAGTTTTTGTACCTTTGTACCTTATTTATCCCTAAATGGTGCAATTTAGTACCTTTTGGAAGAGTACCACCCTAGTGACAGCTTTTGTACCTTTTTTTACCTGTTATTTTAGTATTATTTATATAATATCAAGATCTTTTATTTTCGTTTTCATATTTCATTTTAATTTTAGTTTGAGTAATTTTATGTGATTGTCATGTTTTTTTTTATATTTCTATATAATTTAGTTTTAGTTTAGTTTAAGCCTGAAATTATTTTATATGATTATTGTGAATTTTTTCTGAATTTGAATTAGAATTTTTCACTATTATTTGAATATTTTGGATCAATTCATAATTATTTCCATTAAACAAGCTAAAGACATCAGTGTAACTGCAGAGACAAAATAATATATTTCATTAGTTGTTTATATCTCTATATAATTTATATAATTTTCTATATAATTTTATTTTATTTTAGTTTTAGTTTTAATTTAATTTTAGTTTCAGTACTTCAACTTTTATATTCCAGTATTTATATTCCACATTTTATATATCTTAATTAGTTGATATGTATGGGTGCAAATATTTGATCTGACAATGTTTAATATGATTATTGTGATTTTTTTCTCAATTTGAATTATCTGAATTTTTCACAATTAATAGATTATTAGGGATTAATTAATAATTATTCCCATAAAACTGCAAAAACAAAATAATAGAGACAAAATAATATATCAATTTTTACATTCATTGTCAAAGATATAATCAAAATAAATATCATCAAAATAATGCTAAAATAACTAAAATAACACTTTAGCATTATTTATATAATATTAATATTTTGAATTAGCTTTTATTTTTATGTTTTCATATTTCATTTTAATTTTAGTTTTACTAATTTTATGGGATTGTCATTTTTTTAATTTCTATATAATTTCATTTTAGTTTAATATTAGTAATTTTAGTACTTCAACTTAAACATTTATATTCCAGTATTTATATTCCATATTAGTTATTAGATATGTAAGGGTGTAAATATTTGATCTGACAATTATTTAATATGATTATTGTGATTTTTTTCTGAATTTGAGTTATTTTTTTAAGAATTATTATTTTGTAAAGACTGCAAAGACAAAATAATAGAGACCAAATAATATATATGTTTTTACATTCATTGTGAAAAATAATCAAAACATAAAGTGACCAATCACCAGTGTTATTTTAGCCTTATTTATATAATATTAATATTCTGAATTAGCTTTTTAGCTTGTTTTATTATTATTATTATTATTTCTGTATAATTTTACTTTAATTTTAGTAATTTTAGTACTTCAACTTAAGCTTTTATATTCCATTATTTATATATCTTAATTAGTTAGGAGTAGATATGTATGAGTGTAAATATTTGTTCTGACAATTATTTAATATAATATAATTATTGTGATTTTTCTGAATTTGAATTATCTAAATTCTTCCACAATTATTTGATTGTTTTGAAACAATTTATAATTATTCCCATAAAACAAGCTGAAGACATCAGTGTAACTGCAGGGCCAAAATAATAGAGACAAAATAATATATCAATATTATAATATAATTTATAATATAATAATAATTTATAATATAATTAATCATATAATAATTCTATAAAACATCATATCTCAGCAAATCAAACAGATGTTAAGTAAACTGTAGAATTTTTACACACTTCACCTTTTAAGAATAAAAAAGTGGATAGATTTCTAACTAATAGCACAGCAGGTGATTACGTTTACTGCAAACCATTGTCTTCCCTTTAATCTTTCTCTCTATATTTCTGTCTTTCCTGCCTATGCTATCAGGGTTCATTGATTTATTTGTCCTCCGGGTCTAGTCTAAATACATATTGCTACTTCCACAGACAATCATCGAACTGTTTCAAGCCTCATATGAAAAATGTTCTCGGTAGACAGATGTGCGAGTTGCCTGCCCTGATTGATTAGCGTGAATGCTCTTTGCCACACGCTTACACACCCACTCTCCCATGCTTATCCGGCTCCAATGTTAAGTTGTGAGCCATCGTAGGCTTGTGAGGAGGTGTGCGACTCAATGTCAGATCAACCCAGACAGAAATGAAAAAGGACAGCAGCTTTACAGCCGAGACTTTTAGGAGACATTTTAGTCTTGAATATCTGAGTCTGAGGTGTTTATGCAAGATTTATAGCACTAGTTTCGCAAAATGACCTTGACAATCTTGAGCTTTGTGCTTCAGTTGTTGAGATCCATGTGCAAACTTTTAAAACTATATCTCAGATATCTTTGCTTTGTAAAGGTGATTGTGCCATCACAAATAAACATAGCATGGTTAACTTCATATACTGTAAGTGCGATATAAAACGGTATGTATTAGGGGTGTGATGAGACACTAAGCTTGAGAATAAAACAAGATAAATTTCTACAGTGGAAAAATACATGAAAAATAGTCTGCAGGTGCATTTTGAAATGTTTTAACTAATCATCTTGTAATGAATGTCATTTCTGTTCTGAGTGTGAATTACCATATGCAGTCAAAGACAATAATATACAAACACTTTAAAAGGTTTTGCCACTGACTAGCTTCTCTCCTGTATGATTTCACATGATTGGTTTCAAACCTTAAAACTGTACGTGAATTATAAGCATATAGAACTGATTGAAACTTTGTGTACACAAATTGAACATAGAAATAAAAACAGTATAAATAACAAAAATAAAGAACACAGTTTTTTCTTAGTCTTATTAAGTGCAAACAACCATAATCAAAGTACTCTCTCAATATTCAAAATGCAAACAGAGATCATATTTTTCTTCAAGCATGATACAGAGCTAAAGAGATGTTTACAACTACACAGCCCAGCCTAAAAAAGGTTTGATATTGGGAGACATGTAGCCTAATTTGCCAGGTTCTGTCGTGAAACTCTAGATGGAGCAGACTGATGGGTCATTAATGTAAACTGATGACATTTATTGCATTAAACTACTTGGCACAAGCTGGTTCATATTGCATACAGAGCCAATAAGCTTGCTGTTTTACATTTAAATGGCTGGTTAGCATTCACTAGAGCGTTTTGCAGAGCGCTTTCAGAGCTCCTCTGAAACCCTCCACCTCCCCAGCTCCACCTGTTTAGATCTGCTACGAGTTATTATATATGCTATTTGTGCAGCAGCAGTATGTCTTTTAGCACACATGCTCACAGCACCATATCTGCATATATACTGGCAATAGCAAGACAGCTTTTCACCTTGACCAGAAATTATCACATTTTAGTATCTTGTAGTACGAAATCTCATCACAACCCTAGTATGGAGATATAGCTACCAAAATGATAGTCAGTTTATTGCAACATAGGCTCGTTGGAAATACATGCATGTCTGCAAAACTGAAAAAACACACCTATATGTATGAATCACTGCAGATTCCGGTTGAAATGAACACTAAAGGCAGTAAAACTCTGACAACTTTTATTCCTTTTCACACAAAGTATGATTTACAGGTACAGAGTTTTGATTAATAAAGCCTAATTTTCACACAGTTACTTGCACAATATTGTTATGACTTCAAAACAGTTTTAAAATCCTGCACGATTTGAAAACTGATACTTTTGGACATTGTCGTCACATACTGTATATAGCTTCATATGCATGAGCTTTCTAATTCAATGGGTTTGCTTGGAAGCTCACGCGATACGGCATTACACTTAAGTGATGAAGAGCTCCGGTACGAACCCTGTGAAACTACGATTTGACAAAACATCTCAAATTCGCATAAGAAAGTTAAAATAACACTTTTGCATTTGTTAACGCTATCGGGTATAGGTTTAAGGTTAGGTTTGGTGTAGGGAATATTTCCAACAAGATTTCCAAAGCACTAAGCTTTAACGACACTCCTCAGATATTTGAATTCTGAACAGCCGCAATATGTACCTTAAGCAGCGTAATAAGTAACGCAGAAATACGTGCCTGAACCAACGTAATAAAAACGTGCCACAGTCATGTATTCAACGTGAGTTCTAGCGCCACTCTCTGGACATTTCACTTTAAAACTGCTGTAAAACGTGCAGTAAGGTATGTAATTACGGTGCTGCAGAAATGTATATAGAGGCACACATTTTCATGAGCCTGGGTTGGTTTATTGTGTTATTTCACTGTAAAAATAAAAGTTGTTTCAACTTAAAATAATTTGTTACCTCTCTGACATAAAATTTTTAGTTTAGTCAACTGAAATATTCCAGTTGTCACTTAAATTAACATTAAGTAACTTAAAATATTAAGTTAACTAAACTAAAAATGTTAAGTCAGCGGGGTAACAAATTATTTTAAGTTGAAACAACTTTTTGGAACAATTTTTTTTTTTTCCGGTATAAGAAAGAACAAGAAATCTGTTGTGGCCTGTCGGTTTATTGGCTGAATGAGACATTTTGTATTTAGTGAATAAACAAATTCAAATAGACAGAAAACAAAGTAGTGCTATTTAGGACATATAAAGGGTTACTCCACCCCAAAATAAATCACTTACCCCCGGGAGGCTTTCATCCAAAATGGTGCTACGGTGACGCAGATTAGATAAAGTCGAGGAAGATGTTGAATAAAGTCGTTATTTTTATTTTCTTTGTGTACAAAAAGTATTCTTGTAGCTTCATAAAATTATGATTGAACCACTGATGGCAGATGGACTATTTTGACAATGTCTTTCATACTTTTCTGGGCCTTGACAGTGATATTTACTTGGCAGTCAATGGGACAGTCAAAAGCCTCCCAGTTTCATTCAAAATATCTTAAATTGTGTCCCGAAGACGAACAAAGCTTTTAACGAGAAGAATAACTACAGTACCTGCAGTAAATGGTAAAACAGTTTGCACTACAAACCAGTGTGTTCATAATTTGATAATACATTAAAATAATATGGTAAGACACACCAATTTACAATATCAAGCAGCAAAACGAGCTCTTTTGTACAGCTAAAAATAGCTGGAAGTGAATGACACCAGAAGCCAGACCCATAAAATGTACAAATGGCGCCCACTCTTACGTGAAGAAAAAGGTGGATATATTTTACAGACTTGATAGAATGGAACAAAAAGAGTTTTACTAATATAAAACGAGATTATGATGATCTGTATAGATTCAATGCTGATTTTCGTCACAATAATAATAAAATGGCACCTAAATCCTTTTCAAGGTGTCAATAAACGCATCTTTAATCCTTTAAATATTGTTTTATTTGCACACCGCCAGATCGGGTCATTTCAGGGCGTTTTCACTAATGCACCATGAATAAGATTAGGGCTCAGCCCACCTTTCATCCCTCAGTGTTATGTGTCAAATAGGGATTAACAAAACGCTGGAATTGAAAGAGACCCATGGAACAGCTTCTGACTAAACTCTGCTATAATTACAGGAGTTGAGCTGCCACATTCTTACTACAGGTGAAGATGAGATGAGAAAGCAAAAAAAGAAAAAAAAAAAAAAAATCTCTTCAATTACGCCGCTCCCGAACAGATTCTACATTCTCTAAAACGCATGAAGAGCGTTTGAATGAGAGGCTAACAGAGAAGGAAAATGAATTATTGATTCCAATTACACAGGCAAGAGTGGAGCCTATGCAGTTAGACATTTTATTGAAGTCTGAGTGTGTCAGAGACCGAAAAAGAGAGAGAGGAAAGGGTTTAACCTATCAGTGGTTATCATCATGAAATTATCCAAATCATAAAATCATAACTGTGTCTTGATGACAATAAATGCAGCAGGCTGTGGGGGGGTGGTTGGGTGGGGGTTCCGGTACTGACTTCTTTAAAACATATCATATTCGTGTCATTACTATTAAAATGCTAATGAAGGTCATCAGCAGATTCATATGCTTTTATAGCACTCGGTGGTACTGATCAAATTATACTGCGGATATTGCAAAGCTTAATCGCAGGACATGATGGAGATATGTCAATTTCAGATGATATCAGATAGAATAATGTTACATTATGACTATTACTACAGATGAGATTACATTAACCACTGATGTAACCACGTTGTGTTAGAGAATAATGTCAGTAGTTAGTGGCTAGTTGCAGAAATGTAGTGAATAAAAAACTTTTTAAGAAACAGCTGGAGGAAATACATTTTGAATGTATTTATTAGTTATTTTCAAAAATTGGTCAAATACTAAAAGTGTATAATTTGAACAGCAGTTGTTTAAATAGTTATGCAAATTACAACTTAAAGCCGAACTGTTTATAAAATGTGGAGCATTTAGACTAAAATTATTAAAATGTGCGCATTATATATGCTTAAATTATATATTTAAGCATGTAAAAATTAAGTAGCCCTGTTTGCCACCAAGGTGGGTGTAATTGATGTGTGTTGCAATAACTAAATATATCATTTGTGACTCTGGACCACAAAACAAGTCATAAGCAGCACAGGTATGTTTGTAGCAATAGCCAAAAATACATTTTATGGGTCAAAATGATCGATTTTTCTTTTATGCCAAAAATCATTAGGATATTAAGTTAAAATTATGTTCCATGAAGATATTTTGTAAATTTCCTACCGTAGATATATCTCAAAACTTAGCATTGCTAAGGACTTAATTTGGACAACTTTAAAGGCAATTTTGTCAATATATACATATATACACATACACACACACACACACACACACATATATATATATAGAGAGAGAGAGAGAGAGAGATTATTTAATCAGCTTTCAGATGAAAAAAGACCCTTATGACTGGTTTTGTGGGCCTGGGTCACATTTAAGTATATAATGTGCTTTTTAAGTGAAGAAATCAACAGCTGAGACTTTATGATGATAGGTTTCATAAGCTTTTTTTCAATGTTTTGGTAGCAAGTAACTGTACATTTTTAGTACTGTACAGTGCTTTTGTTTTTATGCAAGAATAAATATTTCAAGAAAGGTACACTTCTTATGGTTGATTCAATTTGATCAGAATTCACTAAAAAGACCGACCCCATACCTTCAGAATATGATGAAGGTGGCTTATCGACTGTAAATCCAGCAGATACACATACAAGAATAAAAGACTGCACTGCAATTTACACACACACATACACTTGGGACTTAGCCAGGTCCACTCAGACACACCATTGTCTGCTCTGTAACCCACGTAATTGCTATTGTTGGTATCTATTAAGATGGCAAGTTGACCTTGTCTTATCCTTAATAACGTGTTGTGTGTGCGAGATGAGATTAGATTTTGAGGTCTCTTGGCGCAGGTATTCTCACGGTCTTATCCGCACAGGGATGCTTTACAACATTCGAACTCTCCTCTGAGAAACAGTAAGAAAGAGATAGCGTTAACGGGAAAGTCTGCTCCGTGTGACAGCACTTTGACACGTTAACTATGAATAATTACATGCACAATTTAAATAATGAGGCTCACAAAATCAAGGTTTGCTTGCAGGTATGAGAGGGCTGTCAGCTCGCAGTGAGCAGACATATTTAATCTATACTAAAGCATTTTAAGAGATTAACACTAGTTATGAATACACAGAGCAGACATCCTCTCCCATCTTTCTCTGTCTCTCAGCTTGTTTCATATGAAGACATGGGAGTAAGAGAGAAGAACAACCCAGGCTCATGAAAATATGTGCCTCTATATAAATTTCTGCAACACTGTAATTACATTCCTTACTGCACGTTTCACGGCAATTTCAAAGTGAAATGTCCAAAGAGTGGTGCTGAAACATGTTAAATACGTGACTGTGCCATGTTTTTATTACGTTGGTACAGGCACGTATTGCAGCGTTTTTATTATGCTGCTTAAAGTATGTATTTCGGGTGTTTAGAATTCAAATATCAGGGGAGTGTCGCTAAAGGTTAATGCTCTATCGTGTTGGAAATATCCACTACACCAAACCCAACCTTAAACCTCCCCGATAGCGTTAACAAATGCAAAAGTGATATAAAAACACATTTGTTGATGCAGCCGTGCTATTTTA
This sequence comes from Cirrhinus mrigala, assembly GCA_036247105.1. Taxonomy (NCBI): domain Eukaryota; kingdom Metazoa; phylum Chordata; class Actinopteri; order Cypriniformes; family Cyprinidae; genus Cirrhinus; species Cirrhinus mrigala. The sequence goes on along the minus strand of CM070010.1, from coordinate 16,353,937 downwards.
ACTGCTTTATGTGGATCTTAGCTGTTTGTACCGGAGCTCTTCATCACTCGTGCAGTCAGATGGGGCGGCACTCACTACACAGAGCCGTAGTTCACTGACAAGCCGTCATGATGAACGCGATATTGCGTAGCTTGTCAGTGAACTATGGCACTGTGTAGTATATGCAGTTCCATCTGACAGCAGGTGATGGAGATTTAGGACTAATCACGGACCGGAATTACTGACGAAATGCGCATGATAATCGTATCAGATTATTTCCACAGCCCTAGTTGTGATTATGAAAAGATTTAAGGCCAGATCTCAAGAAAAGAAGTTTCTGTCAAAATTTATATGATTTGATCATAAGATTTATATGAAGATTTATAAAACTAGTTATATGTTGAGATCGCAAGAAGAGTTAATATCATTTAAAATCACAACCTTCAATTTGTAGAGATCTAGCAAAAAAAAAAAAAATGCCAACATAAAATTAAGTTGATGTCTCAAGAGAACAACTTATGTTGACATCATGAGAAAATAAATTGTACAAATCTAGGAAAATGTTGATCATGAGAAAATATGTTTAGATAAAAAAAAGAAGAAGAGACTGAGAAAACTTGTGTCAACATGAGATTAAGACAATTTAGGTTGAGATCACAAGGAAAGTTTAGATAACAAGAAAATTGAAATCACAAGAAAGCAACTTGACTTCACAGGAAAAACGAACTTGTCAAGATCTATAAACATTGTTGAGATGATGGCAAAATAATGACTGAAAACGTTTGTAATGTTGAGATAAAAAAAAAAAAAAAAAAAAACATATGTTGAGACTTAGAAAAATAATGTTGAGATCATATATTAAATTACATTGAGATCCTACACATTTTGTTAAGATCTTACATATTTGTTAATAAACAAAATAAGTCGAGATCACAAGAAAAGGTTGATAACACTCAAGAACACAACTTTTGATTTGTAGAGATCTATCAAAAAAAGCAAACAAAATTAAGTTGATGTTTCAAAAGAACAACTTATGTTGACATCATGAGAAAATAAATTTTACAAATCTAAGAAAATATCAATCATAAGAAAAAAAAAACAAGTTAAGATCAAAAAAATTAAGTGGAGATCAAGACAACTTTTTTGAGGTTGAGATCACAAGCAGAAATTGATATAATAAGAAAACAACTTAACTTCACAAGAAAAAAGAAAACTTCAAGATCTGCAAACACGTTGAAATGATGGGAAAATGATGATTTAGAAAACTTTGAGATATCAAAAAAAGCAACTTATATTGAGACCTAGAAAAAACAATGTTGAGATAATAAATTAAATTACATTGATATCTTACAGATTTTGATAAAGGATTAGTTTACTCCTGAATTAAAATTTCCTGATAATTTACTCACCCCCATGTCATCCAAGATGTTCATGTCTTTCTTTCTTCAGTCGAAAAGAGTTAAAGGTTTTCGAGGAAAACATTCCAGGATTTTTCTGTATATAGTGGACTTCAATGGGGATCAGCAGGTTGAAGGTCCAAATTGCAGTGTCAGTGCAGCTTCAAAGGGCTCTACACGATCCTATACAAGGAATAAGGGTCTTATCTAGCTAAACGATCGGTCATTTACTAAAAAAAAAAAATAAATAAAAATGTATATACTTTTTAATCACGGCACATCTTGCACTAGCTCCGCGATGCGCATCTGCGATTTTATGCATTACGTAATCACGTTGGAAAGGTCACGCATGGTTAGTTCTTCTTCTGTGTACTTCAGTTCAAAAAGGTAGGGTAGGGCAAAAAACTTTAGCTCATTTTCTCCTCCAACTTCAAAATCTTTCGACATCATTTTACCTTTTTTTAAAGGGCATTTAACGTTCTTTGTATGTTCACTTTGTAAACACTGTTGTACTTTCGCCTACGTCACGTGTGACCTTCCCAACGTGATTACGTAATGCGTGAAGTCAAGCTAGTGCGAGGCGAGCATTTGTGGTTAAAAAGTATATACATTTTTATTTTATTTTAGAAAATGACCAGTCGTTTTGCTAGATAAGCCCCTTATTCCTTGGCTGGGATCATGTAGAGCTGAAGCTGCACTGACACTGCAATTAAGACCTTCAACGTGTTACTCCCCTTTGAAGTCTACTATACACTCTTAAAAATAAAGGTGCTTTAAAAGGTTCTTCACAGCGATGCCATAAAAGAACCATTTTTGGCTCCACAAGGAACCATTCTGTCAAAGGTTCTTTAAAGAACCATCTCTTTCTTACCTTTTTATAATCTGAAGAACCTTCTTTCACCACAAAGAACCTTGTGTGAAACAGAAAGGTTCTTCAGATGTTAAAGGTTCTTTATGGAACCGTTTAAACAAAAAAGGTTCTTCTATGGCATTGTGAAGCATCTTTATTTTTCAGAGTGTATGGGGAAAATCCTGGAAGGTTTTCCTCAAAAACCTTCTTTTCGACTGAAGAAAGAAAAACATAAACATGACATAGGGGTGAGTAACTTATCAGGAAACTTCAATACTGGAGTGAAACTATCCTTTAAGATCTTAAAAAAAGGTCTTGAGGTCTCGAGAAAATTAAGTTAAAGTCTCACGAAAATAACTCTTATGTCAAGATCTTGAGAAAGCGTGGAGACCACAAGAAAACATTGCTTTGAAATTTAGAAAAAAATAAAGGTTGAGATCATAAGGGAAAAAAGTTTGTCAAGATGAGAAATCAAAATCTTGACAACTTTTGTTATGTTGAGATTTTGACAAGTAAAGGTTGAAGTCGTAAGAAAATTTAATTTTATGTCGAAATCATAAGTCACGATCACAATAAAACAACGGAAAAACAATACTAATGCATGGCCTCTCAAGGGCTTCCGTAGGCTTTTTAATTATCAGTTATTGTTTGCCTTTCAAATTGTTTCTTATAAATAAACATATCAGAGGTTGTCAGAGTATTACGTTCTTTGAGAGGGAACACTTTTCTGTCTGTGTGTGTGTGTGTTGAGTCCCAGGAGGCATTATGAGCACTGATGGATCCACGGTTTTATATTCAGCTTTGCATTTCTGAAAGGTTTTACGTTTCTGAAATATGCTGTGAGATTTTCAACTCTATGCCGTGTTTATCCATTCATCCTTCTCACCCTCACCTTAATCATCATCTTCCTGTAGAGGTGTTTCCATCAGCACAGACCTTGGGGAATAATCTGAGCGTAGAGAAGAGAAAGAAATGGAGAAAGAGAGGAGAAAGATGAGAAAGATTTTGTCATCTGCATGTTCTCTCTTAGATGGAGCATGGGAACGGGTCAAGCGCACAGAGAGAGAGAGCCGTCTCCATAGCAACAAAGTAAACAGCCTGAGATTTGTGATGCTGCGACTCTCTGTGGTACACTAAACCTATGATAGAGAGCCGGAGAGAGACGAAAGGTGGATGAGGGATGTGAATGAAAGGTAATAAAGAGCAGAAACACAGTAGGTCAGATGTACTGAGTAATTGTGTCTCCTGTCTGACCTCAACTCCATCCTTTAAAACCTGTCAGCCAATCAGACACCAGGGACTGGCCTCTGGTTACCGTGGGAGACCGGAGAAGAGGAAAATGATTTGGATTTAAGATTTTCTCAATTGCTTCTTTTGCCCTTGGGGTTATACATTGTTTCCTTGGCTCAGGAAGGTCTTTGTGTGTGTGTGTTGCAGTACGAGTTGATGTGCGGCAATTGTATTCGGTGATCGTGACAGACCTGGCTGTGAACTTCCTCCCACGCGAAGCTACCCATCACACAAACACAGGCTAAGATTAAGGCTAAAAGGCTAAAAACATATTTTTCACTTCCTCACTAAAAGTCGTTTTCCCACATCACCAAAGCTAGTCTTTCATCTCGTGTAATTTGAAAGCTATGTAAAATGTGTTTGTGTGTCTGTCTGTAAGAGCGGAGACAGATATGAAGGCTGAATTATCTACCTCATCGCCCAATACGGTTCTAATCCTTCAAACATTTTTGTGCAGTTTTCAGAAAATGTCTCTCAAGGGAAACAACAACTGGAAAAACACGAACGCTTTCAGAGAATCACAGATATGTGCGCTTATCCGAGGATTTTCAGGAAAGCTTATCGTTTTTACACACACCAGCAAACCATCAATATTTCCTAAAGAGAATTTGAGTAGTGCTCGTCTGGATTAAAATAATAATAAAAAAAAAAAATAAAAAAATCACTGGCATGATGTACAAGATGTCGGTTGTTCTACATGGTTGCTAAGGTGTGTTACTAGGGGGTCTGGGTGGGCTTGCTAGGGTGATTTTAATGCACTGTTGTACCTAGGGCATTCTGAGTGGTGGTTGCTTATTGGCCCAATTAACTCTTTCCCTGCCAGAGTTGTTGTTGTTTTTTTTTTTTTTTAAGTTGCCAGCTACCACTAGCATTTTTTAAAATCATTTTTACTAAAATTCCATGGACCCCAGAATATTTTGTTGTATGAATATCTGAACATGCAATAAGTAAGGGATAAATTAAAGGCTTGCCGTGCATTAAAGGATTTTAAATGCACGACGTGGAGGCAAAGAACCACCCGACGCGAAGCGATGTGCATTAAAATTCCTTTAATGCCTGGCAAGCTGTTGATTATCCCGCTTATTCCATGGTCATTTGCCAAGTTGTAGACAAGTTAAAACTATATTTTTATTAAACTATATTGTATTGTAAACTATATTGTATTGCTCTTTGCAGTGCGTTATTTGACAGAATGGGTAAAAACGATGGTTATTTTCGTCAGTTATGGCACATTTTGCCCACTTCAAATAAAACACAGATTAAATAGTGCAGTAAGACCACATTTATTTGAATGAAGAATTTTGAATTTTCACAACAACTTTATTAAATCATAATAACAATTTCACAATATAAATGTTAAAATCTCATCCCAACTTTCAAGTGTTCCTTCATGACTTAACATGTTTCCATTTCTTAACACCTCATACTTACCCCAACACCAAATTAAAAAAACAACATTTCATCCACTACTGTACAAATGACTCCATTATACCCCCACTAATGCAAAAAAAAACTTGCATAATCATTAATCAACTTAAAATCAATCAAGATTTGACTTTTCACCAATCTGTTAAAAACCATTTCTACTTTTTGCTCTTCTTTCCCTTCAAGCTTCTTTTTCCTTGTAATATAAATAGCTCTCTTGGCTTGTCCAATTAAAAAATTCAGCAATTGACTTTTACTTTTTTGAACTGCTCTATAACATGGGCCATAAATAAAACTCTGAAATGAAAACTTTTCACCAAAATTAGAAAACAATAAAGTACACTAAACAAATTTTTCAATCTTAAACACCCTTAAAAAAAAAACAGTGAAAAATTGTTTCCCTTTGTTTACAGAATGGGCACTTGTCAGACACATTAGGATTCAACGATCAAGAGAGAGAGAAAATGAGAGAGAGAGAAAGAGAGAGATGACAATTGTGTACGTTACCTGCATGCTGTGTCTGCGCGTCTCTCTACAAACAATTAATTACTTCAAAAACAGCAATTTTACCACCTCGTAGAGGAATATAATATATCGATCTAGTGCGGGGGTCACCAGACCCGGTCCTGGAGGGCCAGTGTCCCTGCAGAGTTTAGCTCCAACCCTAATCAAAAACACTTGAACCAGCTAATCAAGGTCTTACTAGGTATACTTGAAACTTCCAGGCAGGTGTACTGACGAAAGTTGGAGGTAAACTCTGCAGGACACCGGCCCTCCAGGAACAAGTTTAGTGACCCCTGATCTAGTATCTAGGCTATTTTATTAATAAAAATCACAAGGAAGCAAGTTAATGTCTGCGCACAGCGCAATCTGCAATCTCCGACCTCTCTCTGTGTTTGTGTGCGAGTGAAGCGTGTTGGTTAGTGTGGATTAATTAAAACAGCATGGTTTAAAACAGCAGTGGTGATTAAACTGACTTGGAACTACCTGTGCATTAAACGGTTTTACTGCATACCTGCCAGCCAATCAGAATCCAGTATTCAAATTCTGTTTGACAGGGAAGCATTGTCTCATGAATAACGGAAAAGTCTGTGTTTGGCGGGAGAACGAGTTAAAAAGAGTTTACCCACAAGTCTTTGATATTCTGGCCCCTATATCCACCCTCTATATCCATCTTGATGGAAGGGTGATGCTTTTAATGAACAGATCATTATTTTGAATTGCTGCAGGTGTATTTTCCCTTGGTCTGGACACTAGTGCAGTTATCGTTATAGCTTTTGGTTTAAATGGTTCTTTAGGGATTTGAACAACTTTTTATTATCCACTTTTGTAGTATTGGTAAGTATTAGTTAGTAGGGCATGATAAATCGAAATTAAATCGTAATCACGATTAGGCAGAAGCTGTGATTGTCATGCGTATCTTTCAGTGAAGTACGGTTCTGTGATCAGCACTAAATTTTCATCCGAAGGCTAGAGGGCGCTCTCGCACGGAATAAACAGAAGATTTAACTGTATACATTTTGCAGTATGTGCTAAAATGTAATAAGTAAAAACTAGTGACGTGCAGTGGTGTTCTAAAATGAGAAGGCAAAGTCCCTACAGGTCCAGGTCCACGGGTTCCCCGCATAATTGGGCTACTTTAACATTGCTGCCATGGGTTGTTTTTCCATGTCAATGGGCTGAAGCGACCCCAATAACGTAATATTTAGCCCTTGCAATGTGAATTTTACCAGGGGAACCCTGCCAAAAATGTGTGTATTTTACCCCCCGGAATGCAACTGGTCTAGTTTTGAGTAGCAATTGGGCAGGTTTTGTTATGAAAACCTGGCAATCCTGGTCCTCACAAGTTTTAATTTTAATTATTTAGTTAGTTAGTTAGTAAGTTAGCTATAATTATATGTAAATTCATGTCCCAGCCACATTTTCTTGGTTAAATAAACATTACTTACACTACACCAATTGTAATTTTACAACGCAATATTATGGTTTATTAAAACCAAGTATAAATCTCATCTGTTTAGTGTTTTTAGGCATTATACATTTATTCCAAAATAACTTAAAGCAGTAACAATTTAAACAATATATTTAGTAATGAACTCATGTTCATCAGAGCTCAGTAAACACTGGTCACAGATGTGGAGGTGTACCTTTCATTTCAACAAGCTGATTGCTCACTAAAAACAAATGTTTGATTTTGATATAACAAAGTGGTTATATCTAAGTGCATGAGTTGTTTACTTACTTTTTTATTAGTCTTTCCATTAACGCCATTATATTGTTAATTCAGACTGATTTGCGAATGCAAAACACACACAAGAGGCAGGATTTATCCCAAGAACCAATCACAGCCAATCATAACCATATCCAGTCATATCGCAATGTAAGCATTGCTTCCTTTCATGTGACTTTCCCCCATTCATGCTCAATTACCCCCCCCAGCAAACTCACCGCACACTTCAGGGGGTCTGTTAAAACTCAGTGAGTTTAGGGTTGGCGAGAGAGACTCCCACTGTAACTTTACCGGATAGTGTCACTGTTGGAAAATGTTTCTTTAGGAACAAGTGATTTCTACACCTTTTATATCGTATTTTGTAATATTTGCATTGTTTTATTTTTGTACTATGATTTTTTGAAGAGATACTGCCTCGCTTGAGGAAACGCCCCTGGAGCAAACCTAAGAATGCTTATATTTTTATAGTATAGAATGAGTACATTTGAATATTTTTGAGGTTTTTACTCGCACACAAAATGCAGTCGTTTGGATCCTGAAAATACCAAATTCAAATGAACCTCCATTTTTGGTTTCAATATGTGCATTTATGAAGAACATTTTGCTTTTCTGGGGAAGGCTGTTTTCGGACGAGCCTCACAGGACACAGAACGCTCAAATTAGCTTCAGCACGGCTTGCTCCAGTGGTTCAGCCCATCTCTGCAGCCATTACAGAAGCAGTGTAATTAGTATATGCTAATGCACTGCCGATTAGCTCCCGTCAGCTCCCAGCATCCTGTTCTACAGATGAGAGTGGCAGAGCATCTGAACCTGAGGGCTCGGGGTGCTGACGCAACCCACTGCCCCTCACTCATTATGCCAGGCTCAGGAAGTGATCGCTGCCGCTTGGCCTTGCCTGCCATTACTCCCTTCATTTTCCTCACGAATATTTTGTTTAGAAGAACAGGGAGGACGTGCTGATCCCAGCTGTTTTAATGAGATGGGAGCACTGTTGTGAACGACAATGAGCCGAAACGGCACAGAAAAACACTGAGGAAGTGATGCGTTCGCTATTTTTAGCAAGTCTAGAAGCCTCAAGAAACATTCCCACATGGTAGATAAACCAATATGGTGTGGTGCATCCATGTCTTGTGATTTATTGATGACACACAGTAGGTGCTGAAAGTTTGATAGTTATTGGAAAGTTATTGCGTCATGTGGCAAGTTCTTAGAAATACAATCTTTGTATTCCTATTGTTTTTGAAAAACTTTGGTAACACTTTATTTAAGGTCCAATTCTCACTATTAACTAGTTACTTATTAGAATACATATTACTAGCATATTGGCTGTTTATTAGTACTTATTAGGCACATATTAATGCCTTACACCTAAAGTATTTTTTTTTATAAATATCATGAATTCTCTAACTTATATATAATTACAAGGTTTTGGGGAGTTTATACAACCCGAACTAACCTTGCTTTGTCACGGTTAACGGTGAAATGATCTGATATTAGCCATGAGTAATAAGAAATGCTACACATTTGAATAATTTTCCAAAAAAATAAATAAATAAATAAAATGTAATATATTTATTGACCTTGACAATAAATAAAAAGTCATGAGGTCTGCAAGGGTTCTATGAGATCACTTCCTGTTTTGTATTTTGTTGGATGGTCAGATATACATATTAATTTACATAATATTTTAACAATTTAAAAAAAAAAGAATTTGATTGAACTTTTTTTTCCTCAATGGAAGCCCATTTCTGCCAATGGAACAAAAAAAAAAAAATTGCGACTTTTTATTTCACAATTCTGACTCACAATTGCAAGTTATAAAGTCAGAACTGTGAAATATAAACTCATAATTCTGAGAAATAGTCAGAATTGCATGATAAACTCGCAATTGCGAGTTACAAAGTCAGAATTGTGAGATATAAACTCACAATTCTGAGAACATATAAAATCTTTTTTTCCCCCATCAAGTTTATATCTCACAATTCTGAAAAGTCAGTATTGTGAGATATAAACTCACAATTGCGAGAAAAAAGTCAGAAATGTGAAATACAAACTCGCATTTACGAGAAAAAAAAAAAGCCAGAACTGCAAGTTATTATCTTGCAATTCTGATTTTTTTCTTGCAGTTTTGAGTTTATATCACACAGTTCTGAGAAAAAAAAGTCAGAATTGTGAGTTTATATCTTGCATTATATCTGACTTTATAACTTGTGATTGTGAGTTTATATTTCGCAATTCTATGAAAAAAAAAAGTCAGTGGCGGAAACAGGTTTCCATAATTTTGTCTTCATTATGATATGAAGAAAGTTGCATTGCTAACATTTTTTTTTATATTTAATTTTACAGTCCTTCGAGTAATCACTATATGCACGTGTTAATAAAGCAATAACTTATGCACGCAACAGAATAAAAGCCTCTCTGTCGACGCAGCATTCCCATAGAAAATTTCACTCACATAAATGCACACATTATTAATGCCTTAGCTTTCCTCTCACCCACAAACACCTGAAGAACAGAGTCGCGTTGAAGCACGCTTGTGCATTTAATTAAGACAAGAGCCTCTTGCCATGCAGATTAATTCCATCACAGCAGAATTGTCTTCTTAAAAGCTGTTGTTAAGTCGCTGCGAGTTTCTGACTTTGAATGAATTTCCATGCACAGCACTAAAGCGGCTTTTTTCAGGTCTGCCTGTTTGATCGAATACTGCACAATGGCTTTGATGAAAAGGGTGAAAAGGTTAAAGCTAAGTGTTTGTTATTGGATCCGTTGTGCTCATTCATTTTGGTTTAGCCCCAGTGACCGCAGCTATCGGTTATTGGTCGTTTAGCAGATGTTTTCTCATCCAAAGCAGCTTACAGTACACTTTCCATGGGACAGTCTCCCTGGAGTTACACCTGAGGTTAAGTGCCCTGCTCAAAGGTATAATGATGATACAGGATCTCAGTCTATTGATCATGTTTTCACCTCTGAAGACAACATGACATCAAAATTGACCCTATTGACTTTCTTAATACACATTTCTCAAGCAAGAAAAAAAAATCTGGCTTACCATCATTTATCAAAAAAGAAGATAGGCCACATTTCTCAAGATCCAGCAAGTTCCCAGTGAATAAAGTCATTATTATAAAGTCCTATTTTTTTGACTGTTAAACTCAGATACTGTATGTGTCACATATTGGAAGTAAAATGGGTTGCAAATGCCATTTCATGTTGACTGTAAATGTAAGTCCTTTGCATTTGTGGTAGAGATACTCATGACCTTTAGAAACCTTTAGAATAGCAGTGACTGAAAACAACTGAGAACTGAATCACATTGCATCAGATTGAAAACTCTATTACTTTTTTTTATAGAGCTCCTGTTCTGATGGAGATGAAGAGGATGAAGGCTGCGGTTAGTGGGGGAACTCCCTGTCTCTCCTGCCACCTGTCTCTCTCTCAGAGAATAAAACATGAGTATGGCGACATATACAGGGGTTATATAACTCTCTCTCTCTCTCATTTTACATCTCCCTTGATCACTCGCTCTCTCACTCTCATCTCTTCTCTCGTCACTTGTTCTCACCTGCATCCCACTGTTTTAATTATTCTGTAGGAGGGCTACTTGACTGCAGAGAGACTTTCCTGTGCTGCACGGCAGCTTGAAAACACGTTTGTAGTGCAAATATCGGTCAGTACCTTATCTTGAATAATTGTTGTGAATCGATGAATCATTCGTAATTGAAGATGCCTCATTGTTAAAATCTCCTGCTGAATCATCAGCAGTAGTTCTGCTCTGGATGATGTTTCCCAGCATGGGATGTTGATGAGACTGTGGCCATGGACAAAATGAACAGAATTGGCATGCTGGTCCACCAACCTGGAATGGAAATTCAGGCTTTGATTATAGAAAAGATTCCTGATTAACAGCACAAAACAACAAACATCCTAATTTGAAATCTTTTTGCATGTCAGTTGAGTTTTTAACCTGATTAAGCCAGCAGTGTTTGTGAGTATGTAGTACTATGAGTATGTTGTAAGTTAACCTGTTTTTTTTTTTTTTTTTTTTTTTTATTGATGTAAGATAATAAACAGCTTAATAATCATCCAATCGACACAGCAAGGTTTTTTGCCCATCACACCGAATTCGTCTGAGACATAAACACCTTACTCTGCATTCTGTTGGCTTATTTAAGTTTAAAGGTCTGACCATGTAACAGAAAATCATCCTTATTGTGGATTTAAATGGATCCAGCAAGGTTGAATGCTTCGCAGGAGTGAGGAGAACTCGTTCATGACCCATCTTGTGCAGATAAAGTAAAAGTGGTAAAGTTAAAATGCTGCATTTGTAGAAACACGAAAAGAGAATTTGAGTCTCATTGTAGAGACCTTATTGCTTTATTCAACATCCCAACTAAACAAATGGAATACTAAAATAGAGTCAGATACACAAATTATGATGTTTTGACATTCTTACCCTGGAAATAACCAACATGATCTCATGATTTGTGATGGGAATAACGGCGTGACTGACAAGAAAATGCGATGTTACTATAATTTATTAGAACATTATTATAATTTTATTTTTCAGTTCATTAGCGTAACTGTATTTGACGAACCGTAAGCTCTAGTGTGAAACCGTCGTTTTGACTCATACACACGAAAAGAAAGATACCGAGCGAGAGAGTCTTATACCATGCAGAATTGACGTGCACCATGTAAACGATATTATTTGTTGTATTTTCCTGTCAAAAGTTCCTTTGGAATTCTTCAGCTTTTAAGAACTGCCGGTTTCTCCGGTAGTAGGCGGAACTAATGCGCAAACGGCAATCTTATTGGCTAGCGCTCACCTATTATCGTCCCTGTTATGATTTCAGCAAATCAGTTTGAGCGAACGCAGACAACGTGATTAATATTCATGAACCCAGCGGCTCATTAATCCTTAGTGTGTTTTATATTGTTATTAGTACTAGAATTCGTAGCAGTTTTGTTGTATTATCAGTATTATTTACATTCAATTTCCTTTTGGTACTCTTTTGACATTTTTTGCAATAAATAAATTATTGTGATTGGACTAGTCCGTCTGTCACGTTTTTCTTTATACTGTACAGAAATAGTTAAGGTTAGGTTTAGAGGTAGGTGTGGGATTAGCGACTGTAAAAATCTCTTTTTAATGCTATACTGTTACTAAAATGGTCATTTCCCTGCATATTTCGGTCAATTACATTTTATATGTTTTTATATTTGCTATAAAAAAGGGTTCTAAAAATCGAAATCGCATATTGATAAAATCAATAAAAGTTTTTTTTAGCTAAAAATGCGTAGCATTTTAAATGTTAAAATAAATCTAAACTGTACCTTTCAGTGTCAATAAAAATGCACAAATATGTACGTCTTGTGCTTCTAAACATTACGTACTAATACCTATGAATGAACAATGGAACCAGGCTGAAATAACCCATTTTTCTGTCATGTAAACATGGTGTTCTTGTGTTATCAGGTTTTGTGTTTGCATGTAAAACGATAAAGAGTTAATTCAATTTTTGTAGTTATAAGTGCACTGGTGTGCATGTAAACATGTTCAATATAATTTAACACGGAAAATGTTTGTCTTATTAGATTTTCAGGTTTGACAATATCAGCCCCTCTTGTTTTTGACATTGTTTACCTATGCTGTTTTCCTGCAATTGTGGTTTAGCATGCTAGGCTCTGAATAAATGAATCAAATCACTGCTAAGAGCAGCCATTTGCCAGCCTCTCCTGCTAACAGGATTCAATTATTGTTTCCCTGCAAAATGATTAGATTCTCTTGTCTGCTTGTGAACTTGCGGTGGATAGAAAATGTGAATGTAAATTTGTGTGTGTATGCAGGGAAACAATTCTGTTTGATTGTTCTAGTGTGGTGTTTAGGAAGCTGCTTTAAAACTGTAGCTTTTCAAACCACAAACGACTCGATACGAAGTGGTTAAAGTAAAATCAACTACTTACCCTCACTGCAAGTTATTAAAAAGAGGAGCTTACGACATAAGTGCCATGCATAGGAACAGCTCACCTAAAACAATGCACATTTATATCATGCCAAACTCAACTTTTTGTATACTTTTGCAAGGCATATATATATATATATATATATATATATATATATATATATATATATATATATATATATATATATATATATACACTTTCATACAGAAAATATATATAACTTTGTCTTGCAAAAGTATTCATACCCCTTTATTTTTATTCATGTTTTATGTTGCTGTCTTGTATTAAAATGCTTTAAATAACTTTTTTACACATCAATATACATTCCTTACACCATAATGGCAAAGCAAAACCGTTTTTTTAACATCTTTGCAAATTTATTAAAAATAAAAAACTTAAAAGATTACATTGCATAAGTATTCATACCCTTCTCTGGGACAGTTGAAATTGAGCTCAGGAGCATTTATATTGCTTGCAGATGTTACTACACTTCGAGTGAAGTTAACATGTGGCAAATTCAGTTGAATGGGTATGATTTGGAAGGGCACACACATCTTAATAAAAGGTCTAACAGCTGAAAATTCATATCAGAGCATGAAACAAGCCCTGTGATAAGAAAAACTGCCTGTAGAGCTCAGAAACAGAATTGCATCAAGCCACACATTTAAGGAAGCGTAAAAAAAAAAAAATTATATTGCATTAGAAGTTTACAGAAGCATGTAGCCACCGTTACCCTTAATGGAAGAAGTCTGAAGCAACCAGGACTCTCAGACTTACTGTATGTCTACAAGTTTACAATGCTTTTTCTTACTTATTGAGTTATTATCATACTTGCTACTGGGTCTGACACCATACCTGGCACGACTCAGCTGCACAGCTGTAATAACAAACAGCAAGCAACATGTTTCTTTTTTCAAAAACAGCAAACAGCAAATCAGCTGAGCTGTAGTAAATCATTTTAAACAGCATATGAGCAGCGGTATGCCTGCCGTCATGCTCTAAACCCTGTTTGGCGCCTGATTGCTTTTGTACTTGTTTCTTGTTTTCAAAGCCATAGTTGCACATACGTCAGTGAATATTCAGGAAACGTTTTAATGCCTCTGAGCCGTGTAAACCCTCAAGGCCTGTGATGAAAAAAAAGAAACGACAGGAGCGTTTGGAACGCCATGAAAGAGAAAGAGAGAGAGGGAGAAAGAAAAAAACAATTCCGTTCTTTGGGAATGTGCTTGGCACTTCAACTGAATACTGCCTCGTGTGATGCCTGCCGAGAATCGATGCCTGGGGAAAGAGACGCTGCCAAATCTTTAGTGTTTTCCATAGAAGAAAAATGACTCAAAAAAAGAGGAAAAACTTGGTGGGATGCCATGCCATACATACTTATGAGCCTGCACCATCAACCACAAGAAAAAAAATTAAACATTTGATTACGATTATGATCAGGGTGTGAGAACGGTGAGGCACCACTCTTTGCTACGAGGGTGGCTGGCTTATTTCACAAACAGAGCGTCAGGTGACTGAATGAAGAGAAAATGTGTTTGTTTGGTATTTCACAAGATATTAGCATACTAACTGCAGAGCTGCCAGCGGGGAGAGTACCCAGACATCTCTGCTGCTGAATAATGAATATTTTGTTATATTTGTATGTGTAGTTTATTTGTATGCATATCTCAGGATGTATTCCTCTCCAGCAGCTTCAATCCCTAGTCAAACCCCCATCTCAATTAGCATCTTTCTTCAAGTTTGCTTTTACACTGTAGCAAATATCATCTGCTGGGTTTCTGTTTGTTTAGAAATGCTGCCTGGGATCTTTTTTCATTCTGTGGTCTCTCCTCTTCTCGGTTTTCATTTGGAGGTGCTCTGGCCTAGTGGTTGCTATACCTAAAATACCACCTGAGACTAGAATGCTGGGGATTTTTTTGGTTTGTTGCCTTTGGAGAATTTTTCTGGTTTCTTTATAGTTAAGCTTGTTAAAAATAATTCCAGGTTCAGTGCAAGGTAAGCTTGGGAGCACTTATGACAGTGTTAATTATCATTTTTTGGGTAAATTAGCCCTTTAAAAAAAGCCTGATGTGGACACCAGCATTCACAGAACACATCTACACTACCAGTCAAAAGTTTTTGAACAGTAAGATTTTTAATGCTTTTGTTTTTTTAAAGAAGTCTCTTCTGCCCACCAAGCCTGGATTTATTGATCCAAAGCACAGCAAAGACAGTAAAATTTTGAAATATTTTTACTATTTAAAATAATAGTTTTCTATTTGATTATATTTTAAAATGTAATTTATTCCTGTGATCAAAGCTAAATTTTCAGCATCATTACTCTAGTCTTCAGTGTCACATGAACCTTCAGAAATCATTCTAATATGCCGATTTGCTGTTCAAGAAACATTTTTAAATATTATTATTATTAATATTTAAAACAGTTGAGTGCATTTTTTTCCAGTAGTCTTTGATGAATTTAAAGATCCAAAGATCAGCATTTATCTGAAATAAAAAGCTTTTGTAACATTATACACAATACCTTTCAAAAGCTTGGAGTCAGTAGGGAGGGAAGAAATTATAGAAATTAATACTTTTTTTTTAGCCAGGATGCTTTAAATTGATCAAAAGTGATGATATTTATACATTTATAATGTGACAAAACATTTATATTTCAGATAAATGCTGTTTTTCTGAACTTTCTGTTCATTAAAAAATTCTACACAGCTTTTTTCAACCTGAAATCACTGGGATAAATTACATTTTAAAATATATTCAAATAGAAAACAGTTATTTTAAACAGTTATTTCTAAATTAGACTGTTTTTGCTGTATTTGGATCAAATAAATGCAGATTTGGTAAGCAGTAGACATTTCTATAAAAAAAAAACATTAAAAAATCTTACAGTTCAAAAACTTTTGACTGGTAGTGTATCTTACTGACTTGCTGGCTGATCTTCTCATCAGTTGTAGATCTGGACTAAGAGCAAGGTTCAATGCTTGAAACATGCAAGAAATGAGGAGTCCTTGCTCCTTTCTAGCAAGGTTACTCCAGAAGAATTGTTCTTTTAAGTAGATGTGTAATCAGTGCTTATTATTTTTGTGACCTTCAACAACAGTGGTCATACATTATCGCCGCCCATTGCTTTTGTTTCTGTCACCTGAGAGGTGACAGCCTGATTAATGGATGGTGTTTTCGTTCACTTAAATTACCCTGTGTGATGTCTACTTAAGCCTTTGATTTCCCTGCTTTTACTTAAAAACCAGCTGCGAACACATGTTTGGCATTTGGGAGCATTGATTTCAAACACATCAAGTTGTAATTAATTGTTGCATCGATTGAGTGGACTCCAGCTTTTCAGGAGCAAGATTGATCCGGGTCAATCACGGCGATGGGTGTTTGCGTGAGTCACATTTGAACTGAAAGCCCCCGGTGGGTGTGTATTAAGGTAAAGCGTTCTACATTAGACTTCTCCAAATCCCTTTCATCTTCAAAATGTAGTCCCATTAAATCATATGCATACATGGGTGACTCGACCAAAGTAATCAACATGCAGCAATTGGTTTTCTCATCTGAGGCTCACGCTGCACATCAAAGCCTTCAGGACTCACTACAATGAGCTTTTTGATCTCACCACTCAAATTTAGAGCCCACATGTGTGAGTTCATGTGCACTCGTGTGCCCGCGAGGTTAAAACTCATGAACATATGCAAGGACACACATCTTTTCTAACAGGGACTTGCATATATTTATGTCACCTCATTTAGCCAATGTGAAATCAGAACTGACCCTATTTACTTACACGTCGCTAGTCGTATTATGCTCAATTAATCAGTGCACATTAATACTACAAAGAAAAATGTCCGAGTAGACTTTCATCAAAATGTAATGACTGTCTTTTCAGCTGCCAAATAGCAACAGTGCTCACCCCCATTTCATCCAAGATGTCTTTCGTTTTTCAGTTGAAAAGAATTAAGAAGAAAACATTCCAGGATTTTCTCCATATAGTGGACCTTAATGGGAGCCAACCAAATTGTCCAAATTGCAGTTTTAGTGCCGCTTCAAAGGGCTCTACAGCTGAGGAATAAACAATCTTGTCTAGCAAAATGATTAGTCATTTACTAAAAAAAAAAAAAAAAAAAAAAAAAAATGTATATACATTTTAACCACAATTGCTTGTTTTGCACTAGCTCAAACTTACGCATTACGCAGGAAAGGTCATGCGTGACGCTGACAGAAGTCAGTGATGGAAATAACGGCATTATAAATAAACGGCATTACTAAAGGCTTTACTTTTTTCAGTAACGAATAATCAAACAAATTACTGTTCCCCTGTTACAACTCATTACTGACAATAAAATGTGGCATTTCTAGGTCTATAATTGAGCTCACTGAAGTGTTTTTTTTATTTGAGTAGGCTCTCTCTTAGCCATAGGACCTGTAAAGCTGCGCACTGCATTGCATTGCGTTTTTCTTCTGAGGTAAATTCTGGCTTATTTCTCTCAGCACGTCTTCTTTCAGAAACAAAAAGTAGCTGAGATGAACTTGATGAACGTTCACATTTGTTTACAGAAGTTACCTAACTTACATGTCTGTGCATCTCGCGTGGATGTTTAACATTTGAAAATTATCTCTAAATACATTAGAGATAATGAGTTTAGACAGGAAAAACTGGAGCTTGCGCTGGTATCATACAGATTATTTTATCAGAGAATATTTGTTTTTGACATGACTTACTTCATTTAAAAGACATTTCAAGCTTTCTATACATGTATTTCTCAGATATTATAGATATTCGCTAAGATTCAAGTTGTTTTATTTACACGCCTGTGAAGAGAGGTGACGGAGATCGGGACGGCAGAAAGCGCACCCTGTTTATTTTCATTATTTTACAAAAGTACATTGTTTTGTTGTTAGTATGATTATACACAAATAAAAGTAGACCCTTTTGTGGCTTCAGACGGTACCTTATTCTTATTTGTGAGATGTTTTTCATGTCCGTGGGTTGAAGCGACCCCAATAACGTGATATTTAGCCCCTGGAAGGTGTCTCTTGCATTGTCCCACAGCAACATTAAAATAGTGTAGATTAATGTACAATGTTTTATTCATTTAACATATCAAAGTCCCTTTAAGGCAAGTCATTTCACTCGGCGGCCATATTTAAAGTGCAGCTCCTATCTCTTTGAATGGGAAACATAAAACTCTCCAAAACGGTTAATCAAGCTTACGATTAAATTTCATATTTAAAATCACCAGTGAAATCTGACAACTGCCTCATAATTGTTGTTACTTTCCCTGGTAATTAGTTACTTTTCTCATGATGTAACTCAGATACTAACTTTTGAGAATTAACTAGTAACTATAACTAATTACTTTTTTAAAGTAACATGCCCAACACTGGTGGAAGTACCGACCCAGAGTTTGCAAAGTGAACGTGCAAAGAAAGTTTTTTTTTTTTTTTTTTTTTTAAAGAAAATGACCAATCGTTTCGCTAGAAAAGACTCTTATTTCTCCGCTGGGATTGTGTAGAGCCCTTTGAAGTGGCACTGAAACTGCAGTTTGGACCTTCAACCTGTTGATCCACACTGAAGTCCACTATAAGGAGGAAAATCCTGAAATGTTTTCCTCAAAAACCTTCATTTCTTTTCAACTAAAGAAAGAAAGGTTTGGATGACATGGGGGTGAGTAAATCAGGATTGTTTTATTCTGGAAGTGAACTAATCCTTTAATGCTAAAAAAATTTAAAAGGGCTTGAAATTTACCTTTCATTTGCATTGGCTTACTAGAACCTGCCCCGGTTAACATTATAGGGGTTATGTTGAATTTAACCTTATCATGCAATCATTTTTACGAGGTTATTCATTCAAAGATTTCTTCCTTTACTGCAGCTGAAATATAAAAATGGATTTAGCGTCAGTGTCAGGCCCTGGTTAATGTAAATAAAGGTTACAGCAATGATAGCATAGAAAGACAGATTTAAATAAAAACAAAAGTGGCTCTTCAATCTTTCAATCCGCTGCAAACTCATATTCAGTTTTGGCTCCATTCTACTATGAAACACCCACATCTCACAATCCAGTCAATTCCTGACAGATAAAATGAAATGGATTGCAAATGCAGTTTCGTGTTGACTTTTAACCCAGCACTATGAAAAAAGGGCGAGTGAATACATCAAAGTTATTTATTGAAGTTTCATATGGAGGAAAGAGCTTAAAATAGATGAATCGCTGAAAGTGACATCTAGACTTATGAGAAATATCAAGACATATGAAGACCAATCAGCCAAGATGGTGACAAATGAAATCCAACTGGGGCTTTTAGAAAAGAAATAAGAACAGTATGACCATTACATATTTGTTGACTACAAAAAGTCATCAAAAAGAGTTTATTTTTAATGGTTCATTTTTAAAAATTATTTTATTCTTTCATTCATTCAACATGTTAAACTGCGCAGAATTCTTTCTGCAATTCCTTCTTTTTCATAGCGCATAAATATTATATTTAATTAAGGATCTGTGAAATACTCACAGTCTCTGTATTGTTTACATGGTCTCATCTCTAGTTCTATCCCTTAAATCTTACAGCTCTGCCTAAAGATAATTGCGTTATTATCTCCTCCATTCATTCTCTCGCTCTTTTAGTCCGTCTTACTGATTCTTGACCAATGATCAATTATAACATAAGCCATCGCTGAGCATTATAGGTACAAAGAAGGGCCAAGCAAGACCGTGAGCACATAGACAAGAGTAGCATTGATTTATTACATAACTGTCATTGTGACATTTCACAATATCACTGTGTTTATACCTTTGATTCTCTCCAAAGGGCACTCAGATCCATCACCAAGGCAACACCGTGCTAACGGAAGCGAACCTTTGCTACTTTGTTCTTTACCCATAATCCCTGATAGAGTAGCCCACGCAAAGTTTGGCATAACTTCATAAGCAGTGTAAACTTTAAGTGAGAGAATGAAAACGATGTACCTGAAGACTTCGTGTTCCAAGCTTTTCTGTTTTTAGTGCGTCATTCAGCTTTTAGAGTCCAGCTGGGTGCTGCTTCTTTCTGAGATGCTCATAATGCTGCAGCAGCTGTGTATTTATTTCACATACAAGCGAAGATTGTCAGATTTAAAAGGCTGGCGCAGATGTGAATCAACTGTTTGACTATCTTATCGATTGCAGAACTTTGTAATCTCAATACCTCCGCTGACTAAGTCTCAGGAGAGAGCAAACATGAAAAAAAAAAAAGAAAAATCAAGTAAATACTGGAGTATAATCGTTCAGTTACTGATATTTTGTAGCATCCCCTTGTGGGTCAGTCAGTGGCTGCTTTGTATTGATTTCAGTCTGGCCTAATGTTTGTATTTTATAGAGCTGCTCTTATGGGAAAGCACCACTCAGGATTGACTGAAACACGAATCGGTTTTTGTATTTATAGTTTCTTCACCGATACAGAACATGGTAAAAATAAGTATCTGAAGGCCTATCCAGGGAAAAAAAAAACAACTATTACGTTAATAAACAATTTAGCACAAGCAGTCTTTTTTCTTTGTCAAAAACAGAGGGTTTGATGTTTCTTATAATATGTCTTGTATATTTGTATTTGTGAGACTTGGAAAACTAGACGCTCACCCTGTGACTAGTCCTGAATTGTGAGACCTGTGAGTTCACAACTTTATTTTTCTAACCCTCACAAGAGATGTCTAGGTTATATTTTATCTCCAAATCAAAAGAAAAATATCATATTTTTGCATTATATAAAAACTCTACTTGTTCAGTTACATGTATAACACTAACTCTAAAAAATGCAGGGTTATTTTTTTTTTTTAACTCAAATGCTTGGTTTAGCTTGTTGGGTCATTTTATTGGGTTATTTTTAATATTGGGTTATTTTTTCCACCCAACCACTGGGTTGAGCCTGTCTCCATCTAAACAATCCAGCTGCTGAGTTACGGTCAGAGCGCTGGGTTTTTGCTTCCTCTACAGGAAAGAGCGGTTCTCAGCGCCGCTGATTTGGTGCACTAGTTCAGTGAAATAAAGGTTTGTATACATTTTGTTTCAAGCCTTTACTGTGCTGTAAATTAAATTATTTTACGCAACACAACATACAAGGACAGGATGTCAGTCAGCTGCGACTGCAGCGGTCGTTTCGCATGATGAAAACGTCTTTTGCTTTGGATAACATAAATTGATTTTATTCGTTATAATACTGAATTTAATTTAACTTGAGGTTAAAATATGTTCTTTAACCTCAATATTGTATGTTTTTTGAGCATGTTATGAAGTCAGTCATGGCATCTTTCAGCTATGAGTGAAGCACAAGGTCATCACCAGCTTAGATTTTGCTGACACACCGAGAACTAGCACTATTTAGATGAAAAGTGATTACAGAGAACGGATGAATACACTTAAATTAAAATGCTACTTTTAAATGTTACATTAAAAAAATGCTTGTTAAACGAATTTAAATGTATGTAATATTTTAAACTAAGCTGTATTCACCCAAATAAATTTAATTTGTCTTATATTTTTGTCCATTTGTGCTCTTGCTTAATAATAAATCTTCTAAAATTCATCTTTTGCATATTGCTGTTGCCCCTGTAATTCTGTGTGTGACTTAATTTCCAGTCCATTTTAAGCCAGCAATATGATAATTTTTAAACAATTGTTGATTTAAATAAAATAACCCAGCATGTTTGGTAAAAACATTTAACCTAACCAGCTGGGTCAAAATAATCCAGCATGTGTTATACAGCATGTGTTCCAATATTTACACTGTGTGTTTTTAACCTAGCATTTTTTAGAGTGTACACAAACATACATGCTAAAAATGCTGGGTTAAAATAAGCAATCAGGTTATTGTGACTGAGCGGTTGGGTTAAGTTTAACCAAATTTTCTGGGTTGTTTTTTTAATGCAACTATTGTTTATAAATTACTATATGAATTACTGTATGTATGGCTTAAAATGAACCCAAAAAATAAATAAATAAATAAAAATCTGACACATAATTACTAGAGGCATCAGCAATAATCAAAAGATGAACATTTATTAATAAGCAATGTAAAAAAATAATAATAATAATAATAAAAATTATTTAACTATTATTTTAAATTATCAATAAATGTTCATTTACTGAACTTATTAATAAATGTTAATTTCCAGCCTATTTTGGGTACATTTTAAGCAAGAAATATTT
This sequence comes from Cirrhinus mrigala, assembly GCA_036247105.1. NCBI lineage: Eukaryota > Metazoa > Chordata > Actinopteri > Cypriniformes > Cyprinidae > Cirrhinus > Cirrhinus mrigala. Next base: position 16,331,624 of record CM070010.1, on the reverse strand, counting down.
GAGTTAAATACAACTAACCAGAAGGTCCCTTTTGTTAAATTGTACACATCTTCGCTCGGTTTGTCCATATTTTACCCAGCGCTTGGCTGTTTTTACCCCAACATTTTTTAGAGTGTAAAAAAAAAATGTATATACAAGTACATGGTTTCAATGTTACAAAATATTTCTGTACCACAAAACTAATACAAAATATTAAGCTGCATGGTTTCAACATTGATAATAATAAGATATATGTGTTTTGAGCACCAAATCACCATATTAGAATAACTTCTGAAGTATTATGTGACACTGAAGACTGGAGTAATGATGCTGAAAATTCAGCTTCGCATCACATGAATAGATTACATTCTAAAATACATAACAATAAGAAACAGTTATTTTAAAATGTAATATTATTTCACAATTTCTGCTATTTTTGATTCAGTTAATGCAGCCTTGATGAGCACAAAAGACTTCTTTAAAAGAACTTGTTTAAAAACCCAATATTTTTTCAGCAGTACGATCTTAAAAATCAAAAAAAAGAGTCTTTGTGCTACCTAGAAAGGCTTTTGTTTTGATTTTAAAGTGAAGTATGATCAGATATTGCATATCTTTTATCCCTTCTTTTATCTCTTCCCCATTATCAGTCCTTTGCTCTGCGTTCCTCCATCTTTCTCCAACTTTGACAAACACTAACTATAAAGCGCAGCAGCAGCAGGAGGGAGTGTGATGGCCATGTTGATGAAGGTCTTTTGGAAAGAGTTCAGGAGACACAGCCTCTGATTTACATGACAGGGGCTGTAAATGGCGCTCTAATTTGCATGCTGATGTATGTCCGGCAGCAGATATATGTCATCACTCTGCCAAGATCTTCAGACTCGGTCTCAAAAAAGAAGACAAAAAAAGAAAAAAGCTTGACGCTAGTGTGTAAAAATGTATCTTAAAATATTCCACACAAAGTAACCGCCCATAAAAAAAAATAAAACTCTTGTTTTGAAGAAGTCTGAAACTCTGCAAAGCCAGAGCCACTTTTTCTCCTGTAGAGATGTGAACCGCCCACTAGACACCCAGAAATATCATTGTGTTGCTTAGCAGCTCTGTTGGCTCCCCAGGTCTCATTGAACCAATGGAGCAAACGTAATAGCTTAAAATTCTCACATTTATCTCAGGGCAGCCTGTCTGTTGTTCCGGTTTAAAGGGGGTTAGAGCTGATAGTGGATTGAGGACACGGCACTAATGCGTTTGAGGAGGGAATACTGCGATGTTAGGACCATAGACATGTTAAAACTAAAACTGAACCTTGAGTGTTTGAGATGTGCAAGCTCCATTAAGCTCTTAATGCTACAGTCATTTTAGAAAATAACGTTAATCTCTGTCTTTCTCTCATCCTCCCTTCTTCTGTCTGTTCCTATACCTCCATCTCCTGGGTCCTCTTTTACTGTCACCTAGTTTTCTCTTCACGTCCAGCATATTAAGTAAAGAAAAAATGTGGAATTTGATTTGCGGTTCTGTTTATGGATTCTGGGGAGGACCTGGTCAGCGCTGACAGCCATGAACCCAAATTACTCTTACATCCACTCTGACCAGGCCACGGGCAGAAATGTTGAATCCCATTACCGTGTGCCTCAGTCTGCTCTCGTGAGGGGACTCGAAATACGCTTCACCTAAAATTAAAGTTTGAGAATAAATGCAATGGTTTTTAAACGTGATTGAATATGACATGTCATTTATGAATACCTTGTATGAAAGCTCCTGAACTGTCAGCATGGCTGAATTGTTCACAATAGCTCTCTTCCAAAGCCTAGCGAGACCCTTGCTGTCTACTGTCATTGTATCCACCAAACTAAAATGTAGGTATTCAAATACTCTACACAGGCAAATGAACCACAGAGGAGACTCATCTGACAACTGATTGCAATGGACTCTTAAGTTAGCATATTGCTAAGCTAACTATTGTGTAAAAGGATAAAAAAAAAATAGCCTTTTCTATATTTAATTAAATTAGTATATTTGACATTGATTTTAAACATAAAATTTTAAATCTGACATGAAACTGCATTGAGATGCCAATATCTCTGGGATTGTAACATACAGGGCTTTGAAATGAAATGAAATTATATTTAGATATCTTTTATACTTATTGAATTACAGGCATGTAAACTTTGGAAAAAGAATATTTAGGACACTCAAACAGGTATGAGCAATGCAATCATTTTGATAGAGGGTAACAAGACAAATTTCTAGTGTTATTTTTTGTTATTCAGACCTTTCTTTGTAAAGAGAATTGTTAAACTGTTTTTGACCACTGAAAATGTGTACAATTTAACACACTTTTCATTTTGGCATCTTCATTTGTATAGCCCTGTATGGTTCAGTTCCAGAGATACTGAAATGTCAATAATGCTCCAGGAGTGAATTGTTAAATTGTACACATTTTCAGTGGTCAAAAACCAAATGTTGGCTACTTTGCATTCAGCTTATACTTTTTTTATTTCAAAGAGGAAGGTCTGAATAACAAATAATGTTAAAACTAGAAATGTATCTTGTTTTTCGTTTTTCAAAACATCTGCATAGAACATACCTTTATGAGTGCCATAAATATTCTTTTTCCAAAGTTTGCATGCCCGTAACTCAAAAAGTATTAAAGATATCTAAATGCCCTTTTAGATTTTGGGTCTTAACAAACTTTCCTTCTGGCATTTTCATTTGTAAGGCCTTTAGGTGGTTCAGTTCCAGAGATATTGCAATCTAAATATGGCTCCAGGAGTAAATTGTTAAATTGCACACATTTACAGTGGTCAAAAAACAAATGTGGGTCACTTTGCATTCAGCTGATACTTTTTTCTTTCAAAGAGGAAGGTCTGAATAACAAATAATGTTAAAACTAGAAATGTATATAGTTTACTTCTATCAAAACAATTGCATAGAAAATACCTTCATGAGTGTCATAAACATTCTTTTTCCAAAGTTTGCATGCCTGTAACTCAAAAAGTATTAAAGATATGTTAATGCCCTTTTAGATTTTCCATTGATCAAAAACTAAATGTGCATCACTTCACATTCAGCTGATAGTTTCTTGCCTTTCAAAGAGGAAGGTCTGAAGAATAAATAATGTTAAAACTAGAAATGTATCTTGGGTCTGTTTTTCAAAACAACCACATAGAACATACCTTTATGAGTGCCATAAATATTATTTTTCCAAAGTTTGCATGCCTGTAACTCAAAAAGTATTAAAGATATGTTAATGCCCTTTTAGATTTTCCATTGATCAAAAACTAAATGTGCATCACTTCACATTCAGCTGATAGTTTCAGCTGATCTAAATACCCTTCTAGATTTTGGGTCTTAACAAACTTTCCTTTTGGCATATTCATTTATAAGGCCTTTAGGTGGTTCAGTTCCAGAGATATTGCAATCTCAATATGGCTCTAGGAGTAAATTGTTAAATTGCACACAATTACAGTGGTCAAAAACTACATGTGCATCACTTTGCATTCAGCTGATACTTTCTTGCCTTTCAAAGAAGAAGGTCTGAAGAATAAATAATGTTAAAACTAGAAATGTATCTTGTTTTCGTTTTTCAAAACATCTGCATAGAACATACCTTTATGAGTGCTGTAAGTGTTCTTTTTCCAAAGTTTGCATGCCTGTAACTCAAAAAGTATTAAAGATATCTAAATGCCCTTTTAGATTTTGGGTCTTAACAAACTTTCCTTTTGGCATATTCATTTGTAAGGCCTTTAGGTGGTTCATTTCCAGAGATATTGCAATCTAAATATGGCTCTAGGAGTAAACAGTTAAATTGCACACATTTACAGTTGTCAAAAACCAAATGTGGGTCACACTGCATTCAGCTGATACTTTTTTTTTCCAAAGAAGAAAGTCTGAAGGATAAATAATGTTGCAACTAGAAATGTTTCTTGTTTCCTTCCATGAAAACAACTGTATAGAATATACCGTTTTAAGTGCCATAAATTCTCTTTTTCCAAAGTTTGCATGATTGTAACTCAAAAAGTATCTTATCTTAACAAACTTTCCTTTTGGCAACTTCATTTGTAAAGCCCTATTTGGTTCAGTTCCAGAGATACTGCAATCTCAATATTGCTCCGGGAGTAAATTGTTAAGACCCAAAATTTAAAAGGGCATTAAGATAGCTTCAAAACTTACAGGCATGCAAACTTTGGAGAACTTGACAAGTTCTTTTCCACTTTTTTTTTTTAATGGTCACCACTGGCATATTCTGTAACAAAGATTGCTAAAGTCAGATTTTACTAATAGACATACCAATCTCTTCTAAAGTCATTTGGCCCACCTGTAATTTGGCTCAGAATCTCAGGTGAAAATTGCCATTTTAAGTAAATATACATCTATGACATTTTATATTTTGCCTTTCATCACTATTTTAATCAATCTTAAGAAAAAATGTTGACAAAATCCAAAATTTGAACCAGGGACCTCACAAAATGACCCTATATTAATATAGATTACTATATAGATAGATCTTAATTTTGCCAAATTTAAAGGGAACACATATTATTATTAATAGTAGTAGCATGCCAATGATGCCTGTTTTAGAACACAGCTTAGGTTTATCAATGCAAATATGTTTAACCTTCATTTTTTATCATTTGCTTATGTGAGAAGCCAGAAGTTGCGTTACGCAACTACGCCGCATACTAGTCATTAGCTCCTTTATAGTAAAGCAGGTCAGCAGTGCCCTGAGCACCACAGATCCTGAGTCAGCCTGTGACTGTTAACCCCAGTGGAAAGCTCAGTCAATGCAGGTCTCATAACCAATGACCTCCAAACATCCAGGGGTCAGGTAAAAACAACCCAGGCCCGGCCATTAGGAGCAAGCTATATCCTCAAAAGACCCATCATCAAACTAGAAAGCTGAAATAGTCATCAACCAAAGCAAAGTCTAAAAATGTGTCGACCAAACCATGGCAGTTTATTTGTGTGTTTTGCTGCATAGACATTTCCCATAATAAGCTGATATTGCACTCCTTCAGGTAAAGGTGGCAGAGGAGGACGAAAAGAGAAAAGTTACACTACATCAATTGTAGCACATTTGTGTGTGCGCGCATGCATCTCAGTTCTGATTTTCAATTCGTCCGTGTCAATTTTTTTGACGAACGACAATTTATGTGGCATGTTTTACATGAGAGTTCTTGCTTTTCTACACCTGATTCCCCGGCTTGCGTTATGAAATATTCATTCCGACGTGTTTGTTCACTTTCATTTCTTGGCAACATTTTGACAGGAAAGCCGCCAACCCTCAACCAATCGTGATTCATGTGGTATTTCCCTGTGGCCGCTCCAGATATCTGCAGATAAGATATTTCTGCTGATGCTGTATTTGGGTCGGGGAGAGCCCATTCCAGCCCCCTTCCGCTTTTCACAAATAAAACCTCTACGGCTATTTATAGGTATAACGACCTGCCTCATGTTCATCAATAGTGTCCAAACCGAAATCAACCAATAAGACGATCACTTTAAAATAAACATAAAAGCATTCAGTGACATATTATGACATACATGCCGGCTTTTTACAGTGTTTGTACTACTATGCAAAGTCTCATTTCTAGCGCGTTTGCAGAAGTATTTTGTGAAAAAGTTCTGGACTTGGGTGCCCATTATTGCCGTTATCGTTCGTCTTGCCCTATAGACTCAGTTAAACCACACATTTGACTCATGGGTGAAGCCGAGCCATTGATTCTGCTTATCTAATGTGCTTTTTTTGTTTTCACACTTCAATTGATGGGTTTTGTGTACCATCAATAATTTAGTCAGAGATTAATTTCATTGTAGAATTACGTGTTGGAAAAGCTTTCAGCAATCAGATAACATTTATAAGGTCTCGGTCGAACTGGAGCAGGGAAAGATTGGGAAAGGGAGGCTGAAACAACACGCATATGCTTTATCGAGCCAAACCTCATCAAATTCCCCTCAGAGTTGCCCAGTCGAATGGCTTCGTCATTTCCCTTTCAGCAGAACCCCCCCAGCTTTCCTTCATTACCCACAAATAGTGCTGCTCAACCCTTATTGAACAGTCCTAATAGTCCTCCCACCCGGTTTCTATCTATAGTGCTGCCGCTGACAGGGGTTTGCGTTCCGGTTTAATCCTGCATCTCTGAAAGGCAGAGTGCTTGGTTATGCCGTAAGCAGATGTGCTGAAAGTTACTGTGCAGTAGTTGATGGATTAGCCAATGAACACCATACGATGACAGCACTCATTTGATCTCATGCGCATGGGTTTACACTTATCAGATGAAAATGAATTTGATTTAAAGGTCAAATAAGAGTGTCAATGACGCTTCAATCACTCTGTTTTTATGTGCATTTTGAAGTATCGCATCCAAAACGATTGATGGAAATACCACTTTTCCAATAAAAATCCCTTAATTCGCAAAAAAGTTTTCATGTTCGCTTGAGGTGGTTTTTGAAGAGTTAATGCAAATAACGGGAGATGGAAACGCATTTGCCGAATAAATTCCTCCATACGCATCAATAAAGCCATCTGACTTTGCGCTATGGGACGGCAAAACCCGTCTAACCAGTGGACCGATCTCGTTCCACAGCATCTGAAATGTTGTTATGGTCATTCTGAAATGCCTGAGCAAAGTCTGTCGTCAAAGTATTTCTGTATAATTGCCTCCCACAAACTGTCTTACACAACTGCGTTTCCAAACAGCAGGCATCCACCTCTGAAAGAAATGATCACATTTATTGTGTTTTATCTGCTCTCTCTGAGGCGCAAGTAATTTATTATATATTCAGTGGTTTCTCTTACTTTTCTTATAATATTTATTCAGTTTATCAGGAAGTGATGATTTTGTTCTCTTTGAATTGGATGGAAACAGTGCTTAATCACAAATGTTTTATGCGATATTCCAATTTTTGCACATACCTTTGGATGGAAACCTGGCTAATGTGAGTGCAAAATTATTATTATTATTTTTTTTTTTTAAGTTGTAATATTTTTTAATTAGATATTCAAATATTAATAACCAGTGAAGCTAAAGTTAAAATCCTTCTTTTCTCATATTAAAAAAAGTTCTTAATGGTTTTCTTTTCAAATTTTATTTACTAATGTACTTATAGGATTAGTTCACTTCCAGATAAAAATTTCTTGATAATTTACCCACCCTGTGTTGTCCAAGATGTTCATGTCTTTCTTTCTTCAGTCAAAAAAACTTAAGGTTTTTGAGGAAAGCATTCCAGGATTTTTCTCCATATAGTGGACTTCAATGGGGATTAACAGGTTGAAGGTCCAAGGAAGGTCCCAGCTGAGGAAAAATGGTCTTATCTGGTGAAAAGATATGTAATTTTCTAAAAAACAAAAAGAAATAAAAACGTATACAGTTTTTAACCACAAATGCTTGTCTTGCACTAGCTCGACTTCAATATTTACGTAATCACGTTAGAATAATCACGCATGACGTAGGCTACAGTACCCAGTGTTTAAAAAGCGAACGTGCAAATAAAAATCAAACACCCTTTACAAAAAAAAAAATAAATAAAATAAAAGGTAAAACAATGATGTTGGACGATTTTGAAGTTGGAGGAGAAAATGAGATGGAGTTGTTCACCCTTCCCAACCTTTTTGAACCAAAGTACACAGATGAAGAACTAACCACACTTGACTTTTCCAAAGTGAATACATAATGCGCATCACAGAGCTAGTGCAAGATGAACATTTGTATTTAAAAAGTATATACATTTTAATTTTTTTTAGAAAGTAAGAAATAATTAGAAAATAGACAAGATACAATGTTGAAAAGAAAATAGACAAGATCCTTCTTCTTTGGCTGGGATCATGTAGAGCCCTTTGAAGCTGCATCGAAAACTGCAATTTGAACCTTAAACTTGTTGGCTCCCATTGAAATCCATTATATACACTGTACAAAAAAATTCTGGAATAATTTACTCAAACACATTCATTTCTTTCTGAATGAAGAATGATCTTGAATGACATGGGGGTGAGTGAATTATCAGGAAATTTTTATTCTGGAAGTGAGCTAATCCTTTAATGATTTTTCTTCATCAGGATAGTTGCATCACCCTCACCATATTGATTATTGACTCAAACTATTGACTTTTTTTTTAATTTAAATTTTACTTTATATTATGATGTAGTTTTGAATAAATTAATACATGTAATGTAATATACTATACTATACCAAAAATATACTAATAGATGTAACAGAAGTACAATTTGAGCTCAAGTTGTCAACAAGGCTGTATACAGCATCTGTTAGTCAATATTAGACTGGCCCATCAAAGTGTCATTTTGTACAAACATCAATAAGAACTAGAGGTCTTCAGATGAGTTTCTCTAATAAGTCCCTACAGAAAGATAATAGAATGGATTGATCAATAGCCTTGAGCTGGAGACATTTAGAGATCTTGATAGGGGGAACTTACTCGAGACCGTTTTAATTCAATTGGCATCAATCCTGTTTACATGGTTTTTTGTCCAGGATAGCTCATGGTCATGAGGTCATCTTTAACAAACACAAGAACTTAATGAAATGCTAGTGAGATTTCGCTAATCATAAATCACAAAGACCACAGGCTGGTTTCATAAGCTATATAACCAGTGGTTTTCACTGACAGCACTATAAGGCCTAAAATGTATCCAGGAAGCTGGAAACTGACTTAAAGCACACAGATGATATCTTTGAGTTTTCTGTTCCTCTCTGATACACAGATTCACAGCAGCCACTTCCTAGCACATCAAGCAGCATGATGAATAACCAGATCCATGCGAAAACCTCAATCAATCACGTGTGAACGTTTTCAGTTCCTGCAAAACACTTCTGCGTGTACCATGTGCGTTAGCAAATCCGATCAATGAAGAGATCTCCATCTCCTACACGTCTAAGTGTGGCTGATTGATGATTTCATTCGAAAGTTGCCTGAAGCTGTGGAGCGCAGCTTCTGCGTCTAAAAACGCACTTATGATATTCAATGTTGAAAACAGCTGATGAATTACAGAGTAAACTTGTGTGACTTAGCCAAGACGGCGCAGCCGTTAAGACCAACATTGACGTTTTTATGAAAATGACTTCTTTATTTACATAAAATGATAAACATTTAGGTATTTGGGAGGCTGCCAGAAATGCAGAGTGGAATTTGGCAAGGCTTTTCTGAGTATCTCTGTACTTTAGTTATCGGAAGCTGCTCATTAGCTTGTACTTTGTTGAGACTGAGTTGCCCTATTAAGTGTGGGCATCAAGTTTGTTAAGTCTCATTGATGGTTGGCATTATCACGGGACCTTCAGTGACTGGTACACAATGAAGAAGAACAGCATTGGCTTCGTCTAAGTTAAAGGCAAAGAAGCATTTGTTGGACACAGCTGCCTGCAGAGCTTTGAGAGTAAAAAAGTATATAAAAGGGCAGCTATTCTTTATTGCTGGCTATGAGCCACCTGACCTCTTGTTAAAGGAAGCCAGAGGAAGTAAACTTGTCTTTATACTTTAAAAGCGGTCCACAGGGTAAGGTCCTGAGAAGGCCCCACAAATCAGTGTTTTTTCCGCCTTGTTGCTTCATCCTGTTGTAAATGAGATGTTCCTCTGAGGACTCGTGCTAAATTTCATATGCAGATATTATTCTTACCGCCAACACATGTCTTTCTCCAGATGTCTCTGGGAAGGAAAGGTGACAGACGTTTGTGCAGTTACTCATCCCTAAATAGGCCCGAGAGGACTGGAGTCTGAATGACAGATGACCCGGGTAGGTGGATGGCCTAAAGTCTCCCATTTAAGATCAAAGAGAAGCACATAGGTCTTTAAAATTGAGAATGTTGTAGATGTGTCTTACATTAAAATGGCTAATGGAGCTTTGGTTGCATAGCATAAATTGACTGCTACCACACAAAGCCACGCATGAAAAAAATCAGATTGGCTTCTTTTTGAATTATGGTAAAGGTTTTTTTTTTTTTTTTTAATCCAGATGAAACCAACACAAAGAATCTAATTAGCGTGTGTGTTTAAACCATGCTGCTGGGTAAGTATAGCTGAGAAAACATGCTGAGTTAATCTAACCAAGCACACTGGATTACTCAATTAACCCAGCTGGTAGCTTATATTGGCTGGAATGCTGGGCTAATTTGACCCCAAAAAAAGGTTATTATTTTCATTTTTCTTTCAGATAGATCTGTAAATTGGATTTACAGAGAGTAAGAGTTAATTGAAATAGACATTACTTTTTAGACCTACATGAAATTGACCGTTCGCAAAAAACCCTCCCTCCTCAGTTACTGTCGCTCTGTCCGACAAGCAATGCCACTCTTATACTACACATCATGTTCACACACGATGCCATAGAAGAACCATTTTTGGTTTCACAAAGAACCATTCAGTCAAAGTCAAAGAACCATCTCTTACCTACCTTTTTATAATCTGAAGAACCTTCTTACGCCACAAAAAACCTTTTATGAAAAAGAAAGGTTCTACAAATGTTAAAGGTTCTTTATGGAACCATTTAAACAAAAAAGTTTCTTCTATGACATCATGAAGCACCTTTATTTTTAAGATTGTATAGCTTAACCGTGCTTGTGGCGACCTGAGTTTGATTCCCGTCTCGAGGTCCTTTGCCGATCCCGCTCCCCTCTCTCTGCCCAGTCCTTTTCTGTCACCTCTCCACTGTCTTGTCCATTAAAGGCACAAAAGCCCCCCCACACACACACACAGAAAAAAAAAAAAAACAAAACAAAAAAAAAATATTGTCATTATTGTAAGAAATTCAAACAATAAATACCGTTTTGTGGCTCTTTAATGTGTTGTGTCAGATCACTATATTGCCTTATTAGATTAACTGACAAGTAAACTGACATCTTTTCTTATTTACTTAAAGTAGAAAAAACATGAATGAACATCTGAACCTATTTTATTTCAACCGCAGACGTCAGTACATACAGTTTTTAAGTTAAAGTCCACCAAAGTTAATCTACTCTCCTGTCTGATTTGTTTGTCAGACAAAATAGCGGATTCAGCCTTATGATTGGTCAGATTGCCTGTCAGTCAAGCTGTTTCAGAAGGGTCAATTACATTTAAGAGTTCATAGAAAATCATAAGAGGATAAGCACAGTTAAATAATAGCGAGATTCCATTTTTTTTCTTTTTAAATTTTTTAGACTCTGTTTTATGTATATTATATATATATATATGTGTGTGTGTGTGTGTGTGTGTGTGTGTATATATATATAGATATTCTGTGTTTAACTGTTTTTTTTTTTTTTTTTTTACTGTTTTATCTTGTTTTTATTTTTCAGAAATACTATGTTATGTATTTACATTTTTCTGGTAAATAAATTCTGGTAAATACTTTTTCTGGAAAATATTCCTTGAAAAAAAATGTTTTAATAGTAGTAGTACTATAATCACATTAAATAATAAAGTTAAACCAAACTTTTATTTTGACGGGTTGCTGTGAGGACCTTTTTGATAATAGATTTTCTCAAAAGAAATGGTAAAATGCTTATGAAGTGACACTCAGAGCAGTTTTAGAGATTGATTATGTGTTTATGTACTCATATTTTGAAGCGGCAGAAGCTAAAAACAGAACGTCACGCGCTTCAGTATTCATTCACACAGAAACACAGAATATGCAGGATTCATATTTAAATAATATTTTGGCTGCTTAATATTTACAGTCTAATATTTAGTAATATAGTCAGTAATATTTAGTCTATATCATGTTTTGGTTTACGTGTACTGACCCATTTTTGATTTATTCATCCAAAATTTGGCAAATTCCATGACATTCCGCGTTATACAGAAAATTCCATTTTTATGACTGAACCACATTTACATCATCGCAGAAATAATAGGGCCCTAATTTAGTCATTTAAAGTTATGACAAATGAATTGAAATTCCATAAATTGCTTTATTTTACTGAATTTAAATGAATTTGTCTTTACAAATATTTCAGTATCCCTTAAAAACAGTAAAATAAAAATGTTCAATAGGTGATAGTATGAACTGGCAAATAAATAATATTCAAACAATAGTCATGCTTGCGAAGTGTTAAAGATGAAAAAAAAAAAGGCTTTACTTTGTGTCATCTCCTCTGTCGGACGTTGAAGTTTTTACATCAAGCAAGTGACACCTCCCACCAGTGGCACAATGACACGGCACAACTAGATTTCCCCCATTATAACCACTGAAGATGTGAGTGGGACGACTGCTTATTATAATGGAAGCAAATTAAAGCTATTTTCGCCAAAAAGCCAAAGCTTCCATTCTTACAGCAGCCATATTGAATGTTACACTTTCTCCCATTTCCCCCAAACGAACATCTGCTGCATTGTTGGCACTGTTGTGTCTTGTACACAAAAGTCACCATCGTTCAACAGCTACAGCAGAAACACAATTGGCGTCAAGTTAGCCAAAAGCCTGAGGTGCCTTTCCTGCCCCAGATTCTCAGCCTCAGGATTGGGTAGGGGAATAGATCAGATTAGTTAATTAGACAGATTTGAGCTTGTTAATTCTTGTCCCAGAGTCTTCAGACATGTTCCTCATCCATCTGGTAAATGACCCAAGAGAAGATGTGGTTTAATCGTCTCCCTCTCTCTGTACATCTTAATTAACTGCAGCTCCCTCCTCTTTACTAGATTTCAGCTGAGGCCTAAAAGCAAATATGCGTATATGTGGGGATTTTTTTTTTTTTTTTGCGTCACAAACATTCTGGTTCTGTTTGGAGGAACACCTGTTAGAGAGAGATGGCTATGTTCAACACTGAGCACTACATTCTGTACAGGGTGTATATATATATGTTCATGAGAGTCAAAAACTGACAGGGAAGAGAAGAAATTGTTTTAACGATGTTCTTACTACCTTTTTGGGCCTTGGACGTGTCAGTTGCCTTGCTGTCTATGCAGGGTCTAAAAGCTCTAAGATTTCATTAAAAAAAACAACTTAATTTGTCTTCTGAAGATGAACAAAGGTCTTACAGGTTTGGAACGACATGAGGGTGAGTAATAAATGACAGAAGTTTCATTTTTGATTGAGCTATCCCTTTAAAATAAATATGTTACCCTGGACCACAAAACCAGTAATAAGTTGCATGGGTATATTTGTAGCAATAGCCAAAAATACATTGTATGGGTCAAAATTATCGATTTTTCTTTTATGCCAAAAATCATTAGGATATTAAGATCATGTTCCATGAAGATATATTGCAAATTTCCTACCGTAAATATATCAAAACTTAATTTGTAATTAGTAATATGCATTGCTAACAACTTCATTTGGTCAACTTTAAAGGCGATTTTCTTAATATTTTGATTTTTTGCACCTTCAGATTCCATATTTTCAAATAGCCAAATATTGTCCCATTCTAAGAAACCATACATCAATGGAAAACTTATTTATTAAACTTTCATATGATGTATAAATCTCAATTTAAAAGATTTGACCCTTATGACTGGTTTTGTGGCCCAGGGTCATATATATTATGCAGGTTACACGATTGTGCCAGTAGGTGGCGACAAGTGATTATCTTTAAGTGAGTCACTGAATCATTAATTTTACTGATTTATTCTAAACAGATTCTTTCAGAAATGAAACAACACTGCAGTGTGTTGTTAGAGATGTACATCATTTCTGCTGTGTCTTGGTTTGGAAATATTTGCGAAGCAAACATAACGAAAAGGCAAAACAGCTGGCAATATTGTGCCCAAAACGCAACTTTTTTTAATATTAACTTGTTTACTGAACTGCTGTATAAGCACACAGTTTGTACTTTTTTTCCGAATGTCAGCACACCTGTGATTACTTGCGGCACTCTGGCACTCCTGCTTATGTGAAATTGCTTAAATCTGACACAATGACATTCATTCATTTTTAATTGTAACTTTAGCTACAAATATCCTGAAGTACATTTTGAAGCCACTGAAGCCATATACAGACTCTAGCACTGCACATCCTAATAAAATATATATTTATACTACAGACTATCATGTCTTTCCTGAATTGACTCTTCAGTGGAGATAAGAATAAAGTTGCTTCTTCACTCCAATTCACACTTTCCATCACAATTTTGACATTTCCCCTCTAATGCTGAAACGACCATTTATACAGTGCGCCAAGTTTATATGATTGTTCAAAACGCATGAATTTTCTGCATCCGTTCGGCTGTCAGTTGCTAAGCATCTAGCCATAACATTCTAACACCACATGTATATAAGAGATTTGAGTCTGAGTGGTGGTGATTGTGTCTGATTGTGTCAGTTGCATCCTGTAGTGTAGCAGCTGGGGAGAATAAGGAGCCTGGGAAGACCACTGCAGTGGCACCACACACCAAACCCTCCTCCCTAACCAGGCTAATGAGTTCTGATGCTAAGCGTGCACAGTGGCAGGGTCATTTTGCAAAGAGACAAGAGGCAGGGGCAAGGAAACGTTTACTTATTTAAATGGAAAGGTCATTAGTGCAGAGACACAGAGGGCCTTTGACAAATGAAGTCAAAGCCACTTAGTGTCCGTTCCTCAAGCGAACGACCGTATAATACATAAAACCACACTCAACTGCTCTGGGGCTCAGTACACGCGCTTAGGGACGGCACACTGAACTTCCTTCTGCTGTAGTTCCCAGAGATGGAAATGAATTGCTCCCTCATGTTTAATTTTTCATTATATTGCCATTTTACACTAAACAGCGTAAAAGATTTAATTTAGTGAAAAGGTAATGTGTTTTCTCTTCACTGTTTGAGTAATTACATTGGTAAGCTGTCATTAGCACGCTCTCTGTATAACACACACAGCCATCAGGCACCGAGAGAACTGACTTCTCACACACTTATCTAAATGAGGACATACCCATTTACTCTATTGTTTTTATATACAGCTAATTATAACAGCTGACTAACCCTAGTCTCAGCCTCAGATGTCACACCCACAGACCGCTGGATGAACTTCCGACGCATATGGAACACAAAAGTGGTGTAGCGTCTGGACCAATCAGACATACATTAATTGTTAAATTTAACAAATAGTCTTTAAACACAACAAGCCAGGTTATATGCTGTAGCTCTGGAGACAACCCCCCCAAATCAATTATCACCCCAAAAGGACTCAGCTGCCAGGACGACGATCTGATAAGAGGTTTTATTGCCCAGAGGAATGCACATCTGCCCATGCTACATTTGCCCATAGGAAAGACACAATGTCTATAGAAATAGACTTTCCTATTCATTCACAGACAAACCTTTCTTTGACCTTCCTATCACACATAGCCCAGGTCATTGTGAACAGTATTACTGCATTGTATTTTAATTTTGTCTGTTGTATTGTATTTGTCTTTCGACTGTTTTATGCATGCGTTATGATAGATGACTAGTCGTTTGCCCACCTATGTCATGTTTGGTTTTCTTTGAATTGGTATTTTGATGATCTAAAAGATGGTGTAAATTAGATGTTGATACCTTTGCAACATGTTAGTGTTTTAAGAAACCTTAGTAGTTTTTGCATCAACACCCAATCGAATTACATATGCAAAATACCATGCTCACAGACAAAGAGTCGTAAACTTTCCCTCCAAAGGTGAAAGTTACCATTGGTTCGTGGACCTCCTGGAGGCGCAGCCTCCAGAGGGCTTAAAGGCTTCAAACGATTGAACGCCTCTCTCTCTTCACTCTTTTCGCTCTCTTCACGATTGCTGCCCGTGTGGACGTTTGCTGCCCGTGTGGAGCCTGAGCCGGCACAGGGCGTGCCTGGCGGGCCCGACAGGCCCCAACATCTAGAGCTGTGGCTCTCGGCCACAAAGAGCCAGACGCTTTCACTCAACCTTGGAATCCATCCTTATGAAATGTCCTCGAACAGACATTTCTCTCTTCCACGTTTTTTTTAGCTTTCTTCACTTGTCTCACATGAGTTTTTTCAGATCCTAAGAGGATGAGGAGGATGAGCTAGAACTCGTCGGAACTCTAAGCTGCGCCAGGCCTTGCGGCCTTGCCCTTCCATTCCCCAAAGACCACAGGACTTCAGCTGGGTCCCTCTCAGCTCTTGGTTCTTCTTCAATTTTCACATGGGAAGAAACTCCCAATCACCATCGAGTCAGAACATCTTTGGAGTTCATCACTCTTCGGACCCGGAAGGACGTGATCGCGATTCCAAAACCACCACTGCTCCAAACCATCAAGACTTTCACCCGAGACTGCATTTGGACACTTGTTCATCGACCAAGGCAATGCAAGTATCGTACATTTAACTAAACAAAACAGAGGTTTAGTATAAGCTGTAGACAGCACTGACAGTTTCACTCAGGTGGTTAACTGACTCTTTTCATAGCTACATTCTCTGGTCTCTCTAACTGCTTCTCACTGACCCTTCCCCCATGTATGAATGATTTCATGTTGTTTGTTTAGATTAGTTATGTGTTAGTCCTTCGTTAATAAACTCTTGTGCACACATGAGTTTTGATTCTGATTCTGCCTTGCAAATGAATGTCCCTTTACGATTCTGATTCGAGCTACATGCTCTAATGCAACAGTACTTTAAGAAGGTAATTTCTGCCCAAGAAAATATCATTTCTTAGAGTTGATATAAAAATCATACTGAATGTTCGCTGGACGAACAGATTAGTTGATGGAAAATTAGTTCTGCTACAGTTACTACTGGCAGCTGATATAAATAATTGTAATTAATCATAATTAATTGTAATTATTTATATACATTTCCCTTTGAGCTAAATCGCAACAGTGGAAACACTTTGGGAATTTCTAAGCTGTCATTGTGATGTCAAACCCCCCCACGAAAGAAGAAAGTCGTCGTGTTTACAACTGTGATGATAAGTGCTTTTCAGGATCAACTAAATGCTATGGCACAAAACAAAACATGGTTGGTTGCTTTACCTGTCAGTCATATGACCTCTTGGGCAGGCATTGGCCAATCAGAGCACCCAAGGTTCTTGAGACTAGACTAACTCTAACTAAAGCCTGGAACACACTACATGAATTTTGCCTCGATTTTCTGCCAAGTTTACAGTCTGGAGAAATTGACGCTAGTTGCCAAAAGTCACAGCCAGTCTGCAGATTTGAGTTGACAGATTCCATAATTTTTATTTTTTTTTTAAATCACGTAGTGTATGATGATCACAGACTCTTCACAGACTGATTTTTTTTAGCTTCAGACTATGATTCTATCCAGTCAGAAGATATCAAACATGTTTGATATTTTCAGGCGATTTTAGAACGCATATTGTCTTCATTTGTCAAGGGCCTCCTACCAAAAGGCACACGTTTCTGTATGAGTTTGTTGTGATTTGAACAACTTGAAAGTCTGCTAGTGTATGATCCTCAGTTGTGTAGTGGATGATGGCCAGTTTTCCTTTGTCACTATACTCTTTAAAAATAAAGGTGCTTTAAAAGATTCTTCAAGCGATGCCATAGAAGAACCATTTTTGCTTCCACAAAGAACCATTTAGTCAAAGGTTCTTCAAAGAACCTTCTTGTTCTTACCTTTTTATAATCTGAAGAACCTGATTTCACCACAAAGAACCTTTTGTGAAACAGAAAGGTTCTTCAGATGTTTAAGGTTCTTTATGGAACCATTTAGAGAAAAAAGGTTCTTCTATGGCATCGTGAAGCACCTTTATTTTTAAGAAAGTCGGTAAGTGTATGATACCTAGTGTTTTAAAAATCTGTTCAGATTTTAAAAGTTGTATAGTGTATTCCAGGTTTAAGACAATACATCCACACTTTGTGTGCCTGGTAACAGTCATGTTTACAATGTATGTTTAAATGTCTTTAAATCTCTGAAAGATTCTCAAGGTATATTCTGCTTTATGTCTGTGACAGAATCATAGTACATTTGGACATACAGAAATTCTGATTACAGTGTCTTTACACATTTTCCAATGCCCTTTCTATATAAACATCTGTCAAGAATGCCTTGGAAATTTGGTTTCATTGCCATTACATTATTGTGGATCTTTGTCAAGCAACCACTCTCCTGAACAATATGGTAAAAAGACCAACTAGATTGGTCACTTTCATTTTCATCAGACAGTCTCTATTTTTTTGACTCTACACCTAAACTAACTTTTAATGCTTTATTAATAATTTTATCAGCTGAGGAGGCATTTTTTGTCAGGTTTAGCTTATTTCAGGAAACAACTGTATATAAACAATTTTTAGGTACTCAAGAGTCTTTAGGTACAGAAAGTCACAGAAAGTAATATATAATAGAGATACAGTATATAATAGAGACACAGCCATGCATAACGTGAAAGTTCACCCAAAAATGAAAATACTGTCAATTATTGCTAAAACCTGTGAGACCTTCATTTATCTTCAGAACACAAATTAATATATTTTTGATGGAATCCGAGAGCTAGCATAGACAGCAACGCAACTACCATGTTTAAGGCCCAGAAAGGTAGTATAAGGATATCGTTTCAATAGTCCATGTGACATTAGTGGTTCAACCGTAATGTTATGAAGCTAAAAGAATACTTTTTGTGTGCAAAGCAAACAAAAATCACTTTTTTCTTGCTTCAGCAGCACCACATGCATGCGTCATGATTTTCCGCGAACGCGTGTCGAAGACACGGAAGAGAAGAAATTGTTGAATAAGTTGTCATTTTTGTTTTCTTTGTGCACAAAAAGTATTCTTGTAGTTTCATAAAACTGAGGTTGACCCACTGATGTCACATGGACTATTTTATCAATGTCTTTTCTACCTTTCTGGGCCTGGAACGTCTCAGTTGTGTTGCCGTCTATGCAGGGTCAGAAAAGCACTCGGATTCGAAATTTCACATCTAAATTTGTGTTCCGAACATGAACGAAGGTCTTATGGGTTTTTGAACGACATGAGGCTGACTAATTAATGAAAGACTTTTCATTTTTGCCTAAACTTCCCTTTAACTTTCAACATTCTTTCTAATTCACAAAACTCTGAAATTAACAGGAAATGAAACATCTGATCTTTAAATACATCTGATTTTTGGACACTTTGGTACATTTCGAACTGAAGTTTAACCGAAGCTTAATTATCATCTAGACACGGCTCATAAAACAGATTTTATCGGGACATCTGGTCACCCCATATCCAATCACTGCACAACCAGATGAGTACAGTATCGGAGGGATTCTCACTCTCTCTATTTCTCTCCCTCTCTTATTCAGAAGCTTGTGCTGAGTTTCCTCAGGCAGTGATACTACAGCTGTCACATAGGACATTTCCACCCATTACATGCCACGCACACACATACGGAGCACATGGTGGTCACACGCATGTTGCCCAACGGGAAACACGTGTCAAGGGTTTGTTTTAAATGCTGCTGATGGTTTTCCAAGTGGTGTGTATGTGTGTGTTTGTGTATATGTTTGGGAAAGCCCATCTAAAAAAAAAGAGAAGGAGGTTCCTTCTCAGCTTCTTTATTTGTCGAAGAATCTAGACAAGAACATCTCATTCTGTCACAATCCAAAACCCAGAGCTAGGCTGAGCAGAAATAGCACACAAATTGTAACATATTCAAATGCATTCTAGCTCTCCATATAGCAGAAAATCTTTTTTTTCCCTACATTTTCATATTTTACTAATGTCAGAAATAATGTTTTCTTACGTATCAGGAGAAGGAACATTGCACACTTTCTTACAAGTCCTAATGGATAAGAGGTCAAGGTCAAAAGTTGACTGCATTTAGACTGCTAATGCCCACACTACCGGAACCATCCATTCCATTATATGCTCTTATATCTGTCTGCGTTTCAGAGAGATGATTAGAAATCACTTACAGAGCGATGCCCCGGGCCCTTTGATGGCCACTGATTAAAGTCTCCACTGTGCAGGGCCACGGTCACGACCTTTGCTCTACTAGCTCTTGATTATAGAAAATCAACTAGCTAAAAGATACCTGATGAAATGCAATACAGAAAAAACAGCATTAAAAAAAACAATAATCCCTCCCCAAGCCCCCATTCACTCTCATTTGCAAGGAGTTCAAAGGAAATGACAACGAGCGTCAGCCATTAACTAATAGGAGGAGGGCAGCTTTTGATGCCTGCCAGTGTCCTCCATATAGTAGCATTGGAGAATGTTTACCTGCTGTACATAAATTACAGAAATTGCTTGTTCTAATGACCTTCAGAATAAAAGAAAGAGAGTTTGAGGAAAAAGAGAGCCATTTTAGTGATGCTGAGATCAGGCGCTTTAGCAAGTTCATCTAAGATGCAGTGGAAAAGAAAATTGATGGCTATTTGATGTCATCCTTTTTCTATTATTAAATCATTTCTCCATATTATTCAATTGGAATGGTCCTAATCTGTGGAACAGGACTGGTTGTATTTTGGATTAGAGAGTAATCTAATTTAGTCACCCTAGAGAGCTGTTGTTTTCCTTCCCAGCAAAATGATAAACTTTCCAGACGTTAGAAATGAGCAGGCATTTCAAAAGTGGGCAAAAGCATCTGGCAGACAGGCATATTATCATATCAGCAAAGAAAGCAAAACATATAATCATTATAAGTCAGGCCAGCAATAGACTGAATATTTGAAACAAGCTGGAAATTATACAGCTACTGCTATAATGCAACTCTATAAAACACTTTGGCTGGAATCAATGGCATATGATGCAAAACATCACTGTTTTAACACATTCTTGCAGAATCTTTCAAGACAACCCAACCTGATCTCATGACAAAAAAGTATCTGTGGGAACGATGCAAAATACATACCGCCAAGTACGTTTCTTGACATATTTAATGTGAAATATCCACTAAGTTGTGCTACAAAGTTCTCATTTTTTCCCTGGAAAAGATAATAATTCTATAACTCCAATGCTCCGTGACGTTTTAAAACAACGTACCATCTGCACTACACCTAAACCTGACAGATTGTAAGAACAAAAGCGAATGTGACGTGAAAACGCAATCGCAAGCATACCATTAGGGCTGTGCAAAAAATTGGATGCGATTATCATGTGGATCTCGTCAGTAACGGTTCTGTGATTAGTCGTAAATCTCCATCACGTGCTGTCAGATGGAGCAGCATTTACTACACAGAGCCGTAGTTCACTGACAAGTTACGCAATATCGTGTTCATCATCAGATATGCTTCACCTCAGATTATGAACTCAATATTGCGTAGCCCTACATGCCATTTAGCTTGTTTTTCGATCTCTCATCTTTCAGCTCTTTTATTGTGAGTCATGTTTTTTTAATGGCATTCGTACTTAAGGAATCCACATCCTAAGCCCAATAAAGTGTTTTCACAATGCGTCATCAATGCATCAATTGGCGGCACTGAGTGTAAACAATGCCACTGAACCGAATTAAACTTGTATATTTTGCTGATTTTTGCTGCTGAAAATGGTCAATTATTGTCATGTTTTGGGCTGTATAAAGTGGACCAGGAAAAACATTTGGAGTACTATAGACTGCCAAAATAATTTAAAAAAAAAATAAATAAATAAATAAATAAAGTCAAAGAGAAGAGTGCAAAAAAACTGAGGAACAAAAGAGGTTTGTGTTGACCAAACTGAATCCTGGATTTCCAGGGCAAGAATCTTGACAACATTCCTGTTTTTTCTTATCATTCCTGGTCAGGTAGGTGAAATATTAGGCTAATATCTTTTTCACCTATTACCTTTAGTTTGTCAAAATATTGCGCCCTTTCCTGCCCACTAAGTCCACCTCTATATGGTTTAGCAGCTTCCGCATGTTTTAGACAGCATAAATGAGCAGAACAACATATTCAGTAGTACATAACTGTGCACTCCATACTGTTGCTTACATCCGAGTATCGCCAATATGGCCGCGCATCCGGGTAACTGACCAAATCGTGATGTTAGCACAAACTGTCTATTCCGTGACAAGCTTGTTACGTCTGGAAATCGAACATATGGGGCTGTAATCATAACTGAGTATGAAAACGATTACAAGAGCTCACTGTTTTACCACCTCTAGTGTTCATTTCTGTTGGAAAGTGCTGTGAAATGTACTTATTGGTACGTATTTCACATCTTGCAATAAAGTTCCCACAGGTAAGTTTTTTCATCATGAGATCAGAGACAATCACAAGTAATTTATTTGCAATTTCAACATCACATGCTAGCAAGCTAAATAACATCCTGGTGACAACTCTTGCAACAAATGTAGAATATTTCAGAGAAAACCATATGCCTAACTACCAAATTCCTAAATGCAAGGCATAAAAATGGATATAGATGATCAGTGAATACACATTTCTTAGTGACAACACAGCACTGGCACAAAACTCTCACATTTGCCCAAACTGGCCCAAAACAATCACACTTGCCCCTGGCCTCTCAACAACAACCCCTAGTTTACTGAGATACTGCACAAAAGCAGGCCTTGCTGGCGTATTAAAGCAATCATTTAATCATTCACTCACCCTTCATGTAGTTCCAGATGCTTATGGCTTCTTTTCTTCAAAGGCTGCTTGAAATCCTCTCGATTCCTACATCTGGCAGTTGATCAGCAGTCTTATCCATTAGGCTGAAAGGCTGTGGGTGAGTCCATGTCCTTCTCTTGCTTTACGTTTCAGCATTCTACCCGTGCCATCATTGGGTGACCTGTAACTGGGCTGTCAGTGCCCAGTAATTAGTTTTTTTATCCGTCTCATATTCCTACTGCCGTCCGGCGATCAAGTTAAATGACACCTGCAATTGACCGCCAACCCAGGAGCATGAAAGGCGAGGGGCATCTTGTGAACAGATGGGGTTTGAATAGATTGGTGTCCGATCAGCTTTAAACATTACATTAAATTACACTACATTACTATCCTGTGCTCCCAGATGTGATTATCATACAAATGGACGATTGTTCATAATGCGCTCGTGATCCGGCAGGAACGGATTCCATTTCAATGCACAGTCAGGGCCAGAACGCATTTTAGCACAGGGAGAGATCTGACTTGCATATCGCTCTCACACGTGAAGGAAGGCTGCGCGGAGGTTGCGCTCAGTATGATGAGGGTCTTTTTGGATGTGGCGGAGTGCTGGTGAAAAAAGCCCAAGTTGACAGGTCTAGGGAGATAAGAGCAGTCACCAAGCGACAGTTCGGATGTCAAAAGCAGCTATGCATGACCCAACACGCTGCATCAGCCTCCACCAAATAACCTCGCTTATCTTCTGTCGCTGCCATCAGAAGAATGAAGAGAGAACTTTTTGTTTCTTCCCTTTCTTTTGCCTTCCAATAAGAATACTGTCTTTCAGTTGAAACAGTGATATTAAACTCTTCTCTGTAAGTTGAGCTCTAAACACCTGAACCAATTAACCAAGGTCTGCAGGATTACTCTACAATTACACGCAGGTGTGTTGGAACAGTAGGATGGCCACCATTCAGGAGTTGAGTTTAACACTTTGTCAAAACTTTGTTTGTCATTCAGGCTTTGTTATTTCAAGCCAGTCACTCCTACATTATGATTTACCATGGCATCAAGACACTGGCTTCTACCACTCAGCCAGAGGGCCATTCACATGAACTGGCTGTTTTTTTAAACTATATTTGAGTTTAAGCCCATAGGGGGAGAAATAAAATTCTTCAGGCTATGTTTGTGAAAAAAGAGGATTCAATCCCTTGATTTTAGAACTACGAAGCTGCATTCTAGCACTTTGAGCTATCAGGGAACTGTTGGTGAATGGTTAAGAAATGACCACAACTAAACTATAATTGCTTTTAAGCATGCACATATTAAAAAAGGTGATATTTGAAGCTGTGATTTCAAAAGTACCAAACCACATTCTAGTGCTTTGAGTCATCAATGAACAGTTGCTTTTTTAACAAGGGTTCCTCCTAAGAAATGACCACAATTAAACTATAATTAAAACTGTAATATGAACATTGGGAAAATAAGATTTTTAGAAGTTTTTGAACAGTAGGATTTTTAATGTTTTTTTTTTTTTTTAAAGAAGTCTCTTCTGCTCCCCAAGCCTGCATTTATTTGATCCAAAATACAGCAAAAGCAGTAATATTGTGAAATATTTTTACCATTTAAAATACCTGCTTTCTATTTCAATATATTTTAGAATGTAATTTATTCCTGTGATCAAAGCTAAATTTTCAGCATCATTACTCCAGTCTATAGTGTCACACGATCCTTGAGAAATCATTCTGATATGCTGATTTGCTGTTCAAGAAACAATTATTATTATTATTGTTATTATTATTATCAATTAATAGAAATTAATGCTTTTATTTAGCAAGGATGCTTTAATTTGTTTAGAAGTGATGATAAAGACCTTTATAATGTACTAAAATCTTCTCTAAGTTCTTCTGAACTTGCTATTCATCAAAGAAACCTGAAAAAATCTACTCAGCTGTTTTCAACATAATGATAAATGTTTTATGAGCAGCAAATCAAAATAATAGAATGATTTCTGAAGGATCATGTGACTGGAGTAATGATGCTAAAATTCAGCTTTGAAATCACAGGAATAAATTACATTTTAAAATTTATTTAAATAGTAAACAGTCATTTTAAATAGTAAAAATATTTCAAAATTTTACTGTATTTGCTGTACTTTGAATCAAATAAATGCAGTCTGGGTGAGCAGAAGAGACCGCTTTAAAAAACATTAAAAATTTTACTGGTAGTGTAGGTTAAACCATTATTGGCCTTTACCATAATATGAAGCATTGAACCCATGATTCGTAGCCTATATTTCAATTCAACAAACAATTATTTTTCATCTTCTGTTCATTCCCTTTGAGCTTTCATCATAGACTACACAAACCCAGCAGACCCAATCCAGGCCCTGAGTAGGCTGAATCTGAATGCTCTTTCCTGACTTAGGGCTCTCAAACCAATACTTATGTATTTCAGAGAGCTTCTTGAAACTGTACAGACTCCTTGTAAAGCTAAGAGTATCTCTCTAAGGTACTTGAGGCCCCATTGATGTGAAGGACCTTTGGAGAGGACCATTGCCATATGTTCAGGAAATCACTCCAATACCCCTCAACTACTTTGCCTATTGATTTTGGATTTCAGAATAAATTATCCTTTGGCAGCTTATATGCTTTAGACTTTACAGCTTCTTTTGAATCCTGTGGAATGAGCTCAATTAATGCCTGCCATAAGCAGATTCTTTGTTTTTTCATTTTAACTGAAATGCAATAGCCAAGAGGGAGGAAAAAAAAAGAGAGAGAACAGAGGGTTGGACAGAAAAACCATTCGTCGCAGTTGTCCTGGTGTAGCCATGGTGATGAAAGAAAATCTTTTAGCTCCAAACTGAGACAGCAGCTTCTTGTAGATGACATTTTCTGTAAATAAATACACTCCAGCAATGCCCTTTACCCTTAGTGAAACACAATGAAACACAGGTACATTGACTTGCCTTGACATCCTGTATGAGATTTGTCTCTAACTAGTGTGTGAGGCAGATATCAGATATCTCCAATATCAGCCAGGTCAAATATGGGTGGTGATATTTTGTTGACAGAACACAGCCAAACAACACACTGCTATAGTGTGGTAAAGGACACCATTCTTTAACGAATCAATCTCTCTCTACCTACAGGTGCACCACAGGAAGAAATGGATAGAAAGATAAATGCGGAGGATAGATTTCAGGTACGCAAGTCTACGGGGAACCTCATTCACACATTAACATGATATCCTAAGGGAAGTGAAAGACTGCTGTGAAGGCGCCCACCCTGAACACACACGGGAACCATCACCATCTGCAATGAAGACAAACTGATTATCTTGTTAGACAGCCCTGCAGCCATTCTGGGTATGATCAGGCATAAAGAAACTACATGAAACAAGACGGACACTCGTACGGACATGTGTCAACATGTGAATCAGCTACACACAAGCATGTACATCATGTATGAGTTTAATGCATATTTAACATACTGAGAGTGCTGTAAATCATTTACACATCACTGGTCTTGATGGTGGATCACTAAATGCTGCAAAGCAACACAGCATGTCTTGAAGTCTCTGTGGAGTGTTTCCTGGAAGAGACTTGTAGATTTATACTCTGAAAAAGAAGAAGCTGCATCATTTGAAAATCATGGCAAGCTGAGGGGAAGTGTGAATTTTCTAATTAAAATGTTTGGGATTTAAAATGGAATACAAATATTGAAATAAGTATTATACTATTATATTATACTAGTATACTATTATTGTAATAAAAATGTCACTGTAAAAATAAAGTTGAGTATTTCGCTTAATATAATGAAAATTATGTCCTTTACTGATATATGTGGTAGAAAACCCATGAAGGATTTACATTAATTAGAAAATCCACATCGTTTAATACATATTGTGGACTATGGGGGCGCCATTATTTTGATGTCAAATGGTTGCGCACTGTGAGATACTGGTGCTACATGTTGCCATTTTTACCACAACACAACTTGGAATACAAAACCCAGAATATAAAATACTGATACAATGCCACACTGTGCATTTTTTGGTTGTAATTTTCAGTCGAAGGGCAACAAGAGAAGCAATGTAAGTCTTCACTTACATCTTTCGGTAGCTTGACCACAGCTACCGAAAGAGCTTAGAAAAGGCAGAGACAAGAAACGCTAGATGCCATCCTGGTAGGATGTAAACATGCTGACGCTTGTCATGACGCCGCAGGCACTGGATTTCACTCGTTATCCAGGGGCATTTACACTCCTTGTGGGGGGGGCGACTGTGATCAATGATACGGCATTTGGTTTAAGGCTACGCTTATATCCATTGCCACCTGTAAGCTCTTTCAGTAGCTGTGGTCATCATATCAGTATTTATATTCTGGGTAAAAATAGCAACAGGTAGCGCCAGTAGCTCACCGAGTGCAGCCATTTCAAGTCATCGAAATAATGGTGCTTCCAAAATTTTTTTTTCTTTCATGTTTTTTTTTTACTATATATTTCAGTAAGAAACATCATTTGCATGATATTAAACTATACAAGTCTTTACTAGACAATCTTAACAAAATTTAAAATCATGGGAAACACAGACGTGAAGACAGTTTCGACAGTTTCCAATGTTTAGCCTCTGAACTAGAGGATTCAACCAGACCGGAACGATTTGTAAGTGCCAGGTGATCTCACGGATACTTGCGAGATCAAAACTAGAAAACAAAAACACATGGAGGACAATCGACGTTGTCAGCTGGCTTTCCTGGCGCACGTTCTGCTGCATAACAAAATATTAGTGATGGGTCGTTCTTGAATGATTCGTTCATTTTGAACGAATCTTGAGTCGTCTCGGGGAGTTGTTCGTTCAGTCGCGCATGCGCAACATCCTATTAGGTTCTGTACTGCAATTAGTTCACTTGTTCCGAGTCTTCGGGTTTTTGGAGTCGTTCGTTCACCTTGTGGGGCTGTCACGTGATGAACGAACGACTCAAACCCGAAGACTCGAGAGATGAACTAATCAATTTTTTCCCGGCTCAGACTGCATTGCTTAAACTTATTGAGCTGTCACGTGATGAACGAACGGCTCAAACCCGAAAACTTGTCAGATAAGAGGTGAGATGAGCTAATCATAGAATAAAGACTAAAGGTAAACAATGAATTAATCTTTTCTGTTTCTTATAGCATTATAGTTTTGTTTTGTTTGTAGTGTGATTAACGTTTGTGTAAGCAGTAGATGTGTTAGGGAGGCAACACGTAACATTTTAATTATATTTTGCTAAAATGAACGAAATGACTCGAAAAAAAGATTCGTTCATTTTGCTGAACGAGACTCAAAGGTCCGAGTCGGTAAAATGATCCGAACTTCCCATCACTACAAAATATAGATGCACGCAACATCCAGTAGTTAATGCTTGCTAATTCTCATTGGCTTTCGCGGATTCACGTCAGAAGCAGCCTGATCAAGAGTCGAAAATATCCAACGTCAGTTCGGAGACGTCTCGATCAGGAGCAGTTAAATATTCATAATGCTACCACAAAATAGAGGATTTTTTTTTTGGCCAAAAATAGTTTGTGACAAGCCTCGAATCGGCTGACGTCCCCCATATTTAGCTGATTATTGTTGCTGAAAATGGTCAATTATCGTCATGTTTTGGGCTGTACTAATCGGTCTGACTGGGAAAAATATTTGGAGTACTATAGACCGCCAGAAGTTATAACAAATCAAGGAGAAAGGTGCAAAAAACTGAGGAACAAACAGCGTTTGTGGTTGGCCAAACTGAACCAAGATTTCCAGGGCAAGATTTTGACAACATTCGTGTTTGTTGTCATCATTTCCAGTCAGGTAGGTTAAATATTAGGCTAATATCTTAATAAACACTCCTTGTACATATCCTAACCACATATTAACTTTAGTTTGTCAAGATTTTGCGCCCTTTCCTGCTAACTAAGTCCTTCTCTATATAATTTAGCAGCTTCCACACATTTTTTCCGTGGTTTAGACAGCATAAATTAGCAGAATAACGTATAATACTTTGTGCAATACATGCTGTTGTCCACATCCGAGTTTCTCCAATATGGCCGCGCATCCAGATAACTGACCAAATCGTGACGTAAGTGCAAATCCTCTATCGTTTGGTGGAGCTTAAAATCAACATTAAAATAGTCGGAACATTATTTCAATTAATCTTTCAGCCCTAATGCCAAGACCTTTTGCAAAGACATGAATGATTAAATGTAGCGGAGGTGTTATTCTGGACCAGTACATCCCGAACATGTCCTTGTATGTCTGCCTCATTTAACACACCTGACTGAAATCATCAGCTCGTTAATAAAGACTGCAAGACCTGAACTGGGCATCCAAAAAGGGAAACATTCAAAGCATAGCTGAGGCCTCCAAAACAGATTCGGGAAGCACTGTTGTAGACATTTCTTGGTTCTTTGTTACAGGACAGTATTTTTGGGATGGTGCTATTTGAGCTCTCAAGATATGGAGAAGTGGGAGTATAGAAGAAATCTTCATATTAAATATTGATGTAGCAGAAACCCCTCAAGTTCTCACAGGAATGAAATGCTTGACACTTTTCAACACTATTATTCAGGAAAGGGCTAGGGAATGAGAGCATGATGGGAATGTTGTCAGCTCCACTTTATGTTCAACAAATAGCACAGCAGCAGTGCCTTCTGTATATATTTGGGGTTACCCATTTCAACTTTCACATCCACAGCAGCCTGCACTGATTCCATCTTACAGTTAAGATTACCTGAATTTCCTTCTTGTTACACAAACTTTTTTTTTCCCCGCAGAGGCAGTCACGGTGTAGGTGTATGCATGACCTGAGGGTTCTCCGGAGACATGACGAAATCATGAAACCTTTGGTGTAACAACTGGAACGTACTCACAAACATACAAGTTAGTAACCTTTTCTCTTGTTGTGGGCTACTTGTGTCAGAATCATGAACAGTATGCCTTGGGCTACAGGTTTCCCTCTACACATAATGATAATTTTACACCACCTATGACGAACATGTCACATGACAACCATGCATGCATGTGTCTTTGACTTTTAATAGAGGACTGAACCCGTCAAGGTCCATTGCTTCTTTTGAAAGTCCAGTTTTATAATGGAATGTGCTGACATGTGACATGAAAGCAGGGATGTGGATGAATGAATAGAGATAAATAAGAGTTCTGAAAAAATGACCTGATGACCTTGGGAAGATAATACCAGAACAAAACCATTAAATGCACAATACGAGACCAAAACTCATGTAATTGCATATTTTAAAGGTCATGTGCATATTTTTTTTTCCTCGTTACTTTCGCCAACATGTTATAAAATGAGAAAAAGTGCTCGGGGTGATGAGCATCAGTCATGTAATGTAACACATCTGTGGAAGACATGAAGAGTTCATTTACGTGTATTCTTTCGAAAGGGGATACGGCTTGTTTAAAGCAGGGTAATTAGAGGGCTACCCTGTGTGTCAATGATGAGGACGAGAAGAAAGAGGAGCTGATTGGAGAGCACTCGTCCCAACACTTCCTGTCTGAATGCTTGCGAAAACGGAACCCATCTGTTTAAACAATGCACAATTACCAGCATTTAAACAGCTAAATTCGTTAAAGTGATTAGTCCTGTGTTTACCATAAGCAACACTCTGTACACAAGATAACAGGCTCATCTGCATATGCTAATTAGGGCAATTAGATATGCTCCACAGAGTAATTTCTATTCAGCCAACCTACAGGCAGTTTCAGGAGATTATCACAAATAATGAAATAATTCAATCAATCACATAAAGGCTAATATATGCGCAACAAATGGCAAGGGGCAGCCCGAGCGACAGATTTAATGTCACAAACAGCAGAAATAAATCTGGTCAACAACGGTCCTCTTCTCTTGCTTCCTGATTACAAGAGCGCAATAACCATGGAATGAAATAAAAAGAACAAAGTAAAATTCCCAATTATGTGTGATCTCTCTTTTATGTCCCTAAAACCCTACCACTAAACTTCTATATATATATATGAGCATTGTTATTACTAATATTACAGTTATTCATCAATTATTATCTTTGTTCTTTCCTACATGCATGAGGTTAGAAGATAGACAGAGGTGATCTTTATTTATGTCAGTTTTTTGGATGATTGGATGGTAAGTGGGCAAAGATGAAAGTGCGTGTTTTTCCGCAGTGTTGTTTTTTGTTGTAGGGTGCATGTTGAAAAGAATAAACCTAGGCTCCATTGATTCTTTCTTCCCTCTATCCCTCAAGTTATTAATCAAGGCCTGCAGTCATAGAAGACGTGTGGATAAACACAAGAGTGGATCAGTTTAATTTGATGCTCTGATGCATTATCAGCGAGCAGTGACAGATATTAAACTGGAAACCGCCATCACTCGGATAAATAGAGAAGGAATAGACTCCAGTCTAAAGCACAAAATATACTTCAGGTTTTATGCGTTTTTATGCATAACATGTTGGCCGCCTGCATTCACATATTATCAGTACTTTGAAAGGCTATATTTTCAATTGTATGCATATGCTGCCAAATGACAAACAACGTATACTTTGTGTCAAAAGGGGCGTTTACCCAACGTTTTCAACTAAAAACGAAAAACTTTTGGTAACACTTTACATAAGGCCTTTATGTACAGTATAATTCACTATAAAAGTAGTTTTAATGTATTAATTATACCTTGTAATGCACCTTATAATTCACTGTACAATCTCATGAATAATTGTAACCATAGTTAATACATTATAACACTTATCAATTCATGATACAGTCATGGCCAGAAATATCGGCACCCTTGCAATTCTGTCAGAAAATGCAACCCTTCTCTCAGAAAACTGTTGCAGTTGCAAATGCTTTGGTACTCACATTTTTATTTTTTTGTTTGCATTGAAACAACACACACAAAAACACAAAAAAAACAGAGAAGAAAAGTTAAATCTGATACAATTCCACACATTATAACCCAAAAAATGCACTGGACCAAATTATTGGCACCCTTAACTTAATATTTGGTAGCACCACCTTTGGAAAAATAACTGAAATCAATCGCTTCCTGTAACCATGAATGAGTTTCTTACACCTCTCCACTGGAATTTTGGACCACTCTTCTTTTGCAAACTCATTTGTCATTCAGATTTGAAGGATGCCTTCTCCCAACTGCTGTTTTGAGATCCACAGGTGTTCTATGGAATTCAGATCTGGACTCATTGCTGGCCATTTCAGAACTCTCCAGTGCTTTGTTTGTAACCATTTCTGACCGCTTTTTGAAGTGTCTTTCGGGTCATTGTCCTGCTGGAAGACCCATGACCTCTGGTGGAGCTTTCTGACACTTGCCACTACATTGTGCTACAAAATTCTTTGGTAATCATCAGATTTCATGATACCGTTCACACAGTCAAGGCATCCAGTGCCAGAAACAGCAAAGCAACCGCAAAACATCTTTGAACCTTCACCATGTTTGTAGGGACTGTGTTCTTTTCTATGAAGGCCTCTGATTCTGTAAACTGCTACGTTGTCCTTTACCAAAAAGCTCTACTTTTGTCTTATCTGTCCACAGTACGTTCTCCCAGAAGGATTGTGGTTTTGTCACACAAGTTTTGGCAATCTCCAGTCTTGGTTTTTTTATGCCTTTGTGTCAGCAGTGGTGTCCTCCTGGGTCACCTACCATAGTGTCCCTTTTCATTCAGATGGTGACGGATAGTGCGAGCTGACACTGTTGTACCCTTTGTCTGCAGATCAGCTTGAATTTGTTTGGAAGTTAATCGGGGTTCTTTATCCACCATTTGAACAGTCCTTCGTTGTAATTTTTCAGTAATTTTGTTCTTCTGCCACGTCTAGGGAGGTTAGCTACTGTGCCATGGGCTGTAAACCTCTTGATAATATTGCGCACAGTGGACACAAGAATATTAAGACTTGTAGCCTTGAGATTGTCCATGTTTTTCCACAAATTTTTCTCTCAAATCCACAGACAACTCTTTACACTTCTTTCTTTTCCCCATGCTCAGTGTGACACACAGCACAAAGGTTGAGTCAAATTTTCTCCATTTTTAACTGGTTGCAATTGTGATTACTATATTGCTCACACCTGTTACTTGCCACAGGCGTGTCTAAATACAAATTACAGGAGCATCACATGCTTGAAAAGCAATTATTTCTTACAGTTTTGACAAGGTGCCAAAAATGTTGTCCAGTCCATTTTTGAGTTCTGTGTGAAATCCAGTTTTATCAAGTTTGACTTTTCTTCTCTGTTTTTTTGTGTTGTTGCAGTGCAAACAAAAACAATAAGCACATGAATACCAAAACATTTGTAATTGGAACAATTTTCTGAGAGAAGTGTTGCATTTTCTCACAGAATTGCAAGGGTCCCGATATTTTTGGCCGTGACTGTATATTTTAAATTCAGTTATAATTATTTACGACAAGATATGTTACAACGCACATTATGAATATTTATAATGCATTATACCCTTTACTAACCCTTTATAATATATGTAAAGGCTTTAAGTAAAGTGTTACCAAACATTTTGTGTATGTGTGCTTTGGCCATTAATTTACACAACAACAGTGCTTCGAGAACCTGAAAATGCTCATTTTAGAAAACGGGTTTCAAAGTGCTTTTTTGAAAAATTGTGTGTAAACTACAAAAATATGAATTTATAAAAACAGTGATGTCATACACATGCATATTATGTGAATGCATATGTTTGTAGGTACGTAGAGTTTCTTTACAAAGTGACATCGCCAACTACTGGCCTAATACAGCATTTTTTGTTATTTTCACAGATCTGTGTGAACTGGGTTCATTGAAATTGCAAACTGAAAATACGCCCAATGGAATTACGTCTATTTTACAAAAAAAAAAAAGCATCCCAGAAGTGGCTCTATTTCTTTAGAAATACACATCTACATCTCCTTCGATAAAAAATTAATGGCTAGTGCAGTGCCTGCGATATACATAAACCTACAAACATCCGTCGCCATGACTTATTGCGAGAGGAAAAAATTGTTTATTGCATAACATTGGTTAAAGGAGCCCTATTATGCCCCTTTTTACAACATGTAATATAAGTCTTAGGTGTCTCCAGAAAGTGTCTGTGAAGTTTCAGCTCAAAATACCTCACAGATCGTTTATTGTATCATTTTCAAAATGCCTATTGAGTGGAAGCAGAAACATGCATCTCTCTTTAAATGCAACTGAGCTGCTGCTCCCCGCCCCCTTTTCCAGAATAGAACTGTGCATTTACAGCTTGTACCTCCAGATATTCTTCCGAAAAACATCTGTTTGGTTTCTATTATTTTGTCTATCATGCTGAAATCATGCATTTTAAAGCTAAATCAGTTTAAACTTCTGATATAGGGTTTTCTGAGCGCACACATCTGGAAACTTGCTGAATAAGGGGCGTTGATATTATAATAAAACCCCCTTCTTGTATCACAGGGGACTGAAATCTGAGCAGCTTGTCCAAGAAAAATGAACTGGATTGATCTTTTTCACATTTTCTAGGTTGGTAGATGCACCGGGGAGCTGTTTATAGCAATTAAACATGGAAAAAGTCAACTTTTTGGAAACGCAGTCATTTCGCAAATTAATCAACATTTCTACATATTAAATATCGCAAAAGTTTTGTGTAAATCTGCAAGGAAAAACAGCTAGTGTTGTCATCTGTAAAAAACTTTTCAAAAGCGCAAAGGAAAAAATCACTGCTGTGTAAATGTATCCTAAGAATACTGCTCAGCATGTTTTTTGTCTTATGTAGCCCCACAGTTCCATCAGTAGGCTCAAATACACTTTCAACATCAAACCCAAATTTTTTTTTGTTTTAGGCTTATATGGATATTACTCAGCATTGTAATTAATATTTTTCACTGATTAAAAATCAAGTCTAGTCAAGTCTAAAACTTCAAAACTACTACTGTCAAAGAAGAAGTAACTAAAAAAACAACTGTGAATTTTTTTTTTAATCTTTAATTTATTTTTTAGAAAGTTTTTTTAAGCAGTCACGGAATCTGCTGAAGTACTTTCTAAGTTAGCAAACCCCTAATTGGGAACCACTGATTTAACGAGACAGGGACACAGAAGAATGTCTTGGGATGTCAGGTGTGTTGGAGTAAGCTGGCCGACAGGGCGTGGCATCTGCGACCATCAGTACAAGAAGGATAATTATAGAATCACCTGATGTTACCGTAGCAACAGAAACCAGAGGTTCGCATGTTCATCCCACTGTGCTGCGCTGCGTTGCTACGGAGACACCCTCCTCTCCTGTTAGCACAACTGTGAACACTTAATCTGATCATTTTAGAGAGGTGCCATGTCACCTCGAGCACTTTTTCCCCTTGCTATTCATGACACCAACTAACGCTTAAAGAAATGAGACAACGCTATTATACCAGGCCAGATAACTTAGTTTCCTTCCTCTCATGACAGTGAGAGATTAGAGTTCTATCTAACAAGTCCTCTGAGATACGGGAGCTCACAGTGTTAGTAAACAGAAAACATGGAGACGTGGAAAAAAATGGCTACAGCTCTGCTGTCTCGCTGTCAACATACAGTAGCAAAGTGACTGAAGCAAAATGCTCTATACAGGGATCAGCAATACTACTACTCAAAAGTGTGGGGTTAGATTTTTGAAGAAAGCTCAATGAGGATGCATTTCTTTGATCAAAAAGTACAAACTGTAATATTGTGACATTTCTTCACATTTTATTAGGGCTGTCACTACAGATTACTTTAGTGACTGAATAATCAATCGATCATTCTGATGATTAATCCAGTGATCGGATAATTATAATTTTTTGTTTTTTTTGCATTATAGTAATAGAGGGGCCTTTTTTTACAACACGTCATCAGTCGGCCATATTGACGGCACTGAACTTAATGAAACTTGCATATTTCGCTGATTATTGCTGCTAAAAATGGTCGATTATTGTCATGTTTTGGGCTGTACTAATCAGTTGGACCAGGAAAAATATTTTGAGCGCTACAGACTGCCAAAAGTTATAACAAATTAAGGAGAAGAATGCAAAAATCTGTCTGAGGAACAAATGGCGTTTGTGGTTGGCCAAACTGAACCAGGATTTCCAGAGCAAGAATCTTAACAAGATTTGTATTTGTATAATATTACTGTTTTTAAGTAACTAGTAAATAACGCACTACTTTTGAATTTCTAAGAAAATATCTGAGTTACTTTTTCAAATAAGTAATGCCAGTTACTTTTTTCCCCATTTATTGATTGACAAGTCTCCTGTCGGGAAATTGGGAGGATGTTACTGCATTCTAGACTAAATGTGAACATGCATTAATTCATCTCACTCACAAAAAACAGATTCAGTATTCCTCAAAATGAATAAAAACAGTGAAATGCAAACTCAAAATATGACGCAACCCTGCAATAATTAAATGTTAAATAAAACAAATATCCTTTATGTATTTAATCTCATTTTATTACCCAGTGTCTTTGCTGCTGACCTTCGATGATGCAATTCAACCATACTAATAAGCAAAAATTACTTTAGATAAACTAACATTTGTGCTCCATTTTTTTTTTTTTTTTTAATAGCTGAAGAGTGATCTCCTGCATAAATGTACTTTTCTTTCAGCCTGAGGTGAATTCGTTTCACTTTTGGTGTAAAAGGGCTTTTACATTAGAATTGTTTTATATTAAAAACAAGGAAGCAAGCCCTGCCCAGATTTAAAAGTAACTTGTAAAAATTGTAATGCATTATTTTTAAAAGTAACTTTCCCCAACACTGCTTACTAAGTCCTTCTCTATATGATTTAGCAGCTTCCACACGTTTTTTCCCATGGTTTAGAAAGCATAAATGAGCGAACAATGTATTCAGTAGTACCTTAACCCTGCAATGCTGCGACAGAAATGCCACAGCCTCTGTAATTTCTTGAATATGTGGACCTCAAAACGTGTAACTCGGAGAGGGAGCATATATTCTTGTGTTTGCATAAGTTTATAAATGATTCACCTTATACATCTGATGAAATGGCACACGTTGCGTTCCCAGATGAACATTGTAATAAACCCAAACTCACAGGAATATGCAGAGATGGAGTTTAAGATGCTCCACACATGTAAATGATAACAGTTCCTGTGGAAGCAGCATTTAATGTGAACAGAGATGCTCTGAGACGCACGAATGTAATCTACACGCATATATTAAATGTTGTAGCGTTTGTGAATTTACAATAGCAGAATGTTTTATCATGATGTTTAATGGGTTTAATATATCATGCAGCCTTAAGAAATGGTCTAATGCTTAATGGATTGTCGTCCGTGAAATGCGGCACTTCCGGTATTTTGCCGATTACTAGACACAGGCAAATTGCAGTCGAATTTAATGGAGGAATCGTGACAGCCCTACATTTTATATATATATAATAGCATAAGTTTGCTGTTCTGGAACGGCTATTGTGTCAAAAATTTACCTAAAACTGTCATCTAGGTAGACATCTCACTTTAAATTTAAACATACCCTGTGTTCTCAGGTTAGCAGGCACATAGCTTTCATCAAGAGGAGAATGAGAGTGACTCTCACCGACACTCTATAGATAATTACACTCTTTGTCATTTATCTCTGCGGAGCTCTGCTAATGAGAATCCAACATGATTCAACCGACTCAAGTAGACCACAGTAATTATATTCACATATGATGTGAATATGCGTCCTTGATCATTTCCGAAGTTTATCCGAATCTTTTTTCTTCCTCTGGCTGCCATGGTGATCTAACAGAATGATGAGCGAGGAGAAACAGTTATTCTGGACTCCTCTCGCTGTTCAATCTGCCTCGCAGTGTGTGGCACATGGCTGTCGGAGGCAGAAATCCTCTTATGCTGCCTCCATTAGAGGTGCCCTCTACCCAACAAGACCACGCCGTTCCCCTCTCTCGCTCTTGGCTCGCATGCAGACCTCTCCTGAGCATCTGGAGGTCACTAAGACACATGCAGAAGACTCGGAAGCCTCTGAGAAAGTAAGCTGGCTTATAAGAACAACTCACACTGCCTCGAGAGATTGAGTCTGGGATCAGAGTTCGCAGCTATCGAGTCTCAGCAGGGGCAGGGGAAGCAATTGTGTTAAAGGTTAATAAGAGTCAAATACAAGAAAATATAATGTAGCTGATTTAAAAATGATACCAATGTAACATTAAGTGGTGAAGATAACCCTTATATTTGACCCTTTAATTAAAAAAGTGATGATCTATTGAAATAATTTCTCAATGCTGGTTGAAATTAATCACAACTGTTGTATACAGGGTTTCTGCAGGTTTTATAAAGGTAAGACCAAAAATGGAACACAATACTAATGCTTCAAAGTTTACTTTTTAATTAATTTTACAAAAAATAAAACAAACCAAAAAAAGTTCTTCCACTGCATTTTTGTAATTTTCCAGAGGTTCTTAAATCAAAGTACTTTTGCTTGAGAAGGCTTGTTTTATGAAAAAAAATGTCAAAATTAAGTGAGATTGTGGTTAAAGCAGGAAGAAATATCTGCCAGTGGGCTCAAAAAAAAATAATTCTCAGAACTTCATTCAAAGGGAAGACGAGTTTAAATATCCCATTGCCAGATATGTTTTTTTAAAAGAATTTAAAAGCAGAGACTTCATATCTTCAGTTTGCGTCTCAAGTAATGTATCTTTAAGGATGTTTACATATTTATACTAAGGAAATACTAAGGAAGCATGCACCAATTTAAGAACCCTTTAAGGTCTTAAAGGGACAGTTCACCCAAAAATGAGAATTCGGTCAGTAATTACTCACCCTCATGTTATTCCAAACCTGTAAGACCTTTATTCATCTTCAGATCACAAATTAAGATGTTTTTGATGAAATGCGTCTGATGTGGAAAAGAATAATTGTTGAATAAAGTCATTATTTTTGTTTTCTCTGCACACAAGAAGTGTTCTTGTAGGTTCATATCTTTAAGGATGAACCACTGATGTCACATGGACTATTTTAACAATGTCCTTACCACCTTTCTGGGTCTTGAATGTGTCAGTTGCGTTGCTGTCTATGCATGGTCAGAAAGCTCTCGGATTTCATCAAAAATGTCTTAATTTGTGTTCTGAAGATGAATGAAGGTCTTACAGGTTTGGAATGACATGAGGGTAAGTAATTAATGACAGAATTTTTATTTTTGGGTGAACTATCCCCACACAAATTAAGACTGCAAAAACCCTGAATACTGTTAGCCCTAGTTTCTAACAGCAAGTAGTGAAAAACAAATCTGTAACACTTCTCAAACCTTTATATGTGGAAAAAAAAGAATACATTAAGATTCTCACTGCACCTCAAGTTCATGGTTGTACATCCTTTTCTTGAATTCTGCTGTTTTTCCTGCTCTTTTGACTGATGTCAAACTAGAAATGCTGCTGAGCAACTGAGCTGATCTGCCAGAATCAAATTTAGTGGAAAAAACAAATACTGACCTCTGATCTTCAAGCTTGTTTGAAATCTTAAGTGTGAAAAGCTTGTGTCCACTGCATTTCATTGCTTTTTGCTCCTCAAGATTTAAACTAGAGATCTTTTTAAGACTACCGAACAAAAACAGTGACTCTTTCAATACGGTCTGCACAGAAATTCAAAGTGATTTTCTGTTGATTGCGTCTATTGTCAGCAGAAGCGTGTTTGTCATATTGTATAAGTGCACAGTTTGAAAGACAAGCTTTGTTGAAAGTCTAGAAAGTGATCCAATGTTCGCTTCAGGGGATAGTTAACTCAAAAATGAAAATCGGCATGTCATTCCAAGGCTGTATGAGTTTCATTTTTGTTTTTCTTTTTTCTCTGTAGTGCACAAAAGGAGGATATTGAAGTACAGTCCTTGTCTCTTTTCAATGCAGAGCACTGAAGACCTCCAAAAAGCATCATAAGGTAAGTCCACATGATACATGCACTATATCCCAACTCTCTGAAGCCACAAAACAGTTTTCTGTGAGAAACAGACTGAAATTTAAGTCATTAAAGGAAAACTCCACTTCCAGAACAACAATTTACAAATAATGTACTCACCCCCTTGTCATCCAAGATGTTCATGTCTTTCTGTCTTCAGTCGTAAAGAAATTATGGTTTTTGAGGAAAGCATTTCAGGATTTTCCTCCATATAATGGACTTCATTGGTGCCCCAATTTTGAACTTCCAAAATGTAGTTTAAATGCAGCTTCAAAGGGCTCTAAACGATCCCAGCCAAGGAAGAAGGGTCTTATCAAGCGAAACGATCGGTCATTTTTTTCTAAAAATAAAAATTTGTATACTTTTTAAGCACAAAAGCTTGTGTAGCACAGGCTCTTTTATGGGGCTGTCGCGTGATGAACGAACGACTCAAACCCAAAAACTTGTCAGATAAGAGGTGAGGTGAGCTAATCATAGACAAAAGACCCAGGTAAACAATGAATTAATCTTTTCTATTTCTTATAGCATTATTGTTTTGTCTTGTTTGTAGTGTGATCAACGGTTGTGTAAGCAGTAGAAGTGTTAGGGAAGTAACACATAATTTGCTAAAATGAACGAAATGACTCGAAAAAAGTTCCGTTCATTTTACTGAACGAAACTCAAAGGTCCGAGTCGGTAAAATGATCCAAACTTCCCATCACTACTACGAATCACGTCTAAGTTCATCATCTGTGTAGTCCAGCTAAAAAACGGTAGATAATGGCGGAATCCTACAACTTCAAAATCGTCCAACATCGTTGTACCTTTTTGTTTGTAAACAGCGTTTGACTTACTTGCACTTTCTTAGTCTTTGCATGTTCGCTTTGTAAACACTGGGTGTGTAGTTCCGCCTACGTGCCACGTGACCTTTCGACGTGATTCAATAGTACGTAGCATCGTGAACGCGCATCCCAGAGCCTGTGCTACACAAGCTTTTGTGCTTAAAAAGTATACAAATTTTTATTTTCCAAAAAAAAATGACCAATCGTTTCGATAAATAAGACCCTTCTTCCTCGGCTGGGATCGTTTAGAGCCCTTTGAAGTTGCATTTAAACTATATTTTGGATGTTCAAAATCGGGGCACCAATGAAATCCATTATATGGAGAAAAATCCTGAAATGTTTTCCTCAAAAACCATAATTTCTTCACGACTGAAGACAGGAAAAACATGAACATCTTGGATGACAAGGGGTGAGTAAATTTTTTGTGAATTGTTGTTCTGGAAGGGGAGTTCTCCTTTAAACTGAGTAAATGATGACACTTGGGTGAAGTGTCTCTTTAAATGCTAACTTGTGAATAAACAGCCATACTTTTTCCATAGAGGACTGACAGATGTGAGGATGAGAGGAGAAACAGCTGGAAGTGCTAAAACATTCTGGACATCGTGAGGTAAAGCAAACTATTTAAAACACCAAAAATGAAACATTTTAACACCTGCCTGGAGAGAGAGAAATAAAAAGATTATGAAAAGTAGAAATAAAACAAAAGTTAATATCGTTCACAGCTCTTCTAAATCATCCTTAATTATACTTCATTTCTTAATTTTCCCACAATGAATCATGGTGGCAAAAAAAAGTAATATTGCACAAAGCATCTTCAGTTTTTAGTTTTCTTCTTTTAGAAAGAAGTTTAGTACATAATGTAGATTTGAATTTGAATCAGAATCATCTGTGAATTCGCCACGGCACTACCTGATGACTCTGACCTACATCTCAATTTTCATAATTGACAATTTGAATGAATATACTATATGGATTTAAAGTCCTTAAATTATTTAACATAAAAGGTTTAGAAAGGTCAAATTGAACTAATCAAGAACATTACTAGATTCACTGAGAGAAAAAAAGACCTGAAATATAAATAAGCTCTTCATTTGACAAGAAAAGGACATGATGTACTTCTGTTAAAGGCCAAAACATATTACATGAATGTAAAGTTAGATCTCATTAACCTGAAAATGAGTTATTTCCAGTGTTTTGACTTAATAAAGGGCTGTAATAAAGCTGAAGCAGCACATCGGCGCAGCAATGAGGCAGAAACTCTGTTCTAAAAGTCATAAACTAACATTAGAGAACTACATTATGCCATAATCCTATCAAAAAGCCCCTTTCTCACAGAGCTAATAAATACCCTGAGTTGCACTGGGCAAAACCAGGGGGTTTATGGTTCATTAGGGCAGTGGAGAACAGACGCAATGATGTTTTCTGTAGAGATGATGGGCATTCTGCTAAAGCCCCGAACGCAGATGACTCAACTTATCAAGTGCAGTTTTAGCAAGAGACCCAGTGCTCACCTCCATCTTGCTGGGTGGATCTTTCACTATTCTGAAACCATGAGGACTGCGTTAAGAGTATCATTTTGTCTTTAAAAAACCACTGAGGGAGGAACGTACTCAGGACTCATTAAAAATACATTCATGAATCTTTTTAGACTTCATACACGTCCCATTTTGTAAATGCTCAAATTTGATTTGAAATGTGTGGTTGCGACATTTTCATGCGACACTGAAGATTGCAGACATGTTAAAACATTTCTGGTCCCCATTGACTTTCAAAGTAAAGTACCCCCCCCCCCCCCCCCCAATAAGAGTACGGAAGCCTGTTTCTGCCACTGATTAAAAATAATAATAATAATAAAAAAGACTTTTTTGAACTCACAACTGTGAATTTTTTTTTCCTTGCAAATGCAAGTTTGTATCTCACAGTTCTGATTTTTTCCCTCTCGCAATTGCAAGTTTAAATCTCACAATTCTGACTTTTTTCCTGCAATTCTGATTTTTTCTTCCAGAATTATGAGATATAAACTCAC
Source organism: Cirrhinus mrigala (assembly GCA_036247105.1). Taxonomy (NCBI): domain Eukaryota; kingdom Metazoa; phylum Chordata; class Actinopteri; order Cypriniformes; family Cyprinidae; genus Cirrhinus; species Cirrhinus mrigala. The sequence goes on along the minus strand of CM070010.1, from coordinate 16,289,562 downwards.
AACTGCAAGTTATAAAGTGCAGTTTTGAAGGGGAAACAAAGACTGATATGTTCTCAGAATTGTGAGTTTATATCTCTTAATTCTAACTTAACTCACAATTGCGTGTTATAAGTAAAAAAAAAAAAAAAAAAAAAAGTCACAGTTGGGAGATATAAACTCACAATTCTAAGATAAAAAAGTCACAATTGAGAGATATGAACTCACAACTCTGAGAGAAAAAAATAAAAAAATAAAATAAAAATCAAAATTGAGTGATCTACAGTAGTCAACATTTGAAGTGGATCAATACTTTTCATCAAAGTTGTCCTAAAACTAAAACAATACCTGTTCTTGTCTTAAGACAACTTTGATGAACTTTTATGATCCACTTCAAATGTTGACTACTATACACACAATTCTGAAAAAAAAAAGCAATTGCGAGATATAAACGTTTAATTCTAAGAAAGAAAGGCACAAAAAAGAAAGATATAAACTCATACTTCTGAGAAAAAAAAATCTAAATTGAGTGACATACACAATTCTGAGAGATGAGGGAAGAAACAAAAAAACAAACAAAAAAAAACAAATCACAATTGCGATATAAACTTGCAGTTCTTAAAAAAAAAAAAAAATCACAATTGTGATTTTTGCACTTGCAATTCTCAGAAAAAAGTCACAATTAAGAGATGTAAACATGCAATTCTGAGAATTTAAGTCAGAATTGCAAAATATAAACTCTTTCTTAGAATTGTAAATTTATGTCTCGCAATTGCGAGCTTATATCACAGTTCTGAAAAAAAAAAAAAAGTGATATTTAAACTCGCAACTGCGGTATCTTGGTATTTTTTTTATTCAGTGATGGAAACAGGCTTCCATACAGTAGGCACCAGAAACTGGTTATGCACATTCTTCAAAATATATTCTTTTGCATTCAGCAGAAGTTTTTACAAGTACATGTACAAGTTTGGAACAGCTTGAGGGTATATGATGAGTAAATGATGACAATTTTCATTTTTGAGTAAAGTTGTATTTCGTCAGTATTAAGCATGACAATTAATACTTCCAGAGCAAAAATTTTACAGATAATGTACCCACTAATTTGTTATCCAAGATGTTCATGTCTTTCTTTCTTCAGTCGTAAAGAAATTATGTTTTTTGAGGAAAACATTTCAGGATTTCTCTCCATGTAGTGGACTTCTATGGTGCCCCCGAGTTTGATCTTCCAAAATGTAGTTTAAATGCAGCTTCAAAGGGCTCTAAATGATCCCAGCTAAGGAAGAAGTGTCTTATCTAGCAAAACAATCAGTTATTTTCTAAAAAATTGACGATTTATATATTTTTTAACCTCAAATGCTCATCTTGTCTAGATCTGCGTGAAATTTGTGTTTTATTCCGGTTCAAGACAGTTAGGGTCAAAAAACTCCTGTCTCATTTTCTCCTCCAACTTCAAAATCACCCTACATCGCTGCAGAAGTACCGACCAAGTGTTTACAAAGTGAACATGCAAAGAAGGTCAAATGCCCTTTACAATAAAAAGGTAAAACAGCGATGTAGGACAATTTTGAAGTTGGAAGAGAAAATAAGATGGCCTACCCTAACTGTCTTGAACCAGAATACACAGAGCTAGACAAGACAAGCATTTAGGTATTTATAAAAGGTATATAAATAGTAATTTGTTTTTAGAAAATGAACAATCGTTTTGCTAGATAAGACCCTTCATTCCTCATCTGCTGGGTGCATTTGAAGCTGCATTGAAATGTTCAAAATCGCAGGCACCATATAAGTCCACTATACGGAGAGAAATCCTGAAATGTTTTCCTCAAAAAACTGAAGACAGACAGACATAAACATCTTGAATGACAAGGGGTGTGAGTAAATTGTGTAAATTTTTGTTCTGAAGTGAGCATTCTCCTTTAATACCAGAAATCATTTTTCTGTTACAGCATTGGTGTAGTTGCTGTGTTTTGCCTTTGTAGCAACTATAGTATTTTTTTATGTTCTTCATGTGGTTTGAAATGACAAACTGTGTTGTGAATGTTAAAAGAAAAGAACTTAGCACCACCACAACCCTTAAAACCAGTCAGACAACATGACACTTTGCTCATTTTTATTTATCAGATTTAAATACAATGACAGGGTCTACCTCAGAAGGAAACAAATTCAAACACTGTTTCTGTATGGCGGGCAAGAGCGGGAAAAGAAGAAACGATGACCGTTGAGTAAACCTCACAGAGGAGGCCGAGAGACGCTTGTAAAGGTGCTGGCAGCGGTTCTTTTGCCACAGAAAAAGAGAAAACACACATCCTACACAAATGCCCAGAAATGTCACTGAACACTCAGATCACATCAGAGAGAGAGACAAAAATACGCTCAGGAAGTTCACTTGGTTAGTTTTGATCTAACTTCAAAATATCCATATATATACTGAAATATAGAATCTCATGATTAAGGAGGCGTTTTCTCAGCAAGCTGTCGAGTTTGTGTTTGCTCTGTGCATCCCCCTCATTTCTTTAAAAGTCTTGCCCCAAAATATAGAAATCTGATTGGGCAGATCAGGTTTGCTAGGATGGGGTTTGACAGCTGGTGATTGGCTAAAAATTTACATGAAAGATGATTGGCTAACATGTCAAAATTTTAAGATTAAAGCAAGTACATTGGTCCTACTGGAAGCAGCTACAGGTAGAGTTATCTGTAGCCTACTCACTTAAAAAAAAAAAAAAAAAATAGAAAATGATAAGAAACAAAGTCCTTGGGCAGAAGAGAGGATATGCACAGAGTATTTTAAAAAAAAACAACAGAGAGGCAAATGTTCAACGTTAGAAAAAATAAGAGCATACTGATGTTTTGTTGTGGTTTTTTTTTCATGATTTTTGTTTTTGTTTTCTCTGCGAATGCATCTTGTCTTCCACAAGGTCTTTGGAACAACAACTTAGCGGCGATACCCGAACTCATCTGCGTCGTCATCACGGAAATCTCCGTAACGCCAAATGTTAAGCTGCAAATGAAAGTTGAAGACATGGTTACGATACAGCTCATATTGTATACTCTGGGATTGTCAGACATGCAAGTGTTAAGAAAAAATGCTTGATTACTAAAATTAATTCATTGTAGCTTTGCTGAAGCTAGGCCAATGAAATACTCTTGCATTCACACTTTGGGTCATTCTACAGAATTGGCGCAAACTGCTGTCCCACAACATATATAAAAAGCATTTAAGTATTCAAATCTTAGATGTTTATTAAGATCCTTTTATTATCTATTGAAACCCACAATAATATTTAAAAATTCAGTAAGCTTAATATATATAAAATCATCATTTAGTGGGTACTTACAATTGGGAGGTGGCTGTCCTGAATCTTTACCTCTAAATTTCAACTTAAGAAAATCATATTGAAATAAAATTCCATTGTTGTTTTTAAAATATCTTTAACCATGTGCTAACCATGTGTTGATTAGCATCTTTGAGCTAGGTTCAAAAGTATCTAAAATTGTAACTACCGAAACAGTCACGACCGAAACATTTAGTGAATTTTGACATCATTTTTTTTTTTTTTTTGGGTGTTATTTCTTAAGATTAAGTTTTTATGTGTTTACAACTGTTCAGAACTGTGCTAGCTAATCATGTGCTGATTAGCATCTTTAAGCTAAGTATCTAAAATTTTAACTACCGAAACAGTCACGACCGAAACATTTGGTGAAGTTTCGGTAGTGACATTGTTTTTTTTTTTTGAGTGTTATTTCATAAAATTAAGTTTTTACGTGTTTACAACTGTGCTAGCTAACCATGTGCTGATTAGCATCTTTAAGCTAGGCTCAAAAGTATCTAAAATTGTCACTACCGAAACTATTTGTTAAAGTTTCAGCAGTGACATCATTGTTTATTTTTGGGTGTTCTTCCACAAAATGTAGTTTTTATATGTGTACAGCTGTACAGAGCTGTGCTAGCTAACCATGTGCTGATTAACATCTTTGAGGTAGGTTCAAAAATAACTAAAATTGTCACTCCTGAAACAGTCACGACCAAAACATTTGGTGAAGTTTCAGTAGTGACATTGTTTTTTTTTGGGTGTTATTTCATAAAATTAAGTTTTTGTGTGTTTACAACTGTTCAGAAAAAAGGAAAACAAATAATCCTTTATTTGGGGGAAACAACCAAAAATTCTGTACAGTTATGCAATTTTTTTGTATTTTAATTTATTTTAGTAGTGTTTTAGTTTTAGTATGAGAGTTAAAATTCTGTGATGTGATGTGGTCACTACCAAAACGTTACCGAATGTGTTGTCACGACTGAAATGTGCAATTTGGTGTCAAAAATAAAGTATACTGCATTATCAACGAAGATGTTGTGATAGTGTTTGGTTCAATGTATATTCAAACTAATGAATCCTTAACTTTGAAATCAATATGATCAACTTTTTGCCAATATACAAAGAAAAACTGGATTCAAAATATTCAAAAAATCTCACAAATTACACTTGAAATATTGTTACAATTGTTAACGTCATTAATATACCTCAGAAAATGTTTTAATAAAATAGAAAAATATATATTTACAAGCCAGATGTAAGCAAAATCTTGTCAAGAAGGGTCAGTATATAACCATTCTCATTAAATTATATATTACCATGTTTCGGTAGTGATAATTTTGGGTATAGGACAAATATTCTAAAATGTTCTGATAATACAATACAAGAATTAACTGCACAATTACTAGCAATGTGTACCTTGGATATATACATATTCTTTCAAGAATTCCTGCTCTGACTTTGCACCAATTCTGTAGAATGGCCCATATATATTTCAAGCACTGCAATCGTGCATATAAGACTTTTATTGACCCTGCACTAAAAGCATCACAGACTATAATGAAGCAGCAGATCTTTGATGTTTTAAACTGGCTTGTTCTGTCCAAGTGGACATGCAGGGTAAAAAAAACTCCACTTAAAAATTGTTGAAAGAGAAAACAAACATTTGAACCCCCCCAAATTCTAAATAACTTCAGTTAAACATTAATAAGCAGCAAAATGAGGCTTTAAGTCATTTGACAGCACTGATTCACCATCATTAAATTCTGATAAGCATTTCTGCTCATGTATCTATGAGACCGAGGCGCAGATGGCCAGCGTGTAGACAGGATCATTAAAACACGAGCTGGTCTGTAACATCATCACACCTCAGTAATAACGAGGCGAACGGTCGTTTACGCCGCTCTTTAACTCTAGCCCTTTCACATCCAGTCACGCGTGAAAGCTTCACCTCCAACAAATTCCATCGCAGCCCTTCTATTATACATCGGTTTTGCCACATAAAGCAGTGGAACGTTTCATTTGCGCGATAGCGGATCGTTTCGGCTTGGGAGATTCTTAGGGAAAATGGGAAACCATTTTGTATGTCATACAGAGGTTTTTATATTTCTTCTCCATTTCTGTCGTCGGTGTGCATGCGGCTGTTAACTCGGAGAGAATCGCAGCTAATTAATGTCTATGATAATTAGCGCCGTCGTTAGCAGGAACATCATCATCAAGCTCTCGGGTTGGCATGGTTCTCTCTTCTGCTTGAGTCTTGTTAAACAGCCATTGGCCTGTCATATGGAGCAACATTTTAGCCAAAAGTCGATATTACAGGTAACAACGCCGGGTATGTGAGCCAAAACCAGTTCTGAAAACAAAACTATTCGCTTTTCGCTGCCAACAAGGGCATTAAACAATATAGACAAGCAACGGGGGAGGACTCTAATAATAATGAGAGTTTAAAATTGCAGATCTTACCCTGGCACTCTTAGCAGATTCCTGGCCGTTCAGATATTCAGTCACCTATGACAAAAAGAAAGTGGATTTAGACAGAGAACTTCTTTAGCTTCTTTAACATACCCAAACAACATCCTTCAGCATCTCCAACAAAATAAATGACACATTATGGAGGACGGAGATTGCTTTAAAAATGACAGCCTTTTTCGAGATTGATGCGGTGCGGAATCCACATCGCTCAATCACAGTAAGTGCACCTTGTTTACTAGATGTTTAACAGGGCTTCATCTCGTTGAGTCGTTCTCTGATCGTCAGGAGGCGATCTGAGAGCATGTATTCGATAATAAGTTAAAGTGTGGGTGGTTACAGCCACTAGACTCTTGCTTGTCTCTTGCTCTCTTTTCCTGCGGCCCACAAAGAGCTGCATCACAGACACAGGCCTGAATAACACTAAACATATTGACCGCTTCTGCCACAGCAAGCATTGAGAGTCACTGACTGATGCATAGATGAGTCAGAGAGCGAGATTGTCTTCGTTTCCGGTTCAAAGCCGTATCGGCAACGCCATTAGAAAAGCTGGAAAGGTCTGTTTTCTCTGAAGTACCAGGTACGGATGAGATCACAGCCGAGGATGTGATAATGCACGAAGATGGCAGATGTTAAAAAGCGTAAGGTGTGCTCTTTTAGCAATGTGGGGGATGTTATTTAGAGGGGGTTAATTGGCTGGCTGAAGACGGCGAGGTACATCTGGACTCTGCAGCTGCAGACGGCAGAGAAAAGTGCAGCTAACGCAGCCTCCATCCATCAAGCGTCCGACGCCCCGCGACACGCAACACAGCACCTCGCGTGCCACGTTCACACACACCATTATCAGCAGTTTCACACAGCAGAGGGGCGAAAACTCCTGTGCTGCTTGAAAGATGCCAGCATTATTGCTGTGCTGATACGATCATGCACAGATATTAATAATAAAGCTAAGCTGATAATTATTACTGATAAATGGCTGATATGAAAAATATACATTTAGATTTTAATTTAAAGTTTCCCTTAGAGCATGCCACAAACCTTGAAGGCAATGTAAGTCGCTTTGGATTAAAGCATCTGCCAAATGCATAAATGTAAATAATGTTTTGCTGTAATTATTTAGAACTAAAATCATTAAATGCCTCAAGCAAGTATTGACCAACAGTGATAAATTGAAGAAAGTCCAATAACTGATGTAGTTTTTGTGCATCCTTAATCAAGATATTATCCTGTTATTATCTTCCAATCAATATTATTATCTTAATGCATAGTGACACATGTGTGTGACAATATATCACAATATAGTTACATTTTTATTCATTAATTTTATTTATTAGATTGACACTTCTTATTAAATCTATAGAAGTTTTGTAAAGATTTTGTTTGATGATATAATCAAAATACTAATACACAGATTTCAGACATCAGATTTCTTTCCCAATTGAACCTTTCGGGCAGGGGGGTTTGACTGACAAGTGATCAGACCTATCATAACGCAGAAACTGGCATTTTTGTATAACAAACAAACCAGACAGGAGAGTAGATTAAATTCGGAGGTCTTGAACTTGAAAAATAGTGTGTATAGATGTCTTTCTGTGGCTGATGTTCATTCATGTTTATTTCATGCTATAACTAGTAATGAGGAAGAGACGATCGGTTAACATGTTGCTAGAACTGAGGCGCTTAAGCGATCTGTCACGACATATTTAACAGCCATAAAACAGTATTGTCTGAATTTCCTAAGAAAATGACAAAATTTGAAAGCTGAGTCTTCGTTTAGGGAGTTTGATTGACAGGCGATCTGAGCAATCATAACACAGAATCTGCCATTTTGCCTGACAAACAAACCAGACAGGAGAGTAGATTAACTTCGGAAGTCTTGAACTTGAAAAATAGTGTGCATTGACGTCTTTCCACACTTTGTTTCATACCTAAAATAGCCTGCTCTGTATTGTCTGTTGGGGTGTTGTCAGTTTTCTCTTTGCTACGTTATGTATCTGTAACCCTAGACCACAAAACCAGTCATAAGGGTACATTTTTCGAAATTGGGATTTATACATAATCTGAAAGTTGAATAAATAAGCTTTCCATTAACGCATGGTTTGTTAGGATAGGACAATATCTGGCCGGGATACAACTATTTGAAAATCTGGAATCTGAGGGTGCAAAAAATTCAAAATATTGAGAAAATCACCTTTAAAGTTGTCCAAATTAAGTTCTTAGCCATGCATATTACTAATCAAAAATTAAGTTTTGATATATTTACAGTAGGACATTTACAAAATATCTTCATGGAACATGATCTTTACTTAATGATTTTTGGCATAAAAGAAAAATCAATACATTTGACCCATATAATGTATTGTTAGCTATTGCTATAAATAAACCCGTGCTACTTATGACTGGTTTTGTGGTCCAGGGTCACATTTTTCACTGTGTGAAAACGTGTGGCATGAGAGCACCATGGTTTGTCAGACACAGCAACAGAAAGAAAGCAATTTGCTGATTATTGACTACAATAATCAGCAAAAAAACATCAACATCAAGCACATCAGTGCTTATTTTCTCTTTCATGCATGTTTCTTTATCACTCTAATGGGTCGTCAACTATATATCGCCATACCAGCCCTAATCACCATCATAACAGTCTGACTTTTCAAGTGTGTGAGCCATTTGTGTGTCCTCTATTCATAGCCCTCACTCTTGTGTGTTCAGGTGGCTGTTTTACCAATCTGCAGACCGCTACTGAGTCTTTTACCGTCTCTCGGCATGAAATGATGGGACAGTGATCAGATTTGTGATGTTCTTAGAAACACTCTATAATACCCAGTAATGCAGGCAGGCTGAAAATCAAAGCGTTCATAGACACAGCCGCACAGCATTCGAAGAGAACAGTTTGGACTTTGATCATCTCACTACAGAGATTAAACAACAGAAAGACGCTGGAGCTGAAATGGCTTCTCTGTCCCAGATCAAGCCTGTGTTCAATCCACAGGGCACAAGAATGAAATGGGGTTTTTAGGCAGCGATGCGTGTCATTCAGCATGTGTCCCAGCCCGTTTGTGTGGATGAGTGTGTGTTTGATACTAGAGGAGCAGAAAATTCCCAGTTCTAAGCTTAGCTAACTTCTACTGGCTAATGGGTAATGGAGCTGTCAGGAGCAAGGCATGATGGGATACGACTAGACATGGGGTGGCCTGTAAGTGCCTGACTGTACTTTATCTGAGATGAAACCACAATCTGAAACTTTGGCTGCTTAATTTTGTGGCCTGTTGTGTATTTTTTTTTTTTTGGATGGTCTGTCAAGTTGAAAAACATATGGAAGCCCATTTCTGCCACTGAATAAAAAAAAAATACAAATTTTACATTTTTCTCGCAGTTGCAAGTTTACATCTCGCAATTCTGACTTTTTCTCAGAATTTTAAGATATAAACTCATAATTACAAGTTATAAAAGTAGAATTGTGAGATATAAGCTCACAATTTACTTTTTTTCTCAGAATTGCGAGTTTATATCTTGCAATTGTGACTTTCTAAGAAATTGGTTATTAAATCAGAATTGTATGATATAAATTCGCAATTGCAAGTTAAGTCAGAATTGCGAGACAAATTCACAATTTTGAGAAATAGTCGCATTTCTGAGAAAAAGCATTTCTGAGTTCATTTCTCATAATTGCGACTATTTCTCAGAATTCAGATTTTTTTTTCTTTATCTTGCAATTGTGACTTTTCAGAATTGAGTGTTATTAAGTCAGAACTGTGAGATATAAACTCGCAACTGTGAGTTGTAAAGTTGTGAGAATTGTGAGATATAAATGTATGATTCGGAGAAATTAAATAAGAACTGTGTGATAAAAATTCGCAATCACAAGTTATTATATCAGGATTGTGAGTCAAACTCTCAATTCTGAGAAATAGTCGCAATTCAGAATTGCGACTTTTTCTCAGAATTGCGACTGTTTCTCAGAATTGTAACTATTTCTCAGAATTGAGTTTGACTCAATTCTGACTCGACTTGCAACTGCGATTTTTTTTTTTTTAATCACGCAATTCTGATTTGTCTTGCAATTCTGACTTAACTTGCAATTGGGAACTTTCTCAGAATTGTGACTTTTTTATCTGAAGTTTATATCTTTCAATTGTGACTTTTTCTCAGAACTGAGAATTATTAAGTCCGAATTGTGAAATGTAAAAAATATGCAATTCTGAGAACATAGTCTTTTTTTCCCCCTTCAAAATTGGACTTCATAAGCAATTTCAGGTTTATATCTCACAATTTCAATATTCAGAAAAGTCAAAAATTGCGATATATAAACTTGCATTTGTGAGAAAAAAGTCAGAACTGTGTTTGCAGTTTTTATACCTCGCATTTCTGACTTTATAACTCACAGTTGTGAGTTTATATCATGCAATTCTGAATGTTCAGAATGGTGAGATTAAAAGTCGCAATAACAGTTGGGCTTTCATAAAAATAACCTGAATAACTAAAAAAAAAAAATAAAAAGTCATCCCTGTGCTCAGGGGAAAAAAAAAAAAAAAGATAAAAAAAAATCAACCTTTTTTTTCATCAAACATCTTTGAAAGCCCCCTAAGCAATATGTCCGACTAGAGTCAGGCAAACTAATTAAACGTTGGTTTCATTAAGACCAATTAGTTAAGCAAATGAAAGATATGCTTAAGGAATAAAACAGGCGAGAAATTCCCCCAGACAACCTTCCATAAAATGCTAAAAAGCTACAATTTTCACAGGACAGTTCAACAACCTTAATAAAAAAATACTACACCACCTTAGGTTTTATCATCTGGATTGTACAACTCAATATCACCAAAATATGACGCATATTAACAGTGCTGCAGTTTCATCAGGCCATCAATAGCACCACAGATTTGTATAACATCTACCTCCAAGATCAGACCACCTTTCATGCCTTAATGAATGTCTCCAAGGGAAGGTCATTATACAGCAACAAGACCTTCAAACTCTTTCTGAAATGATAAGTCCAGAGTTTAGCCCCATTAAATCAACCATCCAAGTCAATACTAGATGCTTAAGGAGAATCTCGCAGAACAAATCTCCAATAAGACTGAGTGCATTCTATGACTGTAACCCTAATTGGTATGTGAGCTTGTAATTAGCCTGTAAAACTAATGAACGTGAAAAGGCACCAGTGTCACTGATGGTACGCTACAGTAAGCTTAGCCCTGGTGTAGCATAAATGCACAGAAGCTCTGTTCCAAATCCTTGTTGTTTACTCTTTTTTGAGTTGAATCGCATGCCCTCCGATAACACACAGACATCCAGCATGCCAGAATGAGAAAGAAAATCAGACGGACTGCCACACAAATAAGAAAGAGCAGTGTTTGACAAACACAGGGAGGGAAATGACACATCGATTTCATTTATCGATCCCGAGAACTGATGAAGCTCATGCACACTTATCGGACGGCCTGCGTTATCCGCGCGCAGGTGGAGAGAAAGAGAACCGGTGGGCCTTATCTGTCACTCTCTCGTACTCGCTCCCTGTCAGCCAGACGTTCCCTACTTTCACTTTAAAGATTTCTTTTCCCTCGTTCGTTCGCCTTATAGGGATATTCAAGGACTCGTTTCGCACAAGACCACAGCGAATGTGACGGACTGACTGACGTATGGACTCTGGTCTGGAGACTTCAGCAGAGTAAAGATTTGCTGATAGTAGGAAGTCAGGTGTCAAGCATGGCAGATACCCTTCAGCAGCAAGAAAGGACGTTGGAGAAGAAAAAAGATCACAGAGCACAGTGTGTTTAAAAGGAATAAAATATCAAAAGACAGACAAAGGGGTGGGGAGGGTCACGGATGTGATGGCGGCGTGTATTATGAAGACAGTGTAAATAATCACTGTGTATTAACGGCGTTTTAAATCACAGCTAATTTACCGAGGAATGAAAGGTTTGATCCACTGCTTTGTCTTTAATTCTGCAGATTATGATTTATCACACCGCTTTCACCGACATGCAAATACATGCAAATTTGCAAACTACATCCTCCTGCACACGGTGAGCTGCACTGGAGGCCAAACCAGCAGCAAGAAAAGATGGGGAAGGAGAGAGAGAAGGACAGAGAAAAATAGAGCGTGAGTGGGAAAGATAATGAATGAGAAAATGAATGAAGGAGAGAGCGAGATGAGAGAATCTTTATGAAAAAGCCAAGGGTGAAAGCCGAAGTAGACAGAAGACAAGTGGCATGGCGCCACCACACTATACTAAAGTGCCAATGCCGTCCTTAAAAACGGCCGTTTCGTGCCAGAAGGACTGTGGACCTGATCTGGCATACAGGATGCGTCCTTCATGTGCATGTTACTAAAGATGGATTGTAGTAACAGAGTAATAAGATGGTTATTACACATTTATAAACATGCAAGTATGCTTCAATGGCAAAAAAGAGTGATAAAGACCGCATTTTTTAATATCATATTAAATATTTTCATGTTCAAGTCACTGAAGCATCATATAAAATATGAAGTCATTTCTGTGCTAATAGCGTCACCGAATGAAATGGCTAAAATAATGATCAGTTTCCTGAACTTATGCCATTGGTTGAAGGCAAAGTTGTGCTGCTGAGCTGTTTGGGAGGCTAAAACGCTTTCGGCTGACCATCAACCTAGAAATGTCTTATTTATAGCCGTTTCTATTAGCCTTGTCCAAGAGAAAGTATTTTACGGCCCTATGAAATGAGTTTTATGTTTTTTTTACTGTTTTAATTTTTCTGGATTCAGTTTGTTTTCCCGTTTTGATTTTTGTGGACCGTTTTAATGGTTACATTAAATTTTATTAATAAAAAAACATGTTTAATTAATTGAAATCATGAAACTTACACAGCTTAACAGCAATTTATTGCTAAAAACTACATTTTTGAGGCCCTATGAAATACATTATTTTTTCCCCTCAATGTTAGTTTTATTTTTTTTTTACCAAACTCAGTGTTTTCTGTTAATTTTTTACATTAAATTTTACTTTTATTTGATTTATAATTCTTATTTTTTTTTAATCAATATTATTTTATTATTAGTATAATATTAAGTATAAGAAGTATAACATCATTATACTTTTTTTCCAGTGTTGTGTATATACATTTTTCTGGTGAATAAATTCTGATTAAATAAATTCCTAAATTTTAATAACAATTATACAACAGATAATTCCGGTCCTTGATTCTGATTAGTTAAGCCATGTTTGAAGCTGTTGTAAATTACTCTACAAACATACATCTTTGTTTACGTTTGTGTGTTTACTCTGTTGCAACCACAACTGTTTCTGATAAACTACATTGTTTGGCGGAAGAATAATGCTTTTATTAATATCATTACACTTTATTTGCACTGTTATATTTTGTAAAACCTTATTACGTCTATGGAATAACCATTTTATAAAAGCAATAAGCCCTGTGAAGCCGTGGTTTACAGTGAATTTATAACAGCTAAGGGGCGTTGTTAGGCACGACGTGAAGTGGAACCCCCTTAGCTGTTATAAATTCACTGTAAACCACTTTATTTGCTCTGTTATATTTTGTGAAACCTTACTACGTATATAGAGTAACCGTTTTATAAAAGCAATAAGCCCTGTGAAGCCGTGGTTTACGGTGAATTTATAACAGCTAACGTCGTGCCCTCAGCTGTTATAAATTCACTGTAAACCACGGCTTCTTGGGGCTTATTGCTTTATTTTATTATTAGTAGCAGTACTATCATGACAGTTTCTTCAAGTTAAACCGACTGTTTTTTACGGGTTGCTCTGATAACCTATAAGTTTTTGTTTGTATATGATATGACAGAAGCTTTCTCACAGTAAAATACTCATCAACTGACTCTCAGAGCAGTTCTAGAGATTATGTTTGTTTTCATGTACTCATACTGAGGCGGAAAAGGCTGAAAACAGTGAGCGTCATGCGCATAAACGAAAATGCACGGCTGCGCCATTTATTCACAACAAGACACAGAACATGCAGGATTTACATTTAAATAGTCTTTTGCCGTTTAATATTCACAGACCAAATTAATAGTCCATATTGCATTTTGATTTATTCATCCAAAATTTGGCAAATTCCATAACTTCTCATACAGTAAATTCCATTTTTATGAGTGGATCCCGCGATTCCGTCTGCGTTCGCTTGGACAAAATTAAAGAGCCCTAGTATTTACATGCCTTAAAACTACTGGAGATTTCTTTGGACGTACACTGAGCTGCAATGCTGAAGTAAAGCATGTGCACACAGTATCTGAGGTACAGTACACCTGAACACTACTGTTGGATATCTATGCAAGTGTGAAACAGGAGCAAAAGTGAGTGCCACTGAAGTCAGACAGCTCAGTTCTATACAAGCACCTCGAACAACCTGTTAGCGCAACAGAAAAATGAAGAAAGCGCGAGGGAGTGAGAGGCGGGGACGAGTGAACCAGAACAGCAGTGTTCCTATGGGAACAGGGAAACAGTGGACCTGACGTGGCTGTCACTAACACCCTCCATATGCTCAGAGTCTACAAACCGCTTCAAGTTCATCGCAAGCAGACTGCCAAGAACAAACCTGTATGGTTTGATTCAGGAGTAAAAACAAATTACATCAGGGCGGCAGGTCACAGGATAAACTGTTGATCAAAGAACGGGTTCAAATGTCTCAAATCAAACTGAAGTAGAAGAGTTTGTAAGCAATTAAAAGTCTCACCTCTAAGTGCTATCAGATAAAGAGCTGTTAATTGAAATTTGAATGTTTTCAGAGTTTCAGCTTGTTTAAATGTGTGAACTAGGGCTGTGTACGATATTTTTTGATTTTTCTGACCCTGCATAGACAGCAATGTAACTACCATGTTAAAGGCCCAGAAAGGTAGCAAGGACATTCTTAAAATAGTCCATGTGACATCAGTGGTTCAACCTAAATATTATGAAGCTACAAGAATACTTTGTGTGCAGATAAAACAAAAATAACTTCAACTATTCGACTATAACTATTCTATTCAAAAATAACTATTCAGCTATTTCATTCTAGGCCTTGAAAATGTCAGTTGCATTGCTGTCTATGCAGGGTCAAAAAGCTCTCAGATTTCATTAAAAAATATCTTAATTTTGCGTTCCGAAGACGAAGCAAGGGGTTACGCTTTTGGAACGACATGAGGTTGAGTAACTAATAACAGAATTATCATTTTTGGGTGAACTATCCTTTTTAAACAACAAACAAAAGCATTAGGTTCAATCGGAAAATTTCATTTTTCCCTCCAATCGTGAAGCCCTAGAATAAACTAATCTCTGACAGTAACAGCTTTTAAATAAAGAGATCTAAATGCTCAATCTATTGAATTAAGTCCTCCAAGGTTCTGTGTGAGCGGCAGTGCGTTTGTACGCACTTGACACAAGTCTCAAATGACAAAGCAGCAAGTTAAAAAAATGCTCAAGAAATGGCACAAACATTACATAACAGCAAAGAGTGGGAGTTAGATGGATGGTGAGCGGATAACAAGGGGAGAACGAATGGTCAGCGCTTCATAATACAAAATGGCTGCCGTCAGAGGCCCTGCTGTGAAACAGCGAGGTGCATTTCAGTGCACATAGATTATGATAGAGCTACAGCTCAAACTAGCTGACCAGTGGATTTAGGTTCTTGAATTTTTAGTCACTTACCATTTTCTGCAGGTGCTTCTCTTTCCGTACGTCCACCATGACAAGGCCTTCCTTCACCAGACCCAGACCCACGTCGTCTTTCGAGTCAGCGAACTGCAGCGTGACGTGCGGGCAGACGGCTCCGCTGTATTCCACGTTCAGCAGACATTGTGTGTTTTGAATGTCCCTGACCACACTGTCCACGGCGTCGGCCCGTGCGTCTTCCTGTGGGTGGGGTCATCATAAGAACACGTTAGGAAACCAGGTTTCATTTCTACAAACTGCCCTTAACACAAACACACACACTACTGACGGACACTTCAAAGTCCTCAGTGTGTGCTCTGAGCCAATCAGACTCCGTCATTCAAACTCTCAAGCTGCGGAGTTGCTCATTCATCACATTTACACACACATGATAATGACAAATACAGATTTGCAAACAAAAAACGGATCAAAATACCTCCACACCAATACAATGTTTCACAAATGTTCGACGTGCGAGGTGAGAGATACAGATCTGATCTTTCTCGCTCTCACACACACACACACTTCGCTCTTGTGAGCCAACCTAGTCTCCATGGCAACCTTAGAGCATGTTCCCCTTGGGGGGAGTTATGGTGGGGGTACGAGATACAGAGGCCATCCAGAACGAGAGAAAGAGACAGAGATAGAGAGAGAACAATGCGCCTACCTCAAAAGATGGACAAGATCGCAAAACAACGGCAGTATTTACAGGGCAGGTGGCATCACGCCACACCTACACACACAAACACACACCTACACGCACAATCATGCACAGACCAGGTGAAAAACTTACTTTCATATGCATTTCGTCACATAGTTCAGCAACATTTAACTAACAAAAAGGCTTGAACTGGAATGCTATCATACTGGGATACTGCATACTGCTGAATAGGGCTGCAACGATTCCTAATTTTTTTTTTTTCAGGAAAATACAGGAAGTGGCGCATTCTACATGTTGTGCATTTCGGTTTATTTTAACGTTCATCTGGGAACGCGACGTGCGCCATTTCATCAGATTTGTGAGGTAAATCATTTGAAAAACATACGCAAACACAGGGGAATACATCATTATCTTTCTCAATATGCTAACTGTTCATTGCAATAATAAAAAAAAAAAAGTTTAAACTATTACTCTGAGTTTACACATTTTGATGTCTACATATTAAAGAAATTACAGTGGCTGTAGCTTTTCTATCATAAAGAAATCATCAAAAATATTAAGTGGACATTTGAATTAAATGTTGGCGCCCTCTGCAGGCATTTGTTATAATGCGTAATGTACATTAGCTCTATTGTTTATAATACATTATGTATTTAAACAGTTTTGTTCTGAAAAATCATATGATTACTTGCTTTTGATACTTTTTATGAACTAATTATTATTAGGGCTGCCACTAACAACTATTTTTGTATCAATTAATCTATCGACTAATTTATCGATTAATCTAAACTATTAATCCCCCCCCCCCCCCCCCCCAAAAGAAACAACAACAACAACTTTATGTAGGAGAAAAACGTAAATACACAGTATTTCTGAAAAAAAAAGAGAGAAATAAAAAAATATTACATTTGTTTTTTTAAAAAATAAAAAAATTCATTTGAGGCGCTTTTGATTATTAAAATTTAAATGGAACCATTCAAGTGGAATCCTGAAAAGTTATGGAAAACACAGAATCTGGTAAAAATTAAATTGTAAAACTCAATTAATTAGACGGCCTTTTGATTCATAACATTTAATTGAACCATTAAAACAGTATAAAAAAAATTAAAATGGAAAAAACTGAATTTGGAATTAAACTGATTTCATAGCACTATAATTATACATTTTTTAATGGAAATGAAAATAGATGTAAATGAACAGTAGCCTTTAAAATTACTTACAGACACATATATTCTTTGTATACATATATACCGTCGTATTGAGATATTGAAGTATTTTCCTGAGTTTGCATAGGTTTATAAATATTTACCTTACAAATCTAATGGCGCACGTTGCGTTCCCAGATGAACATTATAATAAACCCAAACTCACAGCAACAAGCAGAGATGGAGTTTGAGATGCTTCACACATGTAAATAACAGTTTGCCTAGCAGCATTTACTGTGAACGGAGATGCATGTATGTAACCTACACGCATGTAAATAAAGTACACAAATTAAACTTTCATCGCATGTATTTATTTAACTGAATAGCATTTGAGAATTCACAATTATGCTTAATTATGATTTTTAAACGGGTTTAATATAAATCGCACACAGCCTTGGAAAACAGTCTAATAATGTGTTTCATGGATTCTCGCCTGTGAAATGCAGCACTTCCGGTATTTTGCCAGTTAATCGACGCAAAATGAAATCGAGGATTTTTAAAAAAATAATAGTCGACTAGAATCAACAAATCATGAAAGCCCTAAATATTATTGCCTCATTGCTATTATATATGTATTTTAAGTCATTTTAATGGTGATTGTCTATTTTTATTACTACAAAAAATGTATTATAATTATCCGATTACTCGATTAATCGTCAGAATAATCGACAGATTACTCGATTGTTAGTGACAGCCTAACTGCTGAATATGACTTTTTAAAACAAAACATTTAAAACGAACAAACAAAAAAAAGTATTAAGCTGGATTTGTTACATCACATGACCTCATTACGTGCGCTTTTGAATCAACTAGTGAATAAAAAACAAGTAATACAATGTATATGGCTATTCAATGCAGGATTATGCAGAATATATGGTAGTATGTCATTCCAGCTGTAGCTGAAATTGCTAAACTACGATGATGTTACTCATAATTCTTGTCTTTTATAACCTGGATGTGCCTATGTTGTGCGTGCATGCTCGATGTGTCCTACAGGACCCGTTTGAAGGCCGCGTTGCGTGATGAATCACATGGGAGTGCGTCTGAATGTGTTTGTGCAAGAACTTACATCCTGTGGGACCTGAATGAAGGCAAATGCGTATTCTGTAGCCTGTGGAGGAAGCGTACGCGTGCTGAAGGCTGGAGGAAGGGCTGCAAGACGTGTGGAGGATAATATCTCTCTCTGAAACGACAAGAGAGAAAGATCGTCACATTGTTGTGTTATAAAACCGCCGTCATACCTCTTTCATACACTGACTGCATGTACAAGGTCCTCATTAAACGGAGGAGGTGTGAGTACAGCACCGCAGATAAAAGCAAAGTCAAGGATAACGCTTAACTCCTCCACATGCCACACTTAAAGCCAGCAACACAATATGAGAGAGAGACACACACTCTCTCTCTACTGGGTCGCAGTGGAGCGCTGTGGTCATGCGTCTTTAGTGCAGAACATGTGAAGACAGCAGGCTGGTTAGCATGGAGACACCGCAAAGGCTTGTTTCAGCCTTGAGGATGAGAAATACAGGGAGATGGACTAGAAAAGGGAAAACAGACAGAAGACAGATGGAAGCACAAAGCAAAAAGACTGGCTTGTTCTACGTGGGGGGTTACACAGCAGTTCTTCAGAGAAAGAGAGGCAGAAACACACATCAAGCACACGGTGGACCTAGAAGTATTTGGACAGAATGTTTGAATGCCAGTGGATTAAGTAAGATAAACCAGGTGACATTTAATCAGTTGATTGAAAGTAAATCACAAAACTGACTCACGCAAGTTATAATTGCAGTAACAATTTAAACTATATTATTTATTTGTGAACTTAAGTTCAGCTATTCTTTTTAATAGTTAACTTTCAACTACTTTTGATAGTTTTCAGATCATCAGAGCTCGTTAAATATTGGTCACAGACACAGCTTTACTTTAAGTTTAACTAATTTAGTAAAAACTCCCACAGATCATGTTTTCATTAGGGCTGTCAAACAATTAATCGTGATTAATCGCATACAAAATAAAAGTTTGAGTTTGCCTAATATATGTGTGTGTACTGCGTGTAATTATTACATATATATAAATACAAGCACATTCATATATATATATTTAAGAAATATTTACAAGTATATGTATTTATTATCATTTTTATAGAATTTATATTATATATAAATACAAATATTTTGTACACAACATATTTCTCTTAAATACATACATTAATTTGTGTGTATTTACATATACATAATTACACACAGCACACGCACATATATTAGGCAAACTCAAACTTTTATTTTGTATGTGATTAATCGTGATTAATCGTTTGCCAGCTCTAGTTTTCATGCTATTTTAAGTCTTATTTTGACAAAGTCGTTATATCTAAGTGTGTGAGTTGTTTACTTACTTTTTTTTAATTAGTCTTCCCATTAACGCCATAATATTGTTTATTCAGACTGATTCGCAAAAGTGGAACATGCACAAACACAAAAGGCGGGATCAAAATCCAATCAAATCGTGATGGAGGCATTGCCTCCTCTCATGTGACTTTCCTCATTCATTCTCAATAACCCCTCCACCAAACTCACTGCATGCTTTACACCATGTCCTAACTACATATGATACCGCAACGCACGATAAAAGGTATCTTTTCCATGCTAATCAGTTTTTGTCCTAACTAGCTGTGATGGCAATGCGCAAAATTTCTATTTAAGAAACGGTTTCTATTTCTGCAACATCGTGGCTGGAACAACAACATGGAAATTATGACAACAGTTTGTCATAATATCGGTACTAAGGTACTGATTATGTGCTTTTTTTAATGTTAAAAGTGTCTAATGTGCGTTTGAATATCATATT
Organism: Cirrhinus mrigala; assembly: GCA_036247105.1. Lineage (NCBI taxonomy): Eukaryota > Metazoa > Chordata > Actinopteri > Cypriniformes > Cyprinidae > Cirrhinus > Cirrhinus mrigala. The sequence continues at coordinate 16,269,458 of CM070010.1, read as the reverse complement.
GTGTGGGATTTATAGCCACACTGAAATCAATAACAGATAATTTACCTCAGATCTTGAAAATAAATATAAGAAAACATACGTTAAAACTGCAAACTCAATGCGAACGAACAAGTGTTTTCCATGACAAAGATGGTATCAGTTGTAGTTTTAAAGGAGTAGTTGACTTCCTCCATAAAAATTTACAGAATGTATTCACCCCCTTGTCATCCAAGATGTTTATGTCTTTCTTTCTTCAGTTATAAAGAAATTATGTGCTTTGAGGAAAACATTTCACAATTTCTCTCCATATAATGGACTTCTATGGTGCCCCAGAGTTTGAACTTCCAAAATGCAGTTTAAATGCAGCTTCAAAAGTCTCTAAACGATCCCAGCCGAGGAAGAAGGGTCTTATCTAGTAAAACAACTGCTTAGTTATTTAAAAACAAACAAACAAAAAAAAAAACATCAATTTAACATCAATTTAACATCATCTTTTCTAGCTCTGCATGAACTCGTCCTACATTGCTTTTTACCTTTTTTTGTAAAGGGCATTTGATGACCATTGCATGTTCACTTTGTAAACATTGGGTCGGTACTTCTGCAGCGATATAGGACGATTTTGAAATTGGAGGAGAAAATGAGACGGGACTTTTTCAATATACCCTAACTGTCATGAACCGGAATAAACAGAGTTCACGCAGAGCTAGACAAGACATGCATTTGAGGTTAAAAAGTATATACATTGTATTTATTTTTATTTTTTATTTTTTTTACAAAATAACTGATCGTTTTTCTAGATAAGACCCTTTTTCCTCGACTGGGATCATTTAGAGCCCTTTGAACCTGCGTTTAAACTGCATTTTGAAAGTTCAAAATCAGGGGCACCATAGAAGTCCATTACACAGCGAGAAATCCTGAAATGTTTTCCTTCAAAAAACAATTTCTTTACGACTGAAGAAAGAAAGACATGAACATCATGAGACATGACAAGGGGGGTAAGTACATTATCTGTAAATTTTTGTTCTGGAAGTGAAATATTCCTTTAACAACGCTAAAAAAAAGATTAATATTTATGAATATAATACTGAATAATAATGAATATAAACTCCCATTTCTTTGGGAGTGCAGTGCGCATCCGTGCTTCTGAATGGCTGTGATATTTCAGTGATTCTATCGTCACATCTAGTGTGGAGAGTCAAATCGCTTGTCACTGGAATCCTGACGTGAGGACACTGTGTTAGGGGGTCTGTTAAAACTCAATGGGATCAGGGGAGGCGAGAAACAGACTCCCACTGTAAAATTGTCTGCTGGTGTCACTGTTAGACAAAGTTTCTTTAGAAAAACAACTGATTTATATACTTTTTTTAATGATATATTGACATTTTTTAAATGTTTGTACTACAAATTTTTTACTGATCCAATATTTTGAGGAGGCACTGCCTCCCTTGCCTCCTGTGAGGAAATGACCCTCATTTATAGCATAAATTACATTGCAAAAAAAATTCTGAACAACTTGTGTTTGAACAAGCATGTGTTTGCATTTGCCACTAGGCTTAAGTATCCAAATGTACTGTATATTAAAGCAGATTCTGTTAAACTGGGGCACAAATGAAGATCTGCAACTTTGTCTACATTTTGCATACACTGTCAGATTGTAATATGAATTCTAAATTATAAAAGCCCCAAAAAAGAGCAATTTAAGGCATAAATGTTTGATGGGGCATTGAAGTATTTGAAGGATCTGTCCCTGAAGACACTGTGACTGTGCTCAGCGAATCAGAGAGATTGAGCAGAGGTGGAAGGCAATAAACAATGATATCAGATTCAGCACAACGCTCTTGCACTGAGGGTTAAGATATGCAGAACAAAGAGATGTGGACAAAGAGAATAAAAGGATGAGGTGGAGTGTCTGTGAAAAGAGAAGAAAGCCGAAGGTGCAGGGAATACAAAGATGAGAGAAAAGGCCTGTTGTGTGAGAAATGTTCAATCACATGACCACCTGCATATTTTCTCTTGCTGGCCGGGAGCTTTCCGCCCGGGGCACAAAAACAGCAAAGCATGCTGGGTACTGCATCATTCAAGCTACTTTTAACATTATTTTCTTTGCAAAAATGCATTTATTCTGGATTTACAGGGAGGAATTGTTTTCCACGTGTACGGCATTTTGACTGATGGATTCAGTGCTGGCTTTTGAAAGCGCATGCAGTATTTTAAACACAATTCAGAACATTTATCAGTCAGCGCCTTTCTAAAAAGACGCTCCACTCAGGAGATGCTGTGCTACATCTAGATTAGACATCAGCCTCCCTGCAAGCAGTTACTCACGTTTCCATAGTCGATGTAGAACACGTGAACCTTTGCTGGAGATTCAATTTTCTCGACACGAGCTCTGTACCTATAGAAAGAAAGAGACAGAAGAAAGTGTCAGTTTCAGTCACTCATAAGAGGAGAAAAGAGTTGCAGCACTGGACATCTTCATGTTTTTTTTTTGTGCCTTTGCCACAAAATGGTGCTTTTTCTTCATGTAAATGACTGAAAGATGTCACACTGGGCACCTAAGATACCAGTACTGGGGTGTAAGTGACTTTCAATTTCATCTTATTGAAAACATTCACTTTCATAAAAAGCAAAATACTAGTTTAGTGCCCCTAACTGTACAGTAACAGGCAGATCTTTTATGGGTCAGAGGAGAGAGCTGATCTTGTATTCATAACCTCACGCTCTGAAAGCGTAAGAAGCCTCTCATATTCATAAAGAGCAGTTCAAAGCTCTGCATGACACCTCAAACACAAGAGGAAAAAGTCAAAGAAGAGCTTCCGTTCTCATCTAATCAAACTTAGACATTTGAACCCACTCGAGACCCCCTGCCCACTCCAGACCATCTACTTATGCTAAAACACCTCAATCATCCAAAAACCAGCACCTGATTCAGCTTTCAAAAAACGTCTTTCTGATTTGTGTCCACGCTCCCTGCGTTTCACAGACTTAATGAGCTCTTACACCACAGAATGACATCGTCCTGATGCATCGTGGGAAAACACGGCCTCCAGAGCCAAGTGGGATGTAGAGAAAGTGCCTGTTAGCAACATGACAACATGCTAAGAAGAAAGACCCACTTCTCTTTTCTTGCAAAGAAAAACTTGTAAGCAAGTAAAGGCGAAATTCTAGGACTATTGCTGGGTGGAGCTCAAATGAGTTTTTAAAAGAGCAAGGCGGCATCAACAAAAACACCAGCAGATGCTTGAGTAATGAGTCGCCCCACTGAGGACGCAGCCTGTTCAGAGTCTATATGAGGACAATAGAAGCTTCCAGACTCCCTGAAGGACAAAGGACTCATTAGAGCAGTCCAATGTCCTGCAATCTAGGGCAGATTACTCCAGTATAAAATGTAAGTAAATTGAGAAATACCCATAACCAACAGATGGTTCACTATAAAAGTATTTCAACAATGGATATGAGGTTAAAGCAATCCCTGTGAAGACAGCCTGCTTAGAAATGCGGCCTTTCTGCTTTTATCCCATTTCACCAGTCATCTTTCCTTCAAGTTAAATACACATGTCAGTGATACTAATAACATTCCAATATTACAGATTTTTTTCTTTCATTTTTAATTATTGTACAATTATTGTAAAATCTTTTATGCCATCTCAATTCTTTACATTGTTACAATGATGCCTAAATGCATTTGTAGCATTTAAAACTTTTAAATGGCTACTGAATATTTATTATGGAAGCCTGTTTCTGCATCTAATTATCAAATAAAAAAGTAATTGGGACTTTTCTCGCAAATGCAAGTTTATATCGCACAATTCTGACGTTTTTTTCTGAAGTATAAACTCGTAATTGTGTTATAAAGTCGGAATTGTAAGACATAAACTCACAATTACCTGTCATAAAGTCAGAATTGTGAGATATAAACTTGCAATTCTGAGAAAAAGTCAGAATTCCGAGATAAAAGAACTCTTTTTTTTCTCAGAATTGTAATATAAACTCACAATTGCGAGGACAAAGTCAGAAACATTTTTCTCACAATTGTGAGATTGTATCTTGCAATTCTGACTTTTTTTTCCCCTTGCAATTAAATTTTTTTCTCAGAATTGTGAGATATAAATTCCGTTGTGACTTAAATGAATGTAATAAAAAATGTAATAAAACGTAATAAAATATTATTACATTGACTTCTCAATATTGCGAGATACAAAGTCACAACTTTTTTTCTCAGAATTGCATGATATAAACTCACAATTGCAGGGAAAAAGTTGGAAATACAAGATAAAAACGTGCAATTCTGACTTTATAACTTGCAATTGCGAGTTTATATCTCGTAATTTTGACTATTTCTTGCAATTAAATTTTTCCTCAGAATTGTGAGATAAACTTGATATTGAGAGTTATAAAGTCCAATTTTGAGGGGAAAAAGACTGTTATATTCAGTTTACATCTCACAATTTTGATTTAATAACTCAATTGCGTGTTATGAAGTCAGAATTGTGAGATATAGTCACAACTTGTGATAAAAACATGCAATATACCCAATACATTTTTTTTCTTGCAATTATGAGTTTGTATCTCACAAATCTAACTTTTTTCTTGCAATTCTGACTTTTTTCCCCCAATTTTTCCAATTTTGAGGCGAAAAAATACATGTTCTCAGTTTATATCACAATTCTGACTTAACTCACAATTACGTTATAAAGTAAGAAGTGAGATAAAAAGTCAGAATTGTGAGGAAAAAGTCACAATTATGAGAGAGAAACAATTATGAGGAAAAAAAAAGTCAGAACTGCAAGATGTAAACTCGCAATTGCGAAAAAAAAGTCAGAATTGTGAGGAAAAAAAAAAGTCAGAATTGTGAGATAAAAACTCACAATTCCGAGAAAAGTCAGAATTGCGTATTTTTATCTCTCAGTTACATTTTTTTTATTCAGTGGTTGAAACAGGCTTCCATAATTTATTGATTATCAACAACAACTTAAAAACAATTATCAGCATATGCCAGAATTTCAATATGGGTCCGTTATTACTTGAAACATCAAATCATCTGCACACACTTGCCAAATCAGCAAGATGACTCATCTTTACTTCTCAAAACTTGACAAGAATGTCCTCCCCATCAGCTCTGACAAATATTTTATTACATTTATTTATTAAAACAAATTAATAAATAAAGAGGTCTTTGGTTGAAACCAGGAAACGCAGCTTTTATAGCAGATGCCATTAGATTTCAGGCTCTTACCATTCTCCGTCAGCAAACTTTGCGATGCAGAAATCCCCTCTGCGCGGGGAAAAGGATCCTTCCACCGGAGGCTGGGCGGCAATCTCTCCTCGCATGCTCTCCATCAGGCTCTCCAGCTTAGTACCTGCACAGATGAGGACGACAAAAAAAATTAACATTTCCATGCAATCAATCACACTTCTCAGGAAAGTTTCAGCCTTGCGTTCCTTGATTTGGCTCCGTGTTCGGAGAACGCCATTAATGACAGCGTGATTACACGATTTATACCATAACGGGATGATTTGAGAAGGAAGAGATGCATTGACTTGTGAATGACTGGCGTCTGCCAACATCATTTCTCCAACAATGAAGCCCTGATGGCTCTAGAGAGGAAATGCATAATATTTTCCACATTCAGCCAAACAGCGAATACTAAATTACATTAATTTGTTGACAACCAACCTCTATTGAGCTTTTGCAGAGGCTGGGGTCTGTTGCAAAGACGGAAATAAAATTAGATTAAGACCCACAAATCCTCACCGCTCTAGCGCTCTGCAGCCCGCTTGAGGGGGACGTGTGACCCAGGCAAGCTCTCAAATCAACCAAAGGCCAGTAAGGTTTTAATACATCAAAAAGGTTTGAAAGGCCTTTCTAATGAGAATGTCCACTACAGATATTTACTTTTTTTTTTTTTTTTTTTTTCAGCTGTACTCTTGCAGCTGTTCATTCATTTCTCCCAACAACAGAGCAATCAGTGTAATCGCTGAGGTGTGGGGTTTGCTGGGGTACGGAAATGTGACAAAATGGCCTCACAGTCAAGCATGAATAATGTTGGAGGAGCGCAAAGCGGAGGGAGGAAAGAAAAAAAAAAGAAAAAAAAGAGAGCAAGAGCTGTAATGTGCGACAAACACCAAACATCCCTCCAGGAAAGCTGTTAAAATAAACCAACTAATGGGCCTGTCTTAAGCTGCTCATTTTCACCCCCCCTCGTCCGACGTCATTGGGTTTTTATGATAACTGTTTGCTAGCATCAGAATATTTGCATGTATTAAATAAAAAGGCGAGGCTAAAGAGAAGAGAAAGTGTTTAAAATGTAGCGTAAATCTATATTCAACCAGCCTTAAGCCTGTATTTGGCTAATTAGCATGATGCCAACTCAAACAGAGCAGCGTTAACGTGCGAACGTATGTTTGTGTACGTGTAAGGGCGCAGGGGGTATTTAATGGCAGATATTCAAAAGGGGCGTGGCTTAAACGCTCTATTTAATTGGCTAACACACCAGCATCCAGCCTGCTAAACGGTTAATTAGCACATATGGGAAGACACGTGCGCGCACACACACACAAACCTCTCAGCTGATTCTCGCACAGTAGAGATATTAGCAGCGTTTTGAGGAGGCAGCAGTTTTTGAGAAGTTAAGGGGGGGGGGGGGGGGGGTGTGTGTGGCTGTGAGACTGTGGGTAGAGTAGCGTGTCAGATGACAGCTGAACGTGCAGCCTTGATTTATTAAACTAATTTAAAAAGTTTTGCATTTTCTTCCCAGGCAGCAGGGCAGCGAGACAGTGCTTCCCCGGCTTCGTTCATCCATGCCCCACTTCCAGCCCTGCGAGAGCTCGCTAAATAATAAATAAGGAGGGGGGTGTCCTCCGTACGCGTTATAAAGGTTTAATGGAGGCAGCGCATTTAACCCAATTAATCCAAGAAGCACTCAATTAGAACGCATAGACTGGGCAGAGAAAAAGTCTCTATTATAGACAATGGATGCTAATTAAAACGAATGCACTGGCTTATAATACGCGTCAAAAAATGAAAACTCTGCTGAAGGGATAATTCACTCAAAATGAACATTCAAATATTATTTAATTACCTCATGTCATTTTAAAACCATATGCTGTGTGAAACACTAAAGGAGAATCTTAGAAAAACCCTACTCTGTAGCTCTGAAATCAAAAATGGCTTCAGACATCAGGTTTCACGCTTCAAACACGACAACTATAGGGATCTATAGAATTATTTTGTTTTTCCAGATACCTTTTTTTTTTTCCGTTTAAATTTTTCTGGGTTCCGTTTTTCCCCCTTTTTAATTTTTCTAGAGTTTGTTTTAATGGCTAAATTAAATAAATAAGCATATCTAATTAATTGAAATCATGAAACTTACACAATTTAACAGCAATTTATTACATTTTTTTTTTTTTTTTTTTAACAAAAATGTAATTTTTAAGGCCCTATAAAATACGTTTTATTATTTGTTCTCAAATTCAGTTTTATTTTTGACCAAATTCTGTGTTTTTTATTCATTCTCTGGATTCCATTTTAATGGTTTCATTAAATTTTAATAATCAAACACATCTCTGATTTAATAAAAATGTATTATTAGTGACCCTGGACCACAAAACCAGTAGCAATAGGTATATTTGTAGCAATAGCCAAAAATACATTGTATAGGTCAAAATTATCAATTTTTCTTTTATGCCAAAAATTATTAGGATATTAAGTAAAGATCATGCTCCATGAAGATATTTTGTAAATTTCCTACCGTAAATATATCAAAACTTAATTTATGATTAGTAATATGCATTGCTAAGAACTTCAGTTGGACAATTTTAAAGGCGATCTTCTTGATATTTTAATTTTTTGCTCCCTCAGATACCAGATTTTCAAATATTGGCCAAATATTGTCCTGTCCTGCACAAACCATACACCAATGGAAAGCTTATTTATTCAGCTTTCAGATGATGTATAAATCTTAATTTCAAAAAACGGACTGGAAATATGACCAGGGTCAAAAGAAAAAAAAATGTGTTGTGTATTTACGTTTTTCTGGTAAACAAATTCAAAATATAAATATATTTTATTGTAAATATATTTTCTGATAAATATTCTTTTGAAAAATATATTTTAAAAATTATTTTATTATTAGCAGTAGTTGTATCATTACATTAAGCAATACATTTCTGTCACAATTTCTTCAAGTTAAACCAAACTTTTATTTTGATGGCTTGCTGTAAAGACCACTGTGTTTGTTTATGATGATCATTTTTCCTTAAAAGAAATGATAAAATGCTCATGAAGTGACTCTCAGAGCAGTTCTAGACATTATGTTTGTGATTTAAGTGTACTGGCCTACTTTTAATTTATTCATCAAAAATTTGGCAAATTCTGTGACATTCCGTGTTATACAGTAAATTCCATTTTCATGACTGAATTCCGCGATTCTGTCCGCGCTTTCCACATCAAGTAAAAATCATAGGGTCCTACATCTAATGATTACATTTATGCAAGATAGCAAATATGATAAAAAAAAATTACTTTAGACGGTACAGTTTTTAATGAATTAACCTTTGGTCTATTTGCCACACAAAACTATTATTTGACTTTAAAACATTTTGAATGAAGCACAAAAATAAAATTTCCTGCCAACTTTTAGTAGTACTGTGACGGCACAACAGTACAGTGGTGATCAATGATAGCAGCACCATAGTACTTAGATACATTTGGTATATACTTCAAAAGAACATGACACTACTATGTGGGGAGAAAAAACCAACACTGTTGTACTTCCGTGTTAACTGGAAACTTAAAACTCTCGGGGAGACTTTGTCGACTTAAAAATGAATTTCTATTAATGTGTTTTTGATCTAAAAGTATGCTAACAAGACCTGCAGTGGTCCATATGGTGTGGGTTCAGGTGTTCATCCCTGCTTAGATTCCCTGTATGCTTCATTACATCCTCCTTGGCTGATATACTGGAGGATATAATGAAGGATTCAGCTTTAATTATGGCGGGGTCAGGTTCTCTAGCGCCTACTGTAAATCTGCAACACTTCCCTGACTGTGTACGTGTGTGTGTGAAAGAGAGAGAGCGTTTTCATCTCAGTGCATCGTGCTTTGCACACAGCTAGCTCCCGGTCAGTGTGTAATGTTAATTAGCACAAGCAGAACATGTCTACGGATTTGGATTCACCTCCTGCTCCGATGAGGGACGAGTGAGAGTTATAGAGGACATGAGGTGGAAGCTTACAGATGAGCCTGAGAGAGTCCACTATGAGATGAAACGTTCCCTATTCAGGTAACACAGTGAGCAGGATCTTCAAGGACTCTTAGTTAATGTAAATGTTTAATCTCCGAAAGTCAAAGGTTCCCTGCATGAAAAAATGCCTTGCTCGTTCACACACACTAGGGTTATCTTTTTGCATTTGAAATTACTTTTCTCCATCTCAGTTCCTCTATATGTGTATGATTTGCTCCTCACATATGACACACCGTCTTGACATTACAAGCTATGAGGGATGAGTGCTGCCTATATGCACATGGCATAGCTGCATAGAGCACTATAAATAACCCACACCTGCGTTTATTTGCATTGGAAAGATGAATCTACCGGTATCGCATCCGGTTGGGTCAAGCACTTGCACGCCTACCTCACGTTTCCCACAATGCAACCAAGAGGGATCAACCTCTCACTCTGAGCGTTTTACACCATTTGAAAACAACAGCTGGAGAAAGAGAGAGAGAAAGAGAGGAAAAACCCACAGAGAAAAATGGTGGATCCCACAGAGCCAGGAGAGCATTTTAACAAATACCATGTTCATTGCTTCCCTATAGCCCATAATTAATTGTGTTTACTAAGGAGAACTTCACTATTATTATGGCTCATTCTGAGGGTTAGGAATTTGAGATGAATAACTCATTCTACATGGTTCATACTGCATACTTGTGGCTTGTTGATGAAAGGTGTGCATTTACGATTTCGTCTGGCAGATGAACAAAGGTGAAAAAAATCCCATTGACTTATGCTTGTGCGAGAGACGCAATATCATGTGGTCACGACAATATAGCCGCCCAATTTGCATCATTCACATTGCCCAGCTTCTTCACTGAAAAGTTCTTTGCTGATTGGCTTGCGCTACATGATAATGCACGGTCACAGCAATCACGTCGCCCAATTTGCATAATTCGTAATGCCTGGCGCGTCAGATTCCTAGCTGATTGGCTTGCCAGACAACATATCAAGCTAATTTTCCACTCAAATTAAATCACAGCAATTTGCGCCATTCTTGTTTCCCGGTGCGTCAAAATGTTCTTTGCTGATTGGCTTGCGCGACAATGTGTCATGCGAATTTTCCAATCGAGCTTAAATTTTTCAACTTGCATGTAAGACACTATATCGCACAATTCGCGTTGCCCGGCACGTCAATAAGTTCTTTACTGATTGGTTTGCACTACAACACATCATGCAAATCTTCCGCTTGAGCTGAAATTTTATAACTTGCGCAAAAGGCACAATATCGCATGGTCATGGCAACTGCGTCACAAAATTTGCGCCATTCACGTCGCCTGGCGTGTCAATATATTCTTCGAATTTGCATCATTCGCGTTGCGCCGATATGTTCTTCGCTGATTGGCTTGTGCAACATTGCGTTGTGTGAATTTTCTGCTCGAGTTGAAATTTTATAACTTGCGCAGAAGGCATGATATTGCACGGTCATGGAAACTGTGTCGCCCAATTTGCGACATTCACATCACCCGGTGCATGAATATGTTCTTCGTTGATTGACTTGCATGACAACGTGTCATACGAATTTTCCACTCATGCGGCTAGACTCATGCTGGGAGATGCAATATCATGCGGTCATGGCAATATCTTCACCCAATTTGCACCATTTACATTGCCTGGCGTGTCAATATGTTCTTCTCTGTTTTACAACTTGCGTGGAAGACACAATATTGCATGGTCACGGCAATATAGTCGCCCAATTTGGGCTATTCACGTTGCCCGGCACGTCAGTATGTTCTTCGCTGATTGGCTTGTGTGACGATGTTATACGAATTTTCCACTCAAATTGAAACTTTTCAACTTGCGCAGGAGACGCGATATTGTGCGGTCATGGCAATAGCGATTTTTCAACTTGTGTGGAAGACAATATCGCACGTTAAATTTGTGCCATTTGCGTCACCCAGCGTCTTTGCGTTGATTTTGTATGTAATCTACTTGCACAAATAATTTAAATTACTTTTGTTGTGCACACACCATGACACTAAAAAAGAGGGGCATTTATATCTACAAACTGGAATATCAGAGACAGGGGACACCTATTAACTAGACCACCCTAGCAACAACCTAGAAATGCCTGAGGAAGTAGCCCAACAGCCACATAGTATACTAAAGAACACCTTAGCGACTTCACAGAAATGCCCTGTGTAAATGTATTTAAATGTGCTGCTGTGGCTGTAGCTGAGAGCAAATATGCAAATGCACAGAGAAGAGTGATTAGGCTTAATATCAATGTTACTGCGATATTATTCCATGAAACGATTCCCAGAGGGAACAAGACTAAAGAAATGAGACAATACTAATACTGATGTCTGCAAATCACCACATTAAACAGAAATTTAGCAACCACTCTCGTGCATAAATACTGCATGTGGGTGAATCTTGCAAAATCTGCAAACAGTCATAATTCAAACCCAACTCAAGGAGAAAAAAAAAGAAAAAAAAAAAAAAAGGACATTATATTTTGCATAAATAAAATGAAGCCTATTAATAAGACCATTAAGACTTCTTGTACTGAGATATTTTTTCTTCCCAAATTCTCATTACTGTTCAGAGAAAAAAGAAATAAAAATCTCATTGTATTATTGCACTGAGAAAAACAAAAACAACAACAACAATGTATTTAGATAAAAATACTATATTACAGTAAATCACTTGGGAGTAATAAGAATCTGAATCTGAACACAATCACAATAATTATTTGAGAAATTGTACTTAAAATATTCATGCAAAAAAATCTTAATGGTCCTAAAATGGCTTCATTTTCTTTGAGCTAATTTATTTGTATTTATTTTTTTATTTTACGACCTGCACATATCTATAAAAGCCTGTTTCTTCTACTGAATAACAAATAAAAAAGATTGTGACTTTTTCATCTCACAATTTTTTTCAGTTCTGAAAACCTCATAATTCTGACTTTTCACAGAATTGCATGACAAACGTTCAATTGCTTCAATTGCGATCTATTTTTTTTATTCTGATAGTGGATATAATCAGTTTAATTATTTCTGTTTGACCACAAGTTTAAGTAACGCCACCCGCAAAGAAAAGTATTTAAAAAAAAAAAAAAAAAAAAAAAGAAAAAAAAAAAAAACACACACACACTCGCCAATGATCACCCCTTCTCTCAAAGCCATTTGCAGTAATGTCTTTATCTCTTTCAAACAGTGATGTTCATTCCCGCTTTTCCTTCCACTCCAGGTAAAAGAGACAGCCCACGCCGAGCTTAAGGACAAAGCCACATTTCACACTGACACCGGGGCGGCACGTGGTGACGTGGGCTGGCCCACTTGCCCGCTCGTCTCATTAAACATTCATTGGCGGGCGGACGGGGTCCGTTCTGCAAGGATAAGGGTAGTATTAAAGAATTTCACCTCTCCTCCCGGCACTCGTGATTGACTCTGAGCGGGAGACGGGGCGGACGAACCCCAGTGGGGGTGGAAAAGAGGAGAAAAGCAGAAGGAACGACCTCAACCAGAAAATATTCACCCGCTGCATATCTACAGGCTCCTCCAGCTGCTTATGCGGTTACAGTACGGAAAACAAACAGAAATGGAGAGACTGATATATAACAAACACATGAACATACACATGGACACAGGGATACAGACACAAAACAATCCCTGGGTTGTGCAAAATGTGGCTCGTTTTGGTGTAGAGAAGGCACAGCGGTGTCACAGCAATCAGTGCCCGGTGCTAAATTACAGTTCTGTGATTTCAAAGCCATTGTGAAGGGAGGGCAGGGGCAGCATCTGTGTCTTTTGCCTCTCATCGCACAGGCTGTGGGTGAGACCCTGACTCTGTGTTTTGATTGCAAGTTTCCAAATATACCCATAGAGCCCTGCTGCGCTCCAGGCTAGGAGGCGTGCAAAGCACCTTTTTGGTTTCTGCTTCGTTAAAAGTGGTCATGGTAAAGAGGCAATTTGGTTACCTGCTTCGTAATCTCAAAGCTTCAATAATGCTTCATAAAGCCAAAAGACTTTGAGAAAACCAGACTGTGAAAGCTACATTTACTGCAATTATACCATTTGTTATGGTGAGAATATAGGAGCAGAAAATTCTCCCTCCAGCTCAAAGTGCTCTGTAATCACTTCTCTTCAACTCCAGCTGAAATCTTGGGCCATTATACAAAAAAAAAGTAGTACATATATATATATATAGATAGATAGATAGATAACATTTAATCATTTTAAATGATGCATGTATCATACAAAACAATTATAAATATTTTCTAATAAATATCAGTAATTAACATTTGATGAAACCAAAATAAATTAATAATAATAATAATAATAATAATAATAAACAACAACAACAACGATAATGCATGCATTATTATACAAAACAAAATAAAGTAAACATTATTTCTTAATGAAAATCACTACTAAAGTCATGAACATTACACACACAATTAGGTAAATAATCTTTAAATAATAATAATAATAATAATAATAATAATAATAATAATAATAATAATAAACATTATTTCCTAGTGGATATTATTACTAATTAACACTAAGTAACTAAGCAACTAACTAACCAACCAACTAAATAATGCATGTAGTATACAACAAAATAAACATTTCCTAATGAATATTATTACTAATTAACCTTTATTATTATTATTATTATTATTATTATTATTATTATTATTATTATTAACACATTATTTCCTAGTGAATATTTACATTACATTAACATTCAAATAAAAAATAAAATAAATGTAAATAATGCATGTATTATTATACAAAACAAAATAAAAAACATTTTCTAGTGAATATTATTACAAATTAACCTTCAGTAATAATAATAATAATAATAATAATAATAATAACAACAACAACAACAACAACAACAACAACAACAACAACAACAACAACAACAACTACTAACTAACTAAATAGATAATGCATGTATTATTATACAAAACAGAATAAAAACATTATTTACTAATGAATATTCCTACTAATTGACATCTGAGGACTAAAAAAACTGAATTAAAGTCAGGAACATTACCGACACAGACAGACAGACCGACAGACAGACAGACAGACAGACAGATAGATAGATAATGTATTATACTAACTAACTAACTAACTAACTAACTAAATAAATAAATAAATAAATAAATAAACAAATATATCTATTTTTACACGAAACAAAAAAATAAACGTTATCTCCTAATGAATACTATTACTAATAATATTAATATTAAAATTATATTAATATTATTAAAATGATATTAATATTATTAATATTATGAATTAATATTTAAAAAGGGAAGAAAAAAAAAAAAAAAAACTAAACTAAATTTGAAATCAAAGTCAGGAACATTACATACAGGATTACCTAAAGCCTCAGTACAGGGTTTTCTCCCTGACAAACAGGAGATGTTCAGACTACACTCGAGTGCTAATCAAGAGTGCTTCACACTGCAGCTCGCACCTCCACGCCTACAGACTCCCCTCCAGTGCTGAAATCAATACAAAGTACCAGCGTTCGCCCCCCTCCACCCCCCTTTAATTAAATCAATATCAAAGCATCGTTTCCAGTCACTCCACTTGGGAAGCGCAACCAATGAAAAAGCAGGATGGCTTTGCAGAGGACCAACAGCAAGGTGTAAAATGGATGCAGAAGGTTGTCCAGTGGTGAATGTTTATGGGAACAGTGAGTACAAATTAAGGAGAAGCTGAAAAAAATACATTTCCCCCGCTAGGCGAGTGGGCTGGCCTGCATTAGGTGTAAAACAGCTGTTGTGTGTAGGGGTGAGCGGTGCTGGATGTGTATAAACTGGCACCTGGTAAGGGAAGCACTCGAGTCATTAAGATGTGTGCCAGAGACGGCCCCTCTACCCTCACTGGCCAAACTAATACCACCACTGCCCAAGACACTCATGAACCTGAATTATCAAACAGATGTACAGTATCTCACAGTCTCTGCTGGTTACAGGAAAGAAATTAACCAGATTGGTGGGGTGGACCAGTAGTAATTCAAGGAAATAAGACCAAAGCTTTAAAAAAAAAAAAAAAAAAAAAATACCAAAACACAACAATAATATCATAACATTTGGGAGGATTTGTAAAATACATAACATTTGCATAAAAATATAAATATAAAAATAAAACAGAAACAATCTACAGTACTATTTTAATGTTATACAGTGATTAGAATGAATTAAATTAAAATATATAAATACAATACTATTTTAACGTTATAGATAATTTACATAAAAATGTATTAATTTAGGGCAGACAAAATACAATTATATTTAATTGTTATACAGTAATTAAGAAAATTAAAAACATAAAATGTAAATTAAATGTATATAAAACTCCACAAATCGTTTTAGTTTATGCAAAGACTAAATTAAAAAAAATATATGAAATGTATATAAAAATATATAATATAAATAATATACAAATAAAAATGTAAGCATAAATGTTATACAGTAATTTAAAAAATATATATATATATATATAAAATTTATATAAAAATGTATTAATTTCGGGCAAAAATAACTACAGTATTTAACTGTTATACAGTCATTAAGAAAATTAAAACATAACATTTATATAAAAATATAAAAATAAAAATAGGGCAGGAAGAATCTACATTACTATTTTAATTTTGTACAGCAATTAAAATTAATTAAATTAAAATATTAATACAATACTATTTTAATGTTATGCAAAGTTTATATAAAAATATATTAATTTAGGGCAGAAAAAAAAACTACAATATTTAATTGTTTTACAGCAATTAAGAAAAATAAAAACAAAATGTTTATTATATTTATATAAAATCCACAAATCTGTTTAGCTTATAGTGTAACAAAGAAGACTAAATTATTATTTTTTTTTAAATATATAAAATGTATATAAAATATATAAATAATATACAAATAAAAATGTAAGCATAAACATTATACAGTAATTCATAAAATAAATGAAATATTAAAATCTAAAAAAAAAATAGGGCAGAACTATCTATAGTACTATTTTAATGTTATACAGTAATTAAAAACAATTAAATTAAAATATAAATACAATTTTTTTGTACAATTTTTTTTTTTACAATTACTATTTTGATGTTGTATAAAATGTATTGATTTAGGCTGGAAAGAATGTACAATAATATTTAATTGTTATACAGAAATGAAGAAAATTAAAACTACAAAATGTACAATTTTAATGTTACACAGCAATTTAAAAAACAAATACAAAAAAAGCAAAACAAAACAAAAAACAATTAATAAAAACATATCAGTATTAAATTTAGTAAAGGGCAGAGAGGAAAAAAAAAAAAAAAAAAAAAAGTTTCCATTAGTTTTTTTAGTAGTCAAATTCTTATATGTTCCAGGTTTTTCATGACAGTACTAGACCGTATCAAGCGCAGGGAAAAATAAAAAAATCAAATAAAAATAAAAACAGGAGCCAAGCCTGACATACATAATTACACTCACTGCAAATTGACACATAATTATACCCCCAAATATCTACGCAAGGTGACAAACCAATCTCTGTTATGAATTAGTTTCCACCAGCTGAAGACAAACAGCAGCTAATGTGCCTGTTGCAGACGTGTTTGCTGACGCTAATGCCCAAACTAATCTGTCAGTGCGGGTAACCGAAAGTGTTCATTACTTTACCGAGGTTTCAGTTACACAACTACGCAGCACCCCCGCCCTAGAGAGAAATTACACACGGCCTCTGGAGATACACACAGACGTTCCTTTGCCCAAGGAATTCCGTTTCACTACTGATCCCACACTTTGAGTAATTAAATCTAACTAATTAAAGAACACAGAGAAAAGGAAAAGAATTGATAGAGACAGAGAGAGAGTGAGCGCCAGCTTTTCCCTGCTCTGCATGGGGTGCTGGAAACCGGAGATGTTATCAGGGCGATTTGTGGGTGTTTAGAGTCTTTTAAATGAAGTCGTGAGCTGAGATCATCACAGCGCCGGGCTGTGCTTTAACCGCAGACTGCGCACTGCTCATAAGAGATGGCAGCTTCAGCCCTGTGATACCACAAAATCAATCAGAGCTGTTTATTTTCACTCGACACGACTCTGTATAACAGCCCGAGTTTGAAAAATAACTATGCAGAGGTTACAAACGTGTTCAGATTTTTGATCAGATCTTGATTTGATCTGTTATTTACACTGACAAAAAAAACAGTGGCTAAACGCATGTTGCAGGTGTGTGACTGGATTGAATTACAGTGTGACACAAGCTGAAATATTCCATACGTCTCTTCAGAGCTGGTTTAAAGTCGTCGGAAAACGTGGATCAAGAGTTGCACGGCTCTCTCCTGAAGCTCGTTTTGATTGATGTATGCACTACCAGTTTCATGATAAAAACAGTGAATCTGTAAAATTACAATCATGATCATTCTGTTCCATCTAAGCTCATTAACGTGACTTCTGTTATCTACGATTTACCGGTGGACATTTGTCAATTTTGGGTTACCGTCTCTATCACGGTTACACGCTAACGTTATGACGCTGTACTATGTGGTCACAAAAACGTATCGTTAGCGTGCGTTTTTAAGCTTTGCGGTTTAAATTTTAAGCCTTTGCAATGCAATCAGCAGCGAAAGAAAACTTATTTTGCTATATGCGCACACAGATACAGTTGAAGTCAAAAGTTTACATACACCTTGCAGAATCTGCAAGATGTTAATTATTTAACCAAAATAAGAGGAATCATACAAAATGCATGTTATTTATTATGTAGTACTGACCTGATATACTCATATGCATCTATTACAGAAGGTTGAAACGCTCACTGATGCTCCAGAAGGAAAAACAACGCATTAAGAGCCTGGGGGTGAAAACTTTTGAAAACAATGAAGGTGTGTATATTTTTCTTCTTTTGCCTAAACATCATATTTTTTTTCCATTTCGTACTGCCCTTTAGAAGCTATAGAAGATACATGTTTCCCAGAAGACAACATGAGTTAAATTTACCTTGATTTTTAAATTCTAAAAGTTTTCACCCCCTGGCTCTGCAGTGTTTTTCCTTCTGTAGCATCAGTGAGCGTTTGAAACTTCTGTAATAGTTGCATATAAGTCCCTCAGAGTGAAAAGATGGATCGCAAAATCATACAGTCATTGTTGGAAAGGGTTCATATATCTAAAATATATATTATTTCTTATTTGTTCTAATACACTTATTTTACTTTAATGCCTATTGCTTTTGATTTTTCTTATTTTTTTCATATTTTTATTTAAATCGCTGACGTTTTTTTTGTTACACTGACACTGGTGAATTATGAATGTTCTATAGTACCAAAAATTTTGATAAAGACATTATTTAAAGCAAAAATAATTATATTGCAATGTATATCGTTACTGTGAAATAAAATGATTTCATATCATGATTTTGGTCATATCGCCCACCCCTACAGTCAAACAAAATTTATTCAGACACCTTCAAGATTTTTAACATTATTTCACAGTTTATTCACTATAGTTTCGAAAATGGTAATAAAATATGACAAGAACTCAGAGTTGAACTGTGTCAGAACAAATTCATCTTGATGATGTCAGATAACTTTGATAGAAAGGTAACGGATTAGAAATCAACCAAAAATTCAGACAACTGTTAGCATGACAATATTTACACAGCTATCAACACTTTGTTGACCAATTACTAAGCAAAGCTTAATTTTGTTCAGTCCGTTGTGTAAAAAGATCGCATTAGCAATTAAAGAAAAAACACTTAAGCAAAATTTGGTCAAAGTGTCAGAATAATTTTTGGTCGCAAATTTTTTCAGTTTTACTGGTAGTCCACTGCATGAAGAATTTTTGGGTATAATGTGTCACAGTTTACTTGATTTTGCTATCCTCACTTACATACATGAACTACAGTTTCCTGCACCTGCTAGTAAAAAAAAAAAAAAAAAAAAAAAAAAAAAAAAATATCTGGTGTCTGAATAATTTTCGGTTTGACTATGTCATTTTTTTTTTTAATGTTGAAACGAATAAATACGTTTTATATATATATATATATATATATATATAAAATACTTTTTTATATGTAATATACATTTCACACATAATTCTCAAACACACACACATAAAGCTTTATAAGTGCGTTATACTTGAATGTGAATAGTCTTTTCATACTTATTCATAAATCAGCCCCACTAATGAACTCCTGCCATCCACACTGTAATTTCATCTGATCTCACAGTGATGACTTTTATCTTTTAATATTATTTGAGTTTTTGAAATTCAAATGATACGAAACTCCAATACTCCTTTCTGCAAGACCACCATAAAGGAAGAAAGTGGAATTATTAGATGCAAAATTTGTAGACATAAAAAGTTATGTCACAATCAAAAGGCTCGTCTTCAAAGTGTTTATGAAAATCGTGCCCGCCCTGTTCGAATTTTCCCGTCTTTCTGAAGTTTCTGCGAGAAACCGGTAATGAAACTGCAAAGCGACTGGCTTGTAGGTTTTTATAGGGCTCTGCTTTGAAGTGCTCTACAAGGAATGAGACCTCCTTAACGCAGTTTGGAGAGAGTGTGAGAGAGAGAGAGAAAGAGGAATGACTTTCAGCTGAAAATAACAATCCTGTTTCTCTAACGAGCACATCTCTCTCTCTCCATCTCCATTTCCAATCCTCTCAGTGGAAAACATTGGCCAATTAAACAAGGGAAAAGATGCACACTTGCTGGTTCATCTGACAAAAAAAAACCCTTAAAAAAGCAACACAACAAAAAAAAAGCCAAAACAGTGCAAAGCTGAAAACATACTGCATATTCAGCTCAGCGTTTTCCCGTCTTATCTTCTCGCACTACTTCCTGTTTTTCAATCTCGCGTCTCCCTCCGTTTTTGCACTGTATTTGCTGTGACCTGCTTTCCTCCTGCAGCTAACCAGATAACCTGAATAATTACCTCACAAAGAGCTGAGTGAGTGTGTATGTGTGTGACTTGCTGCTGGTATTCATTGGTGTGATGGTTACTAGACGCGGCACAGCCGTCTTCACTTCATCTCAGGGCAACCTGCAGGGGTCAAAGGTCGTCTGAGGGACTAAAGTGATAAATTGAGGGTGGCCAGAATCTCACCCTTTTCTCTAACGCTGTTTTTAAACATGTTTCGACACCTGCAGGAGTTATTTGAAGCCGAACGGCACTCTAAAAGCGATAGGATTGTCACGCTCCTGGCAATGCAAGCCTCAGATTTATTCTAAATTCATGCAAATTAATTAATTTGCGCATTAAGACGCATTAACAGACAACGGAAGTCAATTTTACGGTCCAACCAATGAAGTCTGCCACTGGAACATGTAGCAAGACCCTAATTATGTAACAAACAACAGTGCTTGTGCATAATTAGGATCTTTCTTCTAGTCCAATTGTGTGCGTGTTCATGTATACACAAGGTTATGTGAAAACATGAATGAGAGTGTTTGTTCACTAAAACAGCTCCTTGAATCTCAGAACGGCTGCCCTATCATAGACTAGGTCACTACCAAGGGCAATTTAAATGTCATGTTTAATGACTAGTTGCTATCACGCTGAGCAGAGAGATCACTCAGGGCATTTAGAGGGCAATACACACAACCTGCAATGTTTCCTAGCTGGAATTTGCTGGAGCGGCTACATTTAATAATCATCATATCTGAAGTCTGAAGAAAGCCCTTCAGGTATGATGTCATAATCATGCCTGGTTGAATGTGGAGTTGGATTAGATGGCCATTAGTGTAAAACCCTGAGAGTTCGTCATCTAAACATAACGAAGGAAGCCAATTTAAATTATGTGATTCAGAAGGCTTTTTGCTGCTGACTGTTTAATCTAAGTAGAGTGCCATCCGGTAACATTCCCATTCACAATTGCAGAATGTGACTTGCATTGTGCTATCTTTGCTCTGTTTTTCTTCATTCAATTTAAACAAATCAAGTGCGTTTCTATCAGGGGAGTTTCCTCTGAGGAGGCAAGGGAGGCAGAGCCTCCTCAAAATATTGGATGAGAAAAAAAAAAATTCATAGTAGAAAAATAAAATGTCTTTGTAAAGAAACACTGTCCATGATTGTGAGATCCATCTTTTCACACTGAGGACAAATGAGGGACTCATATGCAACTATTACAGAAGGTTCAAAGGCTCACTGATGCTTCAGAAGGCAAAATGATGCATTAAGAGCCAGGGGTGAAAACTTTTAAACAGAATGAAGCAGCATGCATTTTTCTTATTTTGCCTAAATATCATATTTTATTCATTTTCATTGCCCTTCAAAAGCTACAGAAGATACTTACATGTTTCCCAGAAGACAAAATAAGTTAAATTTAACCTGATCTTCAAATTTCAAAAGTTTTCACCCCCCAGCTCTGTCTCCTTCTGAAGCATCAGTGAGCATTTGAACCTTCTGTAATAGTTGCATATGAGTCCCTCAGTTGCCCTCAGTGTCAAAAGATGGATCTCAAAATCATACAGTCATTGTTGGAAGAGTTCACATACAAAAAAATGCTGAAAAACCAAAGAATTTGTGGGACCTGAAGGATTTTTCTGAAGAACAGTGGACATTTTAACTGTTCAGGACAAACAAGGGACTCATGAACAACTATCATTAAACAAAACAAAACAAAACAAAACAAACAAACAAACAAAAAAATAAATTGCGGATCATTCAGGTAACAACACTCAATCAAGTATATGTAAACTTTTGAACAGGGTCATTTTTATAAATTCAACTACTATTTTCTCTTGGATTATATGGAAACATCTTCTATGTGAAATGTCTTATTCAGGTCAGTACTAAAAAAAATAACATGTATTTTGTATTAACCCTCTTATTTTGGTAAAATAATTAACATTTTGCAGATTCTGCAAGGCGTTTGTAAACTTTTGACCTCAACTGTATATTGTTTAAATTGTTACTAAATTGTGATTATTTTGGAATAAATGTATATTGCTTAAAAGTATATATATTATATGTGACCCTGGATCACAAAACCAGTCATGGGGTCATTTTTTTCAAAATTGAGATTTAAACATAATCTGAAAGCTGAATAAACAAGCTTTCCATTGATGTATGGCTTGTTAGGATAGGACAATATTTGGTCAAGATACTATTTTGAAATCTGCAAGTGCAAAAAATTCATAATATTGAGAAAGTGGTCCAAATAAAGTTCTTAATGTATATTACTTATCAAAAATTAAGTTTTCATATATTTACAGTAGGAATTTTACAAAATATCTTCATGGAACATGATCTTTACTTAATTTCCTAATGATTTTTGCCATAAAACAAAAATCAATAATTTTGACCCATACAATGTATTTTTGGCTATTGCTACAAATATATCCCAGCGACTTAAGACTGGTTTTGTGGTCCAGAGTCACATATAAAATATATATATACACTTATATATTTAAATGAAAACATTTTGGAAAAACTATGTCACACAATTGAAATATTTGCATTTTTACAGCCATTTTAGAATGGCTGTCAATGGAGAAAGACACCTGTAGTTACAGAATGTACCAGCAGGGACTAACTGGACCACGTTTGCATGGACGCCAAAGTTTTTCCATTGCTTTTAGGAATGAGGGCAGCACTCACCGGTTTCCACATCCTGTGCGTAGAAGTGCAGTCCATCTGTGATCTCGGTGACATAGACGGCTCTGTATTTCGCCACACGTTCCTTCTCCTCTGTGAACTGAGCCACCTCTTCTTTTGGTTTCTCTTCATAATTTGCCCAGAGCTGTTGATAAACACACATTTTCCAGTTTTAAAAGAAGATCTAAAATTACCAATACACCACAACCACACTGCAACCCATTTTACTTAGCTTATTAGGTAAATGGGGTTAATTTTGATTTCATGTTCACTTAAACCTATTAACACCTCAGACCGAACAAGATCCGAGCGGTTTAATCCACTGGCATCAGCGCGAGCACTGCATTTGTTGATAATCCTTTCACATTCACATGATAGGTCGGTAACCTATTTACCCACCCATGAGAAGGTCACAATGACCTCTGCACTTCACGGATGATAGGCGGTATTGGCTAGATTTGAGCAACGCCGCAAGAGACCGAGGGCAGGGAATCACGAAGCAAACACCAGCTCATTAAGACTTGTGGTTGCAAATGATGAATTTAAGTGTGGATTTCAGCAAAGTAGTTCTACTTCATCAATGCTTTATGAAATGTCAAGAAAAGAGCCCCTGCGTGCAGTCAAAGCAAGCAGTTTGTTTTGCTTACTAAGCGCTGAAGGTTGAGTCTATTACGAAATACAAACACGACAAATTAACAGGCTCTTACGCAACGGCCCCTTATTTCAATTCGGAGGCTTTATTAGCAAATGATGTTCATCAGCTATTGAAGTTTTCCCCGTTATTCCATGAATTTTTTTCTTTCCCGGAGAGCAGGAGGCTGCTAATTACAAACCAGACTTTTATATGCGCTTCCTCACGGTGCTGGTTTTAGCTAATTATGTCCACCAGGACGGCAAGGCCGACATTTACAGGCCAATTCCGCCACCAGACCGTGAATTAACATATATGCATGTAAATATACAGCTGGTGACATGCAGTAAGCCTTGAAAACTCAGGCACCAAATGATAAACTACAGGGTCAAACTACCCAATTACATCTGATTATTTCCCTCGAGGCGTGACAAAAACAAGGGAACATAGAGGAAAATGATTCCTTGGGGAAAACAGCAGGGTTAATGAAGCTTTAAACACACCATGCTCTGCCAGCCACTCCACAGCAAGAGCGCTAGTCTAACCCCACTACCCACAATGCCCTGGCACAGTAACACGAAGTTATAATCAAACCTGGAGGACCAATCGCAGGCACCCAGATTTGAATGTCAACACTCGTTACAGTGCCGACTGTCACAATGTCATTTTTGGCATCGCTGGTCAGCGTGGACCCCGCGTTTCCTGCGGCCACGTGACCTCTGACACGCGGCGTCGAGGCAAGGGCACTTGAGACACGCGTGAACGGCCGGACATATGCAAAAACCCACTCTCACGTATCCTCCGCTGCAAAAGCACAAAAGAAGCCACAAACACACACAATGACTCAAAGAGACACACTGCACCCTGGGCAAATGACCTTCTGTGAGCAACCAACCATTCTTGTTTGTTCCACATGAGTGCAGGTATATGACTGCTGCTGGGCGGGGTCATGAAGAGAAAGGATTTGTGATGTATTCTGTCATTGAGCTGCCTGTGGCCTAAATCCATAGCAATAAGCCACAAAAAACAAGTGTGACAGTAAGAGACGGAACAAGAGTGAAACGACAGCTTTGTCGCACGCTAACCACAATCCTCAAAGGACGAAAAACACATTAGCAGACCTCTACAGAAGCAGAAACACGAGAACATGAGCCTCTAACGTGGGCTAATGACTCTGATTGGATGAGCCTGTTAGAAACTATGGTAAAACTGTAATAAACACAACTGCAATCCCACTAGGGGTGTGCGATATAGTGCTGTTAAACGATTAATCGCAATTAATCACGATTAATCACAATTAATCACGATTAATCACAATTAATCACGATTAATCTAGATTAATCACATCCAAAATAAAAGTTTTTGTTTATATAATATGTGTCTGTATACTGTATATATTTATTATGTATAAACAAAAACACAAAGTATATATTTTGAAACTATTTACATGTATATATATATATATATATTATATATATATATATATATATATATATAACACATTCATAATTGGAATTATATGTACATATATATAAACATAACATTCTTCTTAAACATATACATGCATGTGTATTTATATATATATATATATATAATAAATATACACTGTACACAAACGTATATTATATGAACAAAAACTTTTATTTTGGATGCAATTAATCATGATTAATCATTAAACAGCCCTAGTGCGCTATATATTGTAATTGTCGTTTAAACAATACGCAATTTGATATTATTGATTATATTGCAAAAAAAAAAAGCATGCATATTTAGAGTTCATTATTATTATTAAGTGACTTACATTTTAAACAACACTTCTTGTTTTCCCTTCTGACAAAGAAAATAAAACAGACAAATTCCAAAAGCTGTTTTGTTTCTGAGCAACACACGTCGGTGTTTTATTACAGAATCAATTAGCCGTTTGAATGAATCAGTTGAACGAATGACTCAATGACTCACTCATGCAGTGATCAGCCGACACCTACTTGCCATTTTAGGTTTATTAGGTGTATTTAAAGTATATCTTCTCTTTTCTCCCCAAATCATTTCAAATATCACTATTTAATATTGTTTTTAAAACATCAAAACATGCTTTTGTAACTGCAGGCTAAATGATTTCATGTCCTGCATTAAACAGTCCATGTGAATGCATCTAAATGCTACTTCATATGTAGATTCTGTGCCACCTCTGCGTTGCAAGCACAAATTTTACTGATACTGATTTTATTTGACTGGTAACAGTCCTATAGTGTCTTCCTATTTGAATTTATTGATTAAATTTAAAAATTTGACAATGCATGCAAGATAAAGCATACATTTAATTAGATTAGGCCTTCAAAAGGTAAAAATCTATTAAAACTTATTGGAAAAGTTAATTTCTGCAAACTAATCACTGCACAGAATATTAAGAATATCAAAAGCTTTAGGAGTTAGCTGTCAATGGCAGTCCTAAAGCTGCCAAAGTACCAGCACAACAACATGATCAGCAAAATATAGTCTAATTATCGTTATCGACAAAATTCCCAAAAATATCAAGATAAAATTTAGTCATTATCACACACCCTTAAATCTCACATTCAAAGCCTTCACACTGCAACCATAAAGAGACTATATTTATGCTAATGAAACAATGTTAAACCTTGCCTCAAAACCACTGAATCAATCCTTCCTTAATCCACAATTTTCTAAGGTAGGTTTTTGCTCTTGTCTAATTTCTAATGCAAGTTTTAGAATTTAAACAATTAGAATGGAAATTACACTAAAATATGATAAAATGTTGTGGCTTGGACACTTATAATAGTGCCAAAGTACCCACAGAGGATAAAGATGATACATTTATACCGATTCAAGTCATTGTAATGCCAACAATAACCAACAGCTGACATTACTATAAAAAATATGTTGTATATTCATTCATTCATTTGTAAAATTCAATTGTAAAAATCAATTCACCTCTCAAATTAGGCTCTCTTTTAGGCTCACTTTCATTTTTTAAAAGAAAAAGTGCAGATAAAAATGCTTGCAATGTCAAAATTCATACCAGCGCACATAGAAATAATATCAAATCAATTCTGACCACTTTAAGAGGACATTTTTGCAGATATAATGAGCAGAGAAAAGATTGCCAGAGTTAAAAACACTAATCGAATGAGAGCAAACGGGGGGGCAAGAATAGTTTAATTATATAAATAATTGTTTATTAAACATTTTTTTTTAATAAAACAAACCACTTAAGGTTGTGCGATAGACATTTTACCAAAGTAAACAGTTTAGGCCATGACCTTGGCTGAAATGATTGTAACGCATGCTATGGAGTGGCTTATTGCTTTATTATTGGTAGTATCAGTCATTGTAAGCAGCAGTTTTTGTCAATAGTATGTTAGTGTGTCTGTGCCTGTTGTGTTGAGCACTCAAGGAGAGGTCAGACTTCTCTTCAGGGACTATAGATACAGCGGAGTTACATTCATAAAAATTGCCTCTCACACACACCGAGTTCAGGGGAGGGGGCCGTTCCAAACACTGATGAAAGGTGACAGCGTGTCAATTCCAATAGAGTGTGTTCCACCCAGTGAGAGCGAATCCCCATCAACACCCAGAGAGCATACACACACAAACACACAGGGCCCAAGGGAAAGAATCAAACGTATAGTCCTAGTTCATACCGGAACACACTGAACTTTACCTGCCAAATTAATCTACATCCAATGGAGTTATATGCATTGAACACTACAGTGAGCTAGAGAGAAAAACTACAATACCCATAAGTCACTGCACTCAGGGCAGGTAACAAATTAAGTAAAACTTGAACTAATTCAGCTTTTTTTTTTTTTTTTTTTTTTTTCCCCATTTTGTCACACAGGCATCTAATGCTTTAAAAGAAAAAGCCATGCTTATTATTAATCAAATTATACTTGGTAAATCAATTTAGCATCCATTATACTCATAATGAAGGCACCTTTGGAAATAAAGGCTCATTAATTCAAGAGAAGCCTCTTTCTGACACTTCTGTGTTAGACATAATGGCACGGCATGCATCGCGCACACACAAACGTCTTTTAGAAAGTCCACTTAAACTCTGGTGCATAAATTGGATACTTGGAATACTAAGATGCGAGTCTGATGACGGAGGGGGAAAAAAAATAAATAAATAAAAAAAAACTCTTATTGTCAGCAGTGTGTGACTGGAAATATCTCATTTAAGAGATGGCACTGGCCATTAGAAGTGTATAAGTAAAGCCAAAACTTTATTTTCTCTATTCCAGGACAAATACTGTATGGGAATAACCAGATGGTTTATTAAACTCTGAATGTCTGCATGCAATTTTGCTCAAAGTGCTTGAGTTCTTCAAAGTGAAATGATTCACATTTTTAAAGAAGGACATACTTCAGTACATCTGTCTAGCAGTCTGGAAGACTCTGTATTCCACTGTAATACTTGGATGAAAACACACTTAACTGACTGAAGTGAACATTAAACATCTGAAATCTATTATACTTCAAGGAAATTCAAACTCAATGTTAATTTGACGAAAACCCTATTCTAGGAACATCCAGGTATTGGAAATACACAGATGGCGACTGTGATGTGGAGGCTAAAGGTCAAGTCTTCAAGAGCAGATCAACATATAACACCAGAATAATGTGCATAATGGGCATATGATGAATAAACAAAAAAAAAAAAAATGGTTTCTTCTTGTCTACCATACCTGGAAACTGCTCAAGGTTATCTAGGAAGACAAGAATAAGTCTGCAGATGGATTTCAGGAGACACACTTTCATATTTCCTCCAACAGTTTTGATTGGTCCCATTCCAAACACAGCTGAATATGTGAGTTACGCAGTGCTGGACTATACAAGCACCATGAGAAAAAGCTGGACGGTAATCGGAGAGGTGGGATACATCATCAGGGTGTTTCAGCTAAGTCAATTAAGGTCTACGACCCATGATGCCCGTCTGCTCGATTCGTCTGTGCATATTGATGAAGCTATTAGCAGTATGGAATGACTAATAAGACAGACATGCCTTTACGTCGAATCACCTCCATCTGTGGATGGATACGCTGTCTATTTACATTATCAAACTGATGACTCAATCACTACAGAAATACAATGCAAACGCAACTACCAAGCGCAAGAAAATGGAAAGAGCAGAAAAGGTTTTGTGACAGTTGACAAATGATTGTTTTAGATTAGTTTGATTTTACGTTGGTTTTTAATCTTGTGAGAAAATTCAGCAAATACAAGATCTTGAGTGTTTTGAAGAAGATAACTGAAATTGGGAAGACTGAGAAGGGGTAAAACTTCAATTTTAGGTGTGGAGGAACTATCTGGTGGTCATGTTTCACCATAGGTAACATACAACATTTATATACTTTCATCTACTCTAAATATAATTACCCAGATTAAAACCCCTGTTTCTAGATTTACACATATGTGACCCTGGACCACAAAGCCAGTCTTAAAGGAGTTCACTTCCAGAACAAAAATTTACAGATAATGTACTCACCCCCTTGTCATCCAAGATGTTCACGTCTTTCTTCAGTTGTAAAGAAATTATGTTTTTTTGAGGAAAACATTTACGGATTTGTCGAAAAAAATCCAATCATATTTTCTCCCTAAACTTCAAAAATCATTTCAAAATCATCCTACATCGCTACAGAAGTTCCGACCTAGTCTTTGCAAAGTGAACATGCAAAGAAGATCAAACACTCTTAACAAAAAGGGTAAAACAGCGATATAGGACGATTTTGAAGTTGAGGGAGAACATGAGATGGGAGTTTTTCGACATACCCTAACTCTCATGAACCGGAAAAACAAACAGTTCAGGCAGAGCAAGACAAGACGAGCGTTTGACATTAAAAAGTATATAAATTGTACTATTTTTATGAAAATAACAGATCGTTTTGCTTGATAAGACCCTTCTTCCTTGGCTGGGATCGTTTACAACTGCATTTGGGATCGTTTGAAGCCACATTTAAACTGCATTTTGGAAGTTGCGGCACCATAGAAGTCCACTATATGGAGAAAAATTCCTGGATGTTTTCCTCAAAAAACAATTTATTTACGACTGAAGAAAGACAGACATGAACATCTTGGATGACAAGGGGGTGAGTAGATTATCTGTACATTTTTGTTCTTGAAGTGGACTTCCCCTTTAAGTAGCATGGGTATATTTGTAGCAATAGCCAAAAATGCATCGTATGGGTCAAAATTATCGATTTTTCTTTTATGCCAAAAATCATTACGATATTAAGTAAAGATCATGTTCCACGGAAATATTTTGTACATTTCCTACCATAAATATATCAAAATTTAATTTTTGATTAGTAATATGCATTGCTAAGAATTTTATTTGAACAACTTTAAAGGTGATATTCTCAATATTTTGATTGTTTTTTTTTTTTTTTTTGCACCCTCAGATTCCAGATTTTCAAATAGTTTTATCTCTGACAAATACTGTACTATCCTAACAAACTATACATCAATGAAAAACAACACATTTATTCAACCCTCCAAAACTGTAGAAATATTTAAATTAATAAATACATGCCCCCCCTCCCTCTTTTATAGTGCCATGATGTCATGTTGAAAGACACTCAACCATGAATTTTGAAGTGGCCATTTATATTAGCATGATATATAAAAAAAAAATAAATAAGTGAAAGCATTCAGAGCACCTTCCAGAATAAAACGACTGCATTGGATCAATATGTGCCTATTTCCAGTATCCCTCTTTTAAAGTGCAATGCCCTATTTATCACCAGAGTGCATAGCAAAATACACATTGTCTTAAAAACGATGTGAATGTTGAAGAGCGCTTCACAAATACAAAAACTGACTTGACACTGCTTAAATATATAAATAAAAGCAGCAAGACCGTGACGGAATGCAATCAAATTCTGTTCGCAACTAAAACGTGAAGCCGATTAGCATGCATGACTAGAGGACTGGGGAAAGAAGAAGGGGAAAGGAAAAAAAAAAAAAAAAAAAAAAAGAAAATCAATGTGAAAAGATCCATGAATGACAACAGCACTAAGCCTTACTCTTTTGAACTCCTCCTGATTGACATCTGACAGCTACAGCCTCTGACCCCGACACAGGCTTGCATCTAAGCAGGACATGGGATCTTGCCAAAGCATATGACAGAAATGTTTTGCTATGTGCATGCTAATGAGACTTATAGTACCAATAAGGGTTGTGCACCAATGTACTGTAGGATGAGAGGTATTAAACACACATTTACAATGCAAATGCATAGATTTCAATGATCACGTCATATGACCAGACACTCATTGGCCAAAGAGAAATTTTAGACTGGCATGTCCAGTAATGCTTTCTGAAATCTAATTAGCTTTCTAGTCTGAGGGAGGTACTGGGGGAAAAGACCCAGAGCTTCATATGTTTGAAAACGTTAGCATGCCATTCACGCTTCCAACTCCATGTCTAAATGTAGCTGATGTGTTAACATGTCTGAATGCTTCCAAGTGCCTGAGCAATTCAACATATCAATCTCAAGGCATTAAAATGAGAACAGCTTTACCAGTGACAGCTTGCGCATATTTTCCAGGTAAACGCATGTCTGCTTAATGAGAAAAAAAAAAAAACGAATTCACACTAATATGACCGTAAAGCACCATTACACTACACAACTCTTTGTGATTTCACTGTCACACTTTTTCTGGTTCAAATATACTGAAACACACGAGTCCGTCCGGTGACAAAGGGCAGACCGACCATCCATCACACGTCCCAAAGTCCACATCAATCTACTCAGGGACGCTGACAAACACATCAACTAAGTGACCTACACTGTCAGCATCCACTTAACCTGCAAACACAGAGCTAGGGCTATAAACTCACTTAGCATAATCACACACTCGGTCGTACACTCATCTGTAAACACTGCGAGCTGGATAAATCCAGCGTTTTTTCCGACCCATCCAACTTGGGATGGGGTGACGTTGGGTGAAA
The DNA here is from genome assembly GCA_036247105.1 of Cirrhinus mrigala. Taxonomy (NCBI): domain Eukaryota; kingdom Metazoa; phylum Chordata; class Actinopteri; order Cypriniformes; family Cyprinidae; genus Cirrhinus; species Cirrhinus mrigala. Next base: position 16,238,040 of record CM070010.1, on the reverse strand, counting down.
CGCAGAGGGGAGGGGTGTGCGGAGCAGAGGTGGACGTGGAGTCTTGGATGTGGTTACTTAGCGGATAAATTTATGCATTAAAAGTGCCCAGGTGGCATGGCACTTTGGGAATCAACAGCTGCGAGATGTCAGCATGCGGGGAGCTTCTCTTCAGCCTCATATCACAGACAGCAGCTGTTCGGATGCAGTGGCGGTTGCACGGCTTATACCGCGGCTTACACCGCTAATGTCACCGCCCTCCTGTCAGCCGTTACAAACTCCCACCAGCCTGAAATTCCTGCATGGTAAAGGTAAGAAATCACCAAAAACTCTGGCCCTCGTTGCAGCGGCGTTGGTGTCAGAACGCTTAAACACGCGCTAAGCGGTTTAGAGGCGTTTCTGTGGGAAGCATCTATGGAAACGAGGTCTATTTGCGCAAAAAAAAAACCCAGCCTGGTTCTGAGGGGTCTGGCATGCATGTCGCGGCTCCCCACCCGCACAGATGATGGCCCCAGGGAAACACGGCAGCATATGGGGCCTTACACAACACTCAGAGTTTCTGCTCCAATGCTGACTTCACACAGCTATTAGAGGAAGACTGCACAGAGAAGACAATGCCGTTAATGACGCAAGCAAAAAAAAATTGTCACCATAATTATCTGATTAAGTAAACACCAAAAAGCTTAATTAAAGCTGAAAGCATTTTGAAAGGGTTTCAGCACACTGAATTGAATCTGGAAATTCATCCTCCTTCAAAGCTGGGATGTAATTGAAGCATCAACAGGTAATTGTTTATATTGTGATGTACGTCTGAGTGTAATGGATTCATGAAAGACACAGGATGGGACTTGGTTCTATTCATCAGTTGTTTAGACTGAAGGCGGCAAATCTGAATGCAAGTTTACAGTCAACAGTATTTAAAGGGTGGGTTTAAGCAGACTAAATGATTGGAAAGGTCTGGCATACATGAGAGAAGTATATTGTTATACTGGAACATTGAGTTTACAAGGTCAAAAGAAATAAAAATATAGCTGCAAGCAGCGATGACGGGCCCAAGCCACCGGCGCAAACACCACCCGGGTGGCATCAGGAAAACAGACACACACAGAACAATATATAAAACTTTGGTTTCCTTTGCTAACATTAACTATATTAGTTAATATGAACAATATTTATGTCATATTTATTAATCCTAGTTATTAATATTAAAAAAAGGTCATGTTGACAGAGGCAATCGGATGAAAACCATAGGAGGAGTATTGCACATTCCCTAACATGCGTCCTTTACAAAACCCTGAATAGCTGACTTCCTGTTGGGCGGAGCTAATGACATGCAGTGTGAAAGTTATTCAGCTCAATAAAACAGAGTTCCATATGTATACATGCAAGTATGTATGAGATGCAGCATGTTTTTTGACTGCATACAAGAGGGCACTGTAGAGTGTCCTAATGACAGCAGATGAGTTTTTGAGCACGTTAAGGCCCCTAAAAAGCCCTAGATTGTCGGCCCCAACAAATGAAACATGTATTGATACATTGTTCACAATAAGATTAACATTAAATAGAAAAGCAATATGGTGAATTACCATTTCATGCCAACTTTAAAGCACCAGTAAGTGCATTACAGCTAAATCGGCTGCTGGCCTATTCTCCCCATACCTAGACACAACATTTTCTTTTTCCAATCCAAGAAAAATGTATTCAAAGAATTGAACGCACTGGAGGAGTTCTAATATTCCATTCCGAACAAACCTCCTGATGTTTGTACAAAGCTGAGAAAAATAAAAAATAAAGCCTTCCAAATCAGTATTCATTTGCCGTAAAGACTAGAAGCGGAGCTATTTAAAGCGGCTTATTTCCAGCTAGCCTGCCTACCTGCTGTCTGCCCACACTTCACCGCATGAAATAACCACATGCGACATATGTTTTAATCAGACTCAGTCATGACAGAGGGCTTCCGGGAAGGACATGAAACTCAAGTGAAGTCTACTTCCCACAAATCCATTTATCAAATAAACCTATAATTGTGTTTATGCAACCCTGGCCTAAAGAGGTTTAATATTTCTCTCTTTCTGTGTCTTTATTCAAAGGAATCAGCACACACAAACGCGTGCAAATTAAAAGCAAAATAATCAAGTTTATTTAACCCAGCATGTCTTGATGCCGGGTTGTCATGACTACAGTTTATCTCTTGAAAAGCAGCCTCTTCATTTTCTCAGATTGAATATTCCACCTCTCGCAGCTTTGCTCATCGACTCGCTTGCATCTGACAAACATGGGCGTTTAGCTATCTTTACACATGGAGATGCTGAGGAGCCGGATTGTAAAAAGGAGGAAAGATGACAAAGAGAGGAAAATTGGACTGACATCGACAGTCGCTCTTCAGGGGGACACTTACGTCCTGAAGGAGGCCTGGTAGCCCACTAAAACCAGTCACATCCCACACACACACACTCAAACAACATGGCTGGCTGCAAGCCCACGGCACAGATGAGAGACAGAGAGAGAGGGGGAATACTGAGAAAAGGGAGTTGCATGCTGGGAGAGAGAAAGAGTAGCGCATGAGAGAAAGATGAAAAGAGGAAGTGAAGCCTGAGTACGTGTTTACATAACAGTGCGACTCCTTCAGGGTAGACAAAATGCCTGTCTGTTTGAGTAGAGCGAAAGAAATCACTCTAGAACTCTGCATTCAAATAGAAAAGTGCAATTTAAAGAAATAGTTCACCCAAAAATGAAAATCGGCATTGTTTATTTACCTGCATGCCATTCCAAAGCTAAGACTTCAGTGAATCACAAAAGGTGTTATTTTGAAGAACGTGCTGGTCGCTCTTTTCCATGCAATTATAATGAATTGGAACTAGAGATTTCAAGCTTTAAAAATGACACAAAAGGAACTATTATTTCAGTCAGTATTTAGATGGTTTTTCTTGGACCACCTGATGCAATTAAAAATTTGACTCAAAAAAACATTCAGCCATGAATCAGACATTGCTACTGCATGAGCGTGTCAAGGAAAGCCGAAGTGGTGGTGGTGGTGTCAACATTTAAACTAAATTTAAACTCACACAAAGCTATCATGTGACATACTGTGTGTCCTTATTAAAGAGAGTTCACCACTTTTTTTAAACTTAGTGTTCCATGGAAGCCAAAAAAAAAAAAAAAAAGGGTTTAAATCAGCTGGAGGGTGAATGAATCACTGCAGCATTTACAATTTTGGATTATCCCTTTAAGACAATCAAATCGTGACCCTTCACTCTGACTCTGATTTACTGAAAACAGGAAGTTGCCAGGTGATTCTGACACCGTAATTTGATTCGGATTCAATTTGATCGATTCTTGATTGAGTTTCCCGTGCGAGCGCGCAGTGCAGTCCTGGCCATGTGCTGCCGTGTTTAATAGAATCGCAGAAGCCGACAGGCTCTGAGCCACTTCCTTTCACTCTCTGCCCCAACAAACACTGACAGCACATGAAAAAGAGCCCACTTGCTTCTCCTGTTGAAGAAATGGCTCTTTCTGTCAACGAGCCCGTGGCGTTCTGTAACCGCAACCCAAAATGGCTCTGCGCACAGTCCGACACGGTCAGATTTATGTCTGGATGTTAAACCCACGGGTCCACGGGGGTCAGGAGGGGTGGTCATGAGAGACTGATGGTCTGGGACAATGGAGGGGAGCTTTGTGTGATTGATGCTGAGGGGTTCTAACGTAACGGCCCGCTACAAGTCTTCAGGCGATGGGATGTCAAAGAACGAACAGAAACACACACGCATGAAAGCACCCGAGCGAAAAAGTGTGCGAACACACACAAATAATACAACTTGCCCGCATTCAATGACAGATGTAACATTGAAGCCTTGAGGGAATCACATCAAATACATACGAAATGACAAAAAGATGGGGAGAGAAAGCAAAAAACTATTTTATTTAAAGAATCTTTCAGATTCCAGATAAGCTCTATGGACAGCGTGCTGTCGATTAATATCGAATTGCCCCTCAAATAAAAATCACTATACTAATATCTTTCACTGCCTCATTATGATAATCCTCATTTGCAAGTTACTTAGGATAAAAGCATCTGCTAAATGAATACATGTAAATGATAATTATTTGTTAGACTCAGTCTGCTACCGATTTTACAGTACCTTAAGGTTTGAGAGACTTAAAGTTAATTTCTCATGAGTTACATTCTTTTTTTAAGATTTATTATTGGCATTTTTATGCGTTTATTTCGACAGGACAGAGTAGTTAGACAGTAAGTGAAGTGGGAGAGAGAGAAGGGGGTGGGATCGGGAAAGGTCCACGAGCCGGGGTTCGAACTCGGGAAGCCCGCAAAAAAAAAAAAAAATTATATATATATATATCCTGATAATGTTTTGTTTACTATATACTTTAGACAAATTGTGTTTTTCTGAAATCTGTAGGCAACAGTTTAAACATGTAACATGTTGTTAAATGTAAAACTTTAAAATGCCACATTTATTGCAGAGCAACACCTGGCTTCAGAAATTCAGTTTGTAAGTGTATTTCCGCAATTTCTGCTCATTTTCACAACCTGAGGAACAAGTCAAAATTATTTTCCATGGTAAATTGGCAGCATGTCACAGATGCTGTTGACGGCACTTAACTTGTATTGAACCCAGAACATTTCTGTAAAAATTCACCCATCACCAACCCATTACCAAACGCAGACAGAGATGACGGCAACTGAAGCCCCTGGAGTCGCGAAACCAAATTTTTTCCTCACAACACAATCCACGCACAAAACGCTCACAGCCATTTTGCTTACAAACAAAGCGCAGCAAATAAATCAGCAATCTGAACGAACAGGAGAGCAGCTTTGCAAGGAGAAAAAGCAGGGAACGAGTGTAAAAACAGGAGGGAGAGTGAGTGGATGCATTTAGGAGGAGAACTGGCAGCGGATCTAAGAATAGCCTCTCTCCCTGCACTGAAGACTTAGTTTTTTTCCAGAGCAGGTAATAAAGAAAATTGATGAGCCGTTAGCTGTAGCGTTAGCTGAACCCCCAGCCCTAGAACCGCCGGCTTAAACCTGTCTACTGTGCTCTCTCAGGGGTACGTGTGTGCATGACACACAGAGAAAGAGCCACGGTGACCTGAGAAAGAGAGAAACAGGTGGAAAGAGTGAGAGAATGCTGTTTGCTGAAAGCCACTGAAAGCCTGGGCTCTCTGAGGTGGTCTTACCTCGCCGTATAATGATGGGTTTTAGGCCCAGGAGGCTCCGGATGCATTTCCGGACGACGTTGTTGCGAGAAACTCGATACACTTGAAGCAAATAAGACAAAAAGCCTCTGAAAATTCGTCTCGCTTTAGAAGAAAGCTGTCGACAAGCTTAAATTGATTCAGGGAAGTTATCACATAAAAGACTCCTCTGTAAAAAGCAGCTGTAGCCCCGCTGGAGTCTGGTAATGGACCGGCCGTGAGAAGGGTGGGAATGACGCGGCGATTCTTAAACAAAAAGGACGGTTGTAAACTCTGCCAGCAAGAAACAAATATTTAGCATTTATTAGACAGGAACGAAGGGACGTCCCACCGCCAAAAAGCATCAAAGACACAGTCAGGAGCGTCTGCTCTCCGTAAATGTTAGTGGGCGCGCACAAGAGAAGGTCCACTCTTTTTAATTACTGTCAGGCGATTAGAGGGGACACCTGAAGCGACAGCCGAGTTGAGGGTACTAAATGTTTTGGCGGTGGAGAGTTTGTACTCCCGAAAAGGAGCAAATGTCAGCGGGCTAGAGGGAAATGCCATGCCTGTGTGTGTATGTCTAACTCCACTTGGAAGTAGCAGAAATGCAATCTCATTCATCGCACAGACACACAAACAGTGCGTGGATCTCAGAGCAAGTGACTTTTAGATCTAAACGCTGCTGAATTTAAAGGACACGTAGACAGTTTATGTATTCCTTTACTGTCACATCCTCAGGCAGCAGAGACACAGGGACTCCATTTACTACAATATTAGAATATACTGTCACTTAGGAGCGCAAATAAAAAGAAGCCCTTTGTTTTGGGAACTTCTGGAAAAAATAACTTCAGGAAATGGGGAACCCAGCTTGCTTGCGTTCTACAGTAGCTATTTTTCCTCTCTAAACACCTAACCACCCACGCATCCATCCGTCGAATCATCCTCCAATCCATCATCAATTCATCCTATCTATCCACCCATCCATCTATCCAGTCACTGATTTTCAGAACTGAATGAGAAATAAAATTGAAGACATGAAAGTGCAGGTAAGACGGCCTAAAGTGTCTACGGCAGATGTTTTGTGCCATTATGTTAAATGTAGCTCTAAACACACTTTGTGTCCTACCTTAGGACACAAAATGTAAGATTATAGAGCATGATCAATTTTTTTTAGGTTTAATCTCTTTGTGCGTGTGTGTACAATATAATAAAAAGTGTAAATCATAAGCTGGGTTTCCTTCCAAAGTTGCGAATTTAACTTGGAATATCGCTTAAAATATTTGCGAAAAAGCACCGTTTACATTCAAAGAGTTGACGAGAACAAAATTGCCACTTCCTAATAAACTGGCAACAAATATCAATAATTTTCATAATAAATTACTTGCGTCTCAGAGCGAGCACATGAAACAAATGCAGTCATTGCTTTCGGAGGTGGATGCCTGCTGCTTGGGAATGCAGTCGTGTAAGACAGTTCTGGCAGGGAATTATACAGAAATACTTTGGCTCGGGCATTTCAGATGCTGTGCAACAAGATCGGCCCGCTGTTTAGTCAGGTTATGTCGTCCCATAGCGCAAAGTCACATGACTTTTTTTTGATGCGCATGGAGGAATTTATTCGGCAAACGCGTTTCCATCTTCCATTAATCTCATTAACTATTTCGCAAAAGTCAAAATCCACTATTAGGGGATTTTTAAGGGATTTTCTTTCTAAATTTGGCATTTCCGATGCTTATACACGATACTTAAAAATGTGCATAAAAACAGCATGATGGAAACATAGTTAATGAAATAAAACCAGGAACACTTATCTAAAATGCTAAAATTATGATTTAACATCAGCTTTAAACAGTCACAAAATTCTAGCCCTGTCCACTGACTTCCAGTGTTTTGGATACAGGGATTTGCCAACCTCTTCACTTCAAAGGCTTCTGACATTGCAGAAACGAGTACAGGAAACACTACTGCCACCAACTCAGGCAGAAAAATGGCCGTTCTTGGTCTGCAGTCTCCCTCGAGGGGCAAATGTCTCTGTGCAACTGCAGGGCAACTGTCCTTCAACCTTATCCACATAGGAAATCCCTCGAGAAAAAAAAAAAAAAAAAAAAAAAAAAAAAAAAGCGAGAGCCCTATATGCAGCGGTTGCAAACACAATCATTAGTGTTCTCGACTCTGCCTGCGTATCCAAGCATGTGTTCATCTGCAGTAATGCAATTCACAATGTCATATCTAATTACAGACTGAGCAGACAAACACACACACACCGTGCTTCCCCCATGAGAATGGGACTAGTGGAAGTGTTATGGCTTTCTTTCCGCACGGGTGAACCGCAAACCTGCCTAAAAGAGTGTCCGTCAAGAGCCTAGAGGGATATCCCGTAAACGAGCGGAGGGGGGCTATGTAACGGCCAAGGACACACAGTCAGGGTGACATCCTGTGTTTGCACAAGCCTGTATGTAAGTGTGCCAATGTGCATGAGAAGTGCAGCGTGAGCTAGATGTCTTTTTGCATGTATGCAGATGCCTGACAATCCTGTCTCAATGTGGATGGATTTTCGTGTCTCTGCAGATTGAGTATTTACACGGCCGGTCTGTCACTACATCCTGTCTGCCCATGTATGCACTCTCCGGCTCTCCTTCGAGCTGGCATTGACGTTAAGTGTTCAAAGTTCCTCACGCTTGCATGCCTGAGTGTGTGAGTGCAAGAGAAAGTGTGAGAGTCAGTGTGGATCAAGCTGTACCTACAAAATAAGAGACCAAATAAGAAGAACAGCTCAGTCTAATGCTTTAATGAAAATCTAAAAATGCAGAAACGGTTACAATTTACAGCTACAAGATAGAAAATATCATTATTAATACATAAGTGAATAATAAATTATCATCTCAATAGAAAAATAAAAGTCTGCTGAGGCAAGTTGCGAATAAATGTGACAGGCTGCTGAAACTGCACCTGAAGATTTGTGGAAAAACGTGTGTGTGTGTGTGTGTGGTTATAAAGAGCCCTGGCTTGCCTTCAGGGCTGTTAAGAATTGCTTATGTGGTGGTGTGTATGTGCAGTGTGTGTACTTGAAGTGTGTGAGTGTTCGGAGTAGATGACCCAAGCCCATTTTCTATGCAGAAATGCGAGTCTTACATAATCCATGAGATGTATGGAATAGCCCTTCTCAGCTTTTCCCCTTTGTGTGACAAGAGAGATGATCTTTTTCTTGCCCTCTACTGAGGTAAGCAAGAGTAGAGCTCCCAATGTCAACACACACACACACACACACAATATATAATCCAACACAAAGCAAAAACAGCATTGGTGAACATACATCAAAACACACAGATGAATTTCCCAGGAGGAACAGCTTTTCTACAGGACACATTTCCCCATAGAATATTTTTTTTTTTAGTGGCACTTAAGTTGGGTGCAAAGGAACAAGATGTATAACTTTGGAAACTGCAGATTTTAGTACAGGCAAAATTAGTTCTTCTTGTTAGCTTAGTGTGGCATGATTATCTCTAGCCAATAAATTTAAACCGATTAGCACGATTAGCAAATTTCTGGTATTAGTTCATATATTACTAACTAATTTTATTTAATTCATTGGTTACCATGGACCAACAGTAAACTTTCTATGGTCACACTTTAGTTTGGAGACCACTATTACCTAACTATTAGCTATAACTTTAGCCTCAAACTCCTAATTTGCTGCTTATTAATAGTTAGTTATTCAGTTTAAGTATTGGGTAGGGTTAAAGGGAACCCTTGATATTGAGACTTGTATGGCTTTATATAACACAAATGATGTGTCTTACTGAAATATGTAGTAGAAAACCCATTAAAGATTTGGGTTATTTAAAAAAAATTCACATTGTTTTATAAATATTTTAGACTATGGGGGACGCCATTATTTTGATGATGTGAAATGGTTGCACTCTGTGAGCAACTGGTTGCTACATGTTGCTATTTTGACCACAACACAACTCAGTAGGGTTGTGCCGATAGACAATCATATCGTGTATCGAAGATTGTTAGAGATATCGCCTGTTGCTGATGCCCTTGACAATAACAAAACGATTATTATTATTATCCGTCAAAAATAGACTAGCGATGCAGTGTGGAGAGCCGCTTCTGGGGCGCTTCAAAACTTGCCACAAGCATTGACTAGAGTTGCCGCAATCTGCTCCCATGGCCAAATCGCAGAGCCGGCGCCAGGGCACCTCCATCGGGGGGGTATTTAAATATCTAGGGGGTGCAGAAATCACGTTGAGTCGGAGGGGGTGTTTTGGGTGGGAAGAGTGCAATCTGTGAATGCATGCAGTCGCTGATGCTCTCGAAAGCGTGTAATTGCTTTCTTATGCGCGCTGTTTTTTCAGTTTCACTTTCACTTTCTAAATCGATCACGTTCAGCAAAGAGGGGAGAGGATGGAAAAGGATGGCACAGAAACGCCTTTTTGAACATTGAGCATAACGCCCAACACTACAACTCAAGTGAAATACTGATACGATGCCACATTGTGCGGCTTTTGGTTGTAATTTTCAGTCGAAGGGTAACAACAGAAGCTCTTTCCTAGCAATAAGAAGAGAAGAAACGAATGGGAAGATGCCTGTGGGCGAATTAAACTTTCTAAAGACCTGCGTCTTTGTTCTGTCCACTTCAGCCCTGAGGCCTCTGAGCTTTTTAGTAGACAAAAAGCTTACAAACGGCAAAGACAAGAAATGCTAGATGCCAACCTAGCAGGATGTAAACATGCTGATGCTCATAGTAACGCCACAGCCACTGAAGAAGTTTCTCAGTGTGGATTTTTCTCGATATCAGAGGGCGTTTAGACTCCTTGTGGGGAAAATCGATGGTACGGCATTTGGTTTAAGTCTACGCTTATATCTATCACCACCTGTGAGCTCTATCAGTAAAATTAAATGGCAATTTACAAACTTGAAATGTCAAAAATGTATTCATATAACTTAAAGTAGAATGGAACTAGATACATACAGTCCATGAAACCTACAACATTAAATAATGTTATCATTTTTAACCGTATTGCAGCTTGCTGCTACTTAAATGTCATAATCATTAATCTTCTCTTCAGAATATGACTGCGTGATCAAAAGTACCTCCTGTTCTCTTTGAAAAACTAACCCGAATAGCCCACAATTTCTTATACACAGCCACGACAGACTCCAGATTTTTTTTTTTTGTAATTATTACCGTTCAGGCTAATAACTGGCAAAATTAGCGTGCAGAGGTTGGTTGGGACTGTGTGTCATCGTTCATGCACATACATGGGTCAGACGAGGAGAGTATTGATAGCAAAAGCACTCAACTCTGTATCACCATCAGTCTGGAACAAACATTTGAGCAAAAACAAAGACATATGGCCTGGCAAGGATAGTGTTATTGCTAATATATATGAAGCCATTGCTAAGTGTCACCACAACGTTAATTAGCTTCCTTACTAAAAGTGCGAGGAGAATTAATTACTTTTTTGTAGGGTTTGTTGACACAGAAAGACCCAATTTGCTTTCCTGCCAGCTAAGAACACTTGGGTGCGTAAATACTCAATTAAACTTTTGTTTTGCAATGGAAACCGTCTCAGATCTTTATTAGCACATTTGCAGGAACACAGTCCACAGTTCTGCCAAACTTTACAGCACAACAAAACTTCTGTGCGTGGGTTAAAAAAAAAACCCAGAGAAAATACTCCATGCAAAAACATCCAGGGGGAGGTTCAGAAAGAGAAAGAGAACGAATAGCGATAGGGGTTCGTGGATGGCTTACGCTCATCTGTAACGTAGAAGTGACCTGAACGAACTCTTCGCGCTGCTCATAATCACTGCTTCTGTCAGGGGAAGCTCTCTCTCATTCCTATGTAGCAAGGAAAACTGCAATCGTTCATGAATTCAAGATGAGGAATAGGAACCACAGAGACGCCACGAGAGCGCAAAGAGCTTTTTCTTGTTTGTTCAAGATTCATGCTGCAAGGCGTTTTGTTCTGATTTGGCATGGAGAGCACTTGAGTAAACTTTGCCACGGAGGAAACCTCGATGAAAGAGAGCAACAAGACTTAATGCGATGAATTCTTAAGATGTACATTAAATTACGCTACGATAGCACTCGCGCCAGGGAATTAACTGTGGGATTAACAAATGAGATACAATATTTTTAAAAACTGACTGCTGTTAACATACTGCTGACAAAATACTTCTTTATAATAAAGACAAAAAAATAAAAAAATAAAAACCCACAATCGTGCTTTAGTGTATTAGAGAGACAAAATTGACTGAATCCCAACTTAAGAGAGCTGCCACTAAAAACAAGAAATTAAAATGATTTTAAAATAACAGGCACTGTTAAATAACTCCATAATTAATGTACAGCCTGAAACTCGCATGAATATTTCAGACGAACGCTCTCCAGTTTGATTGGTTCAGGAGTCTGTGTACGAATGCTGATGTGTTTACAGCCAATGTTTTACATCAGAGACATCAGTCCTGCCATGTTTGTTGTCTCTCTTTAGCCGGCCAAGTCCCTGTTGTGGCGGAGCAGGCCTTAGCGCAAGCCTCCGGGGAGAGTTGCTGTGTCTAATTGGATAACTCTTACTGTGATTCACCACAGTGCTCTGGTTGTTCCTGTCTGACACAGCCTGCCCTCCATTTGTTAAATTAGAAGGCAACGATGACAGTGGTGAGAGGAGTGAGGAACAGAATGGAAATACATATATAATCACACACTTCCCTTTTAGTGCCACTTCTACACAGCACTTAATGCAATTTACAGCAACTAAAGGCCCAGGCATGACGAAAAAGAGAGAGAAAGAGAAAGAGAAAGAGAGATGACACACTATATAACCTGCCTTAAAGGGAAAGTTCTCCAAAGAATGAAAATTCTGTTATTAATTACTCATCCTCATGTTGTTTCAAACCCGTAAGACCTTCGTTCTTCAAAACACAAATTCAGATATTTTTGATGAAATCTGAGAGCTTTTTGACCCTGCATAGACAGCAACGCAATTTTCACGTTCGAGGCCCAGAAAGGTAGTAAGGACATTGTTAAAATAGTCCATGTGACATCAGTGGTTCAACCGTAATTTTATGAAGCAATGAGAATACTTTTTGTGTGCATAAAATTGTAGCTTCATAAAATTTAAGTTCACTTCCAGAACAAAGATGGTTTACTCACCCCCTTGTCATCCAAGATGTTTATCTTTCTTTTTTCAGTCGTAAAGAAATTATGTTTTTTGCGGAAAACATTTCAGGATTTCTCTCCAATTAGTGGACTTCTATGGTGCCCCGAAGTTTAAACTTCCAAAATGCAGTTTAAATGCAGCTTCAAAGGGCTCTAAGGCAGGCATCCCGGCAGAGAAAGAGGGTCTTATCAAGTGAAACGACTGGTTATTTTCTAAAAAAAAATTGGAGAGCTAGAGCTAGACAAGACAAACATTTGAGGTTAAAAGGTATATAAACTGTCCATTTCACTGTCGCTAGATAAGACCCTTCTTCATTTGGAGCCCTTTAAAGGCTGCATTTAAACTACATTTTGGAAGCTTAAACTTTGGGGGCACCATAGAAGTCCACTATATGGAGAAAAATCCTGAAACGTTTTCCTCAAAAAACAATTTCTTTACGACTGAAGAGAGAAAGACATGAACATCTTGGATAACAAGGGGGTCAGCAAACTGTAAATTTTTGTTCTGGAAGTGAACAACTTTAAAGTTGAAACACTGATGTCCTTTCTGGTCTGTCTATGCAAGGTCACATAGCTCATCAAAAATATCTTAATTTGTGTTCTGAAGATGAATGTGTGAATGATTTATCAGTGCATGTTGTTTATTAAAGAAAAAACACCAACAACATACACACACACACATACACACAAAGTGAGGAAATCACCTCTAATGAAGTACTTTAAGTAGACTCACTGAATGAAACCTGATTGAGTTTTGGGAAAACTCAATCTGACTCGAAACTGCAAACCCGACACCTGAAAACTCCAGAATAGCATTTACTTTCTCAAGCACTCACATAACCTCATCTGTGGCATGTATGTAATTATCTTGTCACGTTTTATAATATTGCCATGGAAACAGCCACTGCTTCAGTGATTCTGGAGAGAGCATGATATAAAAAGCGTTAAAACTTCATTTAGGCCACTTTGTTGTTAATAACAGAGAAATTATGATATATTCGTGTGTTCAGGCAAGTCCGTTTTCAGGACGAAATCACTTCCATCAGAGGAAATTAAAAGAGAGCCTTTAATTAAAATGCATTGTTCAACATGAACGAAATATAACTCCTAAATGAATGATAGCGAGCACTGTGCTTTCATCTCCATGTTAAATATTAATGCAGTAACGCAAGTCTGAAAACCCGGGTTCCATTAGACTGACCTGAGCCTCCCACTGCCTTCATTCATCCTTGGCTCGCTCCAGATTAGCCAGAGGTAAAAAAGTGCCAACTCACAGAAGCCTGCACTAATGCACAATGGATTTCTCACCAACTCTGAGAAGCACGACGACGTCAATAAAAAAACCGAACTGCAACTTGTTAAATATTTCTAGGCACCTTTGGATTTCATCTGTATATTTTGATTGTCTGTGGCGCTCAAGTGTCTCAAAGAAAATTGCTCCGTGGTTCCGCTTCTCGCTAGCAAACTGGCACTCGAAGAAGTTCCTCTGAAATTGGGCGTAGCTGTCCACTGATGAGCCCCTTGAACAAGATTCCCTCACAACAGGAGGGATTCAGCCAAATGAATTCAAAAGTAACAGAAATACTTTCAAAACACATTGCAGACATTAAGGGGGCTGGGATTTGTAAGGTTAGCATTTTTCTTCGGTGATGCTCATTTAAAAGTCAGTGTATTCCGCCCAAATCAATTTGTTGCGAGATAGCTATGAATTGCAAATATATTACAGTTGACGTTCTTGTTTTGGAGATCTCTTGAAGGAACACTCCACTTTCTTTGAAAATAGGCTCATTTTCCAACTCTCCTAGAGTTAAACAGTTGAGTTTTACTGTTTTTGAATCCATTCAGCCGATCTCTGGGTCTGGCGGTAGCACATTTAGCATAGCTTATCATAGATCGTTTAATCTGATTAGACCGTTAGCATCTCGCTCAAAAATGACCAAAGAGTTTCGATATTTTTCCTATTTAAAACTTGACTTTTCTGTAGTTACCAAGACTCCCGCAAAGTGAAAAGTTGCGATTTTCTAGACTCTCATTCCGGCGTAATAATCAAGGAAATTTGCTGCGGTACCATGGGTGCAGCAGGTGCAATGATATCACGCAGTGCCTGAAAATAGTCTCCCTGTGCAAGCAGATGGTCACGTTGGTTATGTTGACGGAAGATACTTTTTATTTTCCGTCAGTCTTAGTACACGATGTAACTACAGAAGAGTCAAGTTTTAAACAGGAAAAATATCGAAACTCTTTGGTCATTTTTGAATGAGATGCTAACGGTCTAATCTGATTCAATGATCTATGCTAAGCTATGCTAAAAGTGCTACCGCCAGACCCGGAGATCGGCTGAATGGATTCAAAAAATGGTAAAACTCAACTGTTTAACTCTAGGGGAGTTGAAAAAAAGAGCCTATTTCCAAAAAACGTGGAGTGTTCTTTTAATGGTATAAAAAGAATGTTCTCATCCTTTTTCTAGGTATTCTTCCTCAGTCCAGACAGATGTGGACGACACGTTGCGTTGAGATGCATTCACCCACCATACAAATTTATCGAGCTTAAATGTCACAAGCAGACGGCTGCCCTTCTCAACCCCAGCGGAACCCTGTCACGAGTGTTGTAAAGCACACGAGAGCCTGGGGAGGCTATTAGAGCTGAAATCAACCCCCTGGTGATGGAATTATGCCCCAATAATACCAGAAAAGCCAGGAACAAGAAGACAAACGAGTGACCGTGGGAGCGGCAGCACTGTGAAGAGGGGGAAAGGCGGACAAGCTCAGTGATGTTCTGAACAATGATGAAGATGATGATCTAAGGAAAGATAGTAATCAGTGGCTGGTTTGTCCTAGTTTTCCAGAATCCACCAGAGCCTTGTTGAAGTAGACCAAACTTGGATAGGAGATGACAGAAGGCCTTGTTTCGCAACCGAAAGCTGACTTCTCTTCAGATTTGCCTCCTCATAATTAGCGTGTTGTAATTACAAGAAGGCTCTTTTAATAGCCTGTGTTGTGAGATGCGAGAATGCGGGTTGGCACGGTGCACACTGGGTCATAAACCGCTCTCTAATCAGCAGCCATAACTCTGTTGCCCGGCAACCAGAAGTGTTCTAACATCTCCATGCAGCAACTGTTTACATTTCAGAGCAGTGTTTTGGCGCTGACGGCACATGATATTGAGAGGAACTTCTAAATGGATTCCCTTAATCTACAGGGAAACTGTGGTAAAATAAGAAAGTGCGCAAGGAAAGCATGCAGGCATTCGTGGGACTAGTTTCTGCACGCAAGTAAACAAAAGCACAATGCAAGATTTACCGAGACGTCTCTGCTCATCAACAATGAATTACTAGTGGGAAGAGATCCAGACCTTGACTTACGATTATAATGTCTGATCCACGCCACCGCATATCCTGGCTTTGAACAACCCACTTAGATGTGATAAAACTCTTGGATCGTTCAATAATTCTATGCAAATATATCAAAAGCAATATGTGACCCTGGACAACAAAACCAGTAGAACGGGTATATTTGTAGCAATAGCCAAAAATACATTGCATGGGTCAAAAACAACTTCATTTGGACAACTTTAAGATTCCCGCAGACCCTCAGATTCCAGATTTTCAAATATTGTCCTATCATAACAAACCATACACTAATGGGAAGCTTATATATTCAGCTTTCAGATGATGAATAAATATCAATTAAAAAACAAACAAACTGACCCTTATGACTGGTTTTGTGGTCCAGGGTCACGTATAATATAATATATGAGAAATATCACACTCTTAGCCATGCATTATGGCAGTATATCAGCACTGCTTGCTTCGACCATATGCACGTGGGTGCAGGCCAATACGACACTATTAATAAATACTACTATTTATATAAAATAGGATTTATTAAATAATATTTAATAAACAATGGCCATCATAAAAGTAGCTAGGCAATTCAGTCAAAGTACAAAGGCAGTGCACTGATATAAAGCACTGAAATTACATAAAATATAACATGATGAGATTTGCCCTCAGGCAAAACTATTTGCTCTGGAACAAATAATAGATTAATGAGACCAAAGACTGCCCATTAGACTTACCCAAAATGAATTTTATCTCATGTTTAACCACTATAGACATCAGAACCAAATTAGCAAATTCCAAAAGATCTAGCCGAGGTAAGGCTGCTCTTGGCAGGTTCGTGAAGGCTGAACGGTTGCGGACGCCCTGGAGCTCACAACTCTAAAACATCGAAGCAAATTTTCAAACAGACGTTATCTTTATTAAACTGCATATTTCAACTGCATATTCGCACCTAAAAAAAAAAAAAAAAAAAAAATTTTAAAACTACAATCTGTGACACAAAAACACTATTATTTATAAAATTAGTCCACCATCACACTCACTATGAAAAATACAAACGGTGAAGCGATTGGAGTTCCGATATCACTAAAATGTCTCAGATTCGAGACCAGAAAGTACTGTTGTAAATTATATAATATAATATAATATAAAATAAAATATAATATATGATATAATATAATTAGCCAATGTTAAACCTCAAGTATAGCAGGTTCAATTCTGCAGTGGTGCTTTTTAATAAAATCACCTGGTCTCCCTAGGTTCTTTAACTCAGTTTTACAGCCACTGGAACACTTTTATATAATAATAGCCCTTTTTATTCCTTTCATTATAAAAGAACATTGAAAAAACAGAAAAAAAAAAAAAAAAAACACTTTTTAATGAAACTTGACCCAGTGCATTTCATTACTGTCACTTTCTGAACTGGAATGAACTGCAAACTGAACTGCAAACATCTAACACTTCCCCATTCACCAATAAAAGTAAAATAAACACTTCTCAATGCAAAAAAAAAAAAAAAAAAAAAAAAAAAAAAAAACATCAACACCTGGCTGTGGTGAAAACGAAGGCCATCAAGAAAAAAAGAAATGCTGCCCTCAGCTTTCCTTTTCATCTTCCACTTGTCCCGAAGGGTTAATTATTTCCATTATCCAGAGTGGCCTGGGAAATTCAAGCATGGCTTGGGACAGACCCGACAACCAGCATCTACAATTTTTCAGAACAATGCAGCTGTCCTGTTCATGGGTGCCGACTGTGTTTTCGCTCCTCAAACACATTCACATCAGGGTGGCCTCGTACTGGTGGCCTCCTCCAGACAGCCACAGGGCCAGAGAGCAGGAGACTGGGGCACAACAAACCAAACTTGTCGTCTTTGATTCGCTGCCAGTGAATCAGTGAGTCAATCCAACCCACTGGGAAAGCGACAGCACAGGAAATAAGGGTCAAACTGTGCTTTCCTCAAGGTGTCAGTGCAAAACATGCCATGCTTTGTTTACAGCGAGGTGACACTGAGGTGTGCAAGTGAGTGTGCATATGCGAGCGTCTGTGCGCATATCCAAGAGAGTGTAAACAAGCAAGATTGACTTTTTAAGCCAGGCATAAGTTCAATCAGAAGGGAAGATCTATGGATGCACATTTCAGATTGGTGGCTATTTTCACGGGAGCTGGAAGCTGATAACGCTGCCTTTGAAAGAGAAATGCGCCTATATGTTTTGGAACTTTTGTAGAGCTGAGAGATTGAGATGAGAGCGAGAGAGAGAGATGAAAAAAATGATGGATTTGACAAGGAAGACAGAAACACGCTCTTCGCCGCCTTGGGCAGTAGATCATATTGCTATCAGCACGGGGCCGTTCTCTCTCTCGCCAAATGAAGGATAGAGGACAGAAGAAACAGCTGGCGGGAGTGTTGTTTGTCCACCAGGGCCGTCGCTTTCCGTGGGCTGTTTCGGCCATAATGAAAATGAAGAGAGAGATTGAGATCAGGGACGAAGAGGGTTTCATCAATCACAGCTTAGTGGGGAGAAGAGAACAAAACTGATAGTGCCAAAGACATAGCCCTGTGGCACCCCCTGAGCTACACACTCATTCCTGCGCCTTTTGTCCAGCTCCCACTGTTTTCGGAGGTCCGGTGTCCATTTGTTCTGCCTGAACTAATGCAACATGACAACAGATTTGTGTATTCTCTTTGTTCACATATACACTGGATGACAGGCTCTGGCCTCAGCACCAGGAGCTCAAAGCATGCTGGGCAGAAAAGAGATAATATTTATTACCAGAGTGGAATTTCTGGAATAATAAGTAATGAATCTCTTCGCCTGTCAGATGCGGGCAGGATACATATGAATTTCTGATCGTGACTGAGTGAAGACTGAAGCTCTGTTCCAAAACCTAGTGGGCGGCCCGGCTTTCTACTGTTTATACAAGCAGATACTCTTGAAAGGCAGCATCCGAAATGAACTGGAAACTTGTAAGGGACAGATTTGAAACATTCTACAAGGGCAGGAACCTGGTGTGCGACGCAAATAGATTCTACAATTGATTCCAACAGGATCTGATGTTGGCGCGTAAAAAAACAACCACAGAGTAGCTCAAATACTGGGTAAAATAGTCAATATTTAATTAGATGCTGTGTGAACTGGCTTACCCTACAAGGGTTTTGGCGCTGCCTCAGATTTTGGCCAAAGATAACGCTGTTGCCTACTGTGTTAGCCCAGGTTTAAAGCGCCAATAACGCTTTAAAATGCTGCCTAGGTGGTTTTGGAGCACAGCCTAAATCTGCATGAATCATGCTGGATTTTTACCAAACTCACCTTCTCTTTCCTTTGTCTGGCGGTTTCCTCTGCAGACACAAGAGTCTTGTAGTAGGAGCTTCTTTCCGCAGTGAAGTGGACCTTCGAGAGGGCGTTCTCCACCAGAGCGATGGACAAATTCACGCCCTCGATGTGAAGCCATCCAATGAAGTTTCCTGCTTTGTCCATGCTCTCCACCTCCACTTCCACCTAGGAGAAAAGAGAGAGAGGCAAAAGAGTGAGTTAATGTACTGTATCTGGGATTAGCTGAGATTCCATTACTGTGGCGGCAGAAAGAAAGAGACTTTGTCTTAAATAGACAGATCACTGGAGGAGACTGAGCTATCTATTGATCGTCCAGACGGCTCGTTCTTCAGGCAACTCGGGGGGCCTCCAGCATCCCCCCCACTCATCTCGTACGCTCCCGCACACACTTCCTGTCACTGACATCACTGCTAGGCACGTCTTTCTCGCACAATTAAACGTGAGGTCGAGATTCAGCCTGGCGCTAACTTTAGCCTGACATTCTCAATTAAAGCGGTGGCACCAGGGAACACGCACCACTAATATATTACATTTGTCTCCGAGCACTGAGGCTGTTTATTGGCCAGTGATCAAAGACGGCAGGCAAGGACAAAAAGAGTGCATTTCAAAGAAAGACAGGATGACAGAGAGAACCAAGAGAAGGGGGGAAAACAGTGAGTCACTTAAAACATTAACCAATTACTAATGGAAAATATGCAAAGATGAATTCTCTAACTGCTTTTTAACACCCAAAACAGAGAGGGAAAATTACACACTGTGTGACGCATCAAGGTTTTAGAGAAGCCTTTGTGCAACAGAAAATCTAAAAGCTCTAATCAAAGCAACCTAATGACAATGTCTGGTTAATTAAGATGATTATAGGGAACTCAAATACTTAAGAAACTGGATTTTTCACATTTCTGATGAAAATGATGCTAGAGTTTTGTGAGTGGTTGCCAAGGAGTTGCAATGCACTTGCTAAGCTGTTCAGAATGCTTTTTTTTTAGAATAATTATTTAATTGTTGTTAGGGTGTTTTCATTCCGATGCCATGCCATTGCTATGGTATTTCGAGTGGTCTCTGTGATATCCTGATCCTTAGATCTCCAATGTAAGCCTATGGGATTTTTTTTCATCATTTCATCATCCGATTTGATCGCATACAGTATATCTCATCAGACATCACACATTGAAGTATCCTTCGTGTCTGTAGCACGAACGGTTTGGGCGAATGATGCACCAAATTCGAACACTAAAAGTTACAGGCAAGCACCACTTAGAAGTTGCTCCATCAAATCATCTGTCTCAACGATTACAATCCATCAGCAAAGCAACATCCACACTGTTCAACTGAAATGGGTTTGTGAGAAACAGGCAGGTGTTGCGAAAAGACACTCCAAGAGTCAAACGATTAAGAGTGCGGTTGTTCAGCCAGGAAGCCCCTTGGGAAATCTGCTGGGAATTACTTCGGAGGCAGAGGCTGCATACGCAGGGAGAGTAAAAGCTTTTTAATGAGGGCATAATCGGCACTTTGATTAAACACAAGAATGACAACCAACCTCACATTATGGGGACAAACAACTACCCTCCCACTCCGGCCCCGCTTGGCGGCAAACTAATGCTCTACACGCGAAAAGGTAATGGCTCCGGCCGGGTTCACGCTCAGAATGTTCCGACAATCTGGGTTGGCCTTAGCCAGAGGGCTAAATGTATTAGGTTTCGCACAACCAGCTTTATGCACCCCATGTACTTTGCTGTTGGAACACAGTGTGCAGAGTTAATCAAAGTGAACCAGTCTACTAAACAGGTTTTCATTAGTAATGATCTGATGATGTTAAACCAGAATTTAGTTTAATTAAATGACGCTAGTTTGTTGTGGGTGGCTGCCAGGGTGTTGTTCAGCAGTTGTTAAGGTGCTCGGGGTGGTTTTAGCTTGTTGATAACGTGTTTTTGGTGGCTGCTAAGTGGATGCTTAATGTCATTGGTATTTAACGGCAGGTGCTTTTGACAGCCTGTCCATAATGTACAAGCTCTCCCATTTCAGACACTAAATTTTATATATGGTTTTGCACAGAAGGTGAGTGTCTCAGACACAGATCACAGACTGGACGGCTCTCTGCTAGCCGCCTGTGTTATATAATCAAGTCTTTAGATGGGAGTGGTGTCTTCCTCAATGTCAGACGAGGGGGTTTTAGACATGATTTGGCAGCAGACGCTGCAGTAGTCTACAGTTCTCTCTTTAGTGTGTCTATTCACCTGTCCACCAGCATCTAACGCATCCCTTCACTCCCAAATTAAAATGTCCTGATAATTTACTCAACCCAACGCCATCCAAGATGTTCATGTCTTTCTTTCTTCAGTCGAAAAGAAATTAGGGTTTTTGCAGAAAACATTCCAGGTTTTTCTCCACATATAGTGGACTTCAATGGGGATCAATGGGTTGAAGGTCCAAATTGGAGTTTTAATGCAGCTTCAAAGGGCTCTAAACAATTACAGCCAAAGAATAAGGGTCTCATCTAGCAAAAGAATCTGTCATTTTCTAAAGAAAATACATTTATATGCTTTTTAACCACAATGCTCGTCTTGCACTAGCTCTGCAATGCGCGTCCACTACTTCACGCATTAAATAATCACGTTGGAAAGGTCACACGTGGTTAGTTCTTCGTCCAGGGCTAATCTAAACTAAATTAAACTAATCTAGTGAGTCAATGATTCAATTTCATATTCATAAAGTCACTTGTTTTATTCCTGAATTAATCAACCGTTTAAACGAATCAAATGAACGAATGATTCAGCGATAAAATCAGGTGAACTGCCGCCACATACTGAACGTTTTTGTTTCACTTTTAAAGTATCTTTTCACTTATTTAAATCATTTAATATTTCTATATTCAAAATTTTATATTTAAAACATTAATCTCAACATGATTTTATGAATTTGACTGCACTAAACATGAAAATACACCTACAAGCCACTTTTGTGTTCTTCTGTGCCACCTCTGTAGTACAAATTAATGGTGTTAATACTGATTTCATTTGATTGGTAACTTATTCTTATTCTACTTGGTCTTATTCTGTTGTTTTAATTATAATTATTTTAATTATAAAATATAATTCTTTTAAAAATTTGACAAAAGACAACATACTTTTAATTAAGTTAGAAAAATGCCATTACAAAGGTAAAAACAAAACTCTCCTGTAAATCACTAAGGATTTTTTGATTATTGATTAGAAGGTCCTCCTAAAATTTTGACTGCACCTATTTTTTTTTTTTTTTTAAGTTAAGAGCACAAGTGCTGGGATTGTGTGGAGCCCTTTGAAGCTCATTGAAACTGAAATTTGAACCCTAACCCCCAATGAAGTCCATTATATAGAGAAAAATCCTGGAAAGACATTAACATGGATGACATGAGGGTGAGTAAATTATCAGGAAGTTTTAATAATCAAAGCTGCTGTTGTGATGCATTTCAGTGTTGGCTACCGCTGTGTGTTGTTTTTACCCATTTTAATTAAAATTAGGTACTATTTAATAGCATTTATACAAACGTTGCAATTCTGCTACGCTTGGTCTCTGAGGCTTAAGGTTGTTTGTGAGAAAGAGAGATTGAGTTAGAGAGCAAAGCATATGGCCTTTATCTTGGCAAATAGATTTAAAATCTCCTGCTTATCCAAATACAAGGTCAACCTCAACGCACTCGCCTGCAATTCGGAGAAAAACGCCAACGTTTCATGTAAGCCTTAATAAAGCAATATACAATTACATGAGTTTAAATCGCAGTGACCCCAAAACTCAAAGATTAATATCTTCGCGGTATTCTTCCCTGGCACAATACCATGACTCACACACACAAAGGCAACGTGGATAAACAGAGAAAAATGCGTCAGTGTGATTAGGGAGCAGCAGAAAAGCTTTCCACACAGATCATGAAAGATATATCACAGACGATATCCAAACGCCTCTACTGATGGCTCAAGCCTTCGCTCATCCATTGCAACATGCGTACCACGTTTGCAGTACTAATTTACCAGCGCAAAGTAACACTGGAGTCAGCCATGCTGAAAGATTGGACGGTTTGTGTGATGTTTTGGCCGTAATTGGTGAAGGATGCTAAACCCCACTTGATGTGCAGTTGGTTACAAGGAATATGGCTGCACTGGGTTGTTGGATTAAATGTTTTTGATAAAACTATTTGATAAAAATACTTCCAAACGTGAGGTACACGAGTCACGCCGCCTCACATATGTAGGCGATTAACAAGACGAGCAGTAATTTTCCTGTATTATACAACAGTCAAGATGGACATGCTAGCAGCTATTGGCTAAAAATACGTATTTTAGTGTGAACATGTGAAAAACACTTCATTTTTCCTCACACAAACTCTATAATGGACCCTGGAGTGAAATTGGGTGTGTGACAGACTGTAGGTGGACGTCTGGGCAAATCAGGGCCACGTATTTTGCTGAGTGCCCACACTGAACATCTCACCACCGCATAGACGCTCATCCCACACAGAAACAGGAAAGCACACCAGCACGGTAAGGGCAGGCAGAGTCTCGAATAGCCAGGCCCAGATGGCTCCCAGTGGAGGTTTCCAGAGCCACTATGGTTCCCTGTGGATGGAGCGTTTGAGCCAACATGGCTCCCGCTGGATCACAAATGGCTTCTGCAAGTGTGAAAAATGCCGCACAGAGGAGAAACATTAAAACGGAGAGAGATTGATTTCCAGTGCGGCTCGCTTTTAGAGGAAAAATGGGCCCTGCCCACTTCAAATGGGTCACGGTGAGGGATGATATTATCTTTAAGAGCTGATGGTCACATGAAAGGATGACAATAAAAATCAGACGGATAAATTTACGTTCATCTTAAGCTTCAACCTGGATAACCTTGCCCTGGAGCATCTCTACAAATGATATACAGATTCCCCAAACAGTAAACACTCCCAGAATAATATACACACTCTCAGGACCCTTCACACTTCCTTCTCTTGCTTTTAATCACCAGAAAGCCCTTCACAGACTTTAAATCTTATTTTATGGCATAGACCAATTACAGAGGGCGTCTCTTTTGCTCAGTAACTCAAAGCACAACAAGTTGGCAGAGTACAGGAAGATACCCTGGCATGAATGTGCTACTGTAGTCCATTAAGGCCTTTTGGAAACTGATGATATACAGGATTCATTACTAATTTGTGTATCTATGAAGACTCTGAGGTCATTTGTAATCTATGAAGAAAGTATCCTGCTATGGGGACACTCGAGATAATGTAAATGGCAATGGCCCTGAATTACAGTGCCTTGCGAAAGTATTCATACCCCTTCATTTTTTTCACATTTTGTTGTTGCTGCCTTGTTAAACTGCTTAAAAAAATAAAAATAAAAAATAATTCACATCAACCTACACTCCATACACCATAATGGCAAAGCAAAAAACAGGTTATTAACATCTTTGCAAATTTATTAAAAAATAAAAAAACGTAAATTATTCCATTGCATAAGTATTCATACCCTTATCTAGGACAGTTAAAATTTCACTCAGGACCATTCATAATGCTTGTAGATGATACTATACTTCATGTGAAGTTAACCTGTGGCAAATTCAATTGAATGGTCAAGATTTGAAATGGCACACGTCTTAATAAAAGGTCTAACACCTGAAAATGCATATCTTGGCAAAAATCAAGCCCTAAGGTTAAAAAAAAAAAACAGAAACGGAAAGAAACAGCCTGTAGAGCTCAAAGACAGGATTGCATCAAGCCACACATCTGTGGAAAAGTTTAGAAAAAAATTCTGCTGCATTGAAGGTTCATAGAAGCATGCAGTTAAGTTTGAAACAACAACAACCATTCCTCGAGCTGGCCTCCTGGCCAAACTGAGCAACTGATGGAGAAGGACCTTGGCTAGAGTGGCGACCAACAACCTGATGGTCACTCTAGTTGAGCTTCATGGTCATATATGCAGATTGGACAAACTTACAGAAGGACAAACATCGCTGCAACATTTCGCAGATCTGGGTTTTATGGTGGTGTGGCAAGACTCAATCCTCTCCTCAGTGAAGAGGCATGAAAACAAACTTGGAATTTGCAAAAAAGCACCTAATGGACCCTTCAGAACAACAACAAGATTCTCTGGTCTGATGAACCTCAATTCCAAGCAGCATGTTTAAAGGAAACCAAGCACTGCTCATCACTTGGAGTACCATCCCAAAAGTAAAGTGCGCTGGTAGCAGCCTCATGGCTGTGGGTCTGTTTTTCAGTGGCAGGGACCGAGGGACTTGTCAGAGTAGAAGAAAAGCTCAATACAGCAAAATACAGAGATAGCCTTAATGAAAACCCAGTCCAGAGAATTCAGAACCTCAGACTGGCCAGAAGGTTCACCTTCCAAAATGACAATGAACCTATGCACACAGCAAGCATGGCTTATAGACAACTCTGTGAATGTCCCTGAACCCAGTCATACATTTCTACAGAAACCTGACAGAGCTTGAGAGGTGATGAGGAAAAGTAGAAGAATGGCAGATAACTGCCAATTGCTGTTGTGCAAAACTTGTTGCATCATACCCAAAAAGACTTGAGGCTGTAAAGGTGCTTCAGCTAAGCATTGAGTTAAAGGTATGAATACTTATACAATGTACTTGTTTCAGTTCATGAAGTTGTGACAATTCAGTTTTTGCGTTAACATTATGGTGCACGGAGTGTAGATATATGTGTAAAAAAAGTAATTTAAAACAAGGGAGAAACATAAAATGTGAAAAAAAAAAAAAAAAAAAAAAAAAAAAAAAGATAAAAGAAGGCGCATGAATACTTTCGAAAGGCACTGTAAACGTGTGTGTTCAGATGAATGAATGATGATACAAAACTATGACGCAGCTGAAATCAGGAGAGGAGAAATCCACTGAAAAAGTATGTGAAACATTAAAACAAACTAAAATATTAAAGCAGTTTTGTGCCGTCCACACAGGGCATCTGTATAACAAACTAGCTCCTCGCACTCAACTAAATGTTTCATAAACACTTCATTTATTGGCACACGCGGAGTTTACTGGCTTGGCTTGTGCGTATCCTTGCGTTTTGTGGGTAGCAGAACATACAGTTTTATTTATGTGAGAACGTGTGTGATGGTCGATGAAGGTGAACTTTCCCAGGTGTGCAGTAGCTTGGATCACACACCACAAACTCCTCTGGTGAAAGCTGGAGAATGTGTATATCTGTGTGTGTTTGTATCGATTAAGCTTCAGGGCGCATGCATCAGTGTCACAGTCATGCTGTCTGAACACAATCTCTCGAACATGAGACCTATTATGAGCTTGGAAAACACATGCCAGTCGGCCCATCACAAACACACACACACACACATCCAGCTCAAATCAATCCTTTTTGCCACTTTCAACTAATAACAGACGCAAGACATCTCCACCACCATTAAAACTGCCATTTATTTCAACCATCTATTTCAGCTCAAAAAGTAAAATTAAAATTCATGATCGCTCTTGCTCTCCTTTCATCAAAATTGTCTAAATTATGGATCATTTAAAAGGGCCCAAAGTAGCTATCTTACACCCCGTGAAAGCAGCTGCAATCAGGACGGACATTTTCGACAGACGAGCCGAGAATCAATAAGATTTGGTCCAGAGAGACAAACGTGAGGAAAATGTATTAATACATCTGAACACTAATGACTGTTTCTCAGGCTGCCATGGTTATTTTCACTTTTTTTTTTCCCCCTCCTTCCCTGAAAATGACAACTTTAATGTAGTTACTTGTTTATTTCTTTAAAACAAATCATTAAACAAATTAGGCGGTGGAAATATCAAGTTTAGACATTGTTTTGAATCAAATGTCAGATTCCTTTGTCTAAATAAATAGCAGTAAAGTCTTATTTAATTATTATTGTTTAGTCTATTCATGGGAAATGGATTTTAAAAGCAGCAAAAACTAATTACATAAGCATGATAAAGTTTCAAAACAGTTCATCTGTGACCTTCATATGATGAAAAGAAAAAAAAAAAAAAAAAAAAGTAAAATCTGGGGCATAAAAGTGCCTGTAGTTGCAGAAACGGCCAAATGCAGAGCACAACATTAGTGACCAGTATATTTTGTGTGTGTTCACAGTGACAGCTTTCCCGTTCAGGGGGGAAATCGCCTCACTGGTGGTGGGATCGTCTGTACAGTAGCTCCAGCTGCGTGTTAAGTTAACGCTGTTATTACATTTGTTGACAGCTCTGCTGCGAGGGTCCACTATGCGAAGACTGCCATTACGAGGGCAAACTTGTGTGTGTTTGGGTGAGCGACTTTTATAATTACAGCTCACAAACGCACAAAAATCTAATGTAGATTTAAGTCAAGCGTGAGACCTGTCTGAGGGGACATTTTTACCAGCCACTGCCACGAGACAAACATGCACACATGAGAAACCATGAAAGCACATGTGAAATACACAGTATTAAGTGAGGCGCACTGCACAGAGCGCCTCAGAGTTCAGAGGTGGCACTTAACCTTGTGTAACCATAGCAACCACGTCAAATTATGGCACCATGTGGTGCCATCTGCGAGGTAAATGCATAACAGGAAGGACAGTCAGCCAGAACAGGAAGCAGATACACCAGATGGCCCCCACGGTACAGTCTGCAATATAAAGCGCTTGAGATGCTCTGAAATACTGCGGCTGATAGCACCTGGATCTGCATATTTATTCATTATCTAAATAAGAACATAACACACTTCTATTGTTGTTTTATAAAACTAATTATATACATACATTTTTGGAAATGTTTATTATTATTATTATTATTATTATTATTATTATTATTATTATTATTATTATTATTATTAATAATAAACTAATTTTTCATTAATAATAAATTACAACAATTACTTTTAATAATAAAAAATAAAAATTATTATTATTATTATTATTTCAATCAATTAATCAATTAATCAATTAATCAAATCAATCAATCAATTCAATCCCCAGCCCTACCACTTAAATATAACTGAAATCTAAAGATTAAAAAATAAATAAATTCTAAAAAAATAATCTATATTTTAATAAACCTAAATTCTAAATTTGTAAATTAACAATTAAATAAAAGTTATGGATGCCACTAAAGGAACACTGCACATTTAGAATTTAGAAAAATATGCTTTTTTTTTTAATTAATAATAAAATCACAACAAATTATTTTAACAATACTAATATCATTTAAAAAAAAAATAATACATGTTTTTAAAATCAAACAATTTTTTTTCATTTATAATAAATTACGACAATTCATTTTAATTATAAAAAGTTATTATTATTATTATTCAAATCAATCAATCCCTAGCCCTACCACTTAAATAAAATGGAAATAAACAAAAATAAAAATTCTACATCTCTAAAGTTAATCTATATTTTAACGATCTTAACTTCTAAATTTTAAAATTAATAATTAAATAATTATGGATACCACTAAAGGAACACTGAATATTTAGAATTTAGTAAAATATGTATTTTTTTCCATTAATAAATTACAACATTTCATTTTAATAATAATAATAATAATAATAATAATAATAAATTACATGTTTTAATATTATTCCAGTTTTTAGATAAAACTGAAATTTAAAGATTAAAAACTATTTTTAATTTCTAAAATTAAACTATTTTAACAAACATAAATTCTAATTCATTTCTAAATAAATAAATAACTGTAAAACATGCATATTTAATGTTTTCATTAATAAACTACAACATTTTATTTTAACAATCTAGTAATATTAAAAATAAATAATAATAATAATAATAATAATAATAATAATAATAATAATAATAATAATAATAACAACAACAACAACAACAACAACAACAACAACAACAACAACAACAACAACAACAACAATAATAATAACAATAACAATAACAACAACAACAACAACAATAATAATAATAATCATAATAATAATAATAATAATAATATTTCCATAGGTTTCCCAACTAATTGGGAAAATTGTTACCACTCATACACCATTATCTTTTTCCAGAATAACTAGGGGTTTCACACAAGTTTTCATTTTATCCTTTGTTTGTTTCATATTCTTCATTTCCATTCTGTAATGTTTACTGAAACACATACTGTACAAAAAAGGGCAAACACACAGACACACATACACACACACACACACACACACAGACACACACAGACAGAGGTTAACTACGACTAAAACCTCTGATACAACTGTCAAAGCCCCAGAGGTTTCAGAATGAATCCATAAAATGGATCAGCCCCTACCAAATAAATGATGGATCGAAACACTAATGGTAGGCGATCTATTTTTGGATGCAAAATATACAGTTAATGGGTCTTTTAATCAAAAGAAAGCCCTCTCACAAAACAGTGGTCAAACAGAGTAATACTTCAGCAGCGAAGATTAAACAAGAACGTTCTTCTTTAAACATGGCTTAAATCAATGGCTCAGTCTAAACCAAACGTGTGAGAGCCAATTGATTGAAAGCAAGAGAAAGAGAGAGAAAGTTCTGTTAAACCTCTCTGATAAAAGAAAGCAGAATTAATACATCAGTAAGACAGCCCTATAGGCACTTCCACCCATCAGACCGGCAGAAAGCTGGCAGAAAATGTTTGATTATTGCTATAGGATCAAACTCACAGTCACGTAACTGTTAGAGGGCTGAAGTTCAAGAGGTAGTAGTGTCGTAATGCATTGTGTATGTGTGCGCGTGTTTGTGAGTGGATGTGTTAGAGTCTACCATTCCTGGATTTAGTGCTGACCCAAAAGGTCCAGCAGCGCACTAAATAAAAGCAGGAGTGTTTTAGCAGGACAGTCAATGAAGCGAGACAGCTGAAAGAATAAAACTCACATGCAGAGGAGGAAATCAAGAGAGTTAATAAAACTCTAACTCCAAAGGTCAAGGGTCAGTTTAACTTGGATTATCAGTAAGATTTTTAATGTTTTTAAAAGAAGCCTTTTCTGCTTATCAAGGCTGTGTTTATTTGATTAAAAATTTTGTGATATATTATTGCAATTTAAAATATTGGTTTTCTATTTTAATGTACTTTAAAAAAGAATTTATTCATGTGATGCAAAGCTGAATTTTCAGCATCATTACTCCAGTCTTCAGAGTCACATGATCTTTCACAAATCATTCTAATTTGCTGATTTATTTACAGTGTTGAAAACAGTTGTGCTGTTTTTTTTTTTTTTTTTTTTTTTTTTGAACCTGTAATTGCTTTTTCAGGATTCTTTGATGAACAAAAAGTTTAAAAGAACAGCATTTACTCAAAATAGAAATATTTTCTAACAATGCAAGACTTTATCACTTATCAATTTAACACATCCTTGCTGAATAAAAGTATTAATTTTTTTCAAAAAAAAAAAAGAAAGAAAGAATAAAAATTGACTGACAATAAACTTCTAAACTGTAATTTATATTGTAAAAAGATTTCTATTTTAAATAAACACTTATTTTAAACTTTTAATTTATTAAATAATCCTGAAAAAAAGTATCACCGGTTCCAACAAAATATTAAGCAGCAAAACTGTTGGCAACACTGATAATAAGTCAGCATATTAGAATGATTTCTGAAGAACCATGTGACACTGAAAACTGGAGTAATGATGCTGAAAATTCATCTTTGCATCACAGGAATAAATTACATTTTAAAATATATATTCACATGGAAAACTTATTTTACACTGAAATATTATTTCACAATATTACCTTTTTTTGAATTATTATCATCAAATAAATGCTCTATTTAAAAAGCGCTATTCTTAAACAAAGACGTCCTAAAAATAAAGATTATCAGTTATACATTCCACAGTATGGGTTGTTTTTGCATGTCGACGGGTTAAAGAGACCCCAATAATGTGATATTTAGCCCCTGAAATGCACATTTTACCAGGGGAACCCCTCCGAAATGCAATTGGGCTAGTTTTAGACTTTTTTAAAGCTGGAACTAAGCCAGTTTTGTTGTGAAATCCTGGAAACCCTGGACCTAACTCTCCCTTTTGGTTTTAAAACTGTTCGATATTATAATTCCTATGAAATTTTGCTATGAAATCTGGACCAGATGCACTAACCAGTGTTAATTTTGACATCAAATGTTTAATTTAGTCTTAGTCATAGTCTTTTGACTAAAATGGCATTTAGTTTTAGTCATATTTTAGTCATCTGAATTGTTTTTAGTTTTAGTCGACTAAATCTACAGTAGATTTAGTCGGCTAAAATCTAATAGATTTAGTTACACGGTAATGCATTTAATTAAGCATTTCTCTAAACTGACCAAACTCACTGTATAGGTTTGATATTAAGGTTTTATCATGATTAACTGCTGTGACATGCAACAAGCCTTTATATTCAAATTAAATGAAACCACTTCTCAAAGAAACAGGAACATGGTCTTAATGAAATACCAATGGTTATAAAGGCCAATTATGCATTCTTTATAACTTGTTTACCACACTCTTCATTCTTTCAAGCTGACATATTTATATAAATACATTTAGATTAATCTTTATCAGGACAACTAACATCAACGCCACAGACAACAGCAACTAAATTAGGCTGCTGTCCCTTTAAAACTAAATGCACTGGTGCAATGTACTGATACACGTCCGATGTTCTCCCACCTGTTAACATTCAAGACGTAACCAAGTGCGTTTATGTGAATACTCGTCAAAACTGACAATTCAACATAAATTTGTGTATTTCTCCATTCATGAGACACGAAAGAGTACTCGTGTGCTGTGCGAGAGGCACTGCTTCGGTGTCTGCGCTCGTAAACCGGACCGAATTGAGTTCTCTTTTGCGTCGTCAAATTTATCCAAACGTCTGCTCTTCTCTTACTCCCAGATATTGACATTTTTGAACGTTTTATGAGACGTGCGACAAATGTATGCTAGCTAATGTCCCGTTGGATAGATCAACAGGCTATGTTACAGTTCAAACACACTCATCTAACATCATAACCACCAGCATTTTCATCTCGTTTTTATTCGTATTGACATTTTCGTCAGTTTTTGTTATTCAAAACGAGTTTTTGTTTCGTTCTC
Source organism: Cirrhinus mrigala (assembly GCA_036247105.1). NCBI lineage: Eukaryota > Metazoa > Chordata > Actinopteri > Cypriniformes > Cyprinidae > Cirrhinus > Cirrhinus mrigala. The sequence continues at coordinate 16,205,998 of CM070010.1, read as the reverse complement.
GTCTCGTTTTCGTCAGTGGAAAAATGTTGCTGGTGAAAACGGCACCAACACAGCCCTCAAATGACACCGTCTCCTCAAGATTAGGAAAATTAGTACAAGGCTCCTGTCCAAACCAAGTCAAGAAAGAAAATGAACAAGTCAAAAAAAAGTAATGAAAGATTATGTATCACTATGTCAAGCTACAAAATGACTTGGAAGACGAGATGAAACTAGAAGGTGAGACTGATTTTGCTGAATTTACTGCGGGGGAAAAAAAGCAGAACGAATCAAAATGCTTCATTATCTACATTACTCAATGCTTCTTAACACAAAACATCCTCCTGAGGGGTGAAAACAAGTGGCGAATCACTGGCAGCACTTGCAAAAGATATGGAAATCGCACTCGCAAAATCGGTTTTGAGTGCAGATGTTGGCGGCGGTGTTAAAGTATCTCCCAAATGGTGTCCATTTAAAAGTCTGTCAGTGCGGCTGCATTTTGAACAGTTTGCATTAAGCAGCTTTAATACTACACACAAATCCTTTGACATACACACACACACACACACACACACACACACTCGCAAACACTCGCAAACACTTAGCGAACGGTGCAAGTTTGAAATCGTGTGAGCGGCGGAACTCTCGTAAGAGCATTTATATGCCTGCATGTGCACGTAAATCCCACCAGTGCGTGTTTGCACGTGTGCATTGGACGTATGAAGCCTTTATTCTAATGCCTCCAATGGCCTCTGTGGTAACGGGTCAATATTTAGTCGATGGGACTCGTGGAGCTGCGGTGGTCCCCTCTAAATGACCTACATGGCTTTATGGAGCAATCAATCCTGAAAGGACCCCTACGACACAAGCTTTGACATTGTGCCAAACATCTGAGGTGGCTTCACAACCTGGTGCAGGTTCCTCTAGTGTCAAATTATCCTTACACCAGCGCCTCTTCAAGTCCCTTAAAAAAAATTCAGAAGAACCCTCAAGATGAGCCTGAAATCCCCAACGTCCAGCTGAGAGACACATGAGGTCACGCATCATAATAAAAGTGTTTCCTTCATATCCTCTCCTAAGCCGGTCAATCTCCACACGGCACATAACAAAGACCAGCGGGGGAGGGTGGAGAAATCAATACCCCTGATCTCTCTCCACAGGGGTACGTGCGCTGCTCTCTTCACGTCAGGAGCTGAGAGGCAAACGCCATTGGCTGGTGAGAAGTCACGCGACTTTTGTGAATCATATTTTGTATCTATGGTTACGGCTCAAGCTGAGGTGATCAAAGAGAAACAACGACCCGTGGTGTGAAAGACAACATTAACGCGGGCAGCGGATAAAAAATGAAATGGTTTTTTGTTGGACCACTTCGGGATAATGAATGAGAACGTGAGAAGTTACAGGGTGAATGGAGACGTCTGATTGGATGAAGGGATGCCAACGGAAGCCGGAACGATTGAGTGAGCTTCTGAATGGACTCTAACAGCCTGGTTGTTAAAATCAATGGTGGCAATAACTGCAATCCATCTCTTTCACGGCTGCCCTTGCGACCTGATCAATGTGTATTGAGCTACATCTGTAATATTGCTAATATCAGACATTATTTCCTTTCCAGAGATGACGGATCAGGAATATGTAGACACGTGAAGGTTTTTGACCAGGGTGGTTTAGTTAACGAAGGTCTACTGCACTATAAAGAAATTCAAGTATAAATTACCATCCAATATTATTTATTTATTTATTATTGAAAGAAGTCAATACTTTCACCAAAGACACATTAAAACAATTAAAATTAATATTTAAAGCCAATTTTAGTAAAAAAAAAAAAAAATTTTTAATGGTTTAAAATATTTTTTTGAAATATTTCTTGAGCACCAAATCAGCAAATTACCAAAAAAAAAAAAAAAAAAAAAAAAGGTCTTTGCAGAGTAAATTACATTTTTAAATCTTAAAAAAAAGAACAACATTATTTTAAACATTTATTTATTTTTTAGAAATCAATACCTTCAGCAAGGACACATTAAATGATTAAAAGTAATATTTAAAGCCATTTATAAAGTTTAAAAAAAAAAAAAATTAACTCTTTTAAAAAAATATGTCTTGAGCATCAAATCAGCATATTAGAATAATTCTTCATGTGACACTGAAAAAAAAAAAACATTTTTAAATATTAAAATAGAAAAAAAAAAAATTCTCCCTTTCATCTTTTCATTTTATTTATTTATATATTCATGAAAGAAGTCAATACTTTCAGTAAGGACACATTAATATGATAAAAAATATGTAAAGCCATTTATAAAGTCTTAAAAGTTTAAAATATATATATATTTTTTTTTAATTTATTGAGCACCAAATCAGCATATTAGAATTATTAAAATAAAATAGATTTTTACATTTTTTTAAATATTAAAATAAAAAACACAAAAGCATTGTAAATAGATTTATTTATTTATTTATGTTTATAGAAATAAATACTTTTCAGCAAGGACACATTAAAACAACTGAACGTAATATTTAAATCCATTTATACAATTTTTAATATATATATATATATATATATATATATATATATATATATATATATATATATATATATATATATATATATATATATATATATATATAATATAAAAATCATTTTTGCTGAATAAAATACATTTTTAAATATTAAATAATAAAACATTATTATAAATAGATTTATTTATTTATCTATTTAAAAGAAATCAATACTTTCATCAAGGACACATTAAAATTAAAAGTAATATTTAAATCCATTTATCAAGTTTAAAATATATTTAATTTTTTGAAATATTTCTTTAGCACCAAATCAGCATATTTGAATGGTTTTTCATGCGACACTAAAAGCTAAAAATCATCTTTGCAGAAGAAATTAAATTTTTAATATAAAACAGAAAACCATTACATTAAACATTTATTTAAAAAACAAAATAAAAATACTTTCAACAAAGACACATTAAAGCGATTAAAAATAATATTTAAAGCCATTTATGATGTTTTAAAAAGTTTAAAATATTTTTTTTAAATAAATATTTTCTGAGCACCAAATCAACATATTAAAATAATGTTTCATGTGACACTGAAGGCTAAAAAAAAAATAATCTTTGCTGAATAAATTACATTTTTAAATATTAAAACTGAAAAACATTATTTTAAATTTACTTATTTATTCACTCACTACATTTTGGACCAAACAAGTGCAGCCTCAGTAATTTCAAAAGAATTAAAAGAAAACTTACCAACCCCAAACTATTGACTAGGCAGTTTAGGTAATAAAAATTAGAGTCTGCTGTCACGTTGTGTCTATATATGAGCATTTATGGCACAGGATAGCAGAATAACAGTTTTGGGGAGTCGTCCAAAATCTGTCATGCTACACTGAACACATTCAGGGAGGGAAATGATTTGAAACTGCATTAAGACACATCAAGTAGCGCATTCACATCACGTCAGTACACACACATCCATCACAAAGCCACGCATAGCCGGATAGATCATGACGAAAGACATTTAAAGCCAATTCCTGGGTCAAGGTAGTCCAGTTACGTAAAAAAGACAGACAATGGCAGCTCTCACAGCCTTCAGGATCTCAGAAAGAGCGATGAGCGCCACGCTGTAAAAGTCAGAAGACATTCAGACCGCTTTACACTTCATTTCCCTTTCCATGTAGCTGTGCATTAGAAAGTCATGAAGTGCTATGAGGTGGATTGTTTTCAAGCATGACTATAAAATCAGCAAAACAAACACATAAAAGGAGTGTATCCTTAACATCAGGCTGACATTTCTCATTGAGCACAGCTGTTATTTGGCTTTTCCCAAATGCGTCAGAGGGAGGGGTGACAGGAAGCGGCAGGCAATCATGGGAAGCGCATCACCATTTATCTAGAGCCCCCTTTCCCACCAACACTCAGAATGATGTGCCAACCAGTGTCACTCAAAAGGCCATTTCTGGCCGTCCCGCTCTGACAGCCGAACGAGAATGGGACAGAACAACAGAAAACAAGGAACAGGAGGAGGACGACTGGGGGGTTGAGAATCGCATGTCATTTTTTTCAGTGTTTTTCGTTAAGTTGGAGTCGAACCCCTGAGGCATGGTGTGAAAAGACCTGCCACAGAGAGAAACCATGGCATGGAATAATGTACAAACTGAAAAGAGTACACTACATTTAAAAACATTGAGCTGTGGTGCTCATGTGGAAGACGGACGTTCGAGTCCATCGCTGATATGGTTTCACCCCCCCCCGTTGTGTCTCACATCCACTTTCTATGACACAAATAAATAAAAAAAGGCCAAAATGAAGCTACATGAAATCATCTTCCCAAGAGTAAAGGGTCTGACTCAAAACCAGACACTGAAGCACATATATCTTGTACAAAGCAATTGACCAAATTAATGAGCTGGAATATGCCAGTGAATTTCCATTTGTTTCAGAATGGCCTTTGGCCCTGTGATATATTCAGGGAATTTGCTCTCCATTTTTACAACAACTCATTTTTTGCATTTCCAAGAGCAAGTACAGTGTCAGAAAAAGGAGATGGTGTAGAACCACAGCAACTGAACGACGAATACATCATAATAAATGAGTTTCACATCCAAAGTCGCAGTCTAAATAACCCAGCACAGGCTGGTCATTACCATTCAATTGGTATTGACTCCTAAAGGACAGAAAGCTCTTAAGAGATGTTGTGTAACATTTCAAATGTCAGCCTATTCAGTACATAGGCATTGCAGAGCTGTGAATGGTGTCTGGAATGAGAGATGGTGAAAGAGTTTCACAGTCTCATCTTTACTCTCTAATCAAATATGCCTGGGATGCAGTGTACAAATGCAATTACAGCGTGACTGTCTCTTAACCTGGGCGCACTTTATGTACACTTGACCGAAGTTCACCTGAGGAAATGCCACATCATCTCCTTCAGGCCCAAAACACAATACAAGTAACGCTAAACATGGCAATTGTACACTGGCATATGTTTCTGGCCTTAGTTTTATAGCTTCTTTCTGAAGGCAGACCTCAGGACGTATCGAGGGCACATCAGAATACAGAAAGAAAAGGAAAAAGAAGTGTAGCTGCAAGCAGCGATTACCAGGGTTTAAGCACTTTAAGAAATTTAAGCACATATGAAAAAAAACACAACATTATTTAGCAAGTCAATGATTTAAAAAAGCATTTTTGGCAAAATGAGATGTCTTTTGATGTTTATGACTGTTATAGTGCCAGCTGTGGACCGATCCCCCTAAAACTTTGCATGCTTATTTACAACCACCTGTCGCATGTGCTCACCAGGTTTTGTGAAGTTTTGAGTTTTCATTTAGGCTTTATAGGCTTTTGGGTATATTTGGACAGGCCCAAAGGGTAAATCCCAACATTTTTTTTTGATAATTACTGATCTAGAGAGTCTAGAGAACTGTACTGCAGTGTTTTTTCCCAGATTGAGCGAAAAAACGTAGGACAGGTTCGCAAAAGTCAGGGTTTTTTTTTTTTTTTTTTACATTTTCTTAATCATTTAACAAGTGGTTTGATTGACAGCAGTGGTTCTAGAGCAGAACCACTCCGGTCCTGGAGAGCCGCAGCCCTGCAGAGTTCAGCTCCAACCCTAATTTAAACTCACCTGCCTGTAGCTTTCTAGTAACCCTTCAGACCTTGATTAGCTTGTTCAAGAGCATTTGATTAGGGTTGAAGCAAAACTCTGCAGGGCTGCGGCTCTCCAGAACCGATGTTCGCCACCCCTGTTTTAGAAGTAAAGTTGTTCAGAAAGAGGAGGTCTACTGTATGATTTGACTATCGTGCATATGTGTGAAGAATTTCACAATATACAATCATTTACAAATTGCAATACTGATTTCTTTCTATATTTCTATAAAGCTGTGAGTCAAACAGGCCCACTGAGTTTCATTCTGATCGACCTCCTTTAACCTTGTCTAATAGGTGCTCAAAGGTTATTGACCTATGACGGCCATGTTTTTTGAGATATGCAAATGTCCTTACAGCCACTTGTGGCACTTTGGACCAAGACCACACATACCTATTTTCAGGCTGACAAGACAATTGGTTGCGTAGTTACGGCCATTTTTATGTGTTTTTTTTCTCTCTTATAGAGCCACCATGTGGCCAAGCTTTGCTACTTTTTTTTTTTTTTTAAAAACCTGACCTCAGATTCATCTCTTAGGCACGAGTTGTGAGTTTGGCAAAGATATCTCATTCCATTCAAAAGTTATAGCCGTTTTAGTAAAGTGTTGCTTTTTGCGAGCCGAAAGTTAAACTTTTTTTTGAGGACTAGTTCGCAAAAAGTAGGTTTTTCAAAAAATGCAGAATACCTGAAAATTTCACTTGGGTGACAGACGAATCAGACGGCGTTTTGTCCGCCGTGAGCCAAGGATCTCAACGACATAAAACACTTGAGCCTGCGATGAACGGTTAAAGAATTGAGTGATTTCGTACTTTTGATCGCTGCAGCGTCACCGTTAGGCCAATTGGCGCGAGCCTTGGTGACATTGTAGATGGTGTGACTACTACCATCCCTCCAAGTTTCAAGTCTCTACGACTTACAGTTTAGTCTGCTCGATCAGTTTTACATGTAGATTGCTGATCTTTGCCACTTCTAACATCTTCATAATGAGAAAGAGGTAGCAGAAAGAGCGACGAAGGAGAAACGGTTCACTTTTTCTCTTAAATCCCCTCTCTTTTTGCCCCCCTTAAGACTGCGGGACGCACAGATGCTGCTAATCAGCCAGAATGAGGCAGTCTGCCTGAACACAGACACATTCTGACTCTCAAATCAGGGAAAGAGGAGCAGATAAAGTCAAAGAAGGGCACGAGAGATGAGAAAGACAGAGATCCGATATCGAGATACAATGAAGCGCCTGAAAGAGGCTAAAGGAACGGGAGAGTCAGTTACACAGCCACACGTTCCGGTATCCAGTAGAAAACGAGGCAGATTTAGATTTACACTTCTAAGAAACATGCATGCGCGAAGGGAAAGTGCGAATCTGAGAGCGGGTAGGGGTCGAGTAAGGAATCTGCTGCAAACTCAGGTCTGAGCAGACATCTAAAGCACGAGATGTGCTAGTGAAAAATCTGCCGTGAAGTGAAGGCCCCTGTCAGCATTTATGCCAGCAGCGTTGAGAGTTGTGTGCTTATTGGTAAGCAGAAGCGGCGCTGAGTTGTTGCTGTTATGTAACATTGCGCCAGCATTATTAAGGTTTATGCAACCGTGGGTCACTGATGTGTGCTGAAGATGTGAGCAACCATTTGTTGTTTACTTCATACACCACATGCTGTTTTCACAGGTGATGTTCTGAACAAATCACAAACCACAATAACCAAGAGGATTAAAAATCAAAATTGCTCAGTCTAAATATAGAAGTGAACAGCTATGTGAACTGGGCTACAGTGGGTTTTTGTGTAGTTGGGCTATAGTAAGCTATAGTAATATTTACAGTTGTTCAAGGAGGTTTCATGGGTGTTGTTTGAATAGAAATGCACATATTTGGGAACTGCAACGGAGGGTGAAAGACTGCCACAGGTAGATTTTACAATGGTTCAGTGGCTGGTTCAATGTTTAGTTGTTTATGTGAATTTGGCACATCGACTTAGACAGCTGCCTGGTTTGCTTGCACCATTTCACCAAAACTTTTCTAATGTGAGTCTAATGTCAGTTATGTCACTATGCAGGGTCAGAAAGCTCTTGGATTTCTTTAAAAATATCTTATTTTGTGTTCCAAAGACGAACGAAGGTCTTACAGGCTTGGAACGACATTAGGGTGAATAGACAATTTTATTTTTGGGTGTACCTTTAATGTGTGTGTGTTTTTTTAATATTAATGACGTTAATTTCAGTGTACATTTAAATAAAGATCCAGTTCCAATTAGGCTGAACAGCAGCTTTGGCCAAAAAAGACAGCCAACACCACCTAGCAAGATGTCCTTGAATTCCTTTTAAAGAATTAATTTTAATGTAGCACAAGATCACGCACTTGCAACGCACTCATCCGGCATTCACCTCTGTGTTTGTGGTCCTTGCAAACTTTCTGACCTAAATATAAAATTCTAAACTCACCCTTCAATTAACCCTCTGGGCTCTAAGGGGGATTTGGGGCCCTGACATTTGTGCTTTTTTCAGTATCTTAAAAACAAAAAGATGAGTCCACATGATCTCAATCTACAAGATGGCATCTGAAGATGCTTTTAGACATGTAAGAAACTCTGATAATTATAGAGCTCCCTGGTTTCTGACAACTACATAAAGACATTATTCAAAATTTACAATGAAAGAAGGCGGCCTGAAGGCTATCATAAGCATTCAGCTCTCAGACAGGCTTGACAGGTAAAACGTGGGTGTTATTTTTTCTTTTTATCATTTTGTCTATGGGTATTTTTTTAAATCGAAAATGTGAGAGGATGTGGCTAACTTACAAACGAGTAGGATACGAGTAAGCATTTGCGCAAAAAAAGTTGCAAGCATCACCTATACTCTCAGCGCATTGTAAAGTCGTTAAATCGATACCTCATAATTGCTCACTGTGGAATTCTCTGCATCTTTATACCTGCCCCTAGTAAGATAGTAAAGGAAATATGCTCTAGTTTCATGCTATTCCCTCTCAGATCCAAAAAGGGTCTTATATAAACCTTTCAGCCAGGGGGCATGGAGCTACGCTTGTGCGACGTATGAGAGAGAATAAGTGTGTGTGCGCAAGTGAGAGAGATACGAAGTGACGTAGGCCCTGTCGTCAGCAGCTCTGGGGATGAGTGGAGTTTACTCTTTTACTCCCTCACTTACACTCCCCCCTCCTTTTCTACCCTCATTTTAGTGTTCTCTCTTCCTGTCTGATGTTCTGTCTGTTTCTTAGCAGAAGGTTGAAGAAGAGAGTGAACACACAATGCCTGAAGACAAGTCTTTCACCAGAGAGAAAGATCCAAGTTGGGATGACCTGCATATGGCACTGCGAAATTCATCAAGGGAAAAAGGGGGTGGAGAAAATGCAAGAAAAGCAGGAAGAAGTGTGCTATAGCAAAAGCAACTGTAATAATAGTAATAATAGTATAACAGTTAGGGGTGTAACAATACATGTATTCGTACCGAACTGTCACGGTACGGGCATCTCGGGTTCGGTGCATGAGGTCTTACAACGAATACAGGCAATTCACCCTCAATCCAGAAGGGGGTGCTCGCAGTAATCAACTCTGTTTGATAACTGCCGGTAACCAACTTATCATACCAGCAAAATCAACTTAAACAAAAAACAAATGGAATGTCAGTTTTTCCCCCTTGTCTATCAGTTAACTAAATTAAATATATTTCAAGTATTTATTCCTTGCACGTATATAGTACTGCAGATTTTATAGCCTATATATGACATTAATTTGATATAATATTTAGTATTTTCACATGTAATTGGAAAAAAAATTGTAATTTGTTCTACTATCTGGTTAAAATAAATGAAAAGAAACCTAGCATATTAGATTTGTTTTGTTTTTTTTTCTGTTGTACAGAAATCGTATCAAACCGTGACCCTCGAACCGAGTTACGTACCGAACCGTGACATCTGTGTACCATTAGAACCCCTAATAACAGTAATAACAAAAATCGTTTTGGGTATTTTCTAAATATATGGCCACCTGGCAAAATTCTTAACTCACTCTTTCCTGCTAAAAATTTAAATTAGAGATGACATTAACAAACTCCGCAGGAATTTCCTGTAATAGGAATTGCTGTAGATGTAACATGATGTTGTATGACAGCACACGTGTCTGAGCGTGTGGGTGCCAGGGGCTCATACGCTTCATCATATAATATTTAAAACCATGTTATTCTGTAGCTGTCAAGATGAGTGAAGCCTACATCCCTATATGGTTGAAGAAGATAGGGATTTAAAAAAAAAAAAAAAAAAAAAAGCGTGAATAAAAACAACGTGCCACTCAGGGCTGGTGCATGAAGGACAGTGATCTGGCCCTCAGCGAGAGCATCTCAATTTTAAAACAAGCTCTTCTTAAAGCACTATATTATGTGGAAACCACACAAGGGCAGGGAAGAATGGCTGTTCAACATATTATGAGTGACATTCCAAAAACAGCTAGCTAAACACACACACATAGGCTGTCAATTGATTAAAAAAAATAACTAATTTATCAACATGTTTCTGTAATTAGAAATATTTAGAAACAAAAAGCTGGTATATTTTAAATATTTGTCTAAAGGATTACTTCACTTCAGTTCAGTCGAAATAAAATTGAAGACTTCTGAGGAAAACATTCTAGGATTTTTCTCCATATAGTGGACTGCAATGGGGATCAGCAGGCTGAAGGTCCAAATTGCAGTTTCAATGCAGCTTCAAAGGGCTCTAGACGATCCCAGCAGAGAAATTAGGGTCTTATCTAAGGAAACATAGATGCGCATCTCAGACACACTGCAAGACAAGCATTTGTGGTTGAAGTGCATATAATTGTATATTTTAATTTTTGTTTTTAAGGAAATGACCAATTTTTTCTCTTATTCCTTAGCTGGGATTGTGTAGAGCCCTTTGAAGCTGCACTGAAACTGCAATTTGGACCTTCAACCCTTTGGTTCCCATTTAAGTCCACTATATAGAGAAACATCCTGGAATGTTTTCCTCAAAAACTTTAATGTCTTTTCAACTGAAGAAAGACATGAACATCTTAGATGAAATAGAGGAGAGTAAATGGTCAGAAAATGTTCATTCTGGAGTGAGCTAATCCTTTAATGCCATCTTTTTCCTATGAATAATGGCAAATATTACTGAGAGCAATGATTTTTAAAAAATACATTTCTGCAGATAAAGTAAATTTAGACATTCAATCATCATTTTTGCCATCATTTATTACATTTAATATGCCTAAACTGTTAAGTAATATTAAAAAATATATATGTTACACACACACACACGGAATAATTTGGGAACGGCACTATATGAGCACGCTTGGCCTTTCCCCTGACATATTTATAAAATTAGAACTCCATCTGTAGTCACAGGCAACTCTGATAAGATCTTTTCCTCCACATTATTAATTTTGAAAAATTATTCATTTCTTTCCCACTGGTTAGCAAAGATCAGCCCACGCATGAATTTTTAAATCTGTATGCCTGGTTAGCCAAAAAAAAAAAAAAAAAAAAAAAAAAAGCACACAGGCATGTATATAAGAAAAAGGTATTTAACAAATCTGCTTGCATTAGCAAAGCTTCAAATGCAAAACAAAAAAGCATCAGTTGTACTATAACCCCCCCACTATTTTTTTTTTTTTCCTCAACACCATGTCATCAATCGCTCACTCTCTGTGTCCTCATTGTCGGAAGGTTTTCCGAACACGGCTCAACTTTAGCCAGAGCGAGGAGTGGCCGCTGTTTTATTGAGCTGGGCTTTGAATGTGTTCCCTGCATACAGCAGGCAGTCACCTCAGGGAAATCCCATACTGCACCACAACACAAAACACATTTAAGAAAGGTCACAACCCACAGTTTAAGGGGATTTATTCTAGAGCTTTCCATCATATTCCCCAGGACCCCTTTAGCTTTTTTCACAACCCACTGGCCCCCCACCTTAGCAACGTTGCAGCTGTGCTTGCTGCGTGTTCGAAAACGCATTGGATAGGTATTGGCTAAACCGTAACATTAGCATACTTCTATACCGGCACACACAAGATTAGACACACTTACCTTGACTGACAGAAAAATGGACACTCTAGGTAAAAACAATTACTTCACATTTCAGCCAGCCAGACATCTATACATCAGAAATGCAAAAGCTAATATGAGGGGTGCCACTAAGTGTGAAGGAAACTTTGTCTGCGGGATACAAGCACAAAGCTAGCATGGCAGAGCTTTCTATAGTGTATCCATATTTCCCAACACTGTAAAACTCACCTTGATTTGCCTTTTCTGAGCGGATATAATTTTCTATGCATTAGATTACCAGACTCTTATTACCTCTGCCTGTAGGCCTGTGCACCTTTCTCTCTTTCGGTCACGTCTAGAAAAGGCTGTGGGCATATTGTTCGTTTAAATCTAACAGACCTCAATCTTTCTGTAACTCTACAGCTTAATGGTGCCATTGGAATATATTAGGCTACATTATGTACCTCAATATAACGCCCCTGTGAAATATTACACCAAAATCTCGTTCCTCAGAGCCTCGGAGCTTCTAGCAGCAGTGATGGTTGATATCTAACTGGCGATGGCGGCGAGATGGCCTTTTGGTGACCTCATTTGAGCATTTTTTGGAAGATGAGGAACGAAAGTGAAATATAATCACATTCTGTAGGTATTGTGCATGATAAGATGAGGAGAATATTTGACATTTGGCATAAAAGGTGAAATTTGGACTTGATAATGCTACTGACTAAGCACAGATGTCGGTGACTCAAAGGCAATTAAATGCAAAAGCAATAAACTTCCGTAACCAATAAATGAGAAAAGCCAAGCAGGTGCCGTGACTCAATTCTGTTTTTCCTTGCAAACTTAACATTTGGTTTCCTGACTGAATGTTTCTGTACTGAACACTGTTGTTGTGAATTCTGCTCATTTAAACTTGTCACCAAGGTAACGTTATCTAGCAGGCTTGCATAGATGAGGCTGTTAGAATGGTTTTAAAAATGATGAAGTTACATGTATTATCAGTATTGGTGTATTATAAGGTATTGCACTACATATTAGGGCTGGGTTTTGACACCAATTTCATGATTTGATTCGATTCAGATTCACAAGCTTGCAATTTGATTTTATATAGAAAACAGTACATGCAAAATTTTCTCAAGAAAAAAAAAAATGCTGTAAAATATACGAGAGTCTTGAAGGAGAAGTCCACTTCCAGAACAACAATTTACAGAGAATGTACTCACCCCCTCGTCATCCAAGATGTCCATGTCTTTCTGTCTTCAGTCGTAAAGAAATTATGTTTTTTGAGGAAAACATTTCAGTATTTTTCTCCATGTAATGGACTGATTTGGTGCCCCGAGTTTGAACTTCCAAAATGCAGTTTAAATGTGGCTTCAAACGATCCCAAATGTGGTTGTAAATCCCAGCCGAGGAAGAAGGATCTTATCTAGCGAAACGATCGGTTATTTACATAAAAATAATACAATTTCTATACATTTTAATGCCAAACACTCGTCTTGTCTTACTCTGCCTGGACTGTTTTTGTTATGGTTCATGACAGTTAGGGTATGTCGAAAAACTCCCATCTCATGTTTTCCCTCAACTTCAAAATTGCCCTATATCACTGTTTTACCTTTTTGTTGAGGGTGTTTGATCTTCTTTGCATGTTCACTTTCCAAAGACTGGGTCGGAACTTTTGCAGCGATGTAGGATGATTTTGAAATTATTTTTTAAGTTGAGGGAGAAAATACAGTTTTTAGACATACCCTAACTGTCTTGAGCCAGAATACACAGAGTTCAGGGAGAGCAAGACAAGACCAGCGTTTGAGATTAAAAAGTATTATGAAAATAACAGATCGTTTCGCTAGATAAGACCCTCATTTGGGATCGTTTGAAGCTGCATTTAAACTGCATTTTGGAAGTTCAAACTCGGGGCACCATATCAGTCCATTATATGGAGAAAAATCTTGAAATGTTTTCCTCAAAAAACACAGTTTCTTTATGACTAAAGAAAGAAATTAACATCTTGGATGACAAGGGGGTGAGTACATTGTCTGTAAATTGTTGTTCTGGAAGTGGACTTTAATATACATGCCCAAATTACACTTAATGATTTTTTTTTTGTTTAATAATAAAGTTACAATTACAAAATTACAGTTATACTCCGATTAGATTTTTGAAATATAAACATTTAAATGGTGGCTGTCATAAAAACCTCAGATTTATTCAAACATTATACACTGAAGAACAGTAAAAATGACAATGAATGTTATGGATTGCAAATATTTAACAAAATGCTCTTCTCTAGAGTTCCACTTGATTAACGAGTTTATGGTGACCGAATTTCAGTAAGATGTACTGCCTTTTAACATACCTTCGGATGTTTATTCATGTTAACTTCGTGCTGAAACTGGTTAAAGTGGAGGAGTTTATCAGTTCACGTGGCTTCTCTTGAACTAAAGCGCTACAGTGACGCCAAAACAGCATTTAGTGTTTTAATACTGTAATAAAATGGATAGCATTTGAAATCCGAGACTTTTAATATCAAAAGTAACAAAGCACAAAGCATATTGTGATTTAGTGGATGGGAGGTGCGCTACAATTTTCCGTTCATTAGAAAACTGGCTAGACTAATTGATTCTTGGGATTTAAGAATCAATATCATTTTATAAAAAGAGATTGATTAAAATCGAGAAATCAATATTTTGACCCAGCCCTTCTGTCTAGATACTAAACATTACACAATATAAAATATCACAATACAATAATACATTAAATCTTATCTGGTTGGCCAGAAGGGGGGGAAAAAAAAAAAAAAAAAAAAAAAAATCTTACCACTGAGCTCAGAAATGTAATTTAATGTAATTTAATTCAAGTAATTTTACAGCAAGAACACCAATCACAGTTGGGTGTTTCTAGAGCTGAAGTCTGACTGGGTGGGATTTATTTGCACGATGGGATTCAAATTGAGAGGAGATGGATGGAAATGCCTGATTGTGAGATTGCAGGGGGAGAAAGAAGCCCTTGCTCCATCCTCTAGCTGTTTAGTCAGAGGTTTAAAGCCCTTCAGTAAAACACAGCCATTTAGTCCCACACAGACTTAGAAAGAGGCTTTTACGGATGCTGGGTGGCATGACAGCTCAATGGAAATGAGCACTGAGTGTTCTAGAATGCTAAGCAAGCCAGGGCCAATCATAAGGCTGCTAAGCCCCGCCCTGGTCGAGAATATTTAAACAGCTTTTAACATATTCCTGAAAAGACTCAGTTGTGAACTTTGTCATACTGTTTGTACAGCCAAACTACTGCACGGTGCAAATCAGCAGAATTACTTTAATGACACATTTTTATGGTCCTATAGCATATGTTCACTCTAAGTGGGTTAAGACGTTAAAAATGGAAAGCATAGCTACCAAAGTATGCCCATACACTATGGCAAACCCACTTAAATGATGGAAGGGTGTAGAGAAAATCTGAAGTATGTTTGTGTGACTGCGACTTCAGCAACAGAAAGTTAAGATAATATTCATTTGTTGCATTGAGAAGTAGCTAATATGATATTCAATGAAAATTTGGGTGCAATTGGACCCAATGAGGTGGGTCCAATTTCGCTTTCGGAAATTCAATTTGCTGTATTCCTGCTTAATTTCCAGTCCAGTCTTTAAAATGTATTTTATTCATTCCCATCCATCAATCGTTCAGTCTACTGCGCAAGAGTCCCTGAATGTTCTACACCACATATTGTTTTTTTGTGGAAAACACAGTTTGGCACTCAATAATGACATCGTTTTACCCTTCAGTGACTGCTCCATTTCAGTGTGTACGTTAAAAAAGGCCATTTAATATGCAGTTAAATAAGGACTCAGGGTTCTCATCCTCCTCTGCTAATGAAGACTCTATATCAGGCCTCAAGAACCACCAGAGAACAAAAAAAATTGAACTCGGCTCTGTATATCTCATTAAAAAAAGTGAGTCAGTCATTTTGACATGTGGCACCTTCCACATACCCACAGAAGTGCGTCAGCTGTCAGTTAAAATAAGTATGGAGCTAAACAAGACGCTATTCTGAAACTCAAACAATGAAAGTGATCGCTCGCAGTGCGTGGTGGAACAACGTTGTTATTAGTGACAGATGAAATTTCCCAAGAAAATTGCTAGGGAAAAGTGATGAATATTCATTAAAGCAGGTTGTGTGGTCAATGGCTGCCTACTGCTTTTAAGCTGAACTTGAGAACCGGATCAAAGATTCATGAACAAGACATTCAAATCCAAAAACAATCAAAACGATGATCATTTACAAATCAGATTTCTATTTCACTCATTAGTGTGCAAAAGGAGAGCTAGGTGTTTCTCACACAACACGCTGTTGCAGGTTTTCCAGTAGATTTTTAGCGCACAAGTCATACGGACCATTTTTTGTGGTGCTATTGTCTTCTTTTTTTAAAGTCTGACTGCTTCAGTCAACCTTGTAATTTCAATCAGCACAGTCTTCAAAGTTTATCCTTTGTGAATAAAGTCACATAGGTTTGGAACAACAATAGAGTGAGTAAATGACTAGACTTTCTCTTTTTGTGTGAACTATCCCTTTAAAATAACTGCATAAGCTTTTAATCTGGGCTGGAACATTCTAATAGACATAGAGAGGTTTAATGAAGGTCATTAGTTTGCAAACAATAGCCATTACAAGAGTGCTGGAGCAGGAGGCAGAAGGGATGACAGTCTCTCCATCCCTTCGGAGTGGATTGTCTTGAGCTCAGCCAATCCATCACAGGAAAAAACAACCAAGACAAATATCATTAACCATCCACTGGCCCTCAAATATTATATTACAGACAGTTAAAATAGAGTGGGGGGGGGGATTGTGGGAAGGAAATAGAGGCCGTAGAGAAAGAAAAAGAAAACTAGAACAGATATGAAGTGATGGGAGAGGATGAAACACAGAGAAATGATACATAAATCTCTAAATCATGTTGCATATGTTTTCTAACAGCTGTTCACAGTTGGAAAATACAATGATAGCAGATAACAGAGAGCTCAGGTTACTGTGGCGGCCGTAATCTCTTTTAGAATTAATTCCTGGAAATTGAAAAGTGTCTGGTCACCCTTCCCCACTCAAGGTCACAAGTGTTAGCCGAAATGACAGCGTTTCCACCTGTCATAGGCTGATTGATTCTCTTGAGAGAAATACTGAAAAAATCTAAAGTTTGGTTAACAAGGGTGGATAAAGCATGTGTTTTAGAGAATATAGCGTGCTTAAACTGCATATATATATATAAAACATATATATATATAACATATAACATATATATATATATAACATATATATATATATGTTAGACTCAAAAGTGTCTCTAGGGAACTGCCTGATTTATTGAAATCAACCAATGAAATCAGGTCATACTTTTCTATTTATTTTTAAATAGTGGGTTAAATGTAACTGAATGCCACATTTTCAATAAATTATATGTAAAAAGTTTGCCACCTATGCACATGCTCTGAAAGACTACATGCACTGCTTTTATAGTACAGTAAGCGCAAATATCGCTGGGACGGTATTGGTCCTCTCCAGTGAATTGGATGAGGGAAGCAGGCTGACCTACATGCAGCAGACCCTATATCCCAGATAGACTGGCAAACCCTGAGGCGGCCATCCTGCCCTTGCTTGCCCACTTACTGACAAGACCCAACCCGCCAAAGTGGGTCGCTGGTGCCGATACAGAGCAGACCTCTCCCCGCGTCCTTCAGCCTGAGGCGGGTTGAGCTGGCAAGCTGGGCCCTCTCCGCCAGCATAAGATCATTCCAGAAGGCCTGGGGTTTGAAGGGGTGGGGGTTGGGTGTCCCCACTACACGCATGGTGTTCTGGGTCAGCGTCACAGTGAGAGAGCGGAATGGCCCAAATGATGGTGGAGGCCTGCCAATGGCCACCCGCAGTTTCACGGACACCAAAAAATATACATTACACACTTGAGCACACATAGGTCATAATTCACTAGAGGGTTAGCCTTTGGGTCACATGTATATATGCATTTAAATAATGTCCCCAGACACTTGACGCTTTATGCAAGCGGGTCACAAATCCCTAAACGTGTCCTACTTCGTATCCAGGCGTTACCACAAGCTATGGGTGTCATTCACAAAGACATTCACAACCACACTCTCACTGTCACACATACACAGTGGCGTGTCAAAATGCCAGCCATCGGTTGCCCAAGGTGCCGTGCTGCTTAGTACTGCTGTTCAATTCTATGACATCTGCTGTTACAAGTGTGAGATGCAACCTTTCTGCAAGCACCTCTTTAAAGTACCTTTCACCTGCTGGCTAACACTGGGCGGAAGCCAACATGCCCAAGGTTTGAGAGAGTCATGCTTTAAAAGAGCACTCTCTCTGTAGCGGAAATGGTTTAAAATGGTAAGCCCTATTCTCTTCGAGCAGGGACCATCTTAGTTCCCACTGCATGACAGGGGAGATATTTTAATCTTGGAAGGGAGGATAAAAGAGAGAGAGAGAAAGAGAGAGAGAGACAGAGAGAGACAGAGTGAGAAAGTGTCCTCACACCACAGGCCCAGCTTTGCACAGTACAGAGACTCCCTCTACCGCATCCAGAGGAGGCTTAATCCATCTGAAGAGAGCAATAGCCTTTGGCAGCACACACGCTGAGCTGTCCAGTACCCCTCCCGTGATTCCCAGCGGACTAAGCACACCGGTCAAACAGTATCGGCACTCGCTCACACAAGGTTCAGTCAACAAAGAAGTCTCACTGACCAAGAGTAGGGTCAGACCACACAAATCACTCCACCTCATCACATCAACTCGAGACGAGGGGGGGGGGTCCCAGCTGGGAATGTGGAGGACGGAGTAAAATCATTCATCAATCGGACGGTGTTTATCTGAGAAACAGAAGCAACTGGGTCCAACTCGCAGCGGTTCAATTGCAGACTGCAGACAACTCTAAACAGATCTACAAAATACCAGAACCTTGGCGAGAGGAGGGTGAGAGAGAGAGAGAGAGAGAGAGAGAGAGAGAGAGAGAGAGAGAGAGAGAGAGAGAAGAGAGAGAAAGAAAGAGCATGAGCGAGAGAGAGAGAAAAAGAGAGAGAGGAGGGGGCGGACACGGATGAGCTAACGTACTAAAACCAATGCATCAAACCAATGCACTGCTTGGAGTGTGATGCGTCAGCAGTACATTCACGTTTTCATTGAAGGACAAAAAGAAGAGCAGGCATGTAAGCCTGCGTCCCGGGTGCCTGCTACTGCACCACAGAACACAGCAAAAAACATCGGTGCACAGCGGCGGGAAGGCGGACTAACCCGGGGCCAGAGAGGTTAAAAATAAAAAAAACAGAAAGGAGGGAGCGAGGGAAGATGTTGCCATGGGGAGCCACTTTTCCCTAGCCTCAGCGCTCCTCCACCAGCTCGAGCCGGACAGCTGTGCCGCTGACAAAGCTGAGAGCTCCAACTCTGCACTGAGCTCAGGGCACTGCAGCGCTATACGGATACTTCTCTGATCGACACAACGTCACAGAGAGGGGGGAGAAACGCTCTCTCTTTTTTCTCTCATTCCAGGGAGTGAGAGAACGCGCTCGAAAGCAGGAGAGAGCGAAGGAGAACGAGGCAGAGAGAGAGCGATCTCTCTCCAGTGAACGAGCCTTCTTACGGAGCTGCCTCTGCACCGGCACCCCCCCTTTACACCTTCCCTGGACTCTCGTCATCAACTTCTCGCAGAAAAATTGAAGGATTACTGGGAAGCGGGTAGAAAGAACCCTGCAGCCTTCGCTGCATGCAAGCGCGAGCATACGGAGATGGAACGCGGAGCTACTTAAGGAAAGAAATGCGCTAATGACCGCAGTGTCACAGTCTTTTCAGCTGGACAAGGTGCTGACAAATCGAGCGGACAAAACGCACCGAGAGGGAGGGAGACGGACAAAGTAAAGTGAGTGGAAACACTGGAGGGGCACTTTTATTATTCTTTAAACAAAAGCATTGAAGAACATTTGAAAAGACTGGATTTCTCATTCTTATTCCTCTCTCTTTCCCCCCTCTAACTACCCCTCCCTTTTTTTCCTCCCCCTACTCTGGTTTAGCATGTGTGAGCGGTCCTCTATGGAGACACGGGCATTTAGTAGCAGCATCAAGCGGAGGTATCCAAGGACAAGCATCTGTGGATAGTGTGAGAGCGAGCGCTTCTATAGGAGCCAAACTGGATTGGTACTTTTGCCTAAAGCTCTGAGGCCCTGCAGAGCTGCTACACGTCTCCTCGGATGCTCCTCTGTGGATTTATTAGGGGCCATTTTGGCATTCATCTCTTGTTTTCTGACAAATGAAAAAAAGAGAAGCCGTTGCTTATCCTGGGAATATAGGAATTTGAGGGGAAAAAAATCTGTTTTGTGATTGCAAAAATTGGACGTGTAAAACCTTTGAGGTAGGTGTTGAGCCTTTCCAACCCTTCTTTATACATAAAATATATTCCCCCGTTTTATTTGATTCATTATTCCTTGGCTTTTCACTTCTCCCTTTTAACTCAAGTACTTGTCACTGAACGTTTAGCCTCCAGTTCAGTAAATGGAAAAACAATCTAGAGTGTTGTTTAACCCAGGGTAGGGCTTCATTAGTCTGAGGTGAACCCTCCCCTTCCCCCCGCTTACTACCCCCCTCTCCCCAACCACCATCATCACCCCACAACCCCCCCCCAGACGATGCTGAATTATGAATGTGCCACATCATGAGTCTCCTGGGGCGGGTAGCTGTGCGTCGAGCCAGGAAAGCCGCCCTGCTCTGTGTCCTGTTCCTCATGGTTCAAGCGTGCGTGGAGGTGGCGGCCGCGGCAGGGCCCCAGGGCTGCCCGACTGATTGCTCCTGCAACAACCAGCTCAGCAAGGTGGTGTGCACCAGGCGTGGGCTCACTCGTGTACCACCAGGTATACCCAGCAACACCCGGCACCTAAACCTGATGGAGAACGCCATCGAGGCTGTGCAGGCCGACTCTTTCCGCAACCTCCATCACCTGGAGGTATTGCAGCTGGGCCGCAATGCCATTAGACAGATTGAAGTGGGTGCCTTCAGCGGGCTGACCAATCTCAATACACTGGAGCTATTTGATAACAGGTTGACAGTGGTGCCAAGTGGGGCATTTGAGTATCTGTCCAAGCTGCGAGAGCTGTGGCTGAGAAACAACCCCATTGAAAGCATCCCGTCATACGCATTTAACCGAGTGCCATCCCTAATGAGACTGGATCTGGGTGAACTGAGGAAACTGGAGTACATCTCAGATGGGGCCTTTGAAGGTCTAGTCAACCTCAAGTACCTCAACCTAGGGATGTGCAACATTCGAGGGGAGATGCCCAACCTGACGCCTCTGGTTGGGCTGGAGGAGCTGGAAATCTCAGAGAACCTCTTTCCTGAGATTAAACCAGGTTCATTCAGAGGACTATCTTCACTCAAAAAACTATGGATCATGAACTCTCAAATAGGGCTAATTGAGCGAAATGCATTTGATGATCTGGCCTCTTTGGTGGAGCTGAATTTGGCCCACAACAATCTAAGCTCACTGCCCCATGACCTCTTTACACCACTGAAGTACCTGGTGGAACTCCACCTCCACCACAACCCCTGGAACTGCGGCTGCGACTCACTCTGGCTAGCACGCTGGCTGCGTGAGTACATACCCACCAACTCGACATGCTGTGGGCGTTGTCACTCCCCTGCGCACATGAGAGGCCGCCAGTTGGTTGAGCTGGACCGGGGTGACACGGGGGCAATGCAGTGCTCCGCCCCTTTTATCGCAGATGCCCCGAGAGACCTGAACATTTCCGCTGAACGCGTGGCAGAACTGCGATGTCGAACGGCGGCCATGTCTGCTGTGCGATGGCTCCTACCAAACGGGACGGTTCTAACTCATGCATCAAGCCACCCACGGATAACCGTGCTGAACGATGGGACTTTGAACTTTTCAAATGTGCTAGCAGGTGACACGGGCATGTATACCTGCATGGTGTCCAACGCGGCCGGCAATTCCAACGCTTCAGCCTATCTGAACGTAAGCGCGGCTGAGCTCAATACGTCCAACCTCAGCTACTTCACCACAGTCACGGTGGAGGTGCTGAGCCCCAGATCTGAAATGCCCAAGCCCAAAACCACCACGACTACAGCAGGCGCCAGCACCACTACCACGGCCTCGCCATCCGTCTTTCAGCCAGTTTTCATCTCTACGCCGACAGTCCTGCTCCAGAGCACTGACACTCCACCAAGTCGCCCATCTGTTGTACCTGGCCCAAAAGTGACGACAGGAAAGCCGCCCAACCCAGCCAGTACCAGTCTGGATGAGGTGATGAAGACAACAAAGATCATTATCGGTTGTTTCGTGGCAGTAACCTTGCTAGCAGCAATCATGCTAATTGTATTTTATAAACTACGAAAGCGACATCAGCAGAGGAGCACGGTGGCTGCATCCAGAACTGTGGAGATTATTCCGGTAGAAGAAGAATTGCCACCACCGGCATCTGCTGCCAATATAGCAGGGGAGGGGGCACTGACTCTACCAGAGATAAGAGATCATAACAGTATTTACAAACTGGACTACTCCCACAAATCTGACTACAGCTACAAACCAAAACTAGAATACAGTACCCATAAACCCAAGGACGATTTCGGCATCCACAAACCTAAGTCGGACTACAACGCCTACAAAAATAAAACAGACTATATGTACCAACCTACCCTGGAATACAGCTCTCACAAACTGACGGACTACTCACACAAGTCATTGCCAGATTACCACATACACAAAAAAAACGAGCAGAGCCCCTACAAACATGGATACAGCACTCACAAACCTGACTACAAATCTCACACTCCTAAACCAGACTTCAGCCCATTCAAACCAGAGTACGGTGTTCCAAAATCCAAAACGGACTACAGTATGCCCAAGCCCAAATCCAATTACAGCCCCTTCAAGACAGACAGCAGCCTTTTCAAACCTGACTACAGTGCTTTCAAGGCAGAGTACAGCCCCCTCAAAGCAGAATATGTCAGTGAATTCAGCCCCTGCAAGTCCAAAATGGATTACAGTCTTCACAAGGTGGACTACAGCCTGCATAAGATCGACTACAGCACCCTCAAGCCCAAATACAACACTTACAAGCCACCAGGCCACGGTGCCAAATGGACAGAAAGCAACAGCATTGGAAATTCTTTGCCTCGAACCTTGCCCAGTGCTATCACAGCTACTCCTGAGGCCCTTGTTATAAAAACTCACACCAAGGAGAAAGTACAAGAGACTCAGATATAGTCTGGCCCACAACAAATCAGAACCTCAGTCAAAACGACCCTCTCGTCCCCCCTATAAGCCCACCCTCACCCGAGCATAAAAACATGCAATAGAATGCACAAAAGGAGGAGGAAAAAAAAGAGACAGGAACTACTTTTTTTGTACAGAGTGCAATTCTTAAAGACTGACTCTTGTTGTACATGCTTATAAATAAATATATATGGAAAAACTGAAACTACCATGGGCTGGTAATAGAGAAGCAGATTATATTACAAAAAAATAAATTGAAAACTATTTTTTAACTTATAACTCCTATTTAAAAGATGAGTTGTTTTAAGATGCTGTACTAAATTTAAGAAATGAGGGTAGTCTTGTTTAAAAGGGCATTCTGTGTGATTTCTAAACAATGCTACAGAGAATGCAGTGAAAAAAAAAGAAGAAAAAAAATACACATTTATACTGAGAAGTCTTTCTTTTAAAAAACAGAACAGAAAAAGGTCAGTGTTGATCTTTGCAGGTTTATCTTGTAAAAGCACCATGAATTTGTACTGTGCCAAATGTTACAAATGCAATAAAAGGATTTTTGGAAGAAAAGAAAAAAAAAAGAAGAACCATTTAGATTTTTTTTTCTCTCTTGATGTACTGTTGCGATCAGCCAAATGCTTTAGACACTGCAGTAGGGCTCACTGCAGTTCTGCTTTAACCCTCAGAGTGCTGGGTACCGCTAAAGTCTAAAAGGCTAGGCAGAGGCTGCTTTTCTCCCTTTTTCTTTCTACATTGTATGTTTTTCAGTGCTGCAGTGGCTTAACTGAGCTTATATAATTTATTGGTGAACTGCTATTGTACATCACGAGGCGGCTGGTTGAAAAAAATGCCACATTTCACTGCCTTATTGCCAAAGTTCTGCTATTAGTGTCAGGTAAACATGATCGTGAGGCTGTTGCACGTTGTTGTTTGGACAATTTCTGCCTGCAGAAGGTTTCAAAACACATTAAAAAGACAGAGGTCTGGACAAAAAAAAAAAAAAAAAAAAAAAAAACTGGCCTGCCTTTGCTTTTAGCACTTTAGAACGATATGGTCAAAAAGAAGTGGTGAAGCATCCATTTACTTTTTACTAGACCTGAGCAAGATTTTTATGTAGATAAAACATGACGCACAAAAAAAACGCCTAGGCACATTGCAAAACGCATTAGACATAGACATCACACGAACGGGCGGTGAGCTGTCATAAATCAAGCAGATTCTGTACGTTCATAAGAGGTGCGTCATGACATATCTCACAGCCTCGTAAGCTTTAACGGCGACGTGTATGTTATCCTGTTCCTCTCACTCGCTCAGCAAGGCTTGTTTGAGTGTCAGCAAGTGCTTTCTACCTTGGCTAATTGAAATGCAAGAATAAGAAATAATGAATGATGGAAAAAAATTAGGTCATAAATTGATGGCATATTAGAGGGTAACAAAATATAATACATGTTTGCACTGCAAGGCATATTGGCTGAGTGCATGCAGGCTGTCTAGGAGATTAAAGCTGATTACATGATAATTGATCCAGCTCACACAGACACACACCCTTCACATAAAGTTGGGACATCTGGCCACGGTGAGACCCAGTACCCACTGTACGCCTAGACAAACATTCAAGCACGCACACACAAAACAAAAATGAATCTGGCTTTAGGCTGTGCAGCGCCCCAGTTAGGACCAGTCTCACACTGTTTGGATCTGCGCTTTAAAAAAAGAAAGTCAATGGGAGCAGTATTTCTGTATACAATGTCTTTATCAGTAAGTTTGGCTGTCTGTCAAAGTGGTGTAGGGAACGTTTGCAGCATGAAACTCGGTGGTAGTTTGGGGCAATTGTGGCTAACTACAGATCTGTAAAGTAGAACTACAAAGCCATTTTAATTTAAACATCAACTGATGTCAGACAGTCACTTAAACAGATCCAAACAGTGAAGGGTGTAATTTCAGCGCCACTAGGGGCACCAAACGGATTTAATGATTTATGGGTTTTCCTCAAATAGTCTTGCTTTCCATCTCTCACTGTTTGACCAAACACTGACGGTCGAGGAGTAAGCTTGCATTGTTGGATATGAAAAGCATTACCCCAAAAAAAGAAGAAAGAAACACTACAGATGCATTCCTTTTATCACAACATATTTTACAGCTTATAACCCCTGTTCTGGTGTCTTCACAAACAAAGCCTTTGTTGCCGCAATAACTTTAAAAACTGCAATTACAGCCAGTGAGCTGCCGTTTATGCAGCCGAACGTCAGAGCTATAATTGCCAGTCTGGTTTTAATGGAGCATTGTATAGGACTGAAGTGGATCCTTGAGCAAGCAGGATATAAGAGCAGAGAAAAGGAATAAAGGAAGAGGGCACATTCTGCCGAAGGGTTTGAGGACCCTTCATGCTCTTCAGCCCACTGGTGAGAGAAAGCGACCCGCATTCACCGAACCAGCCTGCAGTGTGGCTCATGAGGCGGACATTTACAATAGCATATCTGCTCAAACACAAGAAGAAATAGAGAGGATGCTGCTAAGAAATGACACGGAAGACAAGCAGGGGGTGAAAACGTTTTTAACACATCAATCATGAAGACAAAAGATTATTTGTGTGCATCAAATAAGAATGAGATTTAGACAACAAAGGACTAGAAAGAGCAAACATGCAGCAATCTGAACGAGAGTGAAAGCATGTGGCAAGACTGCCAACTAGAGCTGAGGAGAGGAAGGTTACGGCTATGACAACTAGGCTGTACCTGTGTAAAAATTGAGGGGAGGGATTAATGAAGTACTGATGGAATGTAGGAGCTCAGGTCAGTGATGGACCACCCTGAAATGAGGGATCAGATGGGGTCAGAAACCTGGCTTACACCTCGCAGGGAGGGTATGACTCCATCATGGTGCTGTTAATGCTGAGAACGTCTACTGTTTGGGATCATTTCTGGTGGTTAAAAGGGTCATTAACAGTTTTTTTCTGTCCCCCACACATTAAAGACATGCTTTATTTATTAGGGTAATTAAAAGTGATAGACTGCTATATCACCAAGGCTGATCAAATGGCTGATATCAGGCCATTTTCTCTCTGTAACCAAGCTGTACTTGGCTAAAGATGGGAAGTGTAATCCATTCATTTTTAGTGCTTTATTCATTTTAAAAGACACATCTAGGAAAAAAAAAAAATTCTATCGTATTATCAAAAGATGAGACATTTTATAACCATTTAAAGGGCACCTATTATTACAATATGTAATGCAGTATAAGTCTCAGGTGTCCACAGAATGTGTCTAAAGTTTCAGCTCAAAACAACCTACAAATTGTTTTTTTTTCTTTTTACATCATTTTGAATATGCCCATTTTGAGTGAAAGCAGAAACACGCTGTTTTCGTGCATGTCTCTTTAAATGCAAATGAGCAACTGTTCCCCACTCCCTTTTCTAGAATATGTTTGGGTTTTGTTTATAATCTATCGTGCTGAAATCACACTTTTTAAAGTCATATCCATTTAAACGTCTGATAGATGGCATGTGAGTACTAAACTAAGTTCTCTTTCATTTCGGATTGCGCTTAAACTGTCAAAGACACACAAGTTTATGTCTGTAAAGGTAAACAGCTGGGAAAGAAATCACAAAAACAAAACGGCGGCATCGTGGGTGGAAACGTGCAGATTAAGGGGCGGTGATATTATAATAAGATCCCCTGATTACATCAATAGGGGACTGAAATCTGAGTTACTGGGTTGTCCTTTTCACGTTTCTGGGTTGGTAGATGCACCGGGAACCTGAATATAGCACTTAAATATGGGAAAGGTCAGATTTTCATGATATGTCCCCTTTAAACATTATTGGAAAAACTTATTTAGAGACTGCAATTCAACCCAATACCCATGTAATTCAATATCTACACATTTTTATCTATTTATTCATGAGTAAATGTTGCATGTCTTAAGCACAGCATAAGAGTAAATTGTATGCTTTGAGTGTTTGATTCACTATAAGAACCAACTCATTAGAGCCATTCGCTTTGTCTTGGCTATTCTGATCATGCAAGTGTTATGTTTCACTAAAATTAATTGTTTCAAAAGAATCATTTTTTTAATGATATAAATAAGTTCTTAATTCCCACCCCTGTCTGGTGCCAAAAGTATTGGACTCCAAAATCTACAGACAGCATTATTAACAGATACTGTATATTATATAAAGAATTTTAATTTTGGTTAAGAGAAAACATTAGCTCTACTTTAGATAAAATTTATAAGCCCATGAATGACCTTGATATTGCTAACGTCATCCTAATTGAGCTACAGGAACACAACTGGTCATTTCTGACAATTTGTGTGTTTTAATGATCTGCCTTGTACATGCTTACTGCTTGGTTTGGTGCGGCTTACATGGAAATATTTGTACATTCTTGTACTATTTGCCAAAACAGCTCTTTACAAAAGCTAACAGAGTGTTTGTCATTGTCTGACCTTCTCACTGGCGGTCCCAGAAGAGCTCCTGAGCAGATGTTAACTGGCTACACTTCTGTCTGGGCCTCAGTTCTGGCCGAAAATAAAAGAAGTGGCTTTATGAAGGCCACCGAAGGCCCCTAAATGAAAGACAGCACAGTTAATCACCGTTTTGTTAGGTTTTGTTCTGTTCGTACCCTCGCCCATAAAGGGGGAGAAGAGGGTCCAATTACCCATGAAGTAAACACAGGAAAGCGCAGTGCTGGGGTACCAAGTCACCCGTCATTAATTCAGATGCCACTGTCTACGGTTAATGGCCGGTGCACAGATTCTGTCTCACCATTTGTTAACCTCTGAGCTGGCATACTGAAGCACACTAGCACTTAAAAGAAGACGCTCTATATCTTCACAGACTCGCAAATCAAGTAACTCTTCGGACAAATAATACTCTCCTCACATAAAGATCGCTGTAAAATCATTATGTGTGCCTGAAGACCAAAAACAGAACAAGGGTTCTCAGTAGACAATGCAGGTAGTAAAACTGTCGGCACACACACACCAGCACAGGGCTCGGTGAGTGTTTAAAGCAGAAATCTATCTGAGGTTTATAGGCCCCTCTCCATGGCACATTTGCATATCTCTTCGGTGCTGTTTCCCATGCCTCTGGTGTCGTATGGGTTTCGGGAGCTAGCTGGTGCCAGCCTGTTCCATTTCAACTTTATGCAAATGGCATTAGCGTGAGGAAGAACTGTGCTCCTTTCGTCCTCAACATGTTTAAAACGCGACCCAGAGGGCATGTGCTTCAGATGCAGGATGCTGGGTCAAACGCAAGCACTGCAGCAAAACGACTCCATTTGGTGCACTTTGCATTTTTTCTTGATGCTTGACAAACAGCTCCTGCGACTTCAAAAGGGAGAAATTAAACAACGTGGCCGCCCAAGACAGTAGTTATCAAACCCCCTCTGACTCACTATGTCAAAGTGGCATAAGCACATGGCTTCCAGCTAAAAGAAAAAAGGAGGATAAGAAAAGGAGGGGGTAGAAAGCGAGAAAAGGCATAGAAAAATGTGGGCCGATTGGAGTGCTGTCTGCAGCACTTACATATTACGTTAATTTGTTGCCGCAAATGATTTGTCTGGCTTTAAAAACAGAAAAATGAGCAAAACTACCATTCCTCCAAACATTTTTACCCACAGGCTGCGTGTGCCAAATGCATTTCGCCTCTATTTTTTTAAGATCAGTGATTGGGAATGCAACGAAGGGTGGAATATTAACTAGGACTGGTGCATTTTGGGATTTGTAGTTCTTTAAAAGCAATAATCTTATTTTTCTCTTATTTACTGTCACCATTTAGAAAGCTACTGAACTGCATATAATTGCTTAAGTGTAAACGTGGTATTCAAGGTGATGGATTCAAATCCAATATATTAAGATACAGTGAAAGCAGTTATACAATTCTCAGACGGTTTTATGAGCAGGCAGGCAGTCTCTAGTTTTTAAATGGACCCACATAAACGCTTTTTGAAAAACAGAGAGGGGGGAAAAATGAAAATAGACTCTCTAAATGAGATCCAGGACTCGACAATAATGAGTGCCCGATGGCCCGGGGCCAGCGTGAACGACGCTCGGGACAGCTGACGAATTCGTCACTGGCCCGACCGGGCCACTGCTGCCTCGTCACGAAAGTTTATTATTTGCATGTGTTTTAAGCCTTGATCACAGAGAGACGTGTCTCTGACGGACAATTAGCCTACAAAAGTATGTCAAAAATGATCGTCTTGACGACTAACTTTGTAGATTTAACAGTGAATTATCTATATTTAATTTATACAGTGGAGTACAGATGCACCGATCGACCGGACATATTTCAACCGATGTCTGTTCTGGGCTTGCACACGAACTGCATGCAATCATTTTTCAAAATGTCATGTGTGTGGAAATAATACGAACTCTTTAAACACCCGATAACAGAGACCAGAGACGCTGAAAACGAACGCAAATAGGAAAACATACCGTAGCACGCGGTTCACAATGTGCGAAATATTGGAAATATCCTAAATATTGAAAAGGGGGTTTACATGAATATGTCTCTGAGGGGAACTGACTGTTTTAAGAAAAGTGTACATGCCGTATTCTTTCCATTTGCCTCTGTATAATACATTTAAAGTAGCGTCCATAAGCACCGCGCTGTTTTGTTTAGAAGGGTAACCACAGAAACGTAATATCACTGTTATTCCATAAGCGCCACCTGCTGGCAGAGATTTGCGTTCTTTCAGTCTGTCTGGATCTTTTCATTTATAATACAATATTAATGATAATAAAAAATTTAGAACAAACAAGTAATGCTTGAACTTTATATTTGTTAGGCTAGTAGGTTTTGCTATGCTATCGAAATTGGAATTGGGAATTGTACCATTTAATTTGTATGTAAAATTTTGGTGTCACATAAGCTTATTTATTAAAATAAAAGATAACATGAGGCAAAAACAATGATATCAGCAAATATTTTATTTTTAATGGCAGGGCCAGTAGAAAAAAAAATCCTTAGCGTTGAGCCCCGAGATCGTTTGAGAAACAAATGAGTATTCACATCTTTAATAAAGTCTTAACAGCAAGGCTCTGTAAAAACCCCATTTCTGATAGACAGGACCGTAAAAACACATAGAACAATGCAAAATTGAGAATGTAACGAGCAGATTAGGCCAACATGCTGCTGTCATTCAAAAATCAAATGTTTTGTAAAAAATACAGACAGTATTCAACATAAGTGGACCAAGAGTCAAAACAACAGCTGCGATAAATGCGCTACATTTGATGAACTTCTTGACTCTTAATAAATTATGTACTTGTATGTGTTTGTACGCCTATCTACAGTATCAATTCAAAATGGATGTACTACATTTGCTCATCAAGTTCACATAAAGTGGTAATATCTACAGGGGTTGGACAATGAAACTGAAACACCTGGTTTTAGATCACAATTAGTATGATATTGGGCCTCCTTTTGCAGCTAATACAACATCATTTCATCGTGGGAGTGACAAATACAAGTCCTGCAAAGCAGCCAGAGGGATTTTGAGCCATTTTCCTCTTGCAAAACAGTGGCCAGGTCACTATGTGATGCTGATGTGGGAAAACGTTTCCTGACTCGCTCTTCCAAAACACCCCAAAGTGGCTCAATAATATTCAGATCTGGTGACTATGCAGGCCATGGGAGATGTTCAACTTAATTTTCATGTTCATTAAACCAGTCTGTCACCAGTCTTGCTGTGTGTATTGGTGCATTATTATCCTGATACAGAGCACTACCTTCAAGGTACAATGTTTGAACCATTGGGTGCACATAATGAAACTTTACACTCTGCTCTAACTGGTGTAATGTACAATAAGTGAAGATTGGGCACCAGACAGCGCAAATATAGCCATGAAACCTCCAATACTATATTGGCGAGTGTTTCAGTTTCATTGTCCAACCCCTGTAAATGTGTGAGTTGTTTAATTCCTTTTTTTAATTAGTCTTCCCATTTACGCCATTGAATTGTTAATTCAGACCTTTACCTCTTGCATCTTTGGAGGAAATTGCCCCTGCTATAACCACTGTTGAAAAAAAGGTAAAAAATTGTACCTTTATAGGTACAAACCAACCCCCACAAGGGTTATCATACTGATCTGACAAAACCTGACAAACACGTCTTTTGCCATTGTTTGGCGTCTGTCAGTGAAGTGTGAATTAGCATTTAAAAGGACTACTTTGTACTTTATCTACCCCCTAGAAGATGCATATTATCACTTTAGAGTAGCACTATGTACCCTTAATGTACTACTATAAACCTTTCAGAGGTAAATAAGTTACAAAAACGCCCCAGTGACAAGCTGTACCCCCTAAAAGTACAATTATTGCTGAAAGTGCAGCTGTAAACAACAACAACAAAAAAAAAGCTATAGAAAAAAAATATTAGCTGCAGAAAAAGACATCCTGCCTTTCGGTTAAAAACAAAAAAAAAATAATTTTCTTTTTGGCAGAACATAGATTAGCTCCACTCTGCAGGGCTTTTTTTTTTTTTTTGAGATAGAAATGAAATTCGCATAATGTTGATTTGATGTAATTCAAACAATCTTAACAGTTTGAGATTTCGGTCTTTCCTCTCTTAAGTGGAAAGCAGCTGTGCTTTATACCCATTAGCTAGAGAGAGAAAAGCTCCCTGGGGTGTAGCCAAGATGGCCACCGAGGGATCTAACTTTGCTTCTGGTGATCGTCAGACACTATAACGTCTGCTCGAGACGTTTATGTTCGCCTCTTAGCCCACAGCCCCCAGAACGGACTTCCTCCAGCAATCCTGCGGGGAAAAATGGAAGACATATCTGGTGCATCCTTGCATCAGCATTACCAGCCTCTAAAAGTTCAGAGAAACCTCATAGTACCTATCAATTTAACAAGAGTGAAAAGTTACCAACAGGGGGCGCCTCTTAGAACGAACATCAGCGCTAGCTTGTTTACATTCACCTGTGACATGCTAATTAAAGGAAAGTGCGGCAAAGTAGTAGACACGCTGACACGAGCCACATCGCCGAAGCGGGTTATATTTCAGAGGCGCGCGCTCTAATCAGCAGGCATTGCCCTGAAGGAAGCGACGCACAAACGCAGCCCAGGGGCAGGCTGACATTTCCTGGCTGATGGAGGTTAGCACCTGCTAAATCAGCTCAGGTGACAGCACAGCGGCTTCGTTTCTAGATGCGAGCGCTGATGCCAAGAGCGTTGGATACATAGAGTAGATTAATACAGCTGTAAATCTAAGCCAGCATCCTAAAGGCTTCTGGGAAATGGAAAAGATGCACTTGATGCATAGACTACGCCAGAAAAGGGTCATGCTAAAACTATTTTCAAATTTGAGACGGCTAGGTTTGTAAGAACACAAACTTGGCTTGTCGCACACCTGCGCTAGCTCGAATCCCACGCTTCTGCCGAACATAAACATCAAGAGCTTAGCCCCCAGGCCCGTGGCGCAAGACGTGGCCCGTGCCAGGTTTTTGCGTACCGCGCTGGCAGACAACGCAAGACGCTCGGATAACGTCGGGCATCTCGCTGACGTGCGGCGGGGGTGAATCGAGCAGCCCCGGCACATGGCTCACCTCCCGATTTCGTTGGCAAGAGCTACGCGAGCCCATCTAGATCATGACAAACACAGCCATTAGCAGCCCGTTAGAAGTGGAGAAAAGACAAATCCACAGAGGCGAATGTACCTGTGGGGACGAGCACAAAGAACTGGACGCGAA
Source organism: Cirrhinus mrigala (assembly GCA_036247105.1). NCBI lineage: Eukaryota > Metazoa > Chordata > Actinopteri > Cypriniformes > Cyprinidae > Cirrhinus > Cirrhinus mrigala. Next base: position 16,173,410 of record CM070010.1, on the reverse strand, counting down.
CTAAATCAGTTTAAAGAGGCGGGAAAGAACAGGACGGCCAAATTCCAGTCGCGTCCTGGCATTGGAATGCGAGAAAAGCAATAAAAAGAAGAAGAAAATAAACCAATGGCGTTCTTCTGGCCGAACGCAATACCTAGTGAGCATCTTGCTGTCAGTGTGCGCTCTGCAGTTAAGACGGCTTTCTCTGAACCTCCCTGCTCAGGCGTGAAAAAGCTCCATTTCAGAGTTCTGGCTGGCGGAGCCACAAATGCACACGCTCCTAATGCTCTCATTAGTGTAATTGAGCAAAAATGTCAGCATAGCTGCAGCTATTTCCATTTTCTTTTTTAAGTTGTGCAGAACTCATTTATAGGCGCAGGCTGGAACACAAATGATGAGAAGACTTTCAGAAGCGCGAGCATGTTTTTTTGCGAGCGCATTTGTGTGAGACCTGTGTTCTTTGTTGAGCACTTTAAGAGGCAGATGCGTTTGCCATTAATACTTGTATTATTATCGTGCACGCTACAGCGCTAACAGACTCATCCGAACGCACGCGCGAGCAGAACAGAGAACTATTTGGATTGGATTAACAACCGTTATGATCTAGACCATATGGTATCTCTTTTTTGCCAATTACCCTTGATAGCTTTGCCTTTTGCACTATCAGTCAATAGTGCTGCTGCAAGTTTATGGCTGCAAGTATCAGAAAGTAATGTGTAATGTTGGGTCAGCCATCTTGTTAATGTGACTTCGCTCAGCTCTTGTTCTGCCTAAAGGGAGAGCTATGAGACCATTACGGGCTTAGATATACACTTATACAGGACAACAGTAATTGAACAATCGCCCGTGACAAACTTACCGGCTACATTACATTAACAAAGCCACATTGACCCAGACACTTCACTATAAACGCACTCCACTTCAACTCTATTCTCTTACATAAAGGGTACTGCTAACTACCTTAGGATATGTGTCACAGTTCAGTATATGCTACATTACTATCATATTTGCATTATGAATGTTTCAGCTGAATTCAAAACCATTATGGATTACATTCTCTACTCTAATGTAACAAATTAAACGAATGTAACATTTGTTACTCTAATGTAACAAATTCTAAAGTAAACTAACATAATATTCATCATCAGTTCATTTTATGCAACGTGCATACCTAGAACAGAAATATATCAGATAATATAATATAATATAATGAACCCTTTTCACAAGATCGTACATCTATAACACTACATTTTGCATTATATCAGCTTTGCATCAAATTACAAAAAAAACTACTTAGCGCTAATGTGAGGGTGTTTCTAATGCTGCGTCTAAGGGAGGGATGGTAAATTTCACAATTTTCTCTTCTGACTGCCGTTATCAGTCTCTGATTTTTTGAAAGTTGTGAAAACACTATTGTGAAGTTTTTCTTTTGCTATTTGAGCAAGTGGGAATGGAAAACTATGTATCTGTGGTACTCTCCTATTCACTGCTTTCGACGTACTATGAATACTGCTGCTGAGAAACCTGGAAATTTGAAAAATGTCAAAATCCAAAACATAACATAATATAATATAATATAATAAACAATAACAAACAAATAAGTATTTGTTTTCACTAAATTCAAAAATATTTCTGATTATTGTTTATTATAGTGTATTCAATCTATAATTCATTTTTATTCAGACACTTAGACCTATAACAGAAATATTAATATCTATAATCTTCAATATCAACTGAAATATTATTATCCATCTATGTGTGTAAAGAATACGTAACTAATATAATATAATATAATATAAAAATTCAACATCAAACAAATAACTTTTCACTAAATTCAAAAATATCTGATTATAGTGTAATCTAACAGAATATTAAATTGGATTATCATCATCAATTTATTTTTTAATAACACAAACCTATAACAGAAATATCAATATCTAAAATATTAATATCAACAGAAATATCAATATCCATCTAAATATATGGGTAATATCCAATATATACAAAATTATATTATATTATAATATAATATAACATAATATAATTCAACACTGAATTTAATATCAAGCAAATAAATCAAAATAAATCAAAAAATATTTCTGATTATAGTATTAACCTATTACATACAGAACTATTATTTCCATTATATTACATATTAGAACTATTACAGTATAAATTATATCACTATTATATCCTGTATTATATACAGAATATTATACTGAATTATCATAATCAAATAATTTTAACACATACTTAGACCTATAACAGAAATATCAATATCTATAATATTAATATAAACAGAAATATCAAAATCCATCTAACTATACATGTAAAATCCAATATGATATTACGATATATAATATAATAATTCAAAATTCATTTTAAATTTTCTGATTATAGTATAATCGATTATAAACAGAACTTTTATATCTATTACACATTAAAACTGATATATTATAATATTATACTGAATTTTCATTATCAATTAATTTAACACGTACTTGGACCTATAAGAAAAATATCAATATCAAAAATATTAATATCAACAGGATATCCAACTATATATATATATATATATATATATATAAATAAACACACATTATATATATATATATATATATATATATATATATATATATATATATATATATATATATATATATATATATATATATATATATATATATATATATACACACACAATATGTATATAATATAATATAATATAATATAATATAATATAAACCTCTTAAACATTAAAAAAAAAAAAAGTCAGTAGATTCAACTGAATTTCGAGGGCATTAGAAACTAACAGTATTTTTGCCGTGAGGCTCAAAAACGAATTTCTGACCCTAAATAAAATAATACATTTCCTTTCATTATCCTTTCATTCTGCACCATTAGAAGAAAAATCAAGCTGATTTGACGCTCTACAGAAGGATTCTGTCCTGCTTGCCCTTCTTCTCGAGCCGCGTGGGGTGGGGGAACGCTGACGTTGCGGGTAAGATTAGGCCCTCTCCTCTGGGCTGTCGGGGTGTCCTGTCTGCCAGAAGAGGTCAGGCATTGTGCTGGAGTAAGCTACTGCAGGATTACACTCCCAGAGCTGATTCCTGAGGATAGAACGGCCCCGGGGCCCCACAGCAGGGACTAGAACTTCACACACACACCTGAAACACGACACACGCTCGCCTCGTTCGGTACACACTTTAATTAGCTAGAAAAGTTGGAATACCCATGAGCGAGCACACACGGGGAGTTAAGAGACTGCCGGAATGAAGGAGAGGAAAAGGGATGGGAGACGGGATCAAAGGAGAGGAGGAGGAGGAGATGCAGAGCGAAACGAGGAGAGAATGCAATGGTGTTGATCAAACAGGAAGGTTGGCTTGAGGAAATCTGTGCCCGCGCGTGTGCGATGACAGCTGTCGAGTGTGAATGGGCCAAAGGAGAGACCAGGATGAGGCTCCCATGGCAACCAACAACCTGATTGTCATGGGAACCATTCAATTCGGCGCTAGAAGCTCCTATAAAACTTCCACCTTTGGCTGCTCATCACATAAACACATTTACACACATATAAACAAGCATTAGCCCAACAGCTCTTTAGCGGATAATGGCCCCTTCACACACGACGGCACCTTTCAGAAAGGCATAATATCTCAATTCTCCTCAAAACGAGGAGGAATCGCCACAGGTTTTCACACTCAACCGCTGAAGGAGGTGAATAAAACTCCTAACCACAATAACACGGCTCGATATCATTGATTAAAAGATTACGCTTGCGCCGCATGAGCGCGAGCCGCTGGAAAAGAGAAAGACAGTGAGATGAGAGGACGGAAACGGCGAGGGGCGTTACATCAACGCGGCTGTGCTGTTTAATTCCCTCAGCAATTACGACAATTATCACTCTGTTCTGTCACTCCATCTGAGGCTCGAGCTAAAGACCGTCTTGAAAAAGCCAAAGAGGAGTGAGGGACGCAGAACAATAAAGCTGCTATGAGTGTGTGTTTGTGTGTGTTTGTGACCCGACTCAGTAAAGTCATGTCATAAAGCAGGCAAAAACAGCGGGCACACAACATGGCCGCCTGGATTACAGCACTGAATCAGTTTAGCAGCCTTATAAAACAAGCGCACAAACACGTATGACCAGCTAGAAGGCCATGGGTCGAGGGCAGGGGTGTGAATGAAGACTAACTGAATCTCTTTCCATCTCAAGGCCACTTCACTTCAGGAAGTTGCTCAAAGCTGGAGCTCTGAAAGGGGTCACGGCAAAAAAGGCCATGTTAAAAAACCTATTGGGCTGCCCACCTAGATAGCATTTTCTGAGATTTTTGAGCATGTTTAATATGTTTGCAAATCAAAGTATGAACTATGAATGCACGTAATTTTTTATAGCAGAACATGGACTATCTTTCGAAAGCTTGGGTCTGTCCTTTTTTTGACTTTTTGAAAGAAATCAATACTTTTATTCAGTAAAGATACATGAATTTTATCTAAAGTGACAGTAAGTACTTTCATAATGTCACAAAATACTTAAATGCCGTTCTTTTCATCAAATGAATGAATCCTGGAAAATCACAAATCATGACTTTCTTAAAAACATTATGTGCGCAAATCAGCATATTAGAATGATTTCTGAAGGATCATGTAACACTGAAGACTGGGGAAATGGCAGCTAGAACTTTGAAATTACAGAAATAATAATTATTATTTGTTCAGGGTTCCCACACCTTGGTTAACTTGGAATTCAAGGACCTTTTAAGGACTTTCCAGGACCAATACCCTCAAATCCAAGGATTTAATGTGGGGATGCATTTCAAGTGAGAGCCATGTTACATGGTGTTACCTTGTAAGATACACTCTTGCAGTTTTCATGTGTTAAACCCAACTATTCAAAACGCATTTTATGCAAACTTCACAGCCTATCTTTGCAATGTTTCACGATGTGTCAGTGAAACATTGAGGTACCATCGTAGTTTTGTGCGCACGGGAACGTCATGGTAATTTACAACAAAGAACCTCACGCAGGAAACACTTAACGTAAAGTGTAAATGCGTGTAACGAATGTAAATCAAGCAAGCTAGTATGTATACGCCACGAAGTGTTGACAAAGTACTTCTTGCACAAAATAAATTCAAACACTTTCAAGGTCCTGTATCTATTTATGTTCATTTTTTATGGAAAATGTCCAGGGTCTTTTTTTTCAGATTCACAAACTTTCAAGGATTTCAAGGACCTGTGGGAACCCTGTTGTTGTAACTAATAATTTAACAATATTAGTTTTTACTGTTTTTTTTTTTTTTTTTAATCAAATAAAAGCTCTGGTCAGCGCACAAGACTTAAATCAATCAATAAAGCAACAAACAATCACAAACCTTATTAATACTAATGTAATATGCAATATTTATCCACCTCATTCTTTAACATGGAAGTAAGTCTATGGGTGAGACATCCGGTTTATTAGCCGCTAAAGGTAAATAACGAGAAGAGTAACAACGTGCCGTAAATGGTAAAACTATTTGCACTTCAAAATAGTGTGCTCATAATTAAGATAATCAGGGATGCACTGTATTGAATTTTTGCCTATATCTTATATGCCAATATTTTTCAACTCATTTTGGCTGATACTGATATATTTCCTTTTGTTTGGAAACAACACCAAGTCTATCCTGTGCGGAAATTATAAGCAAATTATAAAAAAAATTTAACAAGAACTTATTTGTTAAAATTAAACAAAAAATAATGAAGTTCTTTTATAATGGCAATACGTTGAAGCTTTGGAAATAACTACAAAGAAATCATAAATCAAATCACTGCATTTTTTGCAAAAAAAAAAAAATAAGATTTAACATTTGTAGATGGTGCAAAAGATCTCTGATCTTTTAGAGCATATAATTTGTTTAAAAAAAAATGTATTACACATTAATTAATAAACCAGTATATATAAAATTATTTAATTTACAAGTGTCATGTTTGTGATTTTTTTTTTTTTTTATAGCTTATTCATGTAAGCTATAGCTTCTGACCTTCAAATCAAAACCTACTCATGATTTTATGACATCAATTACTGCTGTATTTGACTTTCATTTTATTAGAAGTAGGCCCTCTACAGAATTAAAATTCCATACCTAACAGGCATTAGGACCCGGGGGAGGCTGTGGCTGCTATTGCACGTGCTATTATCGTTTACTCTATCACACACAGAACACGTCATTCTGTACATGCATTCCCAGATTAAATGCAGGGTTTGTGCATCACTGCGGTGATCTAATGGCTAGCACACCCTGAGCACATGAGAGTTATTCCTCTTATCAGCAAGACATATCGGCCGATGCAGATATTTACAATTAAAGCCATTATCGGCTGATTCCGATATTGGTGCGATAATAGCGTGCATCCCTAAAGATAACACATTAAAATAATATGGTAAGACACACTAATTTGCAATATCAACCAGCAAAATAAGCTGTTTTATACAGCTAAAAATGGCAGGATGTGGATGAGACCCGAAGCCAGACCTGTAAAATTTACAAATGGCCGCACCCACTCTTATGGATATTCACCACAGAAATGCTACATTTTTATACTACTTTCACAATATTATTTAATTACATCACTTTTCCATGTCTTTTTAGACACTAACTGTTTTAAAACTCCATGTTGTCCAAGAGCGTGGGAACCTTGTATGAAACGAATAAATCGCCATATAAATAAAACAGAAAGCCCTTATTGGGTGAAATGAGCCCTGAGACAGGAGGTTTAAGGGGAAATGGTATTGAGGTCACGGTGACATTACTGGGGTAAAGAGAGACAAGCAATGAAAAAACGGATCACAATGAACAGTGTAACCATGGCCTGTTTAATAAAAAAAGACAAAGGGTGTGTGCGTGTATGCCAGTATATGGAGTGGGGTTCTCTTGGAAGGGCATTTCCTCTGTTTGGAAGGACACAGAGGGATTTGACTGCTGGCACCTGGAAACGCTAAAGGAGACAAGAGGACAGATCCACACACAGTCACTGGAGTTTTACTGAACGCTGATGAAGACTGTAACAATGAATTATACTAATAGTAATCCTTAGAGTCAACATATTTAAATAGCGTATAGGGACGAGTAAGTAATGGTCACCAAATAGCTTTTTAGGCAATGCTTGGTTACTGTTTTTGGCAGTGCATCATTTCTAAAATCTTGCCAATAGCTAATGTGGCAATTTAATGCCACTTAAGGTGGATAATTCATTGAGAAATTAAAATGAAGCCATTCTTTTCCCACCCTGGTGTTTTAATGCAGTATTCCATTCTTTTTTTTTACAAACCACTAAACTAGAAATTAATAACCGGCAGTGAACCAGTATAGACATTTTTTAAAATCTCTCATTCTGCGGTCAGAAAAAAGAAAGATGCATTAGCATCAGAAAAACACCAAGGTGCATAAATAATAACTGAACTTTGATTTTTGAAATTGCAAAGTGGAAAGTAAAATGGATTTGTGAATGCAGTTTCATATTGAGCAAAGAGAGTACTCTGCACTACAAATTTTACAGTTGATTACATAGAAACAGCAAGCAAAAATGTTCATTTTTAAAGTACAAAGACTGTTTTAAAAACTGGAAGTGCCCATATTGTGCAATTTTTAAGGTTCCTAATATTTTGGAAGTGTTCTACAACAGGTTTACATGCATTCAGGGTCAAACAACGCTTTTATTTTCTGAAAACATGCATTTAATATCACCTTATTTGCCAGCGATTCTGAAACGATTCATCTGAAGCAGTTCAAAGAATCAGACTCTCTAAACCCCTCCTTTCCATAAGCCTACTCTGCTCTGATTGGTCAGATGGTCCAGTCTGTTGTGATTAGTCTACTGTGTACACCACATGTCAGAAATGATATGCCAATGCCATAGTTCCCTATTTTGAATGCTTGATAGAAAATATAAACATCTATTATTTATCATACTTACAGGTTGTTATTCAGTGGAGCCAGCTTGTCCAAATAAGCTGGGTACTGAGCCATCTTTCAAGAGCAAATTTTGTAAATCCCAAATTGAACTCTTCAAATCAGAAAAGCAATCGTCAGTAAAATGACGTGCTTGAGGGCAGGTCAAGTTGTTCGTGGCCAAACAACGTAGAACATACTGTAGGTGGGAATTATGCAAATGTGAGTGTGATTCGAATGACTAATGACTCGCTCAGGCGGTTCAGAGTCGATTCTTACTCTTTCTTTTATTTGTCATGCACTTTGGGCTTTAGAACGTTGCAGATCATTTGCATTCACATACAGCTACATTACACTTCGTGAAAGGCAATATTTGACAGGTGCACTAAAAAATAAAACTACACCATAGATCAAATTCTAACCTCTTTTACCAAATATACACTAAAAAAAAAAAAAAAAAAAAAAGCAACCGCTTCCACCCAAAGGCAGGTAGAGATCTCGTGATGGAGGAGCTCTATGCCATTCTGCATCTTCGTCCAGCACACACACAACGGTGAGTGTTTCTTTTGCAACAGGGGCCTCTGCGAAAGCCACCAGTGTCTCATTTGCACGGCCAGCAGCCTTAGGACACAGCTCCCTCCATGGAAGGGGTAATGACAGCATTTTAATTTGCTTCTATTTTAGCAGGAAAAAAAATAGCTGGGAGGCTAATTGTGTGCACAGTGCGTTGAGTTTAGGCTCAGTGGAGGTCTGCGTGCCCTCTGCAGGAAACATTCACCTCATCTCACACTCACATGAGCACTACATTTCCGGATCATGGCGTTTATAAATGCAGGTACATGAGAAGAGACGTTATTCAACATACAATCATAATTGTCATCAAGCAAGTATCCCAAATGCATAACATTAATCTGAATTTTTCCACACAGACTCCATATATGGGCAGAAAGGTGTGTATATCCATAGATATATACATTTAATATTTAGGTAAATTGTGGTACTCTGTTTAACACTACTGTAACATCACATAAAGAAATAAATGCACATATATACAACATTAAACATATGTATATATGATTGCTGCAAAGCAGTGTTATTAAGTAAATCTAAAACTAATACTAATTCATTAAGTAATCAAATCACAAGAGGGGAAAGAAAATACAGAAAAAAGTACAATAAAATCCTTCTAAGGTTACCTTAAACAGTGAAAATAATACATTTTATTTATTTATTTATTTATTTGTAAAATATGGTCAAATGTGTGTTTTTTGAAATTTAAAAAACAAACAAACTATACACTAACAAAATGTATAGTCATACAACAGAGTTATGCTGTGTTTGATTAAGGATGTCCATAATCTTCGTATTTTTTTTTAAATCAATAAATGCACATTACAGTGTTCAGTGCTACATTTTGTTTTCATATTTATCAAATCAGATCATTTTTTGTTAACTAAAAGAGCTAAAATGATATTTAAGAATATTTTATCTAAAATGATGATTTTACTCAACTAAAAGACCTAAAATATATATATATATATATATATATATATATATATATATATATAATATATATATATATATATATATATATATAATATATATATAACTTGAGAAAAAGATTGAGTATTAAAATATTACAAAAAGATTAAAGTAGTCAATACAAACTAAAGCTAAACAGAAATATATTAAAACATACAGGGGGAAAAAAAAATAATAAATAAAAAAATAAGTGCCATAAAAACCTGCTAACAAGTTTCTTAACATATACCAATGTACAATTGTACATTAGTGTTTTGTGCAACATTGTTTTATTTCATATTTATCAAATCAAATTATTTTTATTAACTAAAAGACCTAAAAATGATGTTTGAACACAGTGAAAAACAATTTTGAGAAAAAAATATTAAGTATTAAAATATTGCAAAAAGATTGGAGTAAATATAAACTAAACTTAATATACATATACAAAAAAAAAAAAAAAAAAAATTATATATATATATATATATATATATATATATATATATATATATATATATATATATATATATATATATATATATATATATATATATGAAGAAATATATTTGAAAGAAAATACAGAAAAATACATTAGGGTACAGTAAACAAGTTACCTCAACATATACAGAGAAAATACATTTTATATTCATTAATTTTTATTTTTTTGGAAAACATGGTCAAATGTTTGTTTTTGGAAATTAAAAAAAAAAAAAAATTAAAATGATATTTTATTCACTGAAAAACAAACTTAAGAAAAATATATTAAATATTAAAATATTACAAAAAGATTAAAGTAGTAAATATAAACAAAAGCTAAATAGAAATAATAATAATAATAATAATAACAAAAAGCACAAGTTATTGAAAGTTAACCTAAATAAATGAAAACGGAAAATATAAAAAATAAAAGCTAATTCAAAATATTAGTTCTATAACAGTACAGAAATATTAAAACAACACTGCCACAAATTACAACAAAAACCGTGCTATTAAGAGAACACCAGATAATTAGAAAAAAAATAATAGTAATAATAATCAGCTAAGCACAAAGAAAAAGTGAGAAATGGTGAGCAAGACTCTAAGCTTTATTATTAGAGTCCTCAATTCAAAAGACGACAAAATGTCACCCTCACAAGGGGGTCAGAGAGAGAGGGAAAGAGAGAGAGAGAGACTTTCACACAGCAGAGAGCCAAGAGTGAACACATCTCTTCCTTTCAGTCTCTCTTTCTCTCCATCCAGTCACTTAGCAACAAACTAGCGACTTGAAAAACCCTGCAAGCTCTTCGTACAGTGAACACTGAGCCAGTGCATGAACAGACAAACAAAAGCAAGAAAAAGAAATAAGTGAGAAAGGGTGGAGGAAAAGGGGGCAAAGGACAAGTGAACAAAACGGGTACTTAAAAATGGCAAGTTCATTCACACCAGGGAAGACATCTGCCTAAAACTCACAGACTGTGGAATTGAGACGGAGTTACAGAGAGATGAGGTAAAAGGAAAGCATGAGGGAGGGAAACACAAAAAGATTCACTGAATAAAAGCTCATAAAAGGGTTCTCAAATAAAATAAGACGGGGGGAGCTGAACTGAAAGATTGGCAGAGAGCTGAAGAAACGACTACAGATTGAAGCAGATATCAGCCTGAACTGCAGAGAGCATGCCGGGATCCACATATTCACTCGTACAAACAGTAAGATAAAAACCATCAATAAACTGCACTCTGTTCTGCTACCGTCCCTTGATTCAGCTTCAGATATCCTTGATATGAGTTTCAAAGAAATGAAGTATTCAGGTGCACTATGAAATGCATTTGAAATATGAAATGCATTTATGGTATTTTCATGGCACATTTTTGTCCAGTTGGAGCTTGACAGCATAAATCTATTCTTAGGGTATGAAAAAGAACAATTATTTATTGTTCCATGAGAAAAGTCATACAGGTTTTGAACCAACATGAATGTAAACACAAAACCTTAAACACTTAGAAACTACTCCAGGGGTTTTCAAACCCCGGGGACCCCCAGGGGACCGCAAAGGGAAGGAAAAAAAAAATATTATTATTATATTATGTATACTGATATTATTATCATTATTATTATTATTATTATTATTATTGTAATTATAATTATATTATTATATAATTATAATAATTATAAAATAATTAATGCAAAAACAAGAATGAAAGAAATAAATTATCCAAAAAATTGATTCAAATAAATTAGTTAAAATGAAAACAAAGAAATAAATACAAATCATATTAAAATTAATTATAAAATTTTGATTAAGAAAATGCATACATACTGTACTTTTAAAATACTTAATTGTTTTAGAAAAAAATAATAATAATGTAATTTAATAAAAAACAGAATACTTTCCATTTAACATTTTAGACTTGCTTATAACTTGTAAATAAATACTAATAAATTACTAATAAATTGGGTATTTAAACATGAAAACTATATAAATGTATTTTACAGTTTAGAATGGGGGTCCCTCACACAATGAAGAACATATTTAGGGGTCTGTGGCATCTAAAAGATTAAAACCCTTTTTCTACTTTAGTCATAAAATATACAGGCACCAAATGCAATCTCAATTCCAAACTATAAAAAAAACAAAAAAACAACTTGAAGTTGTTTCAACTTAAAGTAAGTGTTTGTGCTGCCTTAAAATTTTAAGTTTACTCAACTCAAATATCCACGTTTTCATCTCATGTTGACTAAACTTTTTTTTTTTTTTTTTTTTTTTTAAGGCAGCACGAATGCTTACTTTAAGTTGAACCAACTTTTTTTTTCTTTTTTTACTTACAGTGCAGAACATGCAAACCATTTTTTTTTTCCTACTGTGATTTTTTTTTTTTTTTTTTTAACAGTAAGCTAATTTTATCTATAATAAACTTCTACCATTCAGGTATTTGCTTCTAACAGAAACTATGCATGAAACAAATGATAGTTCATCCAAAAACTAAATACAAACTTGCATATTCACTTAGCGTTTCTCCTGAGAAAATAAACCAGACAGGTTTAGAATGACATGGGGGTGAGTAAATGACAAAAAAGCATCATTTCTGGCTTAACTAATGTGCAGAAAGAGCTAAGATGGAAACTGGTTTCAGTCACAGCCAGGCTACAAGCAAAGATGATCAGTGATCTTTACGTACAGAATAAGATACAGATAGAGAGAGGAAGAAATACTTCAGAGGACTGGATCATTACTCAGCTCTTATAATCGTTGAACAACAGAAACAACTGCGGCGCTTCAACATTACTAATGATACTGTGATATCAGACCAGCGAGTTCAGAGACCTTTTAATATCTGCTTTCAGATTCAATTTTTGCCTCATTTAAAATCCGGCTCAACCCCAAAATCTTGCACAGGGCTGAAATCACTTGCACTTATTAATCTAAAAATAATGTGCCCTTACAAAAGAATTTGTCAGACCTTGGCTAGAAAAGCAGCTGGAGAAAAGATGAGAATCATACAGTGGAACCAAATGTATAAGTACGGAGACAAATCTCATTCTTATGAACTCCGTTCCAACGCATTAATACTTAAAAATCACGACGGCAGGACAAACAGAGCAAAAATCTGAAAATCCCACGAGGGCCATACTTCAAATATGTATGAACGGCCACATTTGGTTGAAACAAGAGGCCACTGGCAGAGTTTATGACATGTGATACAGTTTGAGCATGTGTGTGGTGAGGAGAAATCTCTAATGTGACTCTACCACAGCAGCTCTCCCAGAGGAGCTCAGCCGCCCAGAGTGTGTCCTGCCTGTCAAACACACCATTAATTATTCAGCGAGAGAGAGGGAGAGATTGTGGGCTACGCTGATCAGCAACACAGAACAAATTAGAGAGAGCGAGAGAGATGTAGAGATGGAAATAGAGATAATCTTAAGTAATGATGTTGAGATGTGCGACTTATGTAATGGCAGAACTCCATGGTGCTGCTCGCCCGTGCGCAACTCGCCAACACGATGTGGGTTGTATGGGTGGTTGCCAGAGTGTTGTTGCTTACAGGCATAAGTCAAAGGGGCCACATCAAAGCCTCTATAGTATTTTGTGTAGAGTTGCACCAGCCGTTTGTTAAACCTTAATTAAATTAGAATGTAAAGGCCAAGTATTTCCCACGTACTGAACAAATCAAAGCAAAACTGTATTGTGTAGTCATATATGATATGACTAGCGTCAAATTGCGCATTTCAGTTCTTGTTATTTTTGAAGATTCAAACTTTCAGACACAACTGGTCAAAGATAATTAATATAGTACAGTATAAATATAATTACAACCAATAAATATAGCTATATAAACGGGGTTCAATCATTCAATCAAGACATTTTAAAATGATTTAACTCAAAAAGTCTGAAAAAATAAATAAATAAATAAATAAAATCAATAGAAATATTATTTCATGATTTATCAGTTTTGACCAGTAGGTGACGCTGTTCCGAAATTAATGTGGTGTGGTTAACTAGGGGTGATGACATACACATGGTTTGGTGCGAATATGCCAAAGAATTGCAGAAAAACAGCATTGGGTCCATTTTGGCATTTTTCATATCTACTGACCACTAGGTGGCAGTGTGCTGAAACTGCGCAGGTAACCTACAAGTTTGGTCTAAACACAATCAATTGTTGAGGAGATGTAGCCTCATGTCCACTTTGCCGAGCTCTTTAAATTAATTTGTGCATTATTCGGTCTATATAAACTTCGGTAAAAAGTTTGTGTGAATCATCTAGGACGAGTTTGAAAAATAGCTTTTTTACATAATGTTCAATATTTTGATTGACAGCAGTGGATCTAGACGCAAGGTCGTTCAGAATGAGGATATCTAACATGATATGAATATCATGTGCATGCATGAAACATTGGGCGATATACGAGGCGTAAAACGTGATGGCGCCACCTAGTGGCCAATTTCTTTCTCACAATTCTCACAGACCTCTAGGCTCGTGACTCAAACAGGCCCATCAAGTTAAAAATCGGCCTTTGTTAACCTCGTCTAATAGGTGCTCAAAGTTGACTGGCTGATGGCAGCCATGTTTTTCAAGATTTCAGGAAGATTTCGAGAAGTTTTTTCAAGTCAGTTGGACTAACGAGTGCGTAGCGCCGTTTTTTGTAGCACAAACTAGCCAATTCAAGAGATATAGATGTTTTAGTAAAAGCTGCTCTGTTCTTTAAGAACATCTTGGCATCCTGTTGCAACGGTGAGGGGAAAGTTCAACTTTTTTTTTTTTTTTTTTTTGATAAGTACTGATATTCAATCCCCAGAGAATCTTTCCAGACTGGTTTGGTTCCGAATGGAAAAACCAAGGACTAGTTCACAAAACTAGGTTTTGCCAAAAATTCAAAACACCAGAAAGTTTCTGTAACGATGAGGGTGATGATTGAATTCTAGTAGTTATGAGCGATTTCATACTTTTGATCTCTGTAGCGCCACCATCAGGCTGATTGTGGCGAGCCTCTGTGACATTGTAGACTGCTACCATGCCATGTTTTAAGTCTCCATGACTTACGGTTTGGTCTTTCCGATCAGTTTTAGATGTGGATTCCTGATCCTTGGCCATTCTAACAATTGCAATAGGGGTGGAATGATAAATCGATTCATGGACCGATTCTGTGATTTTCCAAATACGTC
The DNA here is from genome assembly GCA_036247105.1 of Cirrhinus mrigala. Taxonomy (NCBI): domain Eukaryota; kingdom Metazoa; phylum Chordata; class Actinopteri; order Cypriniformes; family Cyprinidae; genus Cirrhinus; species Cirrhinus mrigala. Next base: position 16,158,337 of record CM070010.1, on the reverse strand, counting down.
GCAATATTCTCTTGAATCGATTCTGAACTTCGTTTTCAACAGCAGATGGCACTGCGTGCTTTAGAAACAGCCGTACTCTGCTTGCTTCCAGGTCATTACACACACCACTTGAACTTAAATTAATCATTCATAAAGTTCAAAAGGGTTGAAGCGAATCACAAGAGTGTTCACAGAGGGCTGCGTTTACATTAATCTCGTGTCGTAAAAGCATAAAAACTGAGGTGGAAGTACATTTAACCACTTAAATTACTTAAACACTCAAGCGCTCTTTGTAAGCATTTAAGTGTGCGGTTAAAAACTAGCCTAGAGCGCCATCTGCTGTTATAAACTAAGCTCAAAGTCAATGTCAAGGAAAATCGAAATGCATTCGGAAAAAATTACATAAAAAAATAAACAAATAATCACAGAATCGGTCCATGAATCGATTTATCATTCCACTAGTTTCAGCACTATGCGCTTGAACCCCTAATAACATTGACTTTGTGTTCATTTACTCCACAACTGTCAAGTTTTGACTAGTGCACAGCTGGTGCAACCAGGTAATGCCACTTGGGTTCTTATGAGCATGGGACAACTAAGTTTGAGCAAGTAGCTGTTCGTTGACACAGAAAGTGAATCCCACAGAGATGCATATAATAACCAGACATAAATCACTCAAGTTGTAAAGGTAGTAAGCCAACTCACAGACCGCGTGTATGAGCGAGACTAAATACACTGAGACGCACTCAGACTGAGACACTACGGGGGTGTATGTGTGTAAGACGTAGCGGTTTTGAACAAAAAGGTCATTTGTTGAGTTTGGACGATCTGTGAGAGGCAGCTGGGGTGGCACGCATGAGGATGAGTCATGACTGTGTCCGAGCAGTTCTCTCTCTCCAAGCTGCCACGCTTGAGTTTCTGCATGTGCTGCCATCAACAGTCCTCTTTCCCATCACTTTACTGCATGAATGCACACACACACACACACACACACACACACACAACCGCCTCTGCCCTCTCCACTAAAGCTAAAGATGGACAGGAAGAGAAAGAAAAACAGAATCTATCATCAAGAAAGTGCATCTATCTATATATATGTATTATATGCGAGTGTGTTCTGCAGTACACTCCCAAACACTCTGCATATGCAGCACCGTCCTAAGTCTCTGATTGGCCATGAAGTTTTCAGTGCCCAACCTCCCCATTTGTGGTAAAAACAGTTAGTATTACAATAAAACGCATTCAATTCTGTAGAGGACACTTAGACTAACAGACTATAGGTCTGGAGAGCATAAAATTGTCTGAACATGGCACCCAAATGAGACCCTGTGGCCCAACCTGGCTGGCACTGTCAAAATTTAAGACTCAAGCCTGAAATAGTCTTCTGTTTAAGAGCAGACAGTGGTGCATGGTTTCAAACAGCTGACTTATAAATAAAAGTGTGTGTGCAAAACAAGTTTTATTATTAACAATAATCATTTTTAGTAAGATCAATGTGATCGTTACAAATCTGAGCACAGCACATATCTTATGCCACAGTATGAATAGTTTTATATTACGGGTAAAACGGGTAATTATTTCTGGGTAATTCATTGAATTAAATAGAATTTCATTCCTTTTTTAATAGAGGAACTGGATGGATGCAAACCAAAGGGTAAGATTAGTCATTACAATTCAATAAGTCTGGCATTCGTTTTAAAACAGCTTCACATTATATACCAAACAAAACAATTAAAACACTACAATTAATGTGGTCTCTGGACCACAAAACCAGTCTTAAGTAGCACAGGTATATTTGTAGCAAAAGCCAACATCACGTTGTATGGGTCAAAATGACTTTTTTTTGCCAAAAATGATTAGGATATTAAGTAAATATCATGTTCCATGAAGATATTTCACAAATTTGATACAGTAAATATCAAAACTTAATTTTTGATTAGCAATATGCATTGCTAAGAACTTAATTTAAACAACTTGAAAGGTGATTTTCGCAATATTTAGCTTTTTTTGCAACCTCAAGATTCCATTTTCAAACAGTTGCATCTCAGCCAAACATTGTCCTATACATTAATGGAAAGCCTATTTATTCAGCTTTCAGATGTATAAATCTCAATTTCAAAAAATTGACGCTTACAAATGGTTTTGTGGTCCAGGGTCACATATTATATAATATACACATATATTCTGAGTCGGGGATCTTAGGTCAAGTAGTAAGAAACCCCTCTTGTCCTCATTTGCCAACTTTAAAAGATTAAAACTGACAATTTTGATTCATTTCTATATTAATTTGACTATATCAAAGCACAAACACTCGCAGACGCTTTCGTTCTTTCTGTAGCAGCTTGCTATGTGTGCTTTAGGAAATCCAAAGCCTACAGTCTTAATTCCACTTGGTAAAAACCTCAAAAGCAGGAGGTGTGCGTGGAAGAAACATGCAGCCTCTCATGCCAGTTTAATTATGTGCTTCAGATCATGAGAGATTAGAGCCAGATTGAGAGAGGAACAAGTTTTAGGATGCAGCTTGAAGTGGGCAATACAAACACAACGGCCTTTCACAGCACACACAGATGCATGTATGGAAAGCGGGACCAAAAAAAAAAACAAAATCTAGGAAAAACAAAAGCACTGATGTTCTACACACAAGCCTGAAATATTGTGCAGATTAATTTGTTTTGTTATTTGGATACAAGGTTGATTCCTTAATTACTTGGCATCCAAATATTCAACTGAAGCATCAATTTTTTTTTTTTTCCATTTCAAACAATGATGAAATTTGGCACTCACATTTTCATGAGAACATCTGTTTTATGTTGATTGCATTGATGTTTTCCCGCATTTCGCCAATAAATTTAAAACATTTTATATTAGCATGTAATACTTTATCCCCCGGGTTTCACAGACAAGGCTTAAGCCTAGTCCCAGACTAAAATGTCCAAGCTGTTTCAAATGAAAATGTTGTTTCTAAGGCATGTTTATAAAATTATTTTAATGCCCTGTTTGAACTATGGCCTAATCCTGGCTTACTGTAAGCCCTGTCTGTAAAACCAGGCCTAAATTTTTGTAAAACATTCTTTTTTTTTTTTAATATTATATATTTTTAAAAGACAATAAATAGATGATACAAAACTTAAAATATTTTTGAAAAAAAAAAAAAAAAAATATATATATATATATATATATATATATATATATATATATTCACCACATAGATTTGACTACTGTAGAAAATGTTTCTGAAATTTAGAAACCTGTAATCAAAAACGAAAAGGTCATGGAAGGTACATTTTTCTGTACATATTGTATTTTAAATATAATAGTACATTGTAAACTATCAGGGTTCACTGTAGAAAGTGTTCTTCGTGATGGCAAAACCCTAAAAACTTAAAACGCTTCAATATAACCTTCACCACATTGACGCATTGAATAACAGAAAATTACAAATAACTAATCTTTTTTGAAAGGTTTTAGTGGGTCCATACATAGGAGAGATGCCTTCATATATATGCCATATTTTTAATGCATTTAAACAAATTTTTAACTGAAAAAAATGCAATCGGACAGAAAATTTAGGCGTCATGTCATTGACCCACACATGTATAGCTTAGGAACTACCATAAATGTATATATACACACAGTTTTTTTTTTTATTAGGATAGGATGGGACAGGACCGGGAAAGGTCCGCAATCCGGGACTCGAACTTGGGACGCCCAAATGTCAGCCTGTTGTCCATGAGGTTATTGGTGCCAACTGAAATGTTTATATTTATTGCATGTTTAATTACTCTACTACAAAAAAAGTAACATTTCTAGCTTATAAAATATTAAATTAAATTCACTATAGAAAAAGATTCAATTCTTTTTTTCATGAGCATGGAAACCTGCGATCTTAAAAGCACACAAATGTATGACTGCATCCAACATCCACTGTCCATGAAGATGGACTGATACTCTTATATACAAATGACACTTCACACTTTTTGAGTGGATCACAGCCCACTCTTTTTCTCAAGAATGTCCGTTTCCCATAACAGACGAGGGCTTTGTTTCGCTGTAGGCGATGGAGGTCATTAGGACTCCATCTTTTTTATTTTCCCTGCTTCCTGACGCTTTCGTAATTCTCAGCAGTAGGTTCCTGCGTCCAGTCTCTCTGTAAAGTGCAGGTTAAAGTAAGGCTCTTAAAAAAGCTTCTCTCATTAGGCCCGACTGCACCGCCAACCTCATTCACACAACATTAATGGAAACAGCACCCGCACAGCGTCGAGCACCCCTGAGGACAAGGTAAGAATAGTGTGCAATCGTGTCATTTCCACATAAAATGTCTGAACCATCACATCTGCGGTTCCTCAATTTGGTCATGTAATTTCTGTGACCATTATTCATAGAGTAAGTGAAATATCCAGCCATTCTCTGAATAGAAGATGGAAAAAGACGAGTTGGCTTTTAACGGGTGTTTGAGTATCTGAAGTGAAGTAAGACAGCAGTAAAGAGACAGACCAAGAAGAAAACGGGCAGATAGTTGTCACAAAATGACCGGCGAGACCAAACATCACAGGCGCTGTCATGTCAACTACAGAAATGGAAAGTCTAGAAACAGCTTGTGAAGACTAAAGCGAGAGAAACAGGCTGTAAATGACAGGAGCCTTACCTCTCTCTGAAGAACCAGCTCTTTGGTGAAGATTGTGGCTTCTTCGCTGTATGGCTCTGCCACCTGCATCCCACCTGGCATGTTTCGAGACCCTCTTGGACACTCAATACCTGCACACACACACACACACACACAAACATGGAGAGGGTGAACCTTAAGCATAAAAAAACAGGCCTCGGCTTTGCTTATATTAGCTTTACACAACAATATAATTGATAATCTAATTCTGCACTGAATGAACCATAACAGAAAATGCACTCACAAATATGCACATTAAGATATTGGTACAAAAGGTCATCGTTCTTGTTATCATAGAAAATTCACCCTCCTACCCTCAAAATATATAAAAACACCACAGCACAATAAGTAGCCAATCGGCATTATCCAGCTTTGAGAACGGAAAGAAAAGACTAAAACAACTCAATTATCTAGTAATTGTCAGTAAATAGTCCCAAAATTAGCATTTAAATTGCTCCGGGCACCCGATCTGCTCAAAGGCAGAACACGATTTCTGACAATAACAGGAGTGTTTTCAGAGACGGACGTTTGTAAACTGGTTGAAGAGCGCATAAGAGCGACACCGCATGAGAAACGAGACTGAAAAACTATTAGGAGCGAATCTGTCTCGAGTGAGCTGGTCTTAAAAGCACAGAGCCGTCTTAAAAATTGCACCTTGACAGGCTCTTAGTCAAATAACGTCTATATCTGCTTTCAATAAAACCAGCCCATCAAGCCTTGACCTCTTTGTTAAAGAAATCAGTTTATACAGATCCGTGCGTATAAACATTATCTACAGAGCGGCTGCTATAGCCACTTATCAAAAACAGCATTCAGAAAATGATGAAATTGCAGCCTTGAAAGGAGAAATATTTGAAACCCTATTTGTAAAAAGTTCCAAGGTTATGATAAAAATGTCTCAAGCTGTTTTTTTTTTCTTCTGTTTCCTCGCAGCTCTGAATGAAAGGAGCTGTGTGCGTAAGTGATTTTCTCTCGAACAGACGTAATGACTTCTAACAGTCAACGCCTCCTTCCGTGCCCCTGAAAAATGGCGTTTCACCGCAGGGCACAGGGTTTCAATACGCATACCGAACAAAACACAGCAGTTCAACCTGCTCAACCCTGACTTCCTCAATTAGAATGGAACGATCAAATAATTGTTAGCCGTGTTGATTCAGAGATGTCACGGGGCGAGCACAGAAGTCCATTTCGAGAAAATGTTTGGAAGGTTTTTTTGTTTGGTACGGGTTACGCGATGAAAATATTTACTCAGACCAGAGAAATGCATTTACAAGATGGAAGAAAAAAGACATGAATGTGATTTGTGGCTGTGCGTGAACCTGTTCCAGGATCATTCTGTGCCAATTAGGCTGACTGTGATCATTTCCGACAGTGGCAAATCTGATCCTAGAGTAGATGTGTCAAGGCAAAAGCATTTTTAACATAAAACAGAAAAGTAAATAAAGAACATGTTCACAAGACTTCCCTTGCATCTAATACAACACAATGTGATATAAAGGGAAAACAAAAACGAAAAAAAAAAAAACAGAATTAAAGCTGCAAGCAGCGTTGAAAGGGCCGTCGCGCCCGGGCTCAACGCCACCAGATGGCTTTAGGAAAATGGCGAACGGTGAGCAATATGCATTTAAACTTCCTGCTTCCAGCTGGTGGCGCTATGACTATAACAGAATATTGGCATCTAGATGTTTCAAGCCCGGCGTTTGATCAAACATATGAAGTTTAGTGCAGATTGCACATGGTATGTTTGCATTAGTGTAAAACATGACACATCCTGTTGCCAACAGGTGGCGCTATATATACTATAACTGAATAATGGCCTTCAGGCCAGGACTCTTACCAAAAATGTGAAGTATAGGGCAGATTGGACATTGCATGTTTAATTTAGTGTAAAACAAGTCATTTCCTGTTGCCAGCAGTTAGCACTATGATTATAGCAGAATTTTGGCTAATTTTGGCCAGAACTCTTAACGTGTGGAATTTGGGGCAGATTGAATATTGTATGGCAGATTTACAAAAACTTCCTTTTCCATGGCGAAACATCGAACTTTGTCAAGCTGCCACGGATGTGCCCTTTAATGAAAACTCAAGATCTACGCAATTTAACATTGCAAAGGCCTTTAGAGTAGACTGAGCAAATACAACGTTGATGTCATTAAACCTCTAGGAGGAATTCGTTACAGCGAACACCTAAAACATGCTACTTCCTGTTGCCAGCAGGTGGTGCTAGGACTATAACTGAATATTGGCATGTAGATGTTTTCAGGCCAGGACTCTTCCCAAACATGTGAAGTCTAGTGCAGATTGGACATTGCATGTTTAAGTTAGTATAGAACAAGTCATCTCCTGTTGCCAGCAGGTGGCGCTATGATTAAAGAATATTGTTTTTAGATGCGTTCAGGCCAGGACTCTTATCGATCGTGTGAAATATGGGGCAAATCGGACATTGTATGGCTGAGTTACAACAACTTCCTTTTCCATGGTGAAACATCGAACTTTGTAAAGCAGCAACGGACATGCCCTTTAACAAAAACGCAAGATCTTCGCAATTTAACATTGTTTGTTACAGCGTAAAACATGCCACTTTCCTGTTGCCAGCAGGTGGTGCTATGACTATAACTGAATATGGGCATGGATGAGGACAGGAGTCTTATCAAACAAGTTATAACAACTTCCTGTTTCATGGCGAAACATCGAAGATCGTCAGGCTGCCACGGACACGCCCTTTAACGAAATCTTGTTTTTGTTGAATTTGTTGTCGATCTGTTTAAACCTCTTGGAGGAGTTTGTTTAAATACAACTCTTGAGCAAAAACAGCACAAAACCTGCCCTAGAAAATAATAAAAAAAAAATTTGTTAGGTTTTTGACCTAATACCAAGAGGTTTTTTTTGTAGGTATTGGTGTGTTACGTGTCTACCGAATTTCATACATGCACACGAAACAGCTTGAAGAGCACTTCGTTAAAATGTTATTCGCTTGTTAAGTGACGACGTAATGCGCCCAACGAATGCTATTCCCAGGTCCAAGCCTCAACTTATTTCACTTGAGAATACCATCTCAGCTGCCGTTTATGAGCACTGTTTATTCATATTAAACATTTAAGCTAAACGATTTCAAACTTGCGGTGTACACCACAGTATCTGTGCTCACAGCGTCCCAAACACAAATAATTTTCATCTTTATTTATATGTATATTTCATTATCTGGCTATCTGTGATTTCAATATGGAGTGGAAGTGGAGGATTATAATTTTTTTTGGTAGTATCACAATCACATTGTGAATGTATATTAGCACTGTTTGCTGTTTTCCTGTGGCATCTGATAGAGCGTTTGGACACGGAAGCGCTGACGCGTAACGTCAGACTGAGTGAATAGGTGGTGCTATTGAGTCATTTTAACAAATAAATAAGTCAATATATATGCACCAACTGAACATAATAGGCTACTTATGGACTCAAACAGGACTAAGCTGTAATTTAGATGACCATCCTATAAAAATGGTGCATTTTTACTCCTACATTGCTGCCCTTGTATAGGAAACCCTTAAATCTCCAGTGCAGTTCATAGTTGTATCAGGAGATAAACTGTGTGTTTCTGCTAAGATATTTAGACAAGCAGAAGATCAGAAAGCACCTCAGTATTCCTCAGCCACAATTACAGCTGCCGAAATATTCAGTGACTTCTGTGTGGAGACTGCAGCAGAGCTCCTGTGGAGAGAACCAACGCACTCGCTCGCTCGCTCCCTCTCTCCCTTCTGGTGCCCAACATCACAGTTCCTCACAGAAGACGAAGGATACGACAGGAAAGGAACAGAGAGGTTTTGAATCCAAGCTGCTAGGGGTTGTCAAAAGCAACGCTACTCTGGTACCAGGCTGATACCTAAAGAAACAATACCAGTTCTTCTACAGTACTAGTAGTACGGAACATATAGATATAGATATAGACTTATGTCTTAAGCATGTACACTAGAATTCAAAAGTTTGGGAATGGTTAAATTTTTTTTTAATGGATAGTTCACCCAAAAAATTAAATTCAGTCATTAATTACTCACCCTCATGTCTTTCAAAACCTGTAAGACCTTCGTTCATCTTCGGAACACAAATTAAGATATTTCTTATAAATCTGAGAGTTTCTAATCCTGCATAGACAGCAATGCAACTACCAAGTTCAATTTGAAGCAGCTGTTCAAAAAGCATCCCTGTTTTTGCTGTGGTTCCAAGAAACTGGCTATCGAAATGACCCTACAAACAAACCATTACCACTTCTAACATGTGTTTGTCCACTCAAAACATCAGGGTGTTTCTTTGAAAGTGAGAAATAAATTGTAACTTCTATGCTCTACAGCATGCCCAACAACACGTCTTAAGAACACCATGTTTTCCCATGATATGCACGCATCCACAACTCAACCATCCACCTTCGAGCACAAATTGCCGTCACTCTCCTGCCCGTGCCAAAAGATGGAGAGCTTTAATAAGAATGTCTAGAAAAGCACATGGTTAAAGCCCATCACCAATAACACACACACAGAATCTCCAATAGCGTCAGACTCAGCGTATCCTTAAAATAACTGCTGCAAATGACACATGGCTGCAGCATTTCGGCATCCAAGACCCGATTCTGACAGCTCCATCTTTTATGCAAGAACGACAATGACTTTTCGAGATGAAACCTTTCCTTTTCAGGTTATCACTCAAGTCTATACACCTAGGTTATGAGTGTTTTGTCAGCGTGATATTTTCTGACAATCCCTCCTGATCTAATATACAGTAAAACACCAAATTACATCATAACTTGTTCCCTGTATCCATCACACGAGCACAGCGAGTGGAACATCCGGAACATTCTGTTACAGAAGACGCTGCTGGCTGCTCCCGTGGAGGGAGAGAAGGAAAATGAAGAGAAGACAAGAAGAGATTTAAAAGAGGACGGCTGAAGACAGGAACACTGTGTCTAATAACTTCAAGTGAAGTTGTAATAAAGGCCTGACAGTAGTAGGCAGCTGTCTGTGCGTGTCTGCAGAGGGGCTTTTGACTGCAGGGATTTTTTGCATGGAAAGGATTCACACTGAGAGTGGCTCAAATTTTCATTCACTGCTGCTATGGCTTATGCTACTTTTGACTATTCGAAATGTCTATTTATGAAGCCACAACTATAAATATTGTACATTGGTTGATGGGTTTTGAATATACTTGAGGGGACTTTCTTTGGGGATTGACCTTTGGACAGTAATTAACCACCCAGAATACCCTAGTAAATGTGTGTGCGTGTGTATATACATAGTCACATACTTATTTTATATTTAACTCCGTACTTTTCCCTGTCTTAAAAAAAGTTTTGCACAAAGAAATATATAGAACTTTCAGCAAAAGTTCTTCAAAACAGATCAGGAACAGAGCTCAGACCGGTGCCATGCAGCAGCAGCACGATCTACCGCCAACACATGAAAATTTGGGATTGAATCCAAAAACGTCCATTTTCTGAACGCGTGAACTATGAGATGCAGAAATTGTTTTCAATAAAACAATACGTCAATAAAACGCCAGGAGCATGCCAAGCGCTGAGTGTGTTTTTCTGAGCGCTCAGATGTTTTTTCTCAGCGGCAAGAGTCGATAAATGTTTAACTTTGAATAACACAGCGCTCACCACTGCCATTTTTAGTCAGCTAACCAATCACAGTGAAGGATGGGTGGGACAAAATGAACACTGACCAACTGCCACACTCTACTTGTACAACAGTGACAGGTGACAACAAGCACAACAATAGAACAAAATCATTTAAAACCATAGACTATATAAAACATGGACGTGGTGTCTGTGACATTACATGTAGTTTGTAAAAAGCATGTTTGAAGCCTCAAGTGGGCGGGGCCAGCCATCACCATCTTGGCAGCGCGTCACTCCCGGAAAATTGAAAATGGGCAAAGAGGCGGGATGTGGGTGGAGCTGAGGTGCCTGGTTGCTGTAACCATGCCAACCTAGCTTGACGTAGCAGTGGCAATCCACCTGTGATTCAAATGGCCACGCCCTTAATTATACAGAACTTCAAGGCTTCATATAATACCACAGTTGTCATGAAGGACAAATTTGGCTATATATATATATATATATATATATATATATATATATATATATATATATATATATATATATATATATACACACACACACACACACACACACACGGTCTAAGAATCTTAAATAGGTAATTCTATACTAAAAAAAAAAAAAAAAGTGACTATTAAAAGCATTGGCATTATTATATAGAAATTTTTAAGAATCTTAAACAGTCTTCATGAAATGTCTACAACATACACTGGTTAAAATTCCTCAACAGTCATTTAAAACAACACCCTTTTTACCTTGTCAAAAACGGCTCTGTTTACAACGACTTATTGCGGCGCATGTCTCTTTAAATGATAATGAGCTACTGCTCACTCCACCCCTCTCTTCCATTTATGTGTGCATTCCGTGGCACGTTACCATCAAAAACAAAACTAATCCACTGTGTCCTCAGTGGTTCTGATGTTGGGAGAAAATGAAGACTCATGTTCAATTTTACATCCAACTACAAAACAACTTAAGTCCTTACAAGACATTGTTGTCTCTACAGCTGCCTGGAGAAAATGGCGGACAGCATACAACTGGCTGAGGGCGGAAATATGGTAATATGGGAAACTCTGTTGGTGGTTGTGGGCGGGGCCTGAACAGTATGACATAAAAATGGCTTGCTAATTAAGACTGTAAACACCATTTAAAAGTGAATTTTTGCATCCGATGTCCTCTTTAAAATTAGCATTCTAAAATACAAATAAATACAAATCAGCAAAGTTAAAACTTGCTGAGCGCATCTAACTACAGTCTACATGCAATCGTCCCCCTCATGGAAAAAAACAAACATGTTTTTACATTTAACACTTCTAGCTTTTCCATATGTGTTTCGCTTCTGCATGAGGAAATGGTGGAGCTCCTATCTAGTTCTCCAACTATGAAAATATAGATGCATGACTGAAGCCAGCCAAGGCCGGACCATAAAAGCAGGAGCGTTGGCACTAAAGACAAAAGAAACCCAGAAAATTCAACACACTGTAAAAGCACTCAGAGGCCTTCAACTGCCCTAGCAGAGTGAGAACAGCGCATGTTAGTAATACAAAAAATATCGTACTACTTTTCCTCAAGAGAATCACCAACAAAGTGCAGCACTCAGACAAGACACACTCTCTCCTGAAAAACAGATGACACGCTTTCAGCGTAGCTATATGCTCTGTAATGTGATGTACAGAGCGATGGTCTGCGTCACTGCCGGCTCCTTTACGACAGGGTCACTCTTCATCATGACATTAACGTCAATGCATTCGCCATCTTTGCTGCCAAAACAATGTGATAGCACTAGAGCTTTGAGTGATAATTGTTTGTATCTGAGAACTCTGTGTGAGAGAGAGAGTGAGTGTGTGTGTGTGAGACAGAGAGCGAGATCCTGTCTCTTCAAATGGAAATGTCTGGACTTATATAACCAAGCACAGTTTAGAGTTCGGAAACCAATTTATCACTATGCTCACCCACATGAGAGGGAGAGAGGGGAAGGATTGTGCAGTTTCCCATTTGATCATGAAATACTTAAAGCAGCTTTAAGTTGTGATGGAACACACACACACACAATTTAAAAAAAACACTAGCGTTCAAAAGTTTAGAGTCTGCCAAATTTTAATGTTTTCAAAAGAACTCACCAAGCCAGCATTTATTTGATCAAAATACAATTAAAACACTAATATTGTGAAATATGACAATTTAAATGAACTGTTTTCTATTTTAATTAGTGCAGATTAAAAAAAATAAATAAATACTAATAATTCAACATTACAGAATAATTTGAGAGCTATCAATTTTAACATTTATTAGACTTTAAAAATGACTTCTAATTTAAGTAAACTTGAAACAATCTTTATATAAACCCATTATAACAAAAGTAATATTGACCTGTGCTCTTCAGCAAGCAGGAAATTTTAGGAAAGTTGTCAAATACTAAATTTGAATAAGCTACAAAAGTTATTGATTTCCACTTTTTTTTTTTTAGGTTATTTGGCTGCAATTACATTAATAGCTGCCGCAGAACTTACTGCGCTGTTTGATGTGGTCGTAAAGATGTTCTGCGTCTAAATAAACACCATTCTTGTCAAGAAAAAAGAAATAGAAGCAGCAGTTGTGAGTGGGGTTAAATATTTTTTATGCCGTTAAACTGGAAAGATTAATCACCTGCATTAACGCACTAAGTTTGACAGCACTAATTTAAAAAAAAAAAAAAGTACATTTCAGCAGCATTATTCCAGTCTTCAGAGTCACTTGTCATTTTTAAAAGGAAAAAAGCCTTTCAATATATTCCGCCCCAACTGCCTGAACAGGAAATATGTCAATGCATGGAGAAGGAGAAGAAAAAAAAAAAAAAAAAAAAACTGAATTCAAATCTCTTCTCTAAAAGCTCCTTGATAAAAGCACCTTTCTTCTCCATATATGCTCCACTTCTGCTCGAAAAATTAGCAGAGCACCGAACTCTTTCCATCTATGAAAAGATGCAGGACCGAGGCCATCCAAGGCCAGACCTTAAAAGTAGGCGCTTTGGCACCAAAGATGGACGAAACCCACATAATGCAGCGCTGATGCATTTGATGACAATAAGAAAAAAGAAATGGAATTTCATGCTGGACGAAACCTTGAAAACCCTGATAGAGCACCACAGCTCATTCTGAGCACATATGGGCTTTGACATGAGACCAATTTCTCAAAATCATCAAAGCTCAAAACTCCACCACGTATCCAAGTTGCGAGTACACGTGCACGACCGTGAGCTGGCCTGCTCTGGAGCACCTGAGCTTTGAGCAGCTCATCAAAGTTACATCAGGACCAGAGACGCCCTGAAGAGGGAAGATCCCCCCTGCCGATGCCCCGTCTCTCATACACCTCTGTTGAAGCACAGGACTTTGATGTCTGCTTCAAACCACTCCTCCCTCTTTCTTTTCCAAGTGAAGATGACCGTCTTCCCTCTTTCACGCGCTTTCTCTTGCTCTTTATAGTGAGGCAGGAAGGAAGGACACTGTTGGGGTGGGGGGAACTCTGTTCTAAAAATCAAACAAGTGAACTTTCCTTCTGATCAGTGCTCAGGAGGGCAAGGAGAGGAGGAAAGCACACCTCAGGACACAGAGATGAGCAGCTGGCAGCGTACACACACACACACACACACACACACACAGAATGAATTATGAATTTCTCTGCAATTTATATTAAAATAGAAAATACTCTTATGGCATTCTTGTGAATGCACGTCAAAGACTGACATAGAAGAGAAGAAATTTTTAAATAAAGATTATTTTTGTTTTCTTTGCACAAAAACGTATTCTTGTAGCTTCATAACATTACGGTTGAACCACTGATGTCACATGGACTATTTTAATGATGCTTGCTACCTTTCTGGGCCTCAAACGTGTCAGTTGTGTTGCCGTCTATGCAGGGTCAGAAAGCTTTTGGATTTCAAAAACATCTGAATTTGTGTTATAAAGATGAATGAAGGTCTTACAGGTTTGGAATGACATGAGTAATTAATGACAGAATTTTCATTTTTGGGTGAACCATCCCTTAAAAAACAGTTGCATACATAATATTTTGCGCTAAACAGTAACCTTTATAATTTCAGGACCTTTTGATGAACAGAAAGTTCAAAAGAACAGCATTTCTTCTAAACAGAAATCTTTTCTAACAATACAAATTTTTACTGTCACTTTATCAGTTTCATGCATCCTTGTTTAATAAAAACAATAATTTCAAAAACACAAATCTCACTGAGTCCAGGCTTTTTAACAGTAGTGTAATTAAACAATGTGTGAACTTGACAGTTATTGACTTCCATCTTACATCCACCAGTGTTATTACTGTTAATACAAATCAAAGTTATTGTCATTAAGCATTTTTAAATACTTACATTTTTAAAATATATCTTTGGCAGCCCTAAAATAGTACAATTAAAATAAAAATTACATTGAAACTCGAAACCTACAAGAGCTGCATGAGTGAAACTAAATGAAATTGAAAAAAAAAATAAATGAATAAATAAATCTAAAACTCTAAACACAACTCTTAAGACAAAAAGAACAGAAGCTGCAGTCTAGTAAGAATTTTAAAATGTGGTTTGTTTTCAAATGCCTTCCTTTAGAAAAGGTTAATGACCCTAGACTGAAGAGGAGGACCTCTTTATTCTAGCCAGATATGATTTGCTATGAATTTGACTCCACTCAATTTCAAGAGATGATAAAACTAAACATTCTTTTCAAGGGAAGACATTTGAAAAACTATATTTACGTTGGTTAATGGGGAGCATATTCTAAACATAAAAATGTTTAATAACCCTTCAAAGTATTTACTTTTCTAATAATTTCTGCAGCTCACTTTCAATGAATCTCTCTAAAAGACAGTCACAGTGTGTTCACAGAGTACAATAACTCTTATTGTAAATATAATTTGTCAGAAAGGCTTGGCTTTAACCATTATTCAGTTAATGGTTAAATAACAGGGACGCAGCGATATCAAAACCTCACGATACGATAATATCTCGATACGAAGTCCACAATAGAACATTTATTGCATTATTAAAGAAAAAAAAAAAAAAGACTTGGGGAAAAAAAAAAAAAAAATGAAAATTTTGTACACTTCAAAGATAAATTCAGTTTAAGTTTTACCTAAACTTTTAAGGGGAATCAACCCTCTTTTTATTTGTGGTATACCGTCTCAGTTTAAATTACATTCAAATTGCTGTTTTAGCAAGCCAAACAAATAAGAATATAATAATAATAATAATAATAATAATAATAATAATAATAATAATAATAATAATAATAATAACAACAGCTTTATATTATTGCTATTCCAATGAAAGTAATAGCCATACACTGTAAAACAACTGCACTGTAAAATAAATAAAAATGAATATTTCATAGGTATTTTATTTTTGCTTTACACTACAGTAGGGAAATTCCAATAGTTCTTTCCTGATTTCTGTACTTGAAAGATATTTTGAATTTGAACTGCGATAAGGTTATCCATTTAAACCACTATCTGTCTGCAATTCATACTGCACTTTTAAGCTTTTATTTCAGCAGAAACAGCAGTAGCTCTTATTTTGACGGAAAACTCCAGCTGCAATGTGAAAACAAGCTTACAAAAACGTATCTCGCTACAAATCTAGTAAAATGCTATAATCATCTTACATGAAAGTAAAGCATAACTGGTGGCCACTGCATTCCCAAATGTGCACTAAATTCACAACACATGCAACAAACGACTACTGCATTCATTTACTGTGAACTGAGCCGTTCTGAGGCGCGGAAAACACCGGATCACTAGCCGACCACCTAAATGAAGTACATGCTTCGCTTTGAGACGCGCAGCGAAAACAGACTTGAAGGGATTAAGCCATATTGTGCTTTCGATTTTAGTTCGTTTGACAGATACTGTGCATAAAGCATAACGGTCCAAAGCACAACGTTAAACATCTTTTATATTGGATAAAGGAGTTTAAATATATTTTAAAAAATACACATTTTGCCCAGGAAAGACCTATCGTTTCATATCGTCATGAGACAACAAAGATATCAAGACATGCTATCGCTAAACCACAATATTGATAATACCACTATAACCCTATTAAATAAATAAAAAATGTCTAATATTAACATATTTAAAAATTCACTCCCTGCTCATAAAACTGTTGCAACACGACAGGCCCGCTTCGACATCTGTTTGAAGCTCCGCGACACCGCGAACCGCAATGATATCGCTCGTCCTGTAGGAAAAGATGCATTTAAACAGGAAAGGGAGCGGAAGAAAATAAGAAAGCGAGCAATGAAGCATTTCTGCCCTTTTAATGCGGTAACCTTTGCTGGCGCGCCTGTGGGTGGAGAGGCTTTCACCATAGCAACACTAATAGGGAACTGTGTGCTGTAATGGAGGGTTGAGTGACAGGAAGCACGCCTGTCTCTCTCTCCTTCTCTTTCGGCGAGGCTTTGGCATTGTCTGACCTTTCAACCACTGAAGGCAGAGGGTCCTGTTGATTGGACGGCTGCGTTCTGTGGTCTAATTTAGTACTGAGCTCATTCATGCAACAATCATGTGGAGAAAGTGTCTGTCTGAATGGACACACACAGACACAAACCCACATCCTATGTAATAAAAAGATGTTGTGATGGGAAAGGTATTCCTTTGTGCACACTTGTTTAATTACATGTATAAATGAGGATCTCTTTTTGCTTTTTAAACAAAGTTAATTATGAATTGTTGCACGCTAAAAATAATGTGCTATGCATGCAAACAGTTAAACAATTTATTTTTTTTTTTTTTCCAAATTCCTTGCATTTTATTATTTTTTATTGTGTTTTGGGTCAAATATATTTTTATTATAATCTAATATAATTTATTATAATCTAATCTAATATTTACTGCATTTATAAAAAAAAAAAAAAAAAAAAAAAGTAAAGATGTACATATAAAAATGACAGATTTCTATTTTGATTCATTTATAGTCGGCAGACAAATAAAACAAAGCTTTTTCGCCTTACTAGTTTAAGATATTTTCATTTTTACATAGAAACGCTCAGTTGTGGCATCTACTAGCAGTTGACTAGCCAAACCTTGACCCGCTGGATCCACACAGATATGAGACTAGCAACATGCAGCCATAAAATCATAAAAATACAGTGCAGAGGAAGGCCTGCAGGTAATCAAACACAATCCACACTGGTGAGTTTATGGCGCACTGCCCTGTATGTCGTAAAGTCAATAACCTCTTGAACTGCTAAAGCTCTTTCATATGTGCTGTAGCACATTTCACAGCCCCTGGTGCTGTCAGTCTTTTCCTTTTTCTGACAGAAAAATGGCTTCCACAAGCACACAAACGAGACTAGAAACATCAGAAAGAGCTGTGCCAGGAGAACAGATCCCAAAGTACCCATGACGGTGAAAAATGAGGATCATTTTCAACACAAACCAAAAACTACGAGCTGAATCTGACTCATAAACCCTCAAACAAACTGCTTCACGAAACATCCCAGCCTACATGATCTAATCACACATAATCGAGAAAAAGAATGAGGAAAAAGGCATTTGAAAAATGAATCACTTCAGAAAACAAGAAAAAGTAGAGTGAAGGTTTTCTGTCCGAAATCTCTCATAGGAAGCAAGCGAGAGAAAAAAAAAAAAATTAATTACAAAAGGAACAAATGGAGGAAGGAAAACGCAAAAGACACACTCAGGAACAAATGACCAAATTAATTGAAATATCTCCAATGACGATATGCACAATTAAGCACGGTGGGGGTGGAGGGTGTTTGTTCTCCGCCGGGGAAAGGAGAGACAAATAAATGGAAGGATGGAGGGATGCAGAAATAGATGGGCGTCGATCTTCTCCGTTTTCGGGGTGAATAATTGGACCGGATGGTGAGAGGACAGAAATAAACTATTCAGAAATAACACAAATCAGTCAGCAGCTTGTTCTGAGTGATACAGAGAGAGGCTGAGGTCGGGGCTGGAAGGGCACTGATGTCCGTCAGGAAGAAATTGAGCGGCCACAAGAAAGCGACAGTCTCTTTATGTAGCCTGAATGTTTGTGAAGGCTTCATAGAGTTCCCAAGTTGTATGAAACTCAAGCAAATAGCCAAAATGCCACTCTCCACTGATCCAGAATAGATTTGATTGGTCGGAATAAGTTTAGTTATTTCTTTTTGGCACCCAATTAAAGATCCTAAAACGTAGTTTTCTAATGTATATCAGGGGTTCAAGGATTAAGCAACTGACAGCTAATATGATGATACCCAAAAATATACTCGAAAACATTACGGTTTTAATATAATAGGGACTAAATGTTAAATTCAGTACATTTTACCTTGTTTTTTATTTAGTTACTAATAATGCTTTTGGTGTTTGATAATGTGGTAATACTTTATAATGAGATCCCATCTAAGTATCACTTTTTTTTTTTTTTTTTTAAAGGTGCTGTATGCCATTTTTTTTACTGTACTAAAGCATAACAATACTATCCTATACCAGTCAAAAGTTTTTGAACAGTAAGATTTTTTAATTTTTTTTTTTTTTTTTTAAAGAAGTCTCTTCTGCTCACCAAGCCTTCATTTATTTGATCCAAAATACAGCAAAAGCAGTAATATTATGAAATATCTTTCAATTTTGGTTTTAAAAATGTATTAGTACCATACCATTCAAAAGCCTGGTGTCAGTAAGATTTTCTTTTAAATAATAAAATAATTTTATTCAACAAAGACAAATTAAAATGAGAGTTAAAAAAAAAAAAAAAAAAACTTTCTATTAATCAAAGAATCCTGAACACCAGTGATAACAAATGGTCCTAAATAAGTATATTAGAATGATTTCTAAAATATCATCTGACATTTAATAATGAAGCAACTGCTGTTAAAATTTGCAATCACATGAATTAATTACATTTTAATTTGAAATAAGTTACTTTAATTTGAAGTAATTGTATAATATTACAGTTTTTACAAATTTTTAAGTAAATATAGCCTTGACCACTTATAAAGATGTTAAAAGTTCAAACTTTTTAATGTTAGTACAAATGCTAAAATGAACGTTAATTAAAAAAAATGCTATTGCTAACTGAAAACCCTAAATAACAAAAATCTATATAAAAATGACAAAGGGAGAAGCATTTGGCAACACACTGGCAAATGTGCTAGTGAGATTGGCAATTGGCTACGTGCAGAGCGCTGATAAAAGGTCAAAGGTCACAGATGCTCCACCACCTTCCCTGATGCGCAGCACTGTTATCTGTACCTGCCCAGATACTTTCGCACAAGCATGTCCACATGTATGTTCAACACAGAGAGGGCGAGGAAACTGAAGGGGAAGAACAGATGCTGAGTAGCAAGACCTCACAGCCAGCAAATGTGACACTTAACCTTCCATCAGATTGAGCCCTTCAGATCTCCCCGTCTTGCCTTGGGGAGGTCAGAAGCATAGACAAAACGCCTGCACAAAGATCAGCTTTCCAGACCTCCCACAAAACACCTGCCTCTGCAGGTCAGAGGCGAAGGACAGAAGCTATTCAGTCTCAAAAATCCACTAGCAGAGCATCTTGAGGAGAAAGAAACCCCTTCCACAAAAAACATCTCACCGTCAAGCTTGAGGCAAGGAAACGTGAAGACACGCTTTCAAGAAACGTGTATGAATTATTAAAGGAACAGTTCTTACAAAAATGAAAATTCTGTCATCATTTACTCACCATCTTGTCTTTCAATACCTCTCTGACTTTTTCATCCAAGGAACAAAAAACGAGTTAATTATAGCAGAATTTTAGAAGTCTAAAGTTAAAGTGAATGGTGATTATGGTTTTAAAGCAAGATTTCAAGGCAAGACTTTTTGTGAATAGACTTTTAATGGCTTTAGAAGTAATAAAGTGAGTCATATGAAGCACGTTTATGGTGCTTTTCGAAACTTCACAGCCCTGGTCACCAACAGGTTGTACGCATAAAAGAAGCTTGAACATCCAGCTAAACTTCTCCTTTGTTGTATCAAAGAAGAAAAAAAAGAACACCTAATGGAATGAGAAAATTATGACAGAAATTTCATTTTTTAGGTGAACTGTTTCTTGAAATAATAGAGAACGGAACAAAATAGAAAGTGTTAGACTGGTGGTGCAACAGCGGTCAGCTGCCACATTGTGGTCGTTATGTGGTCACAGATGGTGGTGTAGTTGACAGGCCGAGGCCGACTGACACTTACCAGCGAGCAGGAAGGTGATGAGACATGTTTCTTTGGGCATGTAGAGCTTGAGTCTAGAGCCACTGAACACGTACTCCACCACAGCCTCCGAACGGCCCGCTCTCTGCAGGAAAGGCAAGAACTGTTTCGCCTTCTGTGTCTCCTGTGCAAGAATAGAAAGGAAGGAAGAAAATCAGCCATTGTTACAGATATTTATTTCTATGCATATTTATATTTACGCATTTTGTTAGATTTGTAAATTTTTTACTTTTTCTATGCATTTATTTGTATGTTTGGTATACAAAGTATACAATTAAGTACATGTACATGTTTTTATTTACTTTCTTTTTTACACTTAGCTATTACACTAGTGTTAATTTCGTTAATGAAAACTATGATGAATAAAGCTTTTTTGCCCATGACTAAAACAAAATGATGACGAGATGACAAGGTCAATAAACGATAACAGTGACTATAATCAACATGCGATAGTGTCGCCGATAGTTTTAATATTAGATGTGTCTACTACGCGAGCTTTCATATGCTAGTTCAAATCCCCAAATCAGAGCTCCTGTTAACAGGATACATTTTCTGCCTGGTGTTTTGCTTGATTGCTTGCAATCTGGCAACCATGCACATACGCTCGCTCTTCATTACGGAAGCACTGACAAAGACTGTTCATCGCTGTTAATAATAGGCCTATTTTTTTTGTTTGTTTACCAGTTTTCATAATGTAGACAGAGAGACTGCATAAGTCTTTGATATTAATTTATATAATAAACAGCCTATAATAAATCAACAATGGGTGAGGTAAAATAAACTGTGTATTTGACATGCTATTCATTTGTGCTTATTGGTGAAAGTGCAACACTTAATTTCTCAAATGACAACAATCATTACGATTATAATTTCAAGGAAACATTTTTTTTTAATCAGTTTAACCATTGATATGGAATCCAGTTTCCCATTTTTATTTTACATCTCAGAGGTCTTTTTTTCTTGGAACTGCGTGATACAAACTCAGAATTCTGACTTTTTTTTTTCTCAGAATTATGAGAAATAAAGTCAGAATTGCGAATATAAACTCACAATTGTGACATTTTCTCTGAATTGTGAGTTCATATCTCGCAATTATGACTTTACTGTCAGAATAAAGTCAGAATTGTGAGATATAAACTTGCAATCCTGAGAAAAATCAGTCTTTTTCCCCATCAAAACTGGACTTCATAACTCACAACCACAGGTTCATATAGCTCACAATTTTAAGAAAAAGCCAGAATCACAAGAAAAAAGCCATAATTGCGAGATACAAACTCGCACTTGTAAGAAAAAATTCAGAAGTCTCTTTCTTTCTTCATAGCTCGCAATTGTGAGTTTATATCCTGCAATTCTGACTTTATAACCCACAACTGCAGGTTTCTCACAATTCTGAGAAAAAAAAAAAAAAAAAATCTGAACTGTGAAAAACTACATTTGACACAGGACTAAAACAAACTCATTTTAAAGACTATGACTACATTTTAAAAAATGGCTGACAAAATTAACACTATATTACACTTCACTAGTTGAGAATTCATACTTGCTTAGTTAGGCATTGTTTGATTTTGTACAAATGAAATGCCACATTTAACAATTAACACGTTTGAGTAATTTTTAAGAACATTTTTTACAGAATTTAAATATGTATTAATGGCATGATTAAACGCATAAATTTTGCAATACAAAAATAATTATGCGTTTATTAATGAAACATTAAGAATAACATTGCACTTATTTAAATCACATACAATTTTTGAACAAAATTTGGAAATGCACCTTCAGTGGCTACCTCGGCTGGTTTCCTTACATTAGTTTAGATACTTCTGATTTGAAATTCAAATATGCACTGGAAAACGACAGGCGAAGTGGAAGATAACAGTTTGTGACACCGTGAGCCATTATGGGAGCAGGGCAGCTCTATTTCAAGAGTGTCCTGACCAAGGGTGTACTTTTCGAAGTGAGATTGGCCATCTCTCTTTGTTTGACAGGTGAGGGTTTGGTGTGCAACAGAGACACTTCAGATTTCACTTTAAATATTGCTGCTTCCTGTGACTCAGCACACCAGGGCCGCCCACTGCAGCTGGAAATACAGCCATGACCCACACGAAGAAAAAGGAACCAAAAGAGATAGGAGGAGAGAAAAGAAAACAAACACATCCAAAGATAAATGGTCCTTTCAGACCAACGACATAGTCCCAATCCAAACGACATTACTCTGACTGTCAGTCATATAACGAGGGAATCTTGTTTCGGGATGAGAAATGAGAATGTTACTGTTTGAGAGTGACACTCTCTTTTCTCGCACTCTAAATGCCTCCTACACAAACTCGGGTATAAATAACATCCTAAAAAAAGTTCGCAGACAGCTGCCATACACTTCATTAAAACCTGAGGAGCTCATTCATAAAAGCAGAGATGAGATAGAGAGAGTTGAGGAGAGGTGAACACGAAGTCAGCGGATGTTAAACGTCAGTTGCATCACACACCAAGTAACAAGCCTGTCACCCAGCAAATGATATTTACAAGCTAAGTAAAATTTCATCTTCATTTGGTAAGGCACCCAAACAGGACTCGCCTAAAAACAACTTCAGAGCCACGAGCATGATGACTTTATGGGTGGAAAGATTATTTTTAGAGCGGTGTTCATTAATTTAATGGGCAGGGATGTAATGCAGCAATAAATCAGCTGTCATAGGACGAAGCTTTAACATCAAAGATTTGAGAGAGGATTCTGGGATATAGAAGACGTTCAACATTCAGAACACACTGCCACATACAGGCCCAGTTGTTTTTTGTATTTTCACACCGAGTTTGATTCTTGATTTCAAAGTCTGTTGAATGATTTTAAACAGGAAAATTAGAGATTATAAAATTCCAAATTACATGACAAAAATTGTAGTTAGTAACGTAATCCATTGCACTACACAGTTTAGGTAATAAAATCAGACTACTTTTTGAATACTTTTGCCCTAAATTGTTTATCACATTGATTTAAATAGGATAATCTTATATCATATTGACAAAAAAAACAAAGGGAAAGAAAATATATTCCATTTGTTGTAATTAAAGGAGAGATTCACTTCCAGAACAAAAAATTATAGATAATTTACTCACCCCCTTGCATTTCAAGATGTTCATGTCTTTCTTTCTTCAGTCATAAAGAAATTATGTTATTTGAGGAAAACATTTCAGGATTTCTCTCCATATAGTGGACTTCTATGGTGTCTGTGGGTTTGAACTTCCAAAATGCAGTTTTAATGCAGCTTTAAAGGGCTCTAAACGATCCCAGCTAAGGAGGAAGGGTCCTATCTAGTGAAACGATTGGTTATTTTCTTTAAAAAAAAAAAAAATAAATAAATAATAATAATATTTATATACTTTTTAACCTTAAATGCTTGTCTTGTTTAGCTCTGCATGAACTCTGTGTATTCCAGTTCATGACAGTTAGGGCATCTTGAAAAACTTCCATCTCATTTTCTTCTCCAACTTCAAAATCATCCTACATTGCTGTTTTACCTTTTTTTGTAAACCCTGCGTCGGTACTTCTGCAGCGATGTAGGACAAGTTTAAAGTTGGAGGAGAAAATAAGATGGGAGTTACCCTAACTGTCATGAACCGGAATATACTGAGTTCAGGCAGAGCTAGACAATACGAGCATTTGAGGTTAAAAAGTATAGAAATTGTTTTTTTTTTTTTTGTTTGTTTGCTTTTTTTTAGAAACTAGCCAATCGTTTTGCTAGATAAGACCCTTCTTCCTCGGCTGGGATTGTTTAGAGCCCTTTAAACCGCATTTTGGAAGTTCAAACTTGGAAGCACCATAGAAGTCCATTATATAGAGAAATCCTGAAATGTATTAATCAAAAAAACAATTTCTTTACGACTGAAGAAAGACATGAACATCTTGGATGACAAAGAGGTGAGTAAATTATTTGTAAATTTTTGTTCTGGAAGTGAACTTCTCCTTTAACAACATGAAGTGCATTAAATGTTACACTACGTCAAGGTTTCCCAAACTGGGTTTGTGAGGGAGCCACTAGGGGTTTGTGAGCTTAATGAAATGCTAATAATTAATTGAAATCATAAAAATGTTAAAATAAAATAAATCATTTTAAAATAACATCAAAATAAAACACTAAAAAAAGCAAATATTTTATTTGTTTACCTGCCTGTCATATGACCTTTAGCCAATGTCAGAGAAGCGTGAACATGCAAATGTGATAGTTAATTATTAAAATGTTTATTTTAAACTCTCAATTTGAACTTAAAATAAATATATTACGTGAAAGGTTCAGATGACAAAAAAAAGTCTAATGTAAACAAGTGTAAATAAGAAATGACATGAATTTGTGCATTTTTATGTGTTTGAAATGTAAAAGTCTTCCAATGACATAGAAATACATGGTTAAAAAACCTAATGAGAGAGAATTCACAAATGTGTTACATTAATGTGTTCATCAGGTGTTGATGCAATGTTGTAAAACTTCTTAAACTTGAAATGAATTCTGTAAATCCAGTGGTCATATACTGCATATCTACCTGACAAATGACTGGTCTTTATGAACATTTAAAAGATGAAAGAGGAATTAGTGAGAATCAATTAATTATGAATTTATTGCTATTGTGTGAATATGTGATCATGCAATCCATAAAAACGTAACTGTAGTCTGATTACAAGTATTTCAAAATGCAATTTAAACTAATTACAAGTATTTAATTTTTGGAATATGATTACTTAATCCAGATCACATGTAATCAGTAACTACCCAGCTATCAAATTTCTCAAATACAATCAAATTTGTCAAAATGTTTAAGAAACGATTAAATAAGTAGAAATATTTAAGATGAAAACAGACCAAATCAGACAAAATATTTAAGCAAATTTGCCAAATTATGGAATTTTTTTTTAACAGCGACGAGTGGATGAATGGCTTTGTAAAAATACTCAAAAATCCCCAAATTGATCTTTCCCTTCATAGCCATTTTAGTTTATTTGAGCTGTGCTGAAGATATCACTGTGTTCTGCTGAACTAATACACTCAGAGTCAAAGTAAAAGATGTTTGATATTGTTGTGAGCTACAAAAGACTCTTATGAGCCAGTTCTTTTAATGAACAGTTCAACAAGAAAAGTTACCGGTTTGAATCGGTCTTAAAAAAAATAAAAAATAAATAAATAAATAAATAAAACACCATGCTTTACATTTACAGCTTTAGTACGGAGAATATTTTTTGTAAGTAAGCTAAATGGACGTCATGACTGAAATACATCCATATGAATCAGACTCAAGTTCAAGAGTTCACAAGCTTACCCCCGAAATGTCTGCCACCCTGTGAATAGGCACTTCCTTCTTGCTGTGCAGTCCTTTGCCATTCTTGAGCGCCCTGCAATGATTCAAGCATTGTGTTACAATCGAAATATTTAGAACGGGCCCCCAGAACATAAAACCATTTCTGCCCCAGCCTGAGAAAGCAACCCTTCAACCAACCCACCCCCTTTCATTCATCCTTTATGCCACAAAAGAGCCAACAAATCACATTTATAGGCCAGTAGCTCTCGTGCATTACACATGGGAACGTATACAGTGTCTTCTGTGTGTGCCTGAGTGCTCGATCAGTGTAATAGTGGTGACGCCTGCACATTACAGTAGATACAGGAGGAATGAGGGACGTGTCTTTGGCCTCTTTAAGGCAGATGTATCTGTGGCTGTTGCCTCCCTGGTGTCCAATCACATTCGGTGAAAAATAGAGAAAGGGAGAGAGAGCTCGTCCTGAGGTTGATTTCTCAGAGGATGTAGGGTAACGACCAGCAATCTCTGCTAAAAATAAATTTGAGGCCCGCAAACCTCCCATCTCCGCTGGCTCCACGGGGAAGCATTACCCAGAGAGCGAAGGACAAGAAAATAGAGGAGATGTGTGTGAATGCATGTGCGTTTTCGAGAGCAACACCGAAAGTGAAGAACAGAAAGAGCAGCAGATAAGAAGCAGCGAGTCTCTTTCTCTCGAGATTCGCCCCATCTATCGCCGACCACGAGATCCGAATCTCTTTCTGCGCAGTAAACCACCCTTGAAACCTCTGCACCGCAAATCTATATAATTATATTCGTAGACAAAGAATAAAAGAGCAGTGCTTTAGTGCTGGTGAGTGAGGTATAAGCTCTGGGACTGATATTGCCCCCATGAAATGAGAGCTAACCAGACAAGCCATGACTTACTGCACAGAACAAAATGGCTCCATTTCACAGACGGCTTCTCCTCCTCAATGTGAGAGAATATGGCCCGCAGTTGCTAGCCGGTGGTTTTATTTTAGTGTTTTGACTCACCTTGCCTCTGCCGCCAAAAGCTCGTCGTAATGGGAAGATCTTTGATCGTCATCCTGACGGTATCGGATCACTGTGGCGAGACCTTTACTGACCAGAGCCTCAGCAATGTTTCTACAAAGAGATTAAAACAGAAAATCAGATGTTTGTTGTGAGATGCCTTGCAATACTTTACACACAAACACATTCGATGTAAAATACACAAGTGTTTTATGTAAACACATACATGAGGCTGAGAAACATAATGTGTTTCTGCAATTATTATTTGCTTTTTAATGCATTACATAATTAAATGCAATTAACACAACATCCATTAAAAAAATCCATTAAATATAGCCGTCTGTATCAGCATTGGTAAAAAGACTGACATGTTCTCAGAATTGAGTCTATATATTTTGACTCGCAATTGTGTTAAGTCGAGATCTGCAACAAGTCTGAGGAAAAAGTCTGAATTGTGAGATCATATTATGCAATACTGACTTTATAACTCGCAACTGCGAATTTCATCACACAATCGGAAAAAGTCAGAATTGTGAGATAAACTCTAAAGACAAACATTATTTTTCACAACTGCAAGTTTATATCACGCAATTCTAAGAAAAAAGTCAGACTTGCCAGTTTGTATTACGCAATTCTGAGAAAAAAGTCAGAACTGCGAGATGTAAACTTGCAATTACGAAAAAAAAAAAAAAAAAAAAAGTTAGAGTTAGAATTGTGAGAAAGAAACAAACTCGGGAGCACCATAGAAGTCTATTATATAGAGAGAAATCCTGAAATGTTTTCCTCAAAAAACAATTACTTTACGACTGAAGAGAGAAAGAAATGAACATCTTGGATGACAAAGAGGTGATCTGTAAAAATCTGTAAATGAACTTCTCCTTTAACAACATGAAGTGCATTAAATGTTACATTACGCCAAGGTTTCCCAAACTGGGGGTTGTGAGGGAGCCACTAGGGGTTTGAGCGCTTAATGAAATGCTAATAATTAATTCAAATCATAAAAACGTTAAATTAAAATAAATCATTTTAAAATAACATCAATTTAAACACTAAAAAAAAAAGAAATATTTTATTTGTTTACCTGTCTGTCATGTGAGCATTAATCAATGTCAGAGAACCGTAAACATGCAAATGTGATGTTTTAATTATTAAAATATTTATTTTAAACTCTTAATTTGAACTTCAAGTAAATATACTACATGAAAGAGGTCCAGATGACAAAAAAAGTGTCTAATCTAAATAAGTGTAAATAAGAAATCACATGAATTTGTGCATTTTAATGTGTTTGAAAGGTAAAAAACTTCCAGTGACAGAGTTGACAGCTTCGAGTTTATATCCCACTATTCTGACTTCATAACTCACGATTGTGAGTTTATATCACGCAATTCTGAGAAAAAAAGTCAGAACTGTGAGATGTAAACTTGCAATTACGAGAAAAAAAAAAAAAAAGTTAGAATTGTGAGATAGAAACTTAAATTATATTCTTTTTATTTTTTAATTCAGTGGCAAAAATGGGCTAAAAAATGCAAAATCTAATAAAAGCCAGAATTGCCAGTTTGTATCATGAAATTCTGAGTAAAAAGACAGAACTGTGAGATGTAAACTCACAATTGCGTGTTATTAAGTCAGATTTGTGAGATATAAACTCGCAAATGAGAGAAAAAAAAAGTCAGAATTGGGAGTTTATATCTTTTATTTTTTGCAACTGCGAGTTTATAACACGCAATACTGACTTGATAACTCGCAATTGCGAGTTTACATAACGAAATTGAGAAAGTCAGAATTGTGAGATATAAACTCGCAAACGTGAGAAAAAAAAAGTCAGAATTGCGAGTTTCTCTCAATTCTGAATTAATTTCATGCAATTGTGAGTTTATATCCCATTATTCTGACTTTCTAACTCATGATTGTGGGTTTATAACATGCAATTCTGAGAAAAAAAAAAAAGTCAGAATTTCCAGTTTGTATTACGCAATTCTGAGGAAAAAAAGAACAAGATGCAAACTAAAAAAATAAAGTCAGAATTGTGGGACATAAATCGCAAATGCGAGTAACAAAGTGAAAATTCTGAGGGAAAAAAGACTGATTATGTTCTCAGAATTGCGAGGGTTTTTTCTGGCAAGCGCAAGTTTATATCACGCAATACTGACTTAACCTGCAACTGCGAGCTTACATCATGCCATTCTGAGAAAGTCAGAATTTTTAATAAATAGTGAGATATAAACTCACAATTGCAAGAACAAAAAGTCAGAATTGTGACAAACTCACAAACGCAAGAAAAAAAAAAGAGTCCAAATTGCTAGATGTAAACTTGCAATTGTGAGAAAAAAAAGTCAGAATTTGAGACAGAAATTCACAATTACCTTTTTTTTTTTTCCAGTGTCAGAAACAGGCTTCCATAGATTTCACATTAATTTGGAAATCTATATGAAAAGATATGCTTACAAGAGCTGACAGATTACAGAAAACTTTGATTATTTTAAATCGATCGACACCCCTGCATGTATTTTTTTTCATAGCTGCTTTAAGGAACTATTTTGAGATTTTATTTTATTTGGATTTGATTTTTAGATTTTATTTGAGGTATTCTAGGCTATATTATGTAGCCTTCAAATTGCACAATGTTTAAAGGAGAGCATTGAGTGAGATTAAGTAAGGCCTAATTTGCAGAGGTGAAACATAATTGATCACAACAAGCAAGACTGGTGCCCTGCAAGCAAAATGGTAAATCCATTTCTCACTGCCATTTTTCAACACAGATACTGCCTTCAGCAAGCAGCTCGCATTCCCCTATTGCAGAGCACAGCAAACACGAGCAAGAGCTATTCTGTGTCAAGTTTAGGTAATAAAACCAAAAGGGCAAAAACATGAATAAAAGCAAACAACGCTTTATTTTTGGTGCCTCTGCTGGTTTCGTAGGGAGAGTGGTAAACAGTTTTAGCTAGTACTCAGCTGATCCTCTTTTTGAATACACAAACACACCACAGTTCAGAGCCAAAAACTACAACAGAACTAGCGGGGACTGTTTAGGCTAAGCAATCAAACCCCCCCCAAAAAAGAAACTGTACACTGAAAAAAAAACAAAAACTGCAAACACTGATACCACACTTTCCATGTCAGACGTACTTCACCATGCTTCCAGAAATCAAATGTTTACTGAAAAGTAACCCATTGCATCAGGCTGACAAACTGTCTGTGCTGCCATGAATTTTTACGGAACCACGATCAGTTCAGGCTCTTAAAATATTCATGGCACTAAAGGGAAAACCTGGAAAGAGCTGATTCCGAATCAGCGAAGAATGAAGATGCGGCAAAGCAGCTGAGCCCTCAGGCAATGAGACCACCTGTTACCCACAATGCTCTAACGCCAAGCATTGGGGCATGGTTGGGTAATCACAGCCTGAGGCACAATACCACCCCATACTCATGTGCCTGGCCTCACTTACCCTAACAAGGGACAGTGTGCTAGATCACACATTCACATCATAAGAGTGAACAAGAATCATCTGAATTCATAGAGGAGTCATAAAGGGTAATAAAGCATATGCCATTCTCAATTCTGAGGATGAGAAGATTGTTAGGGTCAAGAAATATTTAGCTTTCATTTATGGTTTCTTTCTTTTCAGTAACTTTCAGTGTCTTTTGCCATTGGTTGTCAAATGAGACAACACATATTTAAAGAGCAACAGCTACTGTGTAAAGAATAGTCTCAAATTTAAAGTATTAGTTCAATCCTGAATTAAAATTTTATGATAATTTACTTACCCCATGTCATAAAAGATGTTCATGTCTTTCCTTCTTCAGTCGACAAGAAATTAAGGATTTTATTACATAATCTCAACTGAGGAATAAGGGTCTTATCTAGTGAAACAAATTTACAAACAAAAAAAAAACAAAAACAAAATTAGTCATGTTGGAAAGGTCCCATGTGGCGTAGGCGGAAGTAGCGACCTAGTGTTTACAGAACAGTTCTTACAGATACTGTAAAATTAAATTCCAGGACTTTTAAACACTACTTTTTTGATTTTCAAAGACTTCAATCAAGAGATCTCACTTATCGAACAATGTCTTCTATTTCAAATTTCTTAAAAGAAAAAAAAAAAAATAGATAAAAATATATTACTGAAAAAACAATATTTAATTTTGTATTTGTATTCGTGTACACTTTCTCTTTTCTTTTTGTTTTGTTTTTATAACTGCACTGCCTTATTGGTTTGATATTTTCTAACTCTTTAAAAAAAAAATCTAACTATAAAAAAAAAAAAAGATTCACGAAATCACTGCGAAATTCTGATCTAAAAACAAATGATTCCTGAACCCGCACTGAAGTCCAGATCTGAATCAAATGATTAGCGATCCGCGCTCCAAAGTTCCGATCTAAAGAAAAAGATTTATGAACCCGCTCCAAAGTTTCCAATCTAAATCAAATGATTTGCGCTCCACACTCTGAAGAGCCATATCATTTCAGATCAGGACTTGGACCACGACATGTGAATCATCTGGCTTACATACACAGGAACTTAACACATTGCGAATAATTTTGATTTAGATCCAGACTTCAAATCACGTATAGTGAATCATTTGATCCGAATCATTCAATTCATGAAATGATTCACGAACCCGTTCCAATCTAAATCAAATGATTTGCGATAGCCGCTCCAATTGGAGCACTTCGAAAGTGTGAATCATTTTGCAACGCAATGGTATAACTGATTCAGAGTTCCGAAAAGCTCCGTTTCACACATCACTATACATGCTTTTTAAAACCATTACAAGCAATGTTGAAATTCGAAAATGAATGGCTCTTTTATATTTTCTCTGGTTTTTGCTAGTGAACCGCTGGAAATGAATGATCGAGTTACGAGTTTGAATCAATCGGAGCAGTTCTAGCGTAAATGACTCAATTGATTTGGGTTTGTCTGTTCCTCTTTTGCGTCTTTTTCCATGTTTACATGACACTGTCAGTACTACTACTGGCTTGGCTTGATTGTTTTTTGACATTAACTCAAATAAAAGTGCAGTCCAAGTTTGAAGTTGGAGGAGAAAATGAAATGGAGTTTTTCATCCTACCCTACCGTTCTGAACCAAAGTACACAAACAAAGAACTAACTGTGCGTGACCTTTCCGACATGATTACTTAATGCATGAAGTCATTGACATGCATCGCAGAGCTAGTGCAAAACTAGCATTGTGATTGAAAAGCATATAATTTTTATTTATTTATTTTTTTTTTTAGAAAACGACCAATCGTTTTGATCGATAATACCATTATTCTTCAGCTGGGATCGTGTAGAACCCTTTGCATTGAAATTGCAACTTGGACCTTCAACCCATTGATCCCCATTGAAGTCCACTATATTGAGAAAAATCCTGGAATGTTTTCCTCAAAAACCTTAATTTCTTTTCGACTGAAGAAAGAAAAGACATGAACATTTTGGATGACATGGGGGTGAGTAAATTCAGGAGCGAACTAATCTTTTGAAGTCATTATTCAAATGGATTTGATCGATTTCATTTTTAAGATCAATTCAATGACTCAATCCATATGAGGTGGCATTGCGATGACTGGAGGGGGAAATATTTCTCACAATATTATCATCAAATGACTTGAAATGTATCACATGAGTCACACTCCCATCTAATAATTTAAAGACAGTAAAAAATGAATGGTGCTCTTTTACCATTTTGTCTCTGTCTATAAGGCACAGAAATCTGGGAAGAGAAGGCTTTGAAAAAGCCATAAAGAAGAACTGATTTGGTAACTAACTAGTTTACTTACATTCCTCCAATGGTCACTGTAGCACAGGTGCGCTCTGGGAAAGCTGGGACGCCACTTGTTTCTGTGGCACTGGTGGCAGCTCTGATGTAATCGACCGTGACATTAACCTGCAAAGACACAAAACAAAATGGTTAAATCACTAGCGGAGTCGATGTAGGGCCAAGAAACAAGGCCTACAGACACACTATAAGCCTGTCAGTGGCTCAGCTATGGAGATAAATTGACCACTGAAGCCACACGTGAGGACACTGAGAACTGCACTGTAACCCTGTTTTATGATGTCGCATTAAACATGACAGAATTACGCCAAGAAAGAGCAACACATCAAACTCTGAATTTGATATCTTTGTACAGGATTGCAAATCAAGCGAAAAGCTGGCTGTAAAGGAAAAAAAATGGATTACAGGCCTTTCAGGGTGGACAAATTGTGTTAGGGCATCTAGCGAGGGGTTTGGTGTGTGCGCGTGTGTACAAGCATGACTGTGGGCTACTTTCCAAGGTCACCCTGAGTCAGTGTGAATCATGTCAGGCTAGACCATAGATCTCCCCAGAGGAAGCCAAACCAAACATGGAAACTGTTTATCACGAAGCGAGAAAGAGGCGGAGACCGGTAAGTATTTCGCTTGATGGTGACGGAGGCAAGCAAAAGAGAAGAGGATAACTAAAGCTGATTATTTCACACCAAACCACCCCAGGTTAAGAAATCGACTCCATTTGTGTCAAACTCTCTCCGAGGTCATCGGATCATCCCGGAGGGGGCATCGCATTCGGCGTCTTCTTGTTAGCTCTGAGCAAATAAAGAAGCCGCGTTGAGATATTCAGAGATAGGAGGCTGTGATCTGGCCAATTTCGTTCAATCGGTTCAGAGCAAACAGAGGGTTGGAAGCTAATCTGAAATAGTAAGCCGGATCTCCCATCTGTCTTAACACGCAGGGGGGAAGATCAGTCATTAATCGGGATGGCACCAATAACAACCCAAGGACGAAGACTTCACCTGACCGCCTGCCACACCCATGGTCCTCTGCGAGCGTGTGGATTGATGACATCCTGTTACAGAATGGATGAACATAATGCATTAGTGCACGTGTGTAAAGTTCCACACAGAAATGAGCCATGTGTCAAAGCACTTGCTTCCCCAAGGCACTTCCCACCGGTCCAGAGGCTGATGAGAGAACCATATGCGCAGGAACAATCAATTTCAGTGAGTATGTCTAAAATAAAGTTGGGTCCTAGTAAATTTGGAGAGGAATCATTGTGTATTCAAGCTGATTAGTCCAACTGTTCTCAAATAACACAGCAATGAATTTGAAGGCAATCACACCAAAATGGACAAATCTACAGCTTAACATTTTGTGAAATAAAAATCAGCCCATTTAGTCACCCTGTAGGCATCCTAGGTGTATATGATGTCCTTCTTTCAGACGAATGCAATTGGAGTTATATTAAAAATTTCCAAGCTCTATCATGGCAATGAACGGGTGTTTCTCTTCATCAGTCCGAAACAAGTCCAATAAAGTGCATCCATCCATAATAAAAAGTGGTTCACACGACTCCGGGGGGTGAATAAAGACCTCCTGTAGCGTTTTTGTAAGAAAAACCAACCATATTTAAAACTTAATAATCACTTTAATCTAACAGTCGTACACGAAAGCAGCTCCGGGCGGATGACGTAGTCTCGTGAGTATCGTGAAAACCAACGTTTGTTTACAGGAGCAAAAGGAAGCAAAACTTACTTTAGCAAAGGAAAACCAGTCTTCTCTTGGTTTCTATCGAAATCCTCTGAAAATTTTCTTTACAAATCCTCATTTTGAACTTCTAATTTGTGAGTGGTGCTTTGTTTACCTTTCTCCACAGAGCGTCTGTGTTCATCACGTCTGAGCGGCACATGCGCAATGCCAACATCATACGTCATCTGCCCGGAGCGGCTTCCATGTACGAGCAGTTGGTGCAAGCTAGATTAAAGTGATTCTTACATTTTAAATATGGATATTTCTCTTACAAAAACGCATCGATTCGCTACAGGAGGCCTTTATTCACCCCCTGGAGCCGTGTGAGGCACTTTTTATTATGGATAGATGCACTTTATTGGACTTGTTTTGGACTGATGAAGAGAAAGACCCACCTATGCCATTTTAAAGCATGGAAGTGCCAGAAGAATATTTAATATATTTCCGATTGTATTCGTCTGAAAGAAGGAAGTTATATACACCTAGGATGCATGACGGGTGAGTAAATAATGGGCCAATTTCCATTTTTGGGTAAACTATCCCTTTAATTTAACGTAAATTATGTCTCTTACTGAAATATGTAGTAGAAAAACCCACAAAAGATTTTCATTATTTAAAACTCCACATTGTTTTATACATATTTTGGATTATGGAGGGGGTGACATTATTTTGATGACGTGAAATGGTTGCACTCTGTAAGTCACTGGCGCCACCTGTTGCTATTTTTACCGCAAGACAACTCGGAAGATAAAATACTGATACAACTTAAAGATGGTGACGGACATAAGCGTAGGCTTAAACCAAATCCAGTACCATAGAATTTTTTACAAGGAGTCTGAACACCCCAGATATTGAGTGAAATCCATCCTAAGAAACTCCTTCAGTGGCCGTGGCGTCACGACAAGCGTCGGCACGTTTACATCCTGCCAGGACGGCATCTTGCGTTTCTTGTCTCTGCCGTTTGTAAGCTCTTTCGGTAGCTGTGGTCTACTAAAAGCCTCGAAGTCATCAAGGCTACAGTGGAGAGAAAAAAGACGCGTGTCTTTAGGAAGTTTTATTTCTCCACAGGCATCTTCCTATTATTTTCTCTTCTTCTTATCGCTAGGAAAGCAGTGCACTGATTTACTTGTTGCCCTCCAACTGAAAATCACAACCAAAAGGCGCACAAAGTTGCATTGTATCAGTATTTTATTTTCCGAGTTGTGTTGTGGTAAAAACAGCAACAGGTAGCACCAGTAGCTCACAGAGGGCAACCATTTCATGTCGTTGAAATTAGGGCCCCCCTATAGTCCGAAATATGTATAAAATGATGTGGAAAAGCACACATTGCACAAAAACGATGTGGACTTTTTAAATAATGTAAATCTTTCATAGGTTTTCTACTACATATTTCAGTAAGAAACATCAGTTACATTATATTAAGCCACACAAGTCTTGATACCTGGGGTTGCAACTGCCTAGCGAAATAAAAATGTTGAAACAAGACTCAATTGTGACATGGCAAAAGAAAGTTCCATGCTCTGAACTAATTCCTAAAGTTGTGTGCCTCCACTTCTGGAATCCAATCCATTTATCCCTCCAATTCATTTGCCTCAAAATGACAATGTAACTCAGTCTAATGGACATAATGGAAGTTCATTAGGTGGGGGAATCCTGTGGACACTCATTTTCTTACCCCAGGAGTTTAGTGTTTCATCAACAAATAAAGCACAAAATGATTGCATTTTCAACCCCTCTTCTTCTACTCTCCAGTTCTCTCTCAGAAAGGCAGAGACAGCTCTGCACCATTGGGCAGGAGTAATGAGCTTGGTTGAACGACAACATGCCCTTCTTAAGAAACACAAAGCGCCAACGATTCCCGCTCATTTGAAAAGCGCAAAACTGCTGATGAAGAAAGAGAAAATGAATGAGCGAGAGAAAGAAGAGGCCCATTTGGGAAGCAGATGACAGATTAAATGGGCTTTTAGAGTCATGTCTGAATAGAAAGATCTGACCGAAGGACAACAGCAATGGAGGGTTTCACAGAAGCCCAGACAGAACCAGTAGGAAGAGAATGACGAAGACAGAAATGCTGCTAATGGCGAAGCATCCGTCAAAACGTAGACAGATCCGCTGAAATGTCTTGGGGAAATGCAGAAAGATTGAGCTGGTGCATGTACAGCAAGGATGCTTTCACACTTGGTTTGACTGCTTTGTCCAAACCAGAGATGGATCCCACTTCCTCTCCCACTGGACTCTTTTCACATTGTACATCTGGGTTCAAACTGTGGTATGTGTGAATCATCAACACGAGTACCACCGTGAGTAATTAGAGAATGAGTCAGGAAAAGCTGTATTGCAAGAAATGCAACATGAACTGCAAAGAAGCATGCAAAGGCACAAATGCACTATGGTTTACATTCATACCAACTATGAAAAATCACAACTGGTTTTATTAAAAGAAAAGAAAAGAAAATGTTTTGCAACCAATGTCATCTAATTACAGATGAGATGACTATGATTCAGTTCTTACAAATGAATAATAATAATAATAATAATAATAATAATAATAATAATAATAATAATAATAATAATAATAAACGTGATATGATTGCTTTCTATTATAATTTTCACTTTTATAATTTAAATATTTTATTATATTACAAATTATATTTTTTTTTATAATTTATAATTGTTTGTTTTCATTGGATTATTGCTCTTTATTATTGTTACGATTTATTATTGTTACGATTTATTATTATTATTATTATTATTATTATTATTATACAATCACTTTAATTTTATTATTAGATTGTTTTAATAAAAATTATTTTAATTTAATACAATTATCTATTATTATTTTGTATTGATTTGATTTTAGTGCTATTAAATTAACAGTACACTTATTATTATTATTATTATTACTATTATTATTATTATTATTATTATTATTATTATTAACAAAATTGTAAAATGTAATAATTATAAACAAAATTATAAAGTAAAGCAAACTAAAAAAAACTAAATAAATCCAAACTTGGATCACAAATAGACAACACAATTTTAATTAATTTATTAAACTATTATTGTTATTACATTATTTTAATATAAAAAAGTTTTAATTTAATACAGTTATCTATTATTATTATTATTATTATTATTATTATTATTATTATTATTATTATTATTACTACTATGACTATTATTATTATTATGTATTAATTTAATTTTAGTGTTATTAATTAACAGTACAATTATTATTGTATAACAATTGTTATAAATGTTTGTTATAGAGTAAAATCAAATAAATCCAAATTTAGGCCACAAATGGACAACACAATAATTTTAATTGATTTATTACTTAATTTTATTATTATTAAATTAGTTCAATAAAAATCATTGTAATTACAATTATATTATTATTATTATTATTATTATGTATTTAATTTTATTTAAAATATTTATTTAAATTATTGTTATTAAATAAACAGTACATTTATTATTATAAAATAAAATAAAGCCAAACTCACAAATGGACAAGACAATAATTTTAATTAATTTATTAATTAATTTTAGTAGTAGTAGTAGTAGTAGTAGTAGTAGTAGTAGTAGTATACAATGTTTTACTTTTATTATTGTTATTAAACTTATTACATTAAATTTTAATACAATAATCTATTATTATTATTATTATATTAACAGTATAATTAACATCAACAACACAACAATTGTTTATTAAAAATAAAATAAAAATACAATAATTTTACCATAACAACTATTGTTATTATTATTATTATTATTATTATTATTATACAATTGCCTTGATTTTATTATTAAATTATTAATAAAAAATACTAAAATTTGCTTTAAAACAATTATTATTATTATTATTATTATTATTATTATTATTAATTTGTATTACATTTTATTGTTACTAAATTAACAGTATAATTATCATAATTTACCCCACAATTGTTTATTATTATTAAAAAATAAAATAAAATAAAATAAAAAATAAAATAAAATTCTTGGATCACAAATGGACACAGGTCCACACCAAAAGCCCAAGTGTGCAAACATCCTAAGCATACATGCGCACCTCTGATATGTGCACACCCAAACCTGCTCTCTGCAAGCTTAAGTCCCTGTGAGTGGAGTCTAATGTGGTGAGGGTAGATGTAGTCAGGAAACTCTGTAATACATATTTCATGGATTAAAAATGAGCTGCTAGTCTCACACGCCACTGTAATTCCTTCTAAAGCAGAAATAGAAGGAAAAGATGAATGAAGTCTGCACGACTCTGCCGTGGCTCTATCGATTTGCATCTGGGCAACATCAGCACGTCCTCTTCCACATATACGAACAAATCTAATAAACAAAGCAGCGCACACCTGCCTGGAACATACCTGCATAAACACAGACATCAAACGCTTGACACTGACATTCCACTCAGTCACTGTCTCTTGTTAACACCTCACACACACACGCACACAAACGTTCACACCCACATAACAGGAGGCACTTTGAGCGGGCAGGATTATCCAAACGTGCTCTTTCCTGATAAGTGGATTAATGCAACATTTTCATTTGACTTTTTCGCTGAGGCAGAGACCCTCTACAGAGGCGCTACTTAGAAAGTTAGCCAAATCTAGCTTTGGATTATGTCACCGGGAAGTTCTGTTTCAATACCGAGAGGAGGAAATGCACTTCTCCACAGATTTTCCTCCATTACCAACTGCTAGTGAATGCCACTCATTCTCTCCATCCTTTCAAAAGAAGAAACACGATCTGAAATGGACGCCACGCTCCGGAGCTGCGGCGCACTGGGGCTCGGAGGAGCTTCTCTACCTCCTTTCCTTTCATCTTCTCTTGCCACTCAACTCTGATATTGATCACATACTCTCAAAGATATAATGGGAGTTGACCTTCGACCTCTTCGGGGACCTCTTTTTTGAAGACTACAACGGTGTTAGAGTGACAAAAGACGGACGCAACTTCAACGAATCCATCAGAATCAGCTCAAGCTCTCACGTTAAGACTCCGAAAACAAAAGTCAGGTACTACTTACCCTTCGTGACCAGCTGGGATGCAGGCTGTAAAGAACGAACAGTAACTTAAAAGCCAGAAAAATGGAAAAATCAAAAGGTTCTGGGCATAAAATAGTCCCTTCTGCAGTGATCTGGCAGAAATGAGTCATTAGATTTGTACTTTTCCAGCAACAAAACAATCTTTAATGATGTGCCTATTTTACAGTTATGAACTTCTATAATTGCCCAGATTTTATTTCTCTTTTAAACAGTTGGAACATGTAAAAATGTTCCACGGCGGTTGCCAGGGCAGCAGGAGAGATGCTAAAACGTGCATGCCTCAGTACAAGGCCTCATACTTGCACCACATTGTGTCCTAGCAACAACTAAAGGAATCTGAGACTGTTAACTGGTGCATTTCATTTAAAAATGTACTCAAAATTCATTTTGTAACCACTGAGTGAAGCCAGTATTCACAATAGCGGTCAACTTTTGCATTTGGTCCACCTCAATATGGAATATCGGGTTACAACCTACAATTCCTTCCCAAAAAAAGGGAATACAGGGCTTGCGTGCGACTATGAAAAAATATTTAGGAGCACCAGTGCGACTGACCCGATCAGCATATTTGTGTTTGCGTTGAGGGGAGCTTCAAAGGTTTCTATGTGTTTTTGCAATGAAATCCCTCCTAATCTCCTAAGGGAGATTGTAAATGAGATATTGATTTGATACAACAGTTTAAAAAAAGTTAATATTAAGTGGCATACATTGTCTGACTATAAGACCATTGCCTGATTTTGCTCTATTTCGTCCTCGAATGAATGTGCGTTTTTAAACTAATCTAGTGAGTCAATGAATCAATTACCCATATTATCCACAAACAGTCACTTGCTTTATTCCTAAACGAATCAGCGGTTCGAACGAATCAAATGAAAGAATGATTCAGTAATTAAATCAGTAACTTGCTGCCACCTACTGGCAGTTTTAGTTTCATTTTTAAAGTATCTTTTTAGTTATTTAAATCTTTTAACATTTCTATATATAAAGTGTTATATTTAAAACATTAATCTCAACATGAATTTATGAAAATTATTGCACTTATGCCATCTCTGAGCCTCATTAAACATGAAAATGCACCTACAAGCTACTTTTGTGTTCTTCTGTGCCACTTCTGTAGTACAAATTAATTTTGTTAATACTGATTTCATTTGATTGGTTACTTATTCTTATTCCAATTGTTCTGTTGTTTTAATTAAAAATTTTAAAAAGCTTATAAAATATATTTTTTTAAAAATTGGACATAAAAGATGACTTTTAATAAAGTTAAAAAAATGTCATTACAAGGGTAAAAACAAAATTCCCCTGTAAATCACTTTAGGGAGTCAAATATCACCTCGCAACGGGAAGGCTAATTTTTCGATTCTTGATTAGAAGGTGCTCCTAAATTTTTTAAGTTAGGAGCAAAAGTGTTTCTAAAAAGAAAAGTAAGCAGAGCCCTGGAATATTTCCAGTACAGAATTTTTAAGATCCGACTTTTGACTCTGAAGATTGAAGATAATTAATACTATACACTACTAATTTAAGTCAGAGCACTTCTGTGACACTTAATGAGGCAAAATTGGATCCTCAAGATGATTGCCGCAGATGAAATTCTGAATGAAATCAAACATTCCCACACTGTTTGCATTAATATGCAAACAAGCATCTTATCACGCAGAGCGTTGTATAAATCCAACTATCTGTTGACTACCGCTGAGTGCATACAGGGGAAATGCAAAAATCTAATCTGACTGAGATTAAACTCCTTGCTTTCCATTTCCCATCTCTAGTGTTGAAATATTCACATGATTCCAGGTCAGTGAACCAGGCTTCTGCAAAAAAGAAGCAGCAATGAAATATTGGTTTCTAGAAGCTGCCTTACGTTCATACGAGGATAATATAAAGCTGCGTTAGTAATCCATGCATCTGGTGATCATTTATGAGAAAACGTCTCCGTGTGAGGAAATGTGCTGTCATATTTCTTTGGTGTTAAATCAAATGGGCCTTGCAGGCTGGGCATTTCATTATTCTGCACATAAACACCGAATTGTTTGGGTGAGAAAAGTCTTGAACAGACAATAAAGCGCAGCTATACAATCTGCCCGTTATACTTTAATGAGTCCCAATTTTCAGAACACACCACAACCAGTTTATACCCTGCTGTCCCAATTAAAACTGCAACGACTTCTGATGCCAAGTATCTCTGTTTGTTATGAGTGACACAGATGGAAACACTTCATGTTTTACATTTACTCCTGAAATCGCCTCAAGTATGATGAGTGATTCATCAGTGTACGATAATCCAGTGACATCATGAACTACCAACTTTTTAGATGTGTAGGGTTAAATGTTAAATCAGGGTTAAACAATAAATATATTACTGTTCATTGTTTATTCATTGTTATTTAATGTTAATGTCCTAATCATTTACTCACCCCATGGCATCCAAGATGTTCATGTCTTTCTTACTTTGGCTGAAAAAAAGTAACTTTTTGAGGAAAGCATTCCAGGATTTTTTTTCCATATAATGGACTTCAATGGGGATTAATGAGTTGAAGGCAATTGCAGTGCTTCAGAGGGCTTTACACAATCCCAGCCGAGGAATAAGGGTCGTATCTAGAGAAACAATCTGTCATTTTATTAAAAAATAAATAAATAAATAATAATAAAATAAAAATTTCTATACATTTTAACCACAAATGCTCATCTTGCACTAGATTCTGCGATGCATGTCTACGACTTCACACATTATGTAATCACATTAGAAAGATTACCCTTGGTTTCGTTTGAATTTTATCAATTTCGATTCTGCTTATCAATTCCGATTCTTAACGATTCCTAGTTTTGATTCAAAACAAGGTCAATAAAAAATTAAGTCAAAATTTCAAACATTAAATTGTTACGGTGCATTCACACCAGACGCGAATGAAGCGTTAAGCGTGAGTGATTTACATGTTAAGTCAATGCAAAGACACGACAGACATGCTGCGAATTGAGCGTTTTGGGCGCTTGACACGTGATTCGCGCAAGTTGAAAAATCTGAACTTTGGTGAATATTCGCGCCGCGTTAACCAATCAGGAGCCTGCTCTAGTAGTGACATGATTACGACATAGCGAGCGGAGGCAGAAATCCGAAACAACAATGGAGGACAAAATCATCGTCGCTGTTGTGAAGTAAATTTCACGCGCGAATGAAGCGAGTAAACTCGAAATGTTTATGCGTCCAACTACGTGTGAATAGCGCGATTTATTTGTGCAATTCACGTCTGGTGTGAACGCACCATTAAAGACAAGCAAACAGTAATAAAATACAGGTACAAAAATTTAAATCAAATTGAAAAACATTGCATAGTTTTCCTTTTTTTAAAAAAATAAAATATAGATTAATCCTCATTAAAGGTACGAATTAATGACAGGAGGCACGTTTATTAGGCTGCTGTCTCTTTAACACCGACCACACGCAGATCTAAAAATACTGTTACATATGCGTTTTCTTTCTCATCTGTTTACTTTCACTTTTCACTTTTCAAGACAAAAAAATGGTTGTTTATGATGATATACTGATGTATTCTGAGCATATTGGGTGGTAAATGTAAATAAGAAGTCAGATCTGCCCCAGAACAACCTTTTCTGCAGTTGAAATGCACTGCAAACAGCACACAAGTTCTCTCCCTTCCTGTGTTTAAATCATTTGATTTTAAACTTGCCTTAAGCGAAATCGAAATGCACGGGTCTTATCGAATACCTGGTTCTTGGAAATTTGGAACCGGTTTTCGATATCCAACCCTACTGTGTACTTTGGTTCAAAATTTTCTCTTCCAGCTTCAAAATCATCTGACATCGCTGTTTTTGACATCAAGGGCGTTTGACTTAGTCTTGGCACGTTCGCTTTGGAAACACTGGGTCGGTCCAACGTGACTACGGAATGCGTAGCTAGTCCAAGATGAGGATTTGTGGTTAAAAAGTATACACACTTTTATTTTTTTAGAAAATGAATGATCATTTTACTAGAAAAGACCCTTATTCCTCGGCTGGGATCGTGTAGAGCCCTTTGAAGCTGCACTTAAACTGCAATTTGGACCTTCAAACCCATTGATCTCCACTGAAGTCCACTTTATGGAGAAAAATCCTGGAATGTTTTCCTCAGAAACCTTAATTTATTTTCAACTGAAGAAAGAAAGAACATTTTGGAGAAAGTAAATTAAGTTAATTTTTATTCTGAAAGTGAACAAATCCTTTAAGATGTTGTTGTTGTTTTGGTTTTTTTTTTAAATTATCTCTTTATGATCTTTCATCAACATGTAAACTGAAATCTGCTGTTTTTTGGCAGAAGTCCTTTACACATTTCAACCCATCTCCTTCAAGCATCTGTCGCACAGAGACATTTTTCTCAATGAAAACATTTTTCTTAATTCTGGAACTCAATAAAAATCTAATATATAAGCACTGCATTTATACTGTATGCACATAGTTGTGTGCAAACATCTCAACATTTCTCACTCTTGTGCCCCGTGCTTTGTTATTCTTTGTTTTCCTCAAAAAATAAACAAATAAAGTAAAAAAGAAAAAAAAAAAAAAAAAAAGTCATTTGTGCCTCTGTGAATAAAGTCGCTCTGCTCAAGGTCTGTGTGGTCAATGTGTTCAGTGACTCCAAACAGAATACAGAAACTCAGAGATAGAAAACAACTCAGCATCCATATTCAATGACAGAAAAACATATGAAAAGAAAACTTTATACCGAAAGGCTAAGGCATAATGTCTGTGAGTGGGAGAAAGTCAGAAAGTCTCACCTTCTTGCCAATGAGCTTCTTTCTCAAGAATTCCCGGGCCTCAAACATGTAAGGAATGTCATAGAGTGGACGGAAACGCTTGTCTTTGTCCTTGTTCTTCTCCTATAGAGTCAAACAGAATAGGGGGGAAAAGAGAAAGACAAACAGAGAAAAGTCAATATCACATAACAAATGAAAAACAGCCTTGTGTCCCAAACAGGCACAACATTTAATCACTTCCTCAGAGTCTCATATGACTTCCTTCTAGATTGAGGTTCGAAGTTTCCTGTCTTCTTCCCACCCCATCTCTCTTTCCAATTTTACCATTCTCTTAAAACCTAATATCCTTCCTTTTCCCACACAACCATGCTAATGTGTCAGGATTGGTAGATGACACGTCTCATTGTCTCGATCTCTGGGTGTTCCAGGCATGTGACTCCACAAGCTATAAGAGATGCTCTCACTGCCACATGCATTGATACACTAGAAATAGAAGCTCATTTACATTTTTCATAAGAAAGGAAAAAAGCTTGTTATTCTCCCAGAGAAATGCCAAAAAACACTCAGTATGCTCAATATTCTAGGCTCCCGATCGCAGCTGAGGCCACAACAGTATGAATTAACACGCAGTGCCACA
This sequence comes from Cirrhinus mrigala, assembly GCA_036247105.1. Classification (NCBI taxonomy): domain Eukaryota; kingdom Metazoa; phylum Chordata; class Actinopteri; order Cypriniformes; family Cyprinidae; genus Cirrhinus; species Cirrhinus mrigala. The sequence continues at coordinate 16,113,615 of CM070010.1, read as the reverse complement.
TTCAGAGCCAATCTACCTAATAGAAAATAAAAAAAATATATATTTGTGTGTTGTGGGATGGAACGCTGAACAATTCACTCCATCTTTTCAGTGAATCAGTAGATTAAATGACCAAACCCAGGCTGATTCGCTCACGAATTAAACTGATTTAGCTCAAGTTCAGAGCCACTCTAACCAAAAAAATAAATAAATAAATAAAAAAAAAGGCATTTTTTGGAAAGGAATGCTGAACAAATCACTCCATCTTTTCAATGAATCAGCAGATTAGATTACCAAACCCAGGCTGATTCGCTCAAGTTTTAGACTGATTTAGTTCAAGTTCAAAGCCACTCTAACTGAAATAAAAAAAATAAAAGCCATTTTTTTACATTTTGGGAAGGAGCACTGAACAAATTACTCCATCTTTTCAATGAATCAGTAGATTAAATGACCAAACCCAGGCTGATTCGCTCAAGTTTTAGAATGATTTAGTTCAAGTTCAAAGCCACTCTAACTATAATAGAAAATAAAAGCCATTTTTGCTTTTATGGGCGGAAAGTAATGCTGTATAAATCACTCCATCTTTTCAATGAATAAGTAGATCAAATTACAAAACCCAGGAGGATTTGCACATGATTCAGACTGATTTAGTTCAAGCTCAAAGCCACTCTACCTGGAATAAAAAAAAAAAAAAGCCATTTTTTTGCATTTTCTGGGAAGGTGCGCTTAAATCACTCCATCGTTTTTTTAATGAATCAGCAGAGTAAATTAGCAAACGCAGGCTGATTCACTAAGGATTCCAGCTGATTTAGTTCAAGTTCAAAGCCACAAACTGAAATAGAAACCAAAAGCCATTTTTTGGAAAGGAATGCTGAACAAATCACTCCATCTTTTCAATGAATCAGTAGATTAAATAACCAAACCCAGGCTGATTCGCTCACAAATCAGACTGATTTAGTTCCAACTCAGATGCACTCTACCTGAAATAAAGTTTTTTGGGAGGAAACATTAAACAAATGACTCCATCTTCTCAATGAATCAGTAGATCTAAGGGAACAAACCCAGTCTTGCTCATCATTCGGACTGAATGATGAATGGGTGAAAAAAATCGTTATTCTCATAGCTTCATAAAATTACAGTTGAAACACTGATGTCACATATCCTTATTACTTTTCTGGGCCTTGAATGTGTCAGTAGCTTTGCTGTCTATGCAGGGTCAGAAAGCTCTCAGCTTTCATCAAAATATCTTAACTTCTGTTCTGAAGATGAACAAAGGTCTTACTGGTTCAGAACATCATGAGGGGGAGTAATTCATGACAGATTTTTTATTTTGTGGTGAACTATCCTTTTAAGAATTAGGCGCTGTTGTTGCTCTACAGCTACTGACTTTTTGGATTTAGCTCATTCCGAGCTACAACGCTTTGACGCTTGAGGGAAAACCATAAGCAAGAGCAGAAATAGACTAGAGATAGACAACTAACAACACAGGCAGGATGAGGCATAGCTCGTGGGAGAGTTGAGAGAGATCGGACCGTCAACCCTAAGGACCAAATCTTTCGGCGAATAAAAGCATATTGACTTAAAAAGCATAAATCTCAGCGATATCTAAATCCTCACGCTCTGATTCCAGCAAAAGTTTATCTGTGCTGCAAATAACCCACTAAAAAAATAAAAACCCACATCATCTGTGCCCACGTGCTCTGATATTCGGTATAAAATAAAACTGTATCGACCACCCACTTTTAAGAGCGAGACGTTGCATTTAATGCGCCGAGACATCTCTTCTGATAGAGGAGCTTTCAGGACTGCTAAAGAACTGTGCCGATGGAATATAATACAGACAGAAACCCCTAACGGTGAAAGAGAGGACAACCCATTTTCAGCCTAACTATAAATATCCACGGCAATTCCTTTCCCCGAAGCAAGAAAAGCAGAGGGAGGCCATGCAGTCTTGCGTTAGAGTGTGTTTTTTGTTAAGTGTAGGTAAGAGAGAGCGAGCATTCATGGTTTTGCTAGATGATCACGAATGTCAGCAAGCGTGCAACACACAGAAAAACAGTAATATATGCTTTTGTTTTGATTTTAAACCCATTTGACCCATGTGATAGGGTTAGGGTAAAATAAAACACTCAGAATCAAGGAACAAATGAGCCTGAAAAGTTTTAATGAGATGAAAATATTGAATTTGTTCATTGTTTATGTCCACTAGATGGCTATAATGCTACTGAATAGCGAAATCAGCACATGACTAAAAGCTCTGTGTCGATTGTCAAGATAAAAAGTCCTTGTCATTGTATTGGGCAAATCAAGTGTGTTCTGCGAAGACACGGCAGGCTGGTTACTGAACCGTGTGAGGAGAAATGAGGATTTCTGCGCCTGGCTGACATGCCGATGTTTGCCTGTTACTGGCTCTTAAAAATGACGGTTTGGCTGCATGAAGTGAACACAAGAACGGTTTTATTCGGCAAGGACTAACAGGACAAGACAAGACCTGTGCAACCACGAGTCAGGTAAGATAAGCAAAATCATCATGTGTTGATACATGAAAACTGACAAACTGAACTAGTGTTACACTTAATTAAAGGTATAGTTCACCCAAAAATGAAATTTCTGTCATTAATTACTCACCCTCATGTGGTTCCAAACCTGTAAGACTTTTGTTCATCTTCCAAACACAAATGAAGATATTTTTGATCAAATTCAAGAGCTTTCTGACCTTGAATAGACAGCAATGCAACTGACACATTCAAAGCCCAGAAAGTTAATAAGGACATTGTTAAAATAGTCAGTAATTCAACCTTAATTTTATGAAGCTATGAGAATTTTTTACGCACAGAGAAAACAAAGATTACAACTTTATTCAATTTCTTCTCTTCCAAGTTAGTCATGAGAGTCCACGATGCATGCATGAAATTGACTGAAATTGTTGAATAAAGCCAATATTTCGGTTTTCTTTGTGCACAAACAGCAGTAGTGGTTGCATTGCTGCCAATGCAGGATCAGAAAGCTGTTAATGTCAGAATTACATTAATGTCAGAATTTTCATTTTGGGGTGAACCATTCATAAAACTCAAAAACTTAACTTCTGTCCTTGTTCTAAACTTTATAATTGTTCCTCAGAAGGTCTGTTTTCAAAACGGACACTGGTGCCGTTCATCTCCAAAAATGCACCATAAAAATAGTTCTATAAGTCTATACATCAAAAATAATGCAAAAGGCATGGAAAATGGTATTTTACGCCACAAGATATTTCCAGAGTCATTAAAATGTAAACCTTTGTTCAAAACAATATCAAAGTTTTTTGCAGAACTATATGAAAGACTGTTCAATTTCATTATCTTTCACAAGTTATATGCTGCATATCGTATGAAATATTTGACATTTTTATGGTGCTTTTTGAAAAATTCCAGTTCCCATTTAATGAAAAATAAACACTGTGGAATTTGCAATATTTCCTCTTTTAAGTCTGACTGAAGAACGTCATACACGTTTGGAACGTGAAATAGCACGTGTGTGTGATGTATTATTTAAGAGCGGCTCGTCGTTCAAAACACCTCAGCTCCTGAACATTAAATCTTACACACACACATAGATTTCTTTGTCTCGTACCTATACGCACCACTCGCATTTTCATCCCTGCTTCTCTCGCTCTCTTTTTCTCATTAGCCAATCTCATTATCTTCAGGTGATAAATGGCCCAAGGATTGGATGTGACTCTGAAGCAGAGAGAGAGTGAAGAGCTCTCGCCACCGTAAGGCCTAAGGGCCCTGAGACCTCATAGGAGCTCCTCCATCAGGGAACAACCAATCACACCCGCAGCAAGCAAAGACTGCTTAAAAGGAAGCCAGCCACTGCTTAGCACAGATGTCCAATATGAAGCTTTTAAAGGGATATTTCACCAGTTTCAACTTAAAAACGTAAGCTAAGCAGCTTCCTTAAAATTAAGTTAAATCAACTTAAAAATACAAGTCATTTTAACTCACTTTTTTTGTAGTGAGTTCAAATTACTTGTAGTTTTAAGGTGATTTAACTTAAAATTTTAAGGCAGCTGCTGAACAAACTTTTTACAATGTAAAAATTAACATTTTCAATTTACTTTCAGACAACAAAACATAGTTTGAAAAACTTTTCAAGTTCCAAGTCTCGAGTCTCAAGTCCTACGTATAAAAAAAAAAAAAATGGAGTAAAGACATTTTCAGTATATTACTGGTGTTCAGCAGAAAATATTATTTTTACAGGTCTTAAATTACATGAGGGAGAGTAAATTTTAATTTTTTAACTAAACACAGCCTCACTAATTCATTTGTTAATGTTTGAGGCTATTATTTAGCCAAAAGAACAAATTGTTCAGAATGATAAGTCCATACAAATAAGCAACTTGAGAAAAGCAAGTTAAGAATAAGGTGAGAAAAAAATAAACAGAAGACAGACCAAGTAGAATCAATGCTCCATTTTCCACTCAGTTTGTTTATCTTAATGTTCTAGATGTCATTTTGCACATGCAAATTGTTAATTAGGCATACCCTTTTAGATTTCCATTTCGTTGCCATTAATGGCAGATAATTCTCAGAGAATGTCACTTAAGAAAAAGATTTGTTTTGCACTTTAAGCAATTGAGCAGTTGAAGGGCTGAGAAGTGACACCTTATTTACTAAGGAAGAACAGAAGACCTGCAAACTGAATGTCACTTTCTAGCATTAAATCTATGTAAAAACAACAAAAACTGATTTCATGCATGTTTATCATAATGCATTCATTAAATCTTTCATCTTGTGCAGATGAGCTAACGTTTTCTCAGTGGTTATTAACAGCATGTCATAGGTGCTTGATCTGTATTAAACTCGTAATACATTCCCCTTAACAAGTAAAACCTTAGAACAGATGAAGATATTCTATTCAACCACAGTGCATCCAATCAATGCAGGAAAAGCAGAAGTCTAAATTTAAACGTGATTTAAAGATTTCTTAATCCTCAAGTATCATGGACCTTGAATGACGCAAAAAAAAGTAGCAATTTGGGAGTAACGATTAATGGCTAGTGCATGTCAAGAGCATAACTGAGGTGAAAACCTTTCAGCCTCTCGCGCAAGATCGCATAAGTCTCGCACGACAGCCGGAAATAGGGTATTATGACCCTCAGCATCAGTCATGGGAGTCGCAATGAGCAATTTAAACTCATACAGCTGCATCACAGATGCCTTAGAAAAATAATCAGCATTTAAGACTGAAATTACAATGCCCTTTTAAAATAAATCAGCAGTGACGAACAACAGTGACGCATGGAGAAACTAAATGATAAAATGAGAAATGGAGGACACAGAGAGACAGAAAGAGACACATAGGGGAGAACAAACAATTGGGATTATCTCTGAAAGCAGAGGCATCAAAATAAATATGGTTACAGATATGTTTGCTTATACATATATTAATGTACTATATATGTATTACATATGTGTATATATGCATAATACATTCCTCTGGCTAAACTGTTAAAATTAAAACTGCTATTATACTGCTAACGTCAACACACTACCATTCAGAAGTTTGGGGTTGGTAATATTTTATTGCAGCAATTATACTGTGAAATAATATTGCAATTTAAAATATATTGGTTAATATTTTTACTATATTAGCATATTTTAACATGTACTGACTCTGAATTTTTAGAAGCCATTAGGTCAGTTTTAGTGTCACATCAAAAATAGAATCTTTCGTCCATCTTCAAAAAACAGTTAAAGACACACGTTCTGGCATCTACACTTGACCCTCTAACAAAAGCACTCTATCAAATTTCTATTCTATCTACTTGTTTTCTTTTTATCTATTAAAAACTAGACCCTAAAACTAAAATTTCTAAAACTAAAATTTCCTATTCAAGCTCTATTCTAACTACTTGTTTTATTTTTATATAAAAATATTTGATCCTCTAAAACTCACACTTTCTATTCTATACTTGTTTTTGTTTATCTGTTATAAAAAACTAGACCCTCTAACACTTGCACTCTATTCTATTTCTATTCTATACTTAATATAAAAAACTATATTTCCATTCTACCTATTTTTCATTTGTTAAAAAACTTGACCATCCAACACTTGCACTATTCTATTTCTATTCTGTTTTCTTTTATCTATTATAAAAAACTAGACCCTCTAACATTTGCAAACTCTATTCTTTTTCTATTCTAACTACTTGTTTTATTATAAAAATACTTGACCCTCTAAAATTAACTTTCTATTCTATTCTATCTACTTGTTTTCTTTTATTTATTTTAAAAAATATACTGACATTGGATATTAAATATTGCTCTCTTTTTTCTTTTTTTTTTTGATTGCTTCTATTGTCCAAATTTGTAAGTCGCTTTGGATAAAAACATCTGCTAAATGACTAAATTCAAAAAGAAAAATTCATCTTACTGACCACAAACTTTCAAAGTGTAGTAAAGGTATACAGTTTTTCTAATTCTTTTTTTTTTTTTTTTTGGTAATACATGTTTTGAGGTGTGTGGGACTTCATGTCTGACCTTGCCTAGGGCACCCATGTGAGTCACGCTTAACTTGTATTGAACCCAGAACGTTCCTTTAAAAGAAATAAAATTCTGGTTTACAACATCCATGGGTCATTACTCTCAAATGATTGGAAGGAAGTTCGCTAGAATTCCAAGAGTCAAGCGATCCTGAGGCAAAGCAGAGTCGTCTGCAAGAAAAAGCCTGACCAACCAAGTGTGAGATGAGCCATGGAACCATACAGTGACCCCAGACAGAGGCCACAGGACACACACACACACACACACACACACAAACACACAAACACATGCCTTCAGCAAGCAGGCACAGCAGATACACAAACTATGAAAAGACACAATATGGCATCAGACGAATTACATGCTGTACACACACTGAGCAAGGTGACAGCAAATGACACGGAAGAGTCATTCAATGACCGATATGTTATATATTGCTATTTCTGCAGGGAGGACAGGGGTATGGCGTCTTCGGCTTTAAACCCAGATGTCAACATTTCCCCTGCAGTCCCCTCACACACACATACAGTGGGAGTGAGGATGACTCATTGAGCTGCTGACATAACTCCTCCCCCTCCACATCCTTGTGAGTGCTCCTAAAACGGCTGACACCACCACGCAGCTGGAAATAGCTCGCCATGGCGCAAAAATATGCCTCCATCTGGCCAAGGGAGTGAGAGGGGGGGAAAATGAATGAGGAAAAGAAATTAGGCATGGCACATGAAGTCACGTTTCTCTCAAAGGGATAGTTCACCCAGTCAAAAATGGCGTGATGACAACAATGCCGAAATGCCACTGGCTCACTGTAGTAAACAAATGCAGTATTTTTGAATTCCGAATGCAAACATAAGTGAAAAATAACTTTAATTGTGTCTGTACTTTTCATAGCTCTATAACCTCAAATTGCACCAGTGGGTGCACTCCCTCCCCTTCAATACTTGCATTTTTTCAAGATTACTGACTGATTTCGAAGACTTGACTAACCATTCTGGACATCTAGTATCCAAAAGTCATTTGCCAAAACAGCAGTTCAGTAAATCTTGACGGACTTGAAAGCTTAACGGACAAAATGGTGGCATGGCAACAAGGCTTCTGAGCACAGCGACTTGTTCGGTTATTTGCTTTGTGGACCTCAATTGACTTTTTCTTATTATGCTCTGCCACCCACAGTCTTTACCCATGGTAACCATCCCAAAAAAGGTCCCTTCTCAAGGCTGGTTATTAAATATGCAACATTCAGTTAATATGCAGGGGTGCACATAAGTTTTTCAGTCTGGTTCTCATGAGAGCACCTGGAAATTTGCTTTGGTGTTCACACTGCACATAGTGTGACCCATTAAATATAACTATAAAAATTAAAATAATTAATAAAAGTATTATTGCACTTCATTTACTTAGTATTTTAAATAAAATAAACAAAATAAAGTCTTACACGGCTATATTTAAAAAAAAAAAAAAAAAAATGAATATTAAATGAAAAGACAATTATTTTATAGTACACTTAAAATACATTGCAAATATTTTATTTTTTTTTTCCCTGTTTTACTTTTTCATATGAATTTTCAACATCTAAACATCTAAAACATTTAACATCTAAAATCAAGCTTTTATTTTGGCAGGTTGCCAGGAAGTATATGTACTGCCACAGTTTTGCATTTTGCTCTGAAACCGACAGATTTACGCATTCAGTTCGAATTGAAATCTAGTACAGCATTACAGTTTTAAACAGATTTAAAACAGTAATTGTGCATTAACAGCTGTTGACCATGAACTGTAACCTGTTTTTTTATCTAGGTTATTACCATGTCATGTAAATATTCATATTATAGTATTTTATATATATATATATATATATATATATATATATATATATACATAAAAAAAAAAAAGATTCTCCTGAAAGGAGAAGTTCACTTCCAGAACAAAAATTTACAGATTATTTACTCGCCCCCTTGCCATCCAAGATGTTCAAATCTTTCTTTCTTCAGTTGTAAAGAAATATTTCTTTTTTCCTTGAACTGGGCTGGGATTGTTTAGAGCCTGGGATTGAAGCTGCATTAAAACTGAATTTTGGAAGTTCAAACTCACAGGCACCACTGAAGTCCATTATATGGAGAAAAATTCTGAAATTCTAAAAAAAACAATTTCTTTACAACTGAAGACAGAAAGACATGAACATCATGGATGACAAGGGGGTGAGTAAATTATCTGTAAATTTTAGTTCTGGAAGTGAACTTCTCCTTTAAGCTGAGACTATACGACCACCATGCCATCACTAATAATAAGGCAATTAAGTAGCCACAGAAATGAAAAAATGGGAGTCCCAGCATTAATCGAGCAAGAGAGAGAGAGAGAGAGAGAGAGAGAGAGAGAGAGAGAGAGAGAGAGAGAGAAATGCTGGGCGGCAGTTGTCAGAGTTCATCTTCGTGTTGGTCAACATATCTGGCCCTAAATCCCCCCAAAGTCCTCACAGCAAGAGAGCGAGAGAGAACAGTACAGACAAACACACACAGATCCTCGGGCTGGCCTGAGGTTAGGTTTGTCTCTTTGAGTTGAAGTGTTTGTACGGCATGGCGCGGGGACAACAGTTTCACGCCCTGCATTGAACTGAAGAGAGACTGTTTAAAAATCAGGACGAGAAAGAGCGTGAGAAACAGATGGCTGGAAAGAAGGTAGAACTGTCACACCGTGACACTAGACATGATGTGATAAAGCGACAAGCAATAAGAGCTCTTTCATGTTAATGTGAGTTTTTGTCCTAACCACATGGCAAGCAACAGGACATTTTGTCAGTCGCTTCTTTCTATTTATATAGCATTGGCTGGATGTGCAGGGATCTATGCTTACTTTTTTTTTTTTGTTTTTTTTTTTTTTAAAGCAGCACTTGTGCTTCTTTAAAAAAAAATAAATTTAGGAGCACAGTTAAAATTTTAGAAGCACCTTCTAATTAATAATCAAAAAATCATTATAAAGTCATATCTGACTCCTTAAAGTGATTTACAGTGGAATTTTGTTTTTACCCTTGTAACGGCATTTTTCTAACTTTATTAAAAGTATTTGATTTTTTGTTTAAAATTTTTTTAATTATATTTTATACGTTTTTTAAAATATCTAAAACAGAATACGGACAATTAGAATAAGAATAAGTTACCAGTTAAGTCACTGATTTAATTACTGAATCATTCATTCATTTGATTCGTTCGAACAGCTGATTCATTTGGAATAAAGTAAGTGACTGTCTTTATGAATAGGAAATTGAATCACTGACAAGATTCATTTAAAAACGCACATTCATTTATAAACGAAACACAGCTGTGTTTAAATTGAGATGCGCACCGGCTCAGTTGTGACTTGTTTCAAACTATTTTTGATGACGAAACAGAGCAAAATCAGGCAAAAGTGTTATAGCCAGACAATGTAAGTAACTTCTTGTTTATTTAATTGCTGTATTAAATTAATATCTCATTTACAAACTCCCTTAAAAATCATTAAAAGCTGTCACTCATCTTAGTTCATCACAATCTCACAAAGTTCCATTATAATCAACGAAGCTCTCTACACTGCACAATGAATCTCTTATTTACACTCTCTCTACACTTTGTTAATGAAAAGATTTGTGAGATATTTCTGACATACATTACTCAACATTGCAAAAACACATGGAAACGTTCAAAGCTCCCCTCAGCGCAAACACAAATGTGTTGATCGGGGCCACTCACACTGGTGCTCCTAAATATTTTTTCAGTTGCACGCAGTAGTTTTCTGAAATGGTCGCACTGTAGAGCCCTGATGTGTACTGTATATTACACACCAAATATATTCTGCTTGACCGTTAGGTGCCTATAGAGGAGGCACTGATGGAGCATTTAATGGATGAGAATGCGTAATGTCTGAAACCAAGTGGCAATACTGTGAAGTGCAATTTTGAACACAACTGGACCTGGACTTTTGTTCACAGTTCACAGAGTGTCACAATTTTTCTGCTTCATAACATTTGGTTAGGACATGGTGTAAAGATGAAATATTTGAAGATAAACGTGCACAGAAAAGTAAAATAAAATGTGTAACATTATGACAAAGAAGTCTACAACACTGAGTATGAACCCTCAGGTGTGGTCACATTTATTCCCTATGAAATTTCGCTAATGTGACCTCAATTTTAAGTGTGCGTTTAATGTGATATTACCACTTAACTGCATACCAGCATGTTGTGAACCTTTAAACTCTAAATTTTGTCTCTGTATGTGCTCATGATGTGCATGTGCACAAACAGAAAGCCATTACCGAGAGCCATTTTGATAAAACGCAATCAAAAGAGTGACTAAAAAAAAATGTTTGCAGCTGTTCTGAAACCATTGTACAGCTGTTGTTTCAATGTACCCAGTTTAAATTAATTACTCTACTAATTTAAAAGTTGCTGTGTGCTGAACTACCGCAGACATGCTAGCCAGAATTGATTAGCTTGATGAAAAGATTAACAGAGATCTTGTTAGTTATGTAGCATGGTGTCAAGGTTAATGTAGCATTAGATTAAGAAGAAAAATATAGGTAGCCTCCCCTTTTCGATTGCAACGGAACAGCTCCTGAATGACTATCGACACATCTGCAAGGGTCATTGTGTTTAATGGAGTGAATAAAACAAAACATGAGCATTACCGACTTCAACTTTTCTACATTTCAACTCTTAGGATGATTTGTCAATACACTACATTAACGGTTTGTAGAATTTAATAGAAACAATTATAACCTGATCTCCATCAGGTCCCTTAGAACCAAGGAGACCAAACAGACACTATTAAAGAGATAGTTCTGTCCCTCCACAGACAGCAACACAACTGACACGTTCAAGAGAACAAATTGTTAAATAAAGCCGTCATTTTTGTTTTCTTTGCGCACAAAAAGTATTCTCGTAGCTTCATAAAGTTACAGTTGAACCACTGATGTCACATGAACTATTTTAACAATGCCCTTACTACCTTCTGGGTCCTGAACATGTCAGTTGCATTGCCATCTACGCAGGGTCAGAAAGCTCTTGGATTTCATCAAAAATTTCTTAATTTGCATTTCAAAGATGAAAGAAGGTTTTACAGGTTTGGAATGACATGAGGGTGAGTAATTAATGACAGAATTTTCATTTTCAGGTGAACTATCCCTTTAATAATGTTTAATTGTTTGGTACTCAGCTGACTCCCGGCTGACTATAGAAGCACAGTGTCAGAGGTCAGATTTGCCATGACAGCATCATTATTGATGAAACCTCACATTCAAGGGCAGCCTGACCTCAATGACTGTAATGTGTTAATATAGGCACAACTTTGCACACTCCTATCTCTCTCTCTTTCACCCTCGTCAAAGAGCGCAGCCGAGCAGGGAAAACATACTGCAAGAACATCTGGTGCAGAGATGCACTACAGAAGATACAGTCAGTAAACTGAACAGGAGAGCAGGTTTCAAAAGAGGAAGTACCTCCAGCACATCAATACCTCTACAACATAGCAGTGCCCGGAAAAACGCTGCCGTCGCAGCATATAAAAGCTAGAAGACAACATCCGAATCCTTTCTACTATGATGCCTTTATCTGGTTGGTTTTTAAAGGCAGCATAAATGCGTCCTCGGCTGCCTATGGTAAAGCAGGATATGATGCAGCAGTGAATTTACAGGCATTAAAAACATGAGAAAATATATGATACATCCGCTGCAACGGCACTCTCTTGTGAACGCACGTACAGAATTTAGCAGAAACTAGAGATTACAGTTTATAAAGTTCTAAATATGGATATTTTTTACACAAATGCATCAATTCACTTCAGGTTTATTAACCCTATAGATGAGGAATGGATGCACTTTATTTTGCTTCAAAATCTCAACAGCCAACTTGGAAGAGCCAGGACATTTTTTAATATAACTGATTGCATTCGTCTAAAACAAAGTCACACACACCCAGGATTGCTTGAGGGTGAGTAAATCATGGGGTAATATTCATTTTGGGGTGAAGTATTTCTTTAAATATATCCAAAGGTCACATGAATTTGTTTTAGATCATTAGATTATTATTAAAGCTGGTCTGAAACCAGTTCAGTTAAAAAAGCTGTAGTTAAGTCACCGATTGACTGGAGCAAAGCTGCTGCCATAGGTGTCAGACACATGCAAGCAACCAAACACTGCCGGATGGTCACCATGGTATTATGATAATTACATCACACTGCTTGATACACAAGCTCCCCGCCATCTGATCTACCTTCTGTAGCACAAAAAGACTGTAATAAAATGAGATTTAAAGTTTTCTGAGGAAAATATAAGAAATGGTTTGTCTGTGCCAAACTCACCACAGTGCAAGATTGTTATGGATGTTTGCCAAGCCATTGTTATGCATTTGCTGGTTAGGGATAGCCTTAATGAGATAGTTCATCCAAAAATGAAAATGCTGCCAATTTATGTCCTTCCAAACACCAAAAAACAAATTACTCCAAAATAAGATGATATTTCGAACTGTATGGACAAAAACAGATCCTTCTCAGAATATCTTCTATAGAGGTTTGTAACAACCGGAAGCTGAGTAAATGACAATTTTTATTTATTGGTGAACTACACCTTTAAGTAAAACAATAGGGATGTAACGATATCAAAAGCTCACGATAAGATATCGCAATATGAAGTCCACAATATGACATTTATTGCAATAAGGCAAATGAAGAATTGGAAAAATAGGAAAAATAACATTTTGTACATTTTAAAGCTAAATTAATCTATCTAATGCACTTTGAGAGCTCAAACTTAAGAGCTCCAACTCACGTTGTTAACTAAAAAACTAAAATCTGAAATAAGTCAGTTAACTGACTTGTACCTGAACTTTAAAGGGGACTCAACCCTCTTTTTATTTGTGACATACTCTCTCAGTCTAAATGACATTTACACTAATAATAATAATAATAATAACAATAATAAACAACAACAACAACAACAACAACAACAACGACAGTAACAGGCATATATTGTTAAACAACTGCACTGCAAAATAAAAGACGACGAATATTTCACAGGTCTATTATTTTTGCTTTATACTACAGTAAGGAAATTACAATACATCTTTCCTAATTTCTACACTTGAGATATTTTGAATTTGGACTGCAGTAACGTTAGCCATTTAAACCGCTAGCTGTCAGCAATTCATACTGCACTTTTAAGCTTTTATTTCGATGGAAATGGCAGTAGAGCTTTTATTTTGAAGGAAAACTCCAGCTTCAGTAAAAACAGGTATACAAAAATGTGTCTCACTACAAATCTAGTGAAATGCTGTAATCATCTGCTGTGAAAATTAAGCATGAATGGTGCCCGTAGCATTCCCAAATGTGCGGTAAATTCACAATGTGCAATAAACGAGTTTCTGCATTCATTCACTATGAACAGAGCCATTCTGAGGCGGGGAAAACACCGGATTTCGAGCTGATCGCCTGAACGAAGTGTGCACTTTGCTTTGAAACGTGCAGCAAAAATAGACTTTTGACAGATGCTGTGTCACAGCATAAAGGCCCAAAACACAACTTTAAAGACCTTTTATGTTAGAATAAGTTTAAATCTTATTGTTTCACATCGTCACATGACCATGATAATATCGAGACAGTTTGGCTATCGCGATATCACGATATTGATAATATCGTTACATCCCTGTAAAACAATAATAGTGATACTTGCATTACCAAACAGGGATCATGAAAGCTGAAACGCTGAAAATGAAAAAAAACCGTCTGAAATGGCACTAACATAGTAGTGCATTAAAATAGTAAGAATTCTAAGAATCCAAAAGATCAATTTCCCATCTCTTTGTCAAAAATCAAGCTTTCAGGCTTATCTTTCGAGAAAAATCAACTAGTCTAAATACTAAAAAACAAAAGAAACCCATTTTTTAAAAGCTCTCTGGTTCATCTTATGCCTCCAAAACACGTTTGAGATCTAAATACATCCGTAATCTTTATTGTTTTGTAATCATCTCTGATCTGATTAAAGCCATCTTTAAGCTGCCAGGATAGAAACACGCTGTGATCCGAATGCTCGCCGCAGCCCGGTATCCATAGATACGGACCCACAGCTCCGCATTCCAGCTCTCTGTTTACATGTGCATGACAAATTGCGACTCTCTGAAAAGCCTCCTTTAAAAATAATCACAAACTTCATTAAAGATTTGGAACATATTGCCGCATCTATCAAAAGTACAAGAACACGAAACTATTTTCCCACAAAAATGTGCATGCAACTGCACTGCGCGGTTATTTAAAGCCCTCCCTAATAAACTCCACGTCTAATTTGCTAAATCAACACCAAAGCTAATTTTTTTTTTTCCAGCATGCTGAATCATCGTGTCTTATTACAGGAGGTCAGGGGTCAGGAAGAGGGTGGCTAATTGCAGCGAGACGTTCACACTCCAATTTCAACCGCTTTTAGTTTAACATACAGTTTTTTTTTTGCAAAAACACACACACTTAGTTAGACAAAGCACCCATTAGACATCAGCTCTCATTAACAGTCTTAATGGGCGTGAATAAGAACGGACAAGCACATTTCTGAGCATTTGAAAACTGCAAATGCATGTGTGTGCTGCAAAAATGACGCTTCTATATTAATTTGCTAACATCTAGCAAATCAAAAGTGAGCATTTGAGAACTGCACTGGATTGAGTGGACACGTATGACGTTAAGACATGAGGAAGAGAGATCGTGCGCTCATTACGGGAGTAGATCTATAGGGCTTTTGGCTGCAGTGCAGCACTGGTGTGTCAGAGCGAGTGGAGGGGAGGAGGGCCGGTGGGCTTCTGTCTCTAGCTCCCCCTGGTGTCCACTAAACACGCCGCTCTGAGATCAGAGTGTGAAAGATGCATGAAGGGAGGAGATCTGTGCTTTTAAGAGATGAAGGGGAAAGAAAACCTTCACATCAGCACTTTGCAAACAGTGTAACAGACAGGCGGCACCCTGTGGATTCAGTAATGGCCTTAGTGACAGGGATATCCAAGGACAGACATGCATTAACTCGTACCTCGCCTTCGAGCCTTGGGGGCCTGATGCTGGACAGGTGAATGTTCTTATACTCCCCAGAGTTCAGTTTCACCACAATGGCATCTGCATTCACGACTTGCATCACCTGTACAAAAGAGGGAAAAAAGAAACTTCAGTAATGCAGAGAAAGAGGAAGACGGAAAGGTCAACCAGTTAGCAGTGAATTCCGGCATAACGAACTTGCAGCAGGTTTGACATTATGATATTTGGTCATATAAGACAATCAACCACCAATGACATTTGATACTACTGACTTCTAAACTCAACAGATGAAACCATATTTGACTTAGGGGTGTGAGATAATGACAAAAAATGATATCTGGATATTGATAGCTAGACGATATTTTGCCGAGCGTTTTACTGTGCTGGTAATTTGGCAGGTTTAGGACTCCTGTGGACAGCTGACTCCCAAAGTTTTTGATATTCTTCAGATTTTTACCTTTATGAAGGTATGCATCATCTTTTGTATCAAATTCTTACATTTAAACAAATTCAAATAGTCCGTATCAATAAAATCTGCATTTGCAATGCAGAGGGGACAAAGAATTTGCATCTGAATCTGTACTTAGATGCATTCACACAGACTGTTAAAAGGAGATCTCCACTTTCAGAACAACAATTTACAAATTTACTCACCCACTTGTCAACCAAGATGTTCATGTCTTTCTGTCTTCAGTCATAAAGAAATTATGGGTTTTGAGGAAAGTATTTCAGAATCTTTCTCCATATAATGGACTTCATTGGTGCTCTGATTTCGAACTTCCAAAATGCAGTTTAAATGCAGCTTCAAAAGGTTCTAAACGATCCCAGCCGAGGAAGAAGGGTCTTATCTAGTGAAACGATCTGTCATTTTTTCGAAAAATAAAAATTTGTATACTTTTTAAGCACAAAAGCACGTGCAGGACTAGCTCTGGAATGCGTGTCCACGACGCTACGAATCACTTCTAAGTTCATCGTCTGTGTACTCTGGCTCAGAAAAGTAGAGTATGGAGGAAAACTCCATCTCATTTTCTCCTACAACTTCAGAATCATCCGACATCTTTGTACCTTTTTGTTTGTAAACGGCGTTTGACTTACTTGCACTTCCTTAGTCTTTGCGCGTTCGCTTTGAAAACACTGGGTCTGTGGTTCCACCTACGTTCCACGTGACCTTTCGGCGATTCAATAGTACGCAGCGTTGTGAACGCGCATCCTAGAGCTAGTGCTACACAAGCTTTTGTGCTTAAAAAGTATACAAATTTTTATTTTCCGAAAAAAAAAAAGACAGATTTGCTATGCTAAATAAGACCCTTCTTCCTCAGAGCCTTTAGAGCCCTTTGAAGCTGCATTTAAAGTTCAAAATCAGGGCACCAATGAAGTCCATTATATGGAGAATAATTCTGAAATGCTTTCCTCAAAAACCATTTCTTTACAACTGAAGACAGAAAGACATGAACATCTTGGATGACAAGGGGGGTGAGTAATTATCTGTAAATTGCTGTTCTGGAAGTGGACTTCTTTAATGCAGGTCATTGCATTTAACCTGCAGTTACAAATGCATAAATAATGCTTTGATGTTTAAAAACAATGTTCAGTAGTGATATTTGAAATTATTTTGTGGCAAAAAGGAAAATATACCTTAAATATAAACCTAAAATCACCAGTAGGTGGCAGCAAGTCATGGCATAAGTGAGTTGAGTCATTCATTCAACCGATTCCTTCAAATGGCTAATTGATTAGGTAACGAAACAAAGTCATGTGTTGCAATACAGTTCTGCTGTGGCTTTGTTTGAAACTATTTTAGTTGACAAAATGCAGCAAAAACAGGAAATGCTTTGTATAAAATGTAATATTTGTTTTATTCAATCAATACCATATTTACAATCATGCTGATACTTGGAGAGAAATCTGTACTCTTTGTGTCACAATTAATTATCAGATGACAAATATCTGACCCTGGACCACAAAAACAGTCGTAAGGGTAAATTTTAGGAAATTAAGATTTATACATCATCTGAAAGCTGAATAAATAAGAAAGCTTGAAAGCTTTCCAATGATGTACGTTTGTTAGGATAGGACAATATTTGGCAGAGATACAACCATTTGAAAATCTGGAATCTGAGGGTGCAAAAAAAAAAAAAAAAAAAAAAAAAAAATTCACCTTTAAAGTTGTCCAAATGAAGTTTTTCACAATGCACATTACTAATCTAATTAAGTTTTGATATATTTGCGGTAGGAAATTTACACAATGTCTTCATGGAACATGATCTATATTTAATATCCTAATGCTTTTGGCATAAAAGCAAAATCAATAATTTTGACTTATACAATGTATTGTTGCCTATTGCTACAAATATACCCGTTCTACTTAGGACTGGTTTTGTAGTACAGGGACACATAGTCATGGGGCATTTTTGTCCCCTTTTTTTGAATTTTCCGGGAAATTCTAAATGTATTTTATTCTAAATTATGCAGTGAAAGCGTGATCTCTGAATCATTTTGTATAAGTGCGCACTCTCTGTGTGTTTTGTTTGGTTTTTGCGATATACTCGATAACATCAAATCGCATATCATTTAAACAACAATTATGATATTATCATGGACGATATCACGCACCCCTAATTTGAACATTTCATTTTCCAGAATTCATGCTTTTTGTCTACCTTGAAACATGATAGACATGGTGAACTGCTGCTTTAAGTACAAAAAATAAATAAAACCATGCAAGTTTGGAACCACAAGAGGTTTTATATTTGTTTTATATTTTATATTTTCATTTTTTGGTTTGTCGAGAAACTCGACCGTATTTTCTCCCTCAACTTCAAAATAGCCCTATATCGCTGTTTTACATTTTTTGTTAAGGGTGTTTGATCTTCTTTGCATGTTCACTTTGCAAAGACTGGGTCGGAACTTCTGCAGCGATGTAGGATGATTTTGAAATGATTTTTGAAGTTGACAGAGAAAATACGTTCAGAGTTTTTCAACATACCCTAACCGTCTTGAGCTAGAATACACAGAGTTGAGGGAGAGTAAGACAACACGAGCACTTGAGATTAAAAAGTATTTAAATTGTATTTTTTTTTTTTTTTTATAAAAATAACCAATCGTTTCGCTAGACAAGACCCTTCTTCCTCGCCTGGGATCGTTTGAAGCCGCATTTAAACTGCATTTTGGAAGTTCAAACTCGGTGCACCATATCAGTCCATTATATGAAGAAAAATTAAATGTTTTCCTCTAAAAGCACAATTTCTTTACGACTGAAGAAAGAAAGACATCTTGGATGACAAGGGGGCGAGTACATTATCTGTAAATTAATGTTTTTTTAAATGTTTCAAAATGCTTTAAATGTTTCGTGGTAACTCTCCAAACCAGCAGGTGGCCTGCCTTAACAGTAACCGTTTGAAAGTAAATATTGAACAAAAAAATAAATAAATAAATTCAGTCCACATCCATCCACCTCTTTCTTGCCATAAAAGTGTGCGTGGCCATTTGTAAATTTTATGGGCTTGGCTTCCGGTCTCATCCGCATCCAGCTATTTTTAGCTGTACAAAACAGCTTGTTTTGCTGCTTGATATTGCAAACTGGTGTGACTTACCATGTTATTTTAATGTGTTATCTTAATTATGGTTTGTAGTGCAAACAGTTTTACCGTTTACTGCACGTTATTCTTCTCGTTATTTCCCTATAGCAGAAAATAAACGGGAAGTCTTACCCACAGTCTTACTTTCGCATCAAAGAAAAAGGTGGATGGTTTGTAAATACCACATTCAACAAACTGCAAGAATCTTCGCACTGAAACTGCCTGCAGTGATCAATGTTCCCATCTGAACTAATTTTTATAAACTCCATGATGTTTTCAGTCTGTTTATTTGTTGAATATTTGTCAGTCACCCCAATATTCAGAAGTGATGTTGAGAGAACGCGAGTAGGTGTTAGAAAGAGAACGAGAGGTGGCGACCGAGTCACCGCTCCACCAGGAGGACAGGAGAGACTCACTTGTTGCCAGAGAAACGTTACTGTACCCAGCCGCCACGAGCCTTCTGCGGTACAAAAGCAAACAGCTGCAAACAAAACACTTCTCCCACACTCTGTTCTCAAAAGAACAACCCTCCTCTCTCTGATTCTCTCATCCTACCACCATTACCTCACCATTTCACTCATTTGAGACAACGAAAGCGAGCCGACAGGGAACACAAAAGAACTGAGATAAAGAGAAGGCGGGAACGGTCCATCATTTTGTTTAGAGGAAAAAGAACAGGATGAGGATTAAATCAAGCACTTACAAGTGTGCCAGAGAACTTGTTTAGCAACAGATCTACTAAAAAAAAAGCCTATATGGACAAGGCCCCTTCAATAAATACATTATATCTATGATTTTAGAGTGTTGTGGGTGGTTGCAAATGCTTTGCAATTCACTCTTAAGCATTTCTGTGTAGATACCAGGTAGTTCTCAGATACCTTGGGTCACTTCTTCAGTTTAAATCTATGGGATTTTTCATCGTCTAATCACTCAGAAAACTACAGAGAGAAAAGACGAGCAGCGTGAAGAGACTGGCATGTGCCACCTTTGACATGCAAGTTTTGTGACAGAATCATGTTACATTAGAGCTGAGAGACGCATTACATGCGTACATGGACCATCCGCAACAAAGAAGCCAAATGTCGCAAAAGCTCTGACGTTTAGATGCACGTCTGAGTATATCATATCCATGTCATCTTATATGATCATCAACTGCAAGTTATTTAATAGAGAAGTCAGTGATGTGGAAGATGACTGGCGTTTGTGCGGGTCTGGGTAATGGATCAGATATAATCAGACCTGAACAGGCAAAGGAAAGCCTCAAAAATACATGCATTATCTGATCTGAGCAAATGAAGACTAAATTATAGTCTTCAGAGGGACTAGAGGCGAATTACGACACGGACTGACAAAATCGCCTGGCTTTGAATTGAATCTTCGGTGTGGAAATTAAACAGATCACTTGCAAAAATATTCAGCTAAATGCTTGGCAATGATGTGATGGTTTATGTAGGTGTGTGTGCTTTTGTGTTACTAAATACGCTCAGTATCAAATCAACAAGGTTACCTGAGCAAATCGGTGGTTTTATTTTTCTGTGCGGTAGTGGCTGAGCAGAACTGGGAACTGTAAGGAGAACATTTTGCTGTTTCATTAGCAGTCACATATGCAAGGCACTTCACCGCAAGCTGCCAACAGGGATCTACAGCCCAGATCCATGACTCACTCTGGTACTGCAGCCCATTGAACGTGACAGGGAGCCACTGCCACCTACAGACCATGACTGGAATTACATTAAAAGAAGTTGGAAAACTTTTTTTTAATGTAATATTAACTTCACAGTGCCTTTTTGCTCTGCAGTTTTTCCTATACTTCCTCATATTGGTATATTTAACCTATTGTATTTGTTAGATGTTAAATATACACATATGGTATAATGTACTTTTGAACCGTGCCATAGCACTGAGTGATTTTCATATTTACACTACTATTCAAAAGTTTGGGGTCAGTAAGATCTTGTGTCTTTGAAAGAAATGTTCATCATGCTCATCAAGTCAAAAAACGCAATGTGAAATTTTATTATTTTAATTAAAATAACCATTTTCTTTAAAAAAAAAAAAAATAAAAAATAAAAAAATAATAATAATTTAAATGCAATTTATTCCTGTGATGGCAAAGCTGAATTTTCAGTAGCCATTTCTTCACATGATTTTGTGTCTCTTAAAAAATCTTTCTAATATCCTGATTTGGTGCTTAAACATTTCTTATTTTCAAAGCTTTTGAAACACACAAATCCATTCAATTTCATGACTCAAAAATGTCACGAGGGGAGCCATTAAGTACAAACTTGAATATACGTGAATGTACATATCTTAATTATTTCCCAAAATAAAATAAAATAAAATAAAATAAAATAATAAAGGTTAAAAAAAACAAATAAGCCATTAAGTAAAAACTTGCATATACATGAAAGTACATATCTAAATTATTTAGACATATTAAAATTATGTTTTTAAACACATAAATCCTTTCAATTTCAAATCCTTTCAAAAATGTCATGTAGTGGAGCCATTAAGTAAAAACTTGCATACATGAATGTACATATCTTAAGTATTTCCCAAAATAAATAAAATAAAATAAAATAAAATAAAATAAAATAAAATAAAATAAAATCATAAGATAAAGGTTAAAAAAAATGAATATGTATTCATTCATAAATATCATCATAATATTGGACAAAAGTTTTTAATCGCATAAATCCTTTCAACTTATGACTCAAAAATGTCATGTGGTGGAGCCATTACATAAAACTTGCATATACATGAAATGTACATATCTAAATTATTTCCCAAAATAAAATCAAATAAAATCAAATAAATACGTATTCATTCATAAATATCATAATAATACTGGACAAAGGTTTTTAAACGCATAAATCCTTTCAATTTCATGACTCAAAAATGTCATGTGGTGGAGCCATTAAATAAAACTTGAATGTGCATATCTTAATTATTTCCCAAAACAAAACAAAAACAAAACAAAACAAAACAAAAAACCAAAAACATCTATTCATTCATAAATATCATAATCAAACTGCACATTTTTCAACCAGAATTAGCCTTGCTTTGTCATAAAAATGTCAAATTTTCGTTGCTGCTTGCTCCACATTACTTTTCTGATTTGTTTTATTTTCGATTCTTTATAATATTTTAACGCTGTAATAAAACAGTTGTGCTGCTCAGTGTAATTCTTGAAAACAGTGATGCATTCTTTGATTCTTTGATAAAATAGCAATTTAAAAAAAAAAAAAAACTGCATTTATTTGAAATATAATTTTTGCATTTTAATCTTTAATCAATTCATCGCATCTCTGCTAAATAAAAGTAATGCTTTAAAAAAAAAATAAAAATAACTTTTTCAAAAAAACAGTAGTGTATTTACCATGCTATTTAAATTGGAACTCTATATATGAATATAAAATTGTAAATAAACCTACTTACAGATCAGGTTTATGGTTTCCAATCATTAATATTTAAATAAACTTGATGTTTGGGAAAAATAAAAAATAAATTTAAAATTACAGTTTCACTTTACACATACAAAGCAGCTAGAGTTTAAATGTAACAATTATTCTAACAAGAAAAAAAAAATATGATCATTATTATTGTTGTTGTTATTATTATTATTATTATTATTATTATTATTATTATTATTATTAACAGCAAACTCATTCTGAATACATTTGAAAGACAGGAAACAAACCAATTAAAAGTCACTAGACCTGTATGCCAGGACACAGAAACAGCTTACAAATACTTGCCATTCTGCTTTTGTCAGTAGCTTTTTCTGTTGAGTCTCTCTCTCTCTCTCTCTCTCTCACACACACACACACACACACACACACACTCACTTAAACACACACTCGCGCACAATTTCAAAGTATATCTTCTTTCTCTCCCGGCTCAGAGAGATCTGAGGCAAGCTAAAGCTCATATAAATGTTTTATTCTTCACTTCTGGTATTTTCTGACTCAGGCAAAAACACACTTTTGTGTCTGCGGATTTTGAAACTAATTCTGTAAGCAGATTGCAGAGCAACACCTTTACATAACCAAAGGCCAACCATGAATATTTTAAAGGTCTTGAAGTTCAGTGAAACAACCTCACTTTAAGGAGAATGAAGAAACTTTCTGCAAAAGCACAGTTGCTGACTTAGAAGAGAGAGAGAGAACACAGTGTCAACATATCAATTAAGACCAGGCGGCGGCGGTTTAAACTAAGTTAACAAACCTTAGTCACTACAAAAAGTAACCTAACAAAATCATCTTTAATCTTAAAGTCAACATGAAGCTGCATTTGTACGAGATTTCTTTCAGGAATACTTAAAATATCATACCGACATCAAACGTTTAACCGATAGCATATTAAAAAAGAAAAGCAGGTCAATTTCAATTTCATGTTCAATCTTGAGTCTCTTTCAGACTTAACTGTTTATAGCATCCTTGTGCATTCTAGGCCAGGGACATTGAAGCAGAAATTCAGCGGTAATTTAGCAGAGGAGCGCTGAAGGCTGCAGCTGAACAGAACCGCTGAGATGGCCCAAGGCTGACTTTACAGAGTATGCAAAATGAAATGAAACACCTGAGACCTGAAAGGCCTGCCTCGCTGACAGACACAATAGAGAACAAGGCGTCAGGGAGACAAGTACGTCAACCGCAGTCAGCATTTTTAAGAGACTGCGGTGCTCAAATATTCTTCAGAACCCTCCGTGATAAAGGAGGTTGAAGAGCGGAGACGGTCATTTGTCATCATGTTGGGACTCAGGTGGTGAAATGTCACGCTTTGCCGGTGTGGAAGCATCGACCTAAACTCCGCCGACTTCTCCTTATGTTATTTTTAGATGTTCTAAGTGAAACAAGCCTATGTCTAGAGATCAAGGGTTTGGCTGGAGGGCTGGTTTTAGATCAACAGGTTTCAGTGACCTTCAGTGAGAAACATCAGAAGCACTTTTGAAGAGTTCACAACTGAAACACCATCTATACAAGAAATAAGTGGTATGATGGTTCAGACTTCTGATGGCTCGTTCTGTGGGTCAATGGCAAGACTAGGTAAAGAATAAATAAAATGTAGGTTAAAATGTACCAGAATCTTACATATTTCTTTCCTGTATTTATTTACACAAGTCAATTTTAAGCTCAAAAAGGTCAGTGAAGCCATTGGAGGCACAATATGTAAGTTTTTGCCACTAGAGGGCGCATATTTAAAACAAACAAGAAACAAAGGTGTAGTTTGATGATGCTTTGATTGAGTGTGGAATCATGGGAGTTGTTGTCTTCATCCTCGCAGCCAAAGCAATCAGATGGGATGCAGGGTGGGGCTGAAAGTCGTGGAAGTGAAACGAGGATGCTAGAGTGATTGCTAATGAAGGACGAGTGCGATACACGTCTCGAAAGCAGTGGAGCTTTTATTATTCCACAGCCGATTGCTTGCGCTTCTTCCGGTTTTATCATAATAGATACATTCGAGTGTGTTCAAAAGTTCTGTTCTAATAAAATGCATAACATATGTGACCCTGGACCACAAAACCAGTCTTATGGTGCATGGGTGTATTTGTAGCAACAGCCAAAAATACATCAGATGGGTCAAATTTATCAATTTTACTTTTATGCCAAAAATCATTAGGATATTAAGTAAAGATCATGTTCCATGAAGATATTTTGTAAATTTCCTACCATAAATATATCAGAACTTATTTTTTGATTAGTAATATGCATTGCTATGAACTTCATTTGGACAACTTAAAAGGTGATTTTCTCAATATTTTGATATTTTTGCACCATTAGATTCCAGATTTTCAAATAGTTGTATCTCGACCAAATACTGTCCTTTCCTAACAAACCATAGATCAATGGAAAGCTTACTTATTCAGCTTCAGATGATGTATAAATCTCAATTTCGAGAAATTTACACTTATGACTGCTTTTGTGGTCCAGGGTCACATATTAAAGCGTGTTTTCTACATGCTTTCTACAAAATAAAATCGAAAAATCGAAGGTGTATGATGTCATTGGCAGGCGACACAATGACACGGTGCATTACACTAGTTAAAATTGCTTATTTCTCTGGATTTAAACATTCTATGAAACATTTGGGATAATATAAGTACACAAAAATATATAACAGTGTTCTAGTGGGGTTTGGATATTTTAATTAAAAAAAAACGTAATTTATTATTAAATAAATTTATTATTTATTATTATAAAGTTTATTATTATTAAGTAAAATGTAATTTTTTTTTTTTTATTTTCTTCAAACTTGAATATATATGTACATATCTTAATTATTTCCAAAAATGAGTTACATATGAATAAATACATAAACATTTTAAAAAAGAAATGAATTCGATATAAATTCACCCCTAAATATAATAACCAAACTGGACATTTTACAACCTTGCTGTCAGAAAAATGTTATGTCATGTTATGTTTTTTTTTTTTTGTTTGTTTGTTTTGCTGCATGCTCAGCATTACTTTCATTTGTTTAATTTTCGATTATTTATATTTAATAATAATTTCTTCCATATTATGACATGTATTATAGTGTAACAGATAAAAAAAAAAAAAAATGAGGCTTTTTGTATTCATTTTGGCTTTCATTATTTTGATTTCATTTATTTTAGAACAAATCTAGATAAATAATAAGATAAATAAGCATCATGTCATTGATGATCATGTCCTTGTATCACGATTCTATAGTTTTTCACTATTAAAAGGATAGTTCATTCAAAAACTAAAATTACCCCATACCCCATTCACCCTCAAGCCATTGTAGTGTATATGACTGTCTTCTTTCAGACAAACACAATCGGAGTTACACTACCCGGGCTTATCCAAGCTTTATAACAGCAGTGAATGGGTGTTGAGATAAGGGCTGTTTAACAATTAATTGTGATTAATCGCATGTGTGTACTGTGTATATTTATTATTTATACATAAATACACACACGGATGTATACATTTAAGAAAAATGTTATGTTTATATATTAAAAATATTTATATATAATACCAATTATATGAATATAAATATATTCCTGTAAACACATGCAAGTATTTTCAATATATATATACTGTATGTGCGTGTATTTGTATATACATAATAAATATACACAGTATACAGACATATATTTTGGATGCGATTAATCGCGATTAATCGATTAACAGCACTGGTTGAGATTCTGAAGCAAAATAAAGTGCATCCATCCATCACAAAAGAAGTTCTCCACATGGCTCTAAGGGGTTAATAAAGGCCTTCTGAAGTGAACTGATGCATTTGTGTCCATATTTTACATTTTATTTTGCTTCAAAATCTCAACCACAATTCACTGCCATTACAAAGCTTGGAAGAGCCAGATTTTTTTTTTTTTAATATAACTAGGATTGTATTCGTCTGAAAGAAGTAAGTCATATACACCTAGGACGGCTTGAGGGTGAGTAACTCGTGGGGCAATTTTCATTTTTGGGTGAATTATCCCTTTAAGGCTGCTTGAAAAAAACTCACCTTTGCTACAAACTGTCTGTCCTTCTGGTCCAGATTGGCTGTGGGAGCAACATAGTCCTTCCAGATTCTCACTTTACGTTCTTTCGCTGATCTGCAGGGTTTTGGAGAGAGAGAGAGAGAGAGATAAGGCGTTTCACCAAAATGAAGCACTGCATAAAGGACAACCGCATATGCACTTAATTGGATTAAAGACACAACCTTGTGTGCTCCTATCATATTTCATTGTGATTGTGTCTAATGCTTCAGTAAGCCAGCAGGTGGGCATCAGGGCAGGTGTTCTTGAACGCCTGTGTGATAAGTTGCCACATTTGCTAAACTATTCTGCTGAAACACGAAGTAAGAGCAGCCTGAGACAGCCTTAAGCGTTTAACAAGCTGCTCTGTCTGATCCAGCTGCCGAAACGTCAGGCGTGGTTGAAATGTATAGCAAACTAGGGCTGACAACTGTCTGACTGACAAGCACTGACCGTTCTGCTGCTCTGAGCTTCTCGGCACCCTGGGTGTACACGGCCATGGACCAGTCCACACAACGAGCAAAGCCTTCCTTCAACAGCAACTCTGTGATGTTCCCGTTCTGTAATAACCACACAGACAAACACAGAAGGACATTATGTCAACAAAAAAAATTAAAGAGAAGGGGAGAAAAAATTAAAAAAATAAAAATAGACTGACAGTGTGAAGCTTTCCTGGCTTTATCAACATAAGGAGACTATTAGGGTTAATGTGCATAATACTATTCATGAGCAAAACATCTTCACACATTGTGTGTCATGGATTAATGAGAACTATGACATGAGGAGGCTTTATACCTGCAGTTGCGCAAAGAATTAATTAAACTGATCAACGGTTCTTAGCACTGAAAGGCCAGCACAACAAACATGTGCATAATATATTACAATCTGGAACTGCAGATCCTCCCACATTGCTGCAGCATGTATTACTGATTACAGCTTTGGTGCTTACTGCATTATTAACACTAGGGATTCCAAAAGTACCAATATATCAGTCAGTTTTTGAAAGCTGAATTGAATGCTTTGTATTGTTGTTAAATGTAAATGAAGTAAACAGTGCCGAGATATCTTTGATCTATTTTTTTTTTGTAATGTTTATTTATTCTTAAGTGTTCTAACTGACTGTTTACTTGTCTTGAATAATTGCAATGTTCAGTATTACTTCTGCTGTGGTATCAAAATTGGTATGCTTCTTTTCCCCCAAGAAAAACTTAGTTTTGACAGTCAATGTCATTGTGGTTTGTGTGTGGAATGTTAAAATTGTGTATTCGGGCTGAAAACTTTTAACATTGATAGTAACAGTTTATTTATATCAGGTATTGTTCTGAATACAAAAAGCCATGGAAAAGCTACAACATACTGAATTTGACCAAGACAATACAAAAAAAGCAAAACAAAAAGTGAAAAAAGCACGTCAAAGCAAAGAAAAACAAAACTTTTTTTGCTTCTTATTCTGAAAACAAAAAAGCAATGGACAAACTAAGATACCACATACTCAATGCAACCAAAACAAAAAGCAAAACAAAAATGTAAATAAAAAAGCAAAACAAACAGCAAAGGAAAGAAAAAGCTGGCTTTTTGTTCTAAAAAAAAAAAAAAAAAAAAAAAAGAAAGAAAAAAGTAAAACAAAAAGTGAAATAAAATAAAGGCAAAGCAAAACAAACAGCAAAAACAAAAACAAAAAAAGAAACAAAAAGCAAAGCAAACAAAAGGTTCGCATTTTGTTCTGAAAATAAAAAAGCAACAGATAAACTGTAAGCTACCACATACTCAATGCAACCAAAACAAAAACAAAGAGCAAAGGAAAACAGTGAAACAAAAGCAAAGTGAAGCAAAACAAACAGCAAAACAAAGTGAAACGAAAGCAAAGTGAAAAAACGAACAGCAAAAAAAAGTGAAACAAAAGCAAAGCAAAACAAAAAGAAAAGAAGAAGAAAATTGATGTGGCTTCATACCGGGTGCAAGATGGTCCCCAGAATGACCTGGTTGGGACAGGACTCCAAGATGATCTGCACATCTCTCTGAAGAAGTCGTGACTCCGTGAAGAACTTTGCCTCTGCTGCAAAGGACTCGGGGGTCTCGGTGCCATCTGCCTCGCGTTTAAACGTAGGGCACTGGAGACAGATTTTTCACAAACATTAGCGAACACTTACATTGTCTGAAACCTCCTGGGAAATACTAAGTAACAAACCCAAGAAAACAAATCACAATCATCCTTTACAAAGAATGTAAACACGTTCCTGAAAAGCCACTAAGTGAAAAATCTAGTTCTACCCACTAGCGTATTTAATTTAGCACAGTTATGGAGTTCATTTTTTTTATGATTAGTAAGATTAAGCAGTAAGATGGTCTACTGAATTGATGGAACAGGTCTGGTCTATGAAAACTAGGGGGAATCCCTCAAGGTTACCCATCAAGAGATACATAGAAATGAACTAATAAGAAACTGAGAAACCCTGAGAAATATTGGTCTCAAGGGTTCTGCCGAAAGAAATTGGGTTTCTTTTATTCATAGCGTTACATAGAAAAAGGAATGAAACTCACCTTGACTCCAGACAGCATGACTGTCACCAGATAGTAGTCGGGCAGAAGCAGCGCTCGTACCATGCAGCCATCACGCACATGTTCAATAATGGCTGTATGTGTGTATGAGGAAAAAGATAGAAAGTGAGAGTTAATGAAGGACAAAACGTTAAACTTTTTTTTTGTTTTATTCTGTTTTTCCAAATTCTCTCATAAAGTTCAAAAGAACTGCATTTACAGTTCAACTCCAAAGTTTACATACACCTTGTTAACTATTTTACCAAAATAAGAGGGATAATAAAAAAAAAAATGCATGTTATGTTATGCATTTAGTACTGACCTGAATAAGATATTTCACATAAAAGACATTGACATATAGTTTACAAGAGAAAATAATAGCTGAATTTATAAAAATGACCCGTTCATTTTCGTTGATTCTTAATACTGCGTTGTTACCTGAATGACTGAATGATCCACAGCTGTGTTTTTTTTTTTTTTTTTTTTGTTTAGTGAGTTGTCCTGAACAGTTTAACTACCCACTGTTCTTCAGAAAAATTCTTCAGGGTCCCACAAATTCTTTGTTTTTTCAGCATCTTTGTGTATTTGAACCCTTTCCAACAATGACTATGTTTTTGAGATGCATCTTTTCACACTGAGGACAACTGAGGGACTCGTATACAACTATTACAGAAGGTTCAAACGCTCACTGATGCTTCAGAAGGAAACACAATGCATTAAGAGCCAGGGCACAACGGGGGTAAAGACACCCCCTAAGAAAAAAAATGTGTTTTTCATTGTGCCCGAAGAATATGATTGCAGAAAAATACATACGTTTGTATTGAACATTTATGGAGCAACATATTTTGGGTGAAAATAAATCATACAAGTTATTTTGTTAAAAAAAAAAAAAAACTCATAAATGTGAGGTGGCAAGGGGGGCCTTTCACCCCACACATGGGGTAAAAGGCACACAGTATTGATACAAATACTTGTTTTTGTTTTTTTATATAATGTTTAAGTTAATACTTGTTCAAAACAACCACTTCAGCAAAATCTGTACTGTTTTCTGCTTATTTTGATAAATAAAAATTATATACTGTCAATAAAATATGTTAATATAAAACATATATTTTAAAATACAGAAAAAATCATTTCAAAATGTAAAGATTCTGAAAGCATTGAAGGAGATCCCATAATAATTTAATATAGATTCACAGTAGTAACAACAAGTGATATTTTATTATATGATATGATTAATAGCATGTTTTTAAATATGATAGTTTCATTCTAAACATGGTGATTATTTCTAAGATGGGCACCCAACATAATATATGATATTTACCATCAGAATCTAATAATGTCATGTCAACAAATGGATAAGTCAGCCATCTATTAATTATGTTAATATTGTGCCTTTTAGCCCCAACAGCAGGGGTGCTTTTTACCCCAAATACCATACTTTTACATATTCTTTTTTTATTTAAAAACTGCTGTTTTAATTATCTTAAACAAAACTGAAAATCATTAAGACGACATTTGTCTCAAGATATATTTAATCATTTTAGCGATTCTCATTTGCTATCTACAACATTTTTAAAAACATCAAATAATAGATCAAGTAAAGCACCAATATCGCACGTGTATGTTGAAAAGCGGATGTTTTGGAACGTGTTATGTAAACGTGTTTTTCTGCCATTTAGCAGTTTAGAGGAAAATAATATCAAAGGCGCCTTTTACCCCGGGGCACCTTTAGCCCCGTCATTGTTCTCATTTTGCCTAAATATCTTTTTTTTTTTCATTTAGTACTGCCCTTAGAAGCTACAGAAGATACCTACATGTTCCCCAGAAGACAAATTAAGTTAAATTTACCCTGATCCTCAAATTCAAAAAGTTTTTACTCTCCGTCTCTTAATGCATCTCGTTTCCTTTTCCTGAGGCATCAAGAATCAAGTCTACGTAAACTTTTGAACAGGGTAATTTTTATAAATTCAACTATTATTTTCTCTTGTGGACTATATGCAAATATCTTTTATATGAAATATCTTATTCAGGTCAGTACCAAATAAAAAAAATCATATGCATTTTGTATGATCCCTCTTATTTTGGTAAAATAACTAACATTTTGTAGATTCTGCAATGTGTATGTAAACTTTTGACTTCAACTGTATGTAAAATAAAAATCTTCTGTAACATTATAAATTACTTCACTCTCACATTTGATCAGTCAGTAATGCATAAAATTCTCACTGACCATAAACTTTTGAAAGGTAGTGTACAGATTAAACATCACTGTTTGTGATGCAAGAAAAAAATAAAACCATACTGGTGACAAAATGATGAATTGCAACATGATGAACTCTCTTCAACTACTGTAACTGTTGAAAATACATCAGTTCAGCATGTTAACTTTCATCGTCCCCAATTTGAAACTGTCAACCCACTTCACAGAAAGTTCACATGGTGTCACAGCATGTGGGTAGATGCCAGTATGTAAACAGGCCTCTCGAGTTCTGTATGGGGCTCACTTTTGAAGAGAACAACAAATCGGCATGTTCAAAAAAATCACTTGGCATTACTGCACGGCGAGAGCTGTGAAATAACCCTAAGAAGGTGAATCACAGCCACGCCGGTAAGGGTCACGTGGCCAAGTGTGTTTAAATTCAATATTCCGAACAATGTCACAACTCTGACTTCTGATTAGCATCTAATAAGCTTGTTAGCGGAGAGGGGAAACGGGGCACATTTCTATAGCATTTAATGACTCAGTTGTTCATTTGCAGTGAGCTGGCTAGCCCTTTGATTGAGGTTAACTCTCATCAGGGTTAGTATTCAGTTTAAAGAGGATAAATGAGTGGAGTGCAGAGCTATGAAGAGAGACAGAGGAAAACAAATAAATAAATAAATGGGCTTCTGGAAGAAAAGCGAGACATTACCAGAGAGAATCGAGTGTTTTAATGTGTAATTACAGCTTTTGTTTGAGGAAAAAACACGTTGTAATTTTAGGGTGTTCTAGGTGAAAAGAAAACCCTGCAAAACTCCCCTAAATAAAAATATGACCAAAATATGTCTCTGCTACCACCAGTGTTTTCTTTGTTTATTCCATTTTATTGTTCACTAGATATTACTAAAACAAAAAAATAAAAATATCTATTAAAAAATTACCTTAAACAACTTAATCATTTAAGTATAATATTTGCAAATATTAAATTCACAATATTTGTTTTTGTTTTTTTGTTTTTTTAATACTAATAAGTTTGGGATAAGTAGGACTTTTAATGTTTGTTTGTTTTTTAATACTCAAAGCTGCATTTACTTAGTCAAAAATCCAGAAAACAAAATTATTGTAAAATATTTTTTAAATGCAAAATAACTTTTCTATGTGAAAATATTTTAAAATGTAATTTATTCCTGTGATGCAAAGCTGAATTTTTCAGCATCATTATTCCAGTCTTCAGTGTCACATGATCCTTTAGAAATCATTCTAATATGCTAATTTATTTAAAATGTTGAAAACAGTTGTGCTGTTTAATATTTTGTTGTGATTTTTTTTTCAGGACTCTTTAATAAAAAAAAAAAAAGTAAAAAAAATTAAAAAGAAAAAAAAACAGCATTTATTTAAAATCGAAATATTTTGTAACAATATAAACTACCATTTAAAAGCTTGGGGTCAGTAAATTTATATATATATATATATATATATATATATATATATATATATATATATATATATATATATATATATATTTAAAAAGTGATAGCAAAGACTTATATTGTCAGAAAAGATTTCTATTTGGAATAAATGCTGTTCTTTTTAACTTTTCATTCAAAGAATCCTGAAAAAAAAGAATAAGGTTCCAAAAAAAATATTAAGCAGCACAACTGTTTCCAGCATTGATAATAAAAGCAATAAATCAACATATTAGAATGATTTCTGAAGGATCATGTGACACTGCAGACTGAAGTAATGGCTGATGAAAATTCAGTTTCACATCACAGAAATAAATTATATTTTAAAATATATTAAAATAGAAAACCATTATTTTAAACTGTAATATTATTTCACAATATTACTGTTCTTTACAACATTAAAAATCTTAAACTGATCTAGTGTACTTGGTTTGTGCATATACATTTTTATTGTCTTCATAACAAAAAAAAAAAAAAACATATACAGCACAATTTTAAACAAATTACATTTTAACCAGAGAAAGAGAGATAGAGAGATTACTGCAAATATTTAAAGCTGTAATAGCTTTTATTT
Source organism: Cirrhinus mrigala (assembly GCA_036247105.1). Lineage (NCBI taxonomy): Eukaryota > Metazoa > Chordata > Actinopteri > Cypriniformes > Cyprinidae > Cirrhinus > Cirrhinus mrigala. The sequence continues at coordinate 16,080,220 of CM070010.1, read as the reverse complement.
AATCATAGAGACTCTAATTTAGTCAATTGCACTGCCTTTCTCCACTCATTAAAATCAGATGGGGTTTTTTATTAGTAAATTTGCATTCATGAATATGAAATTTGAACTTGATCTTGAACACTAATGATGTTTGCACCATCATTGGTGCGTACTGGCCCTCAAGAACACAACAAGTTTTTCCACATCTTACCATTGACTGGTTTCTGGTGGAGGGAGTCCACAAAGTTGCGAGGGTTCTCGATGGTATACTTCAGATCTCGAATGGTGTGTGAGCCTCCACCCTCAGACCACTGACCCTTTTTAGCAGCCTTGGCTTGATCCTCCAAATCACACAGTCTGGCCTGCTCAGGACTGGAACACACAGAAAGTCCAGTAAATATCAAATTACAGACCGCAGACTTTACCACAAGAGTTCGGAGAAACTAAAAATAAGACAAGATCTTTTTAGCCCGCCTTTCTTTCCTCTCCAGACTTGAATGTGCTGAGCAACAGATGTAGAGGTCTCTCGTGGAGAGCTGCCCCTTTCTGAGGCCTTGATAAGCTCTTCAAATGAGTTTGTTCATTATCAAAAGCCAACACATGTTTCAATTAATTCCTCTGTTGTTCTAAAAGCCATCATTATCTTTAAGGGGAATTAAACAGCCTGACCACGGCAGACACTCGTCAGATTTTTTAATAAGGCTCTATCAGTTTAAGTAGCGCTGGCCTTAATAATGAACAGACTTAAAGAGGCGAGACAGACAGACAGAACGACCGAGAAAGAGATAAATCAGAATCTATGATGAAAACTTTTTTTTTTTTTTTTTGTAGTGGGGAAAAAAAAAGTGGGTGGTGAAAGTCTTAAATTAAAGACCCAGTCTGACCATGATGTATCAGCCCATGCTTTAATGTCTTGGCCCGGACAACAAATAAATGATAGAATTAAATTATAAATTATGGGAGTTTTGATGGTGCGATGGCAGAGATTGAATACTTAAACACATACAATGATAATTTAATTTTCAACGTATTCAAGTCTTACTAAAACTAGATGAAAAGACAAGATTTAAAGCGTCTTTTAGATATATATCAGATCTACTGTGGACGAGCACGCATTCTGAATTTCTAATTAGCTTTTCTTTTTATTAAAGGGATAGCTCACCCAAAAATGAAAATTCTGTCATTAATTACTCACTCTCATGTCGTTCCAAACCGTAAAACCTTTGTTCGTCTTCAGAACACAACTTATAATATTTTTGATAAAATCCAAGAGCTTTGTGACCCTGCATAGACAGCAATGCAACTGACACTTTTTATGGCCCAGAAAGGTAGTAAAGACATCAATAAAATAGATAGTAATGTCGTAGCTTCATAACATTACAGTTGAACCACTAATGTCACATGGACTATTTTAAAGACGTCCTTGCTACCTTTCTGGGCCTTGAACATGGTAGTTGCGTTTCTGTCTATGCAGGGTCAGAAAGCTCTTGGATTTCATCAAAAATATTTTAATTTGTGTTCTGAAGATTAATGAAGGTCTTTTGGGTTTGGAACGACATGAGTAATTAATGACTGAATTATAATTTTTAGGTGAACTATCCCTTTAAGATAATTTGAATGCATTTGAGCTTTCTACACACCTTTAGGAAAGAACTTGGATCTTTAGCTAAAATACAACCACAAATTCACAAAGCCAGACCTTTTTTTTTTGTTTGTTTTTGGACATTTTAAAGTCCAGTCAGCAATGCATTCTGGCCTCAAACTGATATGAACAGTGTTATTTTGGTATTAAATACACTACCGGTCAAGTTTTTGAACAGTAAGATTTGTAATGTTTTTTTTTTTGAAGAAGAAGAAGTCTCTTTTGCTCACCAAGCCTGCATTTATTTGATCCAAAGTACAACAAAAACATTGAAATAGTTTAACTATTTAAAATAACTTTTTGAATATATTTGAATATATTCTAAAATGTAATTTATTCCTGCGATCAAAGCTAAATTTTCAGCATCATTAGTCTAGTCTTCAGTGTCACCTGATTCTTCAGAAATCATTCTAATATGCTGATTTGCTGTTCATAAAACATTTGTATTATTATACATATGTACATTTTTTTTTTTAATTCTTTGATGCATAGAATAATCTAAATCAGTGGTTCCCAACCACGTTCCTGGAGGCCCCCCAACACTGCATGTTTTCCATGTCTCCTTAATCAAACACACCTGATTCAGATAATCAGCTCATTAGTAGAGACTCCAAGACCTGAAATGGGTGTGTCAGACAAAGGAGAAATGCAAAATGCGCAGTGTTGGGGGGCCTCCAGGAACATGGTTGGGAACCACTGATCTAAATCATTCATCCGAAATAAAAAGCTTTTGTAATATTACACACTATATCACTCAAAAGCTTAGAGTCAGTATAATTTTTTTGGGGGGTGGGAGGAAGAAATCATAGAAAATAATACTTTTATTAGCAAGGATGCTTTAAATTGATCAAAAATGCTAATAAAGACATTTATAATGTTACAAAAGATTCCTATTTCAGATAAATGCCGTTCTTCCGAACTTTCTATTCATCAAGAAAACCTGAAAATAATCCTACTCAGCTGTTTTCACCATAATAATAATAATAATAATAATAATGATAATAATGATAATAATGATAATATATTTGAGTATCAAATCAGCATATTAGAATGATTTCTGAAGGATCATGTGACTGGAGTAATAATGCTAAAAATTCAGCTTTAAAAAAAAAAAAAAAAAAAAAAAAAAAAAAAAATCACAATTAAATTACATTTTAAAATATATTCAAATAGAAAACAGTTATTTTTAAATAATAAAAATATTACTGTTTTTGCTGTACTTTGGATCATATAAATACAGGCTTGTTGAGCAAAAAAATATTTTAAAAAATGATAAATTTTACTATTCTAAAACTTTTGACTGGTAGTGTATATACTATTATAGTATGCATTAATATTTCTAATTACATTTTTATAAGTTGCATTGTAATTTTTATACATTTCTCTTTAGCATTCATTTATTTTTATTTCTGTTTTAGCAGTTAAACTTTTTCTTTCAATTAGTTGCCATTGCAAGGTTTATAATTTCTATTTTTTTTTCTTTTAAGTTTACATTTTTCCATCCAATATCTATAATTTAGCTTTATTCCAAGTAACGCAAAATGATTTTTTAAACAGTTTTACTTAATTGGATAGACATTCTGAGTGGCCAACCCCAGTTTGCTTGGATTTTATACTAAATCTGAAATCAACAGCATTTAAATATTTTAATCTCAGTGGGCGGTTGTACAGAAACCACTGTAAACAGTGAAAAATGTGTGTGAGCATCACACTAGCTTGCGTTTGAAAACAAAACTCTGAATGCATTTTAACCATCAAAAGCCACTTTTCAAAACCTTGCTGTTATTCATCTAATAATTTATAAAAGTCAACCTAATTCCTATCAAACTGGATTTCATTTCGGTGGGCTGATAAAAACCCGCACACAACAATCCTTGAAAATTGCGTTACAGTCTGGCAATTTCACAGGCTTTTGTGAATATTTCCAGTTTTACGTGCAATATTCATCAGATGGTCAGTAAACAGACTGTGGGCGGCTCAAGGGAGACTAGGACTCTGACACGTCTAATGGACACAAACACAAAGCTCACAATATTCAAAACAGCCATCTGGGTTCATCCGCCCGCTTTTTCCGACATGCAAGTCGACGAGACACAGGACAGATGTTAACACCCGACTCTTATTTAAAAACTCACTCATGTAGTAACAGGCGAGGCTGGTAAAGCAAATGTCAAAGAAAAGTCGCCTTCTGCCTATTAAATGACAAGCCCAAAGCTCCAATTATCTAAGCCTTCATAAATTTTAACTACAGGAAATAAGGGGCTGCCAGATCTCAGCAGCCATCTTGAGCTGTCTTTGTCTAATAAAGTTTTATTTTCCTTCATCTTTTCAAAAGAGAGAGCGAAAGCGTGTCAGGGAGAGGAGTGGGCATCTTTCCCAGCTTGGCTGTGCCTAATTGAGAGCTGGTGGGCAGACCGCGGCCCAGGTTTAAACACGACTCCTTTGGAGATTATGATAGCCGATCCAGTGGGCTGTGATGGGCCACAGCAGGCCTGGCTAATGAGAAGGCTGTTCAGGGGCTGTGGAGAGAACAGTGGGTCTAACACCACAGTTTCCTGTGGGGAAAATGAGCCTAAAGCAAACCGATTCCACTGGCAATTGTTCAGGGCCATTTCACAGAGTGGCCCGCATACGCATCATTAAGTCCCAAAAGCTTAGGACAATATTACATCGCTTATAGCCAGAGGGAGAAGGACGGTCAGACATGATGTGTAATGAGCAGGTGTGACCAGAAGAGGGAGTGATAAATATGATAAGCAATAACATCTGATAAAGTGTCTAACTAACTACATTAAAGGCAAACACTGCCCCCTGCAGGACAAATCATGTGTTTTTACAATCAAACCACTGTGATAACACAAATGACCTCAGCCGAAGGGAAAAACATAGCCAGCATTGTGAAGGCTTTGACAATAGGTGCAAGAACCGCACTGACACCACCTGGGGAAAGTAAACACGCAGAGTTCTTACTTGTTTCCTCTGATGCCTTCTCTGCGAACTGTGGCGAGACCTTCGGCCACCAGAGACTCTGCGATATTTTCTCCTGAGGTGTCTTTGGAGAGATCAAAAGTGTTACTATAACAACACTACAATAAACACACATATTTTAGATCAGCACTGTTGCAGTGAGAGTCTTTTTGGTGAACATAAACAGCACTCACCTTTTCCAAGGTAGACCATGCCGTATTCCCTGCCTTGAGGGGTTTTATTCTCCACGGTGAAGCAGACTTCTTTGCCGATTACCTTCTTGCGCAGAAACTCTCGTGCCTGGAAAGCCCATGGCTGTGAAAAACACACACACACACACAGCTATTTACAGCCATACAGCACCGAGCAACTAAAAAAACCTTCTCTTCACTCTATTGAGAATGAAAATGTATAAACAGAAAAATGTATAAATCACTTGCAAAAAAGTGATTTAACGAGGTGTAGAATTCAAGATATATAATGGATTTATTTACTAAGGAAAAAAGTCACAGGATGCAGAGCGAAACTGATTTTAGACACAGCGTGAAGCGGAACGCAGACTTAAGTGGTTTATTGTCTAAAAACTTTTATTTTTCATGCATTTGATGGAAGTGAGTTTCTCTTATCCAAAGTGACTAACGCTACATTCATTGTATGCGTTTTACCAGTTCATGCATTACTGGAAACCTACAACTCAGTGAATATGCTGTAGAGCAAACAGTTATAAAAAGTTATAAAAGAAAGTAATGCGGAATTACATGTTAAACTTATTATTAAAGTTTCTAGTCATTTTATAGAGGGTTCCCATAGTATGCACTACAAGACTGACATTAAGTAAGTTTGCCTAAAGACTTTTATGCAAATGTATGGATGCCGCAATTAATATGTGACCCTGAACCACAAAACCAGTCATAAGTCGCATGGGTATATTTGTAGCAATAGCCAAAATATATTATATGGGTCAAAATTATCAATTTTTCTTTTATGCCAAAAAACATTAGGATATTAAGTAAAGATCATGTTCCATGAAGATATTTTGTACATTTTCTACCATAAATCTATCAAAACTTAATTATAGATTAGTAATATGCACTGCTAAGAAGTTCATTTGGACAACTATAAAGGTGATTTTCTCAATACTTTGAATGTTTGCAACCTCAGATTCCAGATTTTCAAATTAATGCATCTTAGCCAATTAATGTATCTCAGCTTTCAGATGATGTATAAATCTCAATTTTGAAAAAATTTACCCTTATGAGTGGTTTTGTGGTCTAGGGCCACATCTTATTTTATTGCTTTTGAACTGAGTGGATGGAAATGCTGCTTTATTTGTAATTGTAAATAAAAATATTTCAGCAATATTCAGATTTTTCACAGACACACACACACAAAAAAACGTATTTTGTTTGGGATCTCAGTTTCAAAAAAAAATGTACCCTTATGATTTGGTTTTGTGGTCCAGGGTGAAATATGTTTGATAGAAATACAAAAATAAACATCCACACTGGCCTAAGTTGGATTTTTATCAATGATGTATGTGCACATACCTTTTTTTCAAAAGTTTGGGGTCAGTAAGACGTTTACATTTTTGGTCTTTTATATTCACAAAGGCTGCATTTACTTGATGAAAAACGGTAAAAAGTAATATTTAAACCCTTCATCCAACAGAATCACTATTGACTCAATAGTCAGGTCTGATGAGCTGCTTAATCACATTATCTGAGTTTGCTTATTTCCTAAAATCAAATGTGGATGGTATCAGATGTTTATTTATTAGTTCCGCCCACTACTGAAGGAACTGACAGCGGCTTCTGCTTTTTCTTAAAGGCCGAATAATTCTTAATCAACTTAATCATTTGACAGGAAAATACAAAGAATCCCATTTACATGTTGCATGTAAATTCTGCGTGGCATGCCAGCCTCTCTCTGTCTTTCTCTTTGCGTGTGTGAGAGAAACACAGAGCGCTCTCACTTTTCTTTGCGTTAGCTTTGGCCTGTTCGCACTCCACTGCCCTCTCAAAGCTGATGAAACATTGATCTTTGAGGACAAACTTTAAGTAAACTTGACTTAGATGCTAAATTTCTATTGCTTTCCATGTTTACGGACTTTTAGTACTGTTGCTGTTGGAATGCATTTTTAAAGTGTGAGCATTAAAAGCGTACACTACCAGTCAAAAGTTTTTGAACAGCAAGATGTTTAATGTTTTTTTTTTTTTTTTTTTTAAAGAAGTCTCTTCTGCTCGGCATGTCTGCATTTATTGGATTCAAAATACAGCAAAAGCAGTAAAATTGTGAAATACTTTTATCATTTTAAATAACTGCTTTCTATTTGAATATATTTTAAAATGTAATTTAGTCCTGTAATCAAAGCTAATTTTTCAGCATCATTACTCCAGTCTTCAGTGTCACATGATACTTCAGAAATCCTTCTAATACGCTGTTTTCAGCATAATAATAAATGCTTTTTGAGCAGAAAATCAGAATATTAGAATGATTTCTGAAGGATTGTGTGACTGGAGTAATGATGCTAAAAATTCAGCTTTGAAATCACAGGAAAAAAAATTACATTTTAAAACAGTAAAACTATTTCAAATATTTATGGATTTAATAAATACAGGCTTGGTGAGAAGAAGTCTTACCGTTCAAAAACTTTTGACCAGTAGTGCAAATAATTTTTATAAGAAACACAGTGATCTCAACTTCCATTTTACATCAATTTCCCATGAAGCTATTTATTTTACCAGTCTTAATATTAATATTGTCCTATCCAAAAAAAAAAAAGGCTTATTTATTCAGCTTCCAGATGATGTATAAATCTCAATTTAAAAAAAATTGACGCTTATGACTGCTTTTGTGGTCTAGGGTCACATCTTATTGCATTGCTTTTGACCTGAGTGGATGGAAATGCTGCTTGATTTGTAATAAAATAATACAATAAAATAAATATAATAAGTATTTTATTTAGGAAACATGGCTAATAAAGTTGCATACTGGAATGTGACCCACAAAAAAAATATAATAATAATAATCACTGCATAAACAAAAAAGAATGTCAAAAAAAAATTAAAAAAAAAAAAAATTAAAGGATCAGAGAGAGCAGTTCTGTGTAGGTTGATGTTTACCTCATCTGGTGTGTCCTTGGTATCTGGTTGACCCTGAACTGCACGACGGGCGAGAGCTCCGGCTCGGATGTTACTCAGGTTGATCTGCCGTTCTGGAGGGGGTCCTCCTCGCGGCTGACCCCTAACGATGACAGCACAACCAGACAAGACCTGCAAAGCAAAACAAATCAATGTGATTGCTTATATAATGTTTCATAAACAATCCATCATTCCAGTTATGTCAATAACGGAGAGATGCAATTGTACTCGCATTTGCCAATGCATGATACAAACAATCAATCTGCAAGTCAAACACTGAATACCTGAGGGATCTGATTGAGGCCACAATTCCTTTAGGACCTGCTTGTTTGCGTTTGGTCAACAACTATTACACCCACTAACCAAAGACAACAATAGTGAAATAATCACTACTGTGTTAATCACAGCATGATGCCTCAGCTTTAACAGCCCTTAACAAACACAACTTAAAACGCTCAGGGAAGACCTTGCCCTGCCGAGATCAACGATTATGTGTATTCACATTAGCATTTGAATCAGTGCTTGTTCTCTGAGACGTTTGAGATATTTACAGCACTAATGTTTACAAGCCTCATCATGCTTGTTTTTTGCCTTAAGAAACAGTTGTTACAGATATCTAGGAGTGGCTTATCCAATCAGCTGTCAGATCACTGGCATTCCTCCAAACTTAGACACATTTGCACCATTACGAAATGATTACATTAATTGACTGAATGATAACACTGGTTCTGCATTAGTGCCCTGCTCGCATTTGATTCAAACGCACTGATCAAACTTATCAGTGTTATGATTGCACAACCGAATGTTCTTCTGGGCTTTACTTAAACTTATTAAATGCCTAATAAAACGAGAAAGAAGAGGTCAAAGACATTCTTTCCTTTAGATAGGCACTGAGAGCAGAGGGCCTGACTAATTACTGACTGTATGAAAGGATACACAAGCCTCCGTCGCCACAGTCTCTGGCGGAAAATATCCATGAATTTCCCAAATCCACCATGCTTTGATTTAACAAGGAGTTGAGCAAGAGTGGGAAGCACCCTGCTCATTTGAAACAGTATAATTTAATGTTTAGCCAAAATCAAAGCTATAAGAGACAGGCCATGATATTTCCTTTACAATAACTTACCACTGCAACCATTTCAAACCAGTGTCAGAAATGTAGTATTTTATAAGGGTGACATATTAGCCCCAATTAATTGAAATTCCTAATTATAAAAATACTTTATAACGTATCTCCTTTAAATCAATGAAAAGAGGTTTTGTCGTTAAGTTTAACGGCTTTTTAAGGTATGGCTAATAATAAGTTAGCATGGTTTTAATGTAGTAACGGCGATGGTATTTTGGCGGAAATTATGATTAACTTCCCAGGATAAATTAAGTGACCGTTATATCCTCACAACGAAAGGCTACAACAACACTAGAAATTTTAAAACAAAAATCTAATATGACTCATAATTAAGTTTAATAAAGCCAGTGCCGGTTTGTTTACATGTAGCGTTTTCTTCCATGCTCTGTAGCGAGTTTCTCCATGGACAGTTCTCGGTTGGCTAAAGACTTACGTGTCAGTTTCTCATATCTGCTCCCCCTTCGCTCACCAGACCAGGCAAAGTAAACAGTCCAAAACTGCGGCTCACTGCCTGGTTAGGGGGCCTAAGGAAGCTGGTCGCTCATTGAGTCTTAAAACAACACAGAAACACTGTAACAAGCGAGAAACTGAACGAAACTTGGCGCTAGAGCGGTTCCTCAAGCACACCGACACAGACGAGACCTCACACGTCATACTATCAGAACAAACCTGAACTTTGAACTTAAGTTCAAATAATAAAAAAGTGTAGTTACACACCATTCATGTAGGTCATTCTAGATTATGAATATGACAGGCGAATGTTTAGGTTATTCATTCGTTCTCATTCACTGCACAGACCCATAACGTTATTTCGTTCAACTTTGTTCACTGAATTCAACACCTGACGGATGAATTGAACACTATGAAAGTGTAAAAACGACTTTTGACCGCAAACAATTAACTTTTGCTCACATACAGTACTTTCATACTGATAAACATCAAGCTTAGCAGCTTGCATATTTGTCATTTGTAAAACACTTTGATTAAACGCGTATAAAGGAATTGAATGAGCAAGTGAATGATTTAAAAAAAAAAAACACGCATGAGTCGCCACCTACCGGCGAAAAGAACGCAATCTAACCTGTAAATGAATCTTTTAGTGATCCGATTCAAAAGTTTGGAGTCACTGGATTGAATCGGTATCCCCCCAAGACGTTAAACCGCAAATTCAACCCACAAATCTGCGGCTTGCGCTAGTTTTTAGTTTAAATCAGTGGCAAACTGATCAATGGAAAACTCTAGAACTGTTTAAAAAGCTCCGCTTTGTAGAAGAGGGTGTTTAACAAACTATCGGAGTTTGTTTTATGTGCCTCTTTACAAATATTGAGTTGTAGCTGCAAAATATTTAGACTTAGCGCCTCGTATATAATAATGTTTGGCGTCATTTATAACAGCTAATGCAAGACGTCAAAAGTTTAAGGAAACTTTGAATATAACATTGCATAACCGGCCATCTGGATCACAGCTGAAGACCGCTCAACTTCTCTCAATCTCTGCTCCTCATGGAAACAACTGAAAGCCTCGCCAAAAGTCAGAAGAACTAAAGCAAAAGCAATAAGATGCACAATGCATGGCTGACTCCAAAGATCTGAACTTTTGAAGTCTTCGCAATCACTTCTTCCCCCATGAGCATTGGTGAGTTAGCCAGCACCCCCAGACCAATACTTGTGTCCCGTGTGTTCTCCTACCATCTTCACTATTCCCCTTTGCAGCTGCGGAGCTGAAGCTGGGTTGGACTGAACTTGTGACGGTACTGCAGATGCCATGTCCGCTGGGCTGAATGAGTATTCCGTTAGGGAGGGAAGAGAGAGAGGTAAAGGAACCGGGAGAGTCCTACGAGACGCCTCTACTGTGAGCCGAGGAAGGGAAGAGAGACTGAGCACGACTGATCACGCTTTGCTTAACCGGAAGCACAGCGTAAGGATGTACACGTCGAAATGTTGCACTTCCTCGGTCACAGCGTCACACTCGTGCGCTGAATGGGGCGATTTGCTTGTGACGTTAGAATGCGAGTGATGACATCCGGTAAGTGGGGAGGTGCGACACGTCAGCACAGATTTGAAAAAAGTGTGTGCACATATACTACACAACCCCTAAAATGTTGAAGAATCTTAATGAATTTAAAATTAATTTTCTGACTTGGCTACTGTTTTATTCATTCTTATTTTCTTTATATTACTTGGCGCATATGGCTTTGAATAAGATATGTACAATGATATAGGCCTAGATATATTACCTACTGGAGATTTAAACAGGGAGACCCAAATCTGCGGAGATAAAATAAATAAGTAAAATAAAACACGTTTAAATTGTATCCCTGAATTTATTTTTGTGTTATTTTTTACTTTAGCATTTGCTGTATTTATTTTTAACTTTAGCATTTATTTTTATATTTATGCATTATTTATTCATCTATCTATCTATCTGTCTATCTACCTCTATGTGTTTAAAAAGACAAGTAATGTACACTATAGGCCTAGATAGGCTACATTACTGGAGATGAATAAATATGGAAACACAAACCTGCAGAATTAAAATAAATAAATAAAATAAGTAAAATAAAATAATGGTTATTTTAAATAAATTTATTCCTGAATTTTGTTTGTTACTTTTTTTATTATTTATTATTTGCTGTATTTATATTAACTTCATTCTTCTTTCATTCATTCTTTTTAGCTTTAGTATATATTATTTATTTATATTTTGATATTTATGCATTACCTATCTATCTATCTATCTATCTATCTATCTATCTATCTACTTTTATACGTTTAACATTAAAATGAGACAGACGTAACTGTCACTGGTTAAGAGCGAATGTAAAAAAAAAAAAAAAAACGTCAGATCTTTATGCCTATGTAAGTTATTGTTCCGACTTTAGTTTGTAAATTGAAATTATTCAATTAAAAAAATCACATAGACATTATTAACACTATTAAATAAGTGCCTTAATTTCTTTTGATTTAAATGTGTAATCAAGTTTACGCGTCTCCCGCATACTATATAATTTATTATTATTATTATTATTATTATTATTATTATTATTATTATTATTATTATATATTTAAGTGTTGCTTTGATTAATTGTAATTTGGATTTTTGAATTCGGAAAAAAAAAAAAGAAAGAAAAAAACGTACAAGCAATAACGTAAAAGCTGTATGATTAACAGTACGTGTGTAATAATTTGTTGAATGCGTCGCGTTGATACCGAAACTGAAACCACTTTATTATGATTTTACGTTCTTTAATTATTTACGAATTCGCTGGGTTTCATAATTATGCATGCATCATGACTGACATTCATGATTTGACATTAATAAAAACACTTTCATACTGTATGAATGAAATGAGAGCTCAATCTCTCTATGGAACACCGTGGACAATAATGTTGCGGAGGTGATTACTGACCACTAGATGACGCTATTTGACAACTATTACGTTTTGCTTTGATTTATAACCCGACATTGCGCGTCCCCATGCTTAGAGTAAAGTCTGTGCGTGAGACTTGGTTGACGTTGTCCTTTTTGTCTTATGATTAGCTCATGAACTTATGTTCAAAAGAAGTACCCAGATACACTGGAAGAATCAGTTTGCTGGAACAACTAGAAACGTCCAAGCTGCTCTGAATTGAAATGATCTTATAATTTATTTCACAATAGCCTACTTATTTTGATCTAATAATGAAATCAAAAACGCATTTTATGAACTGGAAGTCAAATCGGACATATATTTGGACATATCATAATATGGACATAAATTAGACATGTACTCAGGCCCACAACCATACAATTATAATGTACCCTTTTGGTTGTCAATTTACTTGATTAACACAAAGACCAATATGAATCGCTTAATGTTGCAAGGGAGCTTTTGAAACACTGGCCGTTCATTGTCAATTAAAAATACTCGAATCAAAGCGCGCAAGAACCGAAACACATGATTTCCATCGCATCATCCTGCAACCATAAAGACCACAGAAAAAGCGCTTGATATCATCCCTTCTATGTCATATTGGCACACAAAGTCACTGTTTAAGGTATTAAAAGTTCATTTCTATTCTGAACTGTCCCCAGGCTCACTGGAAAGCATAGATTGAACTATTACAATGCTGGTGTGTACATGGATAACCAAGGGCTTTGAATAAGATACAGTGCAACTTTTTAAACAATTATGTAATTCAGTTACAAATTTGGGAAGGAAATGTGAGAGATTAGATCTTCATCTGCATTATTGCACTTGCACAGACGTGCATTTCCTCATTGTTAAGACACCCATGAGTGCAAACAGTGAGAACTAAAAAGGAGATTTCTATGATTTAAAGCTGGTGTCAACAAAAAAAAAAAAAATCGTGATCTCTTAATTTAAAGCTGCGTCCTAGTATTTGAATGGCTGTTTGAATAGTGCACAACACGTGTGCGCGTTTGGAGAGCTCCAAGTGCACATTTACGCGGGTGCAATAATCAAGTTTACCGCTATAATTCAGAGCTCAACATGGAAAGAATTAAAATTTGGAATGCTTCCTTGATTTCCGATGGCACAAGATTCGTAAATATATCAAGATCGTTTTGATTTATAGGTTTAAATTGTAAACATTCCCAAAGTGCCTTACAAATTTGCGCACTGAGAGGATTTCGTCATTTTTTAGCTCATTTTTGAAGCGTTAACTCGTTTCATTAACTGTTTTCGTTTAATAAAATGAGCAACAAAGAACGAAAACCTGTTTGAAGTAATAAATAAATATGTTATTTGTCTTTTCATCCCGTTGGCAAGGAGATGTTGGCGTTCAAACCGGTCGTCGCGTTTATATGCGGACCGTCCAGTCCTGCATATATTATTATGCTGTAAGGGGTGGTTAATATGTAATTTGCACCATATGGCATTTTAAAATCCAACCTTATTTCCACAATCTTCGATCTGTGTGGATTTACCTAATGATGCCCAATTAGTCATTGAGCAGGACCAAAGATGAGGCTTGTGTGGATACTCTCTCGCTAATATTTGCTCTCCAAATATTTCCTTTGAAACGTTTACAACACATTTTATCTGCTGGCCAGACAAGGGACATCTGGGAGGGTTTTCAGCTCACTATTTTTATAAATAAAACCACAATTGGTGCACATTTGCCCCTGTGACTCTATTTGTTCATGCTTGAAAGAAAATGTAATAAAAGGGGCTCCATGATGGATTTATGATTTATCAAAAGCACTTTACCATATGGCAGTCGTCTTTGGAGCAGGTTTTCAAATGTTTGCTTTAAAAGAACTAAATCTGATTAACATGTAGCCTACGGTCGTCGCGTGGAAGGATGAAAGATGCGCCAGTCACGTGACCGCCGGAGAGCCTCAATCTCCAGTCGTCTGAGAAGTCAAATCGAGCTTGTAGGCTCATAAATGAGCTTAACATTTCAGAATTATACTTTGGAAGCTGACTGCTTTCATATGTGGGCGAGAACTCTTTTCACACGCTCATTCTGACCATCATGGGACCTGTTCAGCTCTGGGTGGTGCTGAAATCAGACGCTCCACACTTGCTGCTCTGTTCGCTCAGCAAAGGGGATGATTCAAACCCAAAAGTGGTTTAGCTAACTGAACGTAAGTCCTCTAAGTGGAAATAGGTCTAATACCTACTTTGCAGGCTACCCACACTAAATGTTTGTCTCTCATAGCCTATATGCGCATGCCTGGAACCTACACATCTAGGCGACCACTGCATCTGTCCCGTTGGTGCACAAAATTTTTAAAGGGCGACTGTTTTTTATGTGTGCTGAATTAAATTAAATGTAAAGGTATTTTGGAGTGCGGAGAACGCACGAACATCACGTTGTTGTGGTTACCTCTTTCTGAGAACGCTTGAATCTGGTGCGAAATCCAATCCAAATTGAAATAACGATGGATTTTGCCCGTGAAAATTCGATCATGCAGTGACAGGTGAAAAAAAAAAGCGTTGTGACTAACTTGCAGTCTAAATGAACAAAAACTATGTGCCAGCCCTTGTAAACACTGGTGAGCAGTCACCATTGAGAGTTTGTATTTACTTTCTTCCTATGCGGACAGCACGTCATCTTCTTGATAAGGGCACTGGGTTATATATAAGAAGCCACGCGTGGGGGCAGAGAGTGAAGGCCACTTGCAGGGACGCATCTCCTTGAGGAAAGAAGAGTAAGAGCATCTAGGGTTAATCGCCTTTTAACATTCGTTTTGCAATGTGTTTCTAATTTAATATATTAAAGGTTTACTAATTTTTTTTTTTTTTTTTTTTTTTTGCAAGGCTACCACGTGCACTTTGGGATGTGCGGCGCAAATTCCGATCTGGGAAACGAAGGTTGGCAGTTGATCTTTACCGTTCTTCAAATTGCTGTCAAATTGCTGTAAAAATCAAAGTTGTGCTAAATTTAGAATTTTACTGATGAAAAACGAGTTAAAATTCAGAAAACTCATAAAGTCGAGTAGCTTATAAAGTAAAAAAAGTTATTAAAATATTAGCCTAATAACAGCTGCATTTATTGAAAAGACGCAGAAAACCGTTCTTGTCAACACTCTTAAAAAAAGTACGGAAAATCACATTGGTGCGGTAAGCTTTCATTTGTAGCGTATTTACCTCTAAATGGTGCATATTAGCATCTTAAAGATACATATTAGTACCTAAAGTGTATATAAAAATGTATACACACTGCAAAAAATGATTTTCTTAGTGTTTTTGTCTTGTTTTCTAGTATAAACATCTAAACATTCTTGAATCAAGATGCATTTACTCGACAAGTAAAATGACTTATTTATTAAGAAAATAAATAAAAAATAAAGGCTAAGATTATTTTTCTTGCCCCACTGGCAGATTTTTTATTTTTTATTTTTTTTTTTTTGCTTGTTTTAAGCAAAAACTAACAACATTTTGATCGTTGTTTCAGAAATCAAGACAATATTTTAAGGCACTTTACTTGTAAA
The DNA here is from genome assembly GCA_036247105.1 of Cirrhinus mrigala. Taxonomy (NCBI): domain Eukaryota; kingdom Metazoa; phylum Chordata; class Actinopteri; order Cypriniformes; family Cyprinidae; genus Cirrhinus; species Cirrhinus mrigala. The sequence continues at coordinate 16,064,424 of CM070010.1, read as the reverse complement.
GTAATTTCACCTCGATTCAAGAGTTATTCATACTAGAAAACAAGGGAAAATAGGTAACACTTTAGGGACTAATTCTCACTATTAACTAGCTGCTTATTAGCATGCCTATAATTAACATATTGGCTTGTTGGTTTGTTAACACTTATAAAGCTAACTAATTCTGCGTGATCATATTCTACACCCCTAATACCTAAACTTAACAACTACCTTACTATTAATAAGTAGCAAATTAGGGGTTTATTAAAACAAAAGTCGTAGTTAATGGTTTGTTAATAGCGTGAATTGTACCTTAAAATAAAGTGGGACCGAAAAATACAAAGAAAATCATTTTTTGCAGTGTAGCCTATATTTTAGGCTTTTGAAATGGCACCGTCCCAGTTTTGTACCCTTTTTCTGAGAGTTGTTTAGTTGATTCCGTATGAAATTCCACTTAGTCATAAATGCGCAAACCTCCCAATAATGTAGCTTGTGTATGATTATGTTTCAGGGGAAGGGAGTGTGAATCAGCTGGGCGGTGTGTTTCTAAATGGCCGTCCTCTACCCGTCTATAAACGAAGACTGATGATTGAGCTTGCGAACGAGGGCGTGAGACCGTGTGAGATCTCCAGAATATTAAAGGTATTGATTGCTGTTCTTGCTTTACCACGTGTTTGTTTGAATATCAATATGGTGGATTAACAGTGTGCTCTGTGTAGGTCTCCAACGGCTGCGTCAGCAAGATTTTGGGCAGGTTTCAGCGCACAGGGTTCATTGGTCCTAAAGCAACAGGAGGCAGCAGACCCAGACTCCTGACTCCTGACGTCATCTCCATCATAGCGCAACACAAGCGGCAGAACCCCGCTCTGTTCGCCTGGGAGATCCGACAAAAACTGGCGACGGATCGAGTCTGCAGAGGAGATAAAGTCCCCAGTGTAGGTTAAAACTCGATTGATTTTGGTTGATTTTTCTTAGATTAATAGCAAATGTTTAAAAACGATTAACATCAAAAGCTGGTGTTGATTCGAATATGTAAACATGTTATTTTAAAAGACAGTTTCTGTATAGACACAGCATAAAAGGGATAGTTCACCCCAAACTTACAATTTTGTCATTATTTACATAACCTTATGTCAGTCCAAACCTGCATGACTTACCTTTCTTCAACATGAGGGTGAGTAAAGAATTACAGAATTTCTATTTTGGGGTGAACTATTCCAAAAAATAAAAAAATAAAAAGGATGAAAAATGAAAATTTACTAACCTTCAGGCCAGGGGTGCCTGGAGGGCCGGTGTCCTGCAGAGTTTAGATCCAACTTGCCTCAACACACCTGCCGGGAAGTTTTTAGTATGCCTAGTAAGAGCTTGATTAGCTGATTCAGGTGTGCGTAATTGGGGTTGGAGCTAAACTCTGTAGATGTAGATGAGTTTGTTTTTTATTGGAACAGATTTGGAGAAATTAAGCATTACATCATTTGCTAACCAATGGATCCTCTGCAGTGAATGGGTGCCGTCAAAAAAACAATGTAATATAACGTCACATTAACGTTGGACATGATGACGGACAGATGTTGCATTTTGGCTAAGAATGAAAATTTGGTTGATGTCAGTATTTGACGCCAATTTGACATTGACTTTACATTGGATTGGTTACGGTTACATGACCTAAATACAACAAATATCAACATCAGCTGACGTCAGCATTGGACAACAAATTAACATTGATATTAGACATTGAATTGACATTGAATTTTAGTCACCGACGTCGCAACCGAAATGTAACCAAATATCAAGGTCTTATGACATTGTGTGCATGCTGGGATCTTGATTATGAATTTGGTTATTACAAACATACAGCTTTTCACTTCACAAGACATTAATTTATAGAATGAAGTCTTTGACTTTCATTCTGACGGCACCCATTCACTGCAGAGGATCTGCTGGTGAGCAAGTTCCAATGCTTAATTTCTCGAAATCTGTTCTGATGAAGAAACAAACTCATCTACATCTTTGATGACTTGAGGATGAGTACATTTTCTGCAAATTTTCATTTTTGGGTACACTTGGGTTCCTTTAAATGCACAATGACCTACAAAAAAGTTCTGAACATTTTGCTCTTATTGATCTGAAAAAAATGTTTGTATGACTCATGAATCAATGATGTCATCAGGTGTCTTCCATAAACCGGATTCTTAAGAAGATTCATCTAGATGTGGACATGATGGGCAGTTCATATCCAAATGTAAAACACAATTACTCAGGTATTCTGTTTCATTCAAAATTCAAATGCTAAGGTTCTGATAATTTGTCATTTTAAAATGTTGTATGATTTTTCACTGGTGTTTTTCCAAATTGCACAATATCATTTTAACCTTTAAATAGTTTCTGTCTTCTGGGGGGCAGTGAGGAAGTGGGCCTAATATACCATTCAAAAGTTTGTGCACTCTAAAAAAAAAAACTATGGGTTAAAAACAACCTGGACAAACCCAGCAACTGGGTTGTTTTATGTTTAACCCAACAGTCAGGTAGTTTTATTTAACACAACTATTGTTTCAAAATTATTATGGCTTAAAATGAACCCAAAATAGGTTGTAAATTTAAAATCAGACATGTAATTACTAGAGGCTTCAGCAATAATCAAATGGTGAACTTTTAGTAATAAGCAGTTTTTAAAACTGTTTATTTAATTATTCATTCAACTTATTCATTATATCAACTTGTTCATTTATTCAACATATAAGAAATGCAAGAAATATAATAATTTTTAAGCAATAGTTGAGTTCAATAAAGCTTCTCAGAAGGTTAAACCCAAAACAACCTAATCGCTGGTTTTAACCCAGCATTTTGTGGTTGTTAAGATTTTTTAACATTTTTGAAAGAAATATCTTATGCCAACCACGGCTGCATTTAGGCCTATTTGATTAAAAATACTGTAAAAACAGTAACTAATATTTTATAATATTATATTATTGATATTACCATTTAAAATAACCATTACATTGTACCAAATGTAATTTATCCCTAATTATTAAACCTGAATTTCCATCAGCCCTTACTCCAGTCTTCAGCATCACATGATCCTTAAGAAATCATATTAATATGCTAATTTGGTACTCAAGAAGCATTTATTATTGTTATTAATGTTGAAAACAGTTTTGCTGCTTAATTGTATTGAGAAAAAAAAAAGTTTTAATGAATTGACAGTTCAGAAAAACAGCATTTCTTTGAAACAGGAATCTTTTGTAATATTATAAATGTCTTTACTGTCACTTTTGATCAATTTAAAGTGTCCTTTCTGAATAAAAATATTAAAGTTTAGAATGATAGTGTATTAAAAAAAAAAAAAAAAAAACAAATCACATATTTCCACTACTTCTAAGACAAAAATAATACAAAAAGAAGCCTTTTGTTGTTTTACTTATACTAGTTAACATAAACTTGCTTATATTTAGTAATAGAAGCATATTGATTAAGACAGGTAAAGGGATAGTTTACCCAAAAATGAAAATTCTGCCATTAATTACTCCCTTCATGTCGTTCCAAACCCGTAAGAACTTTAAACATCTTCAGAACACAAATTAAGATATTTTTGATGAAAGCTTTCAGTACCTGCATAGACAGAAACACAACTGACATGTTCAAGGCCATCGTTAAAATAGTCCATGTGACATAATGGTTCAACCGTAATTTTATAAAGCTACAAGAATACTTTTTGTATGCAAAGAAAACCCTATGCAGGGTCAAAAAGCTCTCGGATTTCATCCAAAATATCTTAATTTGTGTTCTACAGGTTTGGAATGACATGAGAATTTTCATTTTTGGTGAACTATCTCTTCAAAGTGCTCCTATTATGCCATTTTAAAGGTTGCTAATATTGTTTTATGAGACTCCTAAAACAGGTTTACATGTATGCAAGGTCAAAAAACACTTTAGTTTTTTCCAAAAATAGATTTAATTTTACCTAATTTCTAAATGATTCGTAAACGGCTCGTACGAAGCAGTTCGAAGAATCAGTCTCTCTAAACCCCTCCTTTCCGTGAGCCCTCACTGCTGTGATTGGTCAGATGGCGCAGTCCTTTATGATTGGTCTACCGCGTATAGCGTGTATAGGAAAACTAAACGCCCATTGCTATAACTGAATGACAGCCCTGGAGCTTTTACATGAAACACACAAAGCGCTGCGCTGGCCGCTGGGTTCAGGGCAGCCCTTCAGAGCGCAAAAGTTCAACTAATTTGAACTTTGAGCGCGGCGTGCGCGTGGCTTTGGTCGACGCAGAAACAAGCCGTCCTCGCGTTGCGGAAGCAATTGAAACGAATGGGTTTCATAGCGCAGCGCTTGCCGCATTCGGTGTAAAAGCTGCTTTGTGCGCCATCCTTTATCATTACTCCAACTAATGAGACAGACAGACAGTCAAGCTGCATCAATCACAAATTTTTAGACTACAGTGGGCCCACAGCTGAACAACAGAACTGCAGAAGGGTGAGTTAGCCAGTTAGCAAGACATGTGCAGGGTTGTTACACAACATAACATACACAACTAACGTTACGTATTTTGAACGATCGCGAGAAAATACAATCTTTGTGGATTCATCTTTTGGAAGTGAATATAAAACAAATTTACTCACAGCTTAGGATACAGCGTCTTCTCGACATCACTTAAACCACATGTAAATTTCACTGTTTGTGGGCGGGCAGGTGGTTCGCGACGTGGAACGTGGGCAGACATTATGCAAATGCCTTACTTCGTGACGTATGGCCGTAACAGAAAGAGATTCGAATTCCTGACGACTCGTTTTTTTTGTTTTTTGTTTTTTGATAGACAGTAACTTTATTTATCGTGCACTGTCGGCTTAACAACTTTTTAGATAGTTTATGTTCACACACAGCTACATGACACACTGCATGAAAGGTCATATTTGAAAAGGCATAATAGAAGCACTTAAATTGTAAATGTCCTAACTGTGAAAGTCTTTAATCGAATTTGTCTACTAACCTCCCTCTTTTACTTCCTTTTCCCCCTAGGGGAACAAGTGGATGAGCAGAGTTTACACACAACAGCTCAGACAAATCAGCAACAAATGAACACAAACCAGCGAGGCACCTCTCATCGCAGCAGAACGGCTTTCACTCCAGATCAGAGCGAGAGGTTAGAGAAAGGTGATTATTTTCAGTCACTTCTTTCTCAGAGTCATCTGTGTGCTGTTATACTGACTTCTCCACCTATTATAACATCTCCCCTTCTGGTTTCTGGGCATTCAGAGTTCATCCGTGGGCTTTATCCAGACCTGCTGACAAGAGAAAAGCTGTCTGAGGAGATAAACCTTCCACAGGACACTATTAAGGCAATTCAGATTTAAAACATAAGCTAACAAATGCTTTTGTTCTTCAAAAGTCCACATTTGTCATATGAAAAAAGGGACCTGTGTTAGATGTTTGACCTGATCTTGATCTTCCATCTGAAGGTTTGGTTCTCCAATCGCAGAGCGAGGATGAGGAGGGAACAAAAGGAAGAACACAGTGACTGTGGATCACTGGGTAAGTGCTGAAGTCTTGTTTTCATTGTAGAATTACATAGTCTGCATTATAAATGCTTTCTCTTTCTCAGGTGTAACAAGACCGGGGTTTCTGGGAAGCAGAAATGCTTCGATTTCGGTGTCAGGAACATCTGGCTCTTCATTGGATGGTTATTTGGCTCATCACACTCAATCTGCTTTTCCACTGGCCCATCACAAAGACAAAAACACTTTCCCATTGGCTCATTTGAACTCAAGTGCAGCGTCAGCATGTCCATTGGATCACACAGAGAGTTTGATGTCGCCGTGCCATCCTGGAAATGAGGAATCGGCTTACCGATTGGCGCCCTTTATCACAGATGAAAGGATCTTAATGGCTAATCATTCACAGTGGGCTTCCCATCAAACTCTGATTGGACAGAATGTTTCAATGTTTTGAATTCCAAAATAGAACTTTCAGGAACATTGATGTTGTCGACAGTAGAGGGCAGCAAAGGCAAGAAAGAGCAGCACTTGTGGAATGTATTTTTATTTTTATTTTTTAAACAATATTAAATTTGTTTCTTGCTAAATGAACAAGCCTATTAAGAAAACAGGTCATGTATTTGATATTTTGGTTGTATGATTTAAGTGAACGAAATTAGAGAATGTTTTAAAATTAAATGGACCAGAAACTTAAAGATTGTCTGATTCCAGTCAGATAAAAAATGATTTGCCAAATTAATGGACATATATAATAAATGGCTAAAAAAGGAAATTAAACAACAACAACAACACCTAACCTGAAGAAAACTAAAGTCTGCTTTATCTTTTTTTTTTTTTTGTCTAATAAAATAAGTATAAATAAAATGAAATTAATTAAAAGAAGAAGCAACTCATAATATTTTAAGAAAATAATGTTTATATACGTGATTTCCACAGGTTTTGTGAATATTAATATTAATTAATTAATATTAATTATATGAACTAATAATTTAATAAGACATTTTAAGTATTTAAGGCTGTTTAGATTTAGATATTTTATTTTTTATTGTTATTTTATTTTATTGTTTGTTTGTTTGTTTTTAAGACCAAGTATTTAATGATGTTTAGTACGTATATTGTATATTATATAATTATGTATATTATTTTATTATTATTATTATTATTTTAAAATAATTAAATATTTTTAATATGAAATTAATTAAAAGGATTTCATTAATTTAACACTTTTTAAGACCATTTTAAGACCAAGTATTTGAGGAAGCAAAAATATTGAGGAAGAATTTTATTTTATTTTATTTTTATTTTTATTATTTTTGTTTGTTTGTTTGTTTTAAGACTTACGTATTTAAGGATGTTTAGATATTTTAAAATATTTTTTTAATTATTTATTTATTTATTTATTTATTTATTTATTTTAATTTTGTTTGTTTTTTTTAATGAAATTAATTAAAAGGAGATACCACTCAAAATATTTTTATGAAAATAATGTATTTATACAGGATATAAAGACTTTTTAAGACCAAGGATGTTAAGATATTTGAACTGGAAATCAAGCAAAAATATTGAGGCAAATTTATTTTATTTTATTTATTTTATTTTATTTTATTTTATTTTATTTTATTTTATTTTATTTTATTTTATTTTATTTGTTTGCCTGTTTTTAAGACCAAATATTTAAGGCTGTTCAGATATTTGAACTGGAAAGCAAGAAAAATATTAAGAATTATTTTATTTTATTTTATTTTATTTTATTTTATTTTATTTTATTTTATTGTTTGTTTGTTTGTTTGTTTTTAAGACAAAGTATTTAAGGATGTTTAGATATTTGAAATGGAAAACAAGCAAAAATAATGAGTTAATGATTTTTATTATTTGATTTTATACATATATATTTTTTCTTTTCTTTTTTCTGTTTTTTTTTTAATAATTAATTTTAAAAACTGAAATTAATAAAGCAAAATTATTATTATTTTTAAAGAAAATAATGTATTTTTACAGGGCTTCCACAGGTTTTATGAATATTAATTTAAGACTTATTAAGACCTTCGTAAGACGAAGTATTTAAGAATGTTTGGATATTTGAACTGCAAAACTAAATATTGAGGAAGATTTTAATTTCATTTTATTATTTTTTCATTTTTCTTTTATTCTTTTATTCTTAATTATTATATTAATTTTTATATTCATTCATATATTTATTTTTATTTGAATGATTTTTTACCTTAAAAATTCTCATTAAGAATTTTGCAGTGTAGAAACATGCCAGGGCCCTTATTTTAACATTTAGAAACAAAAGCAATTAATCTTAAGAAATAGGGAAATAGGTGTTGTTAAACAAGTACACACACAAAAAAAATCAACTCCTAGTGGACAGCTTGCAGTACATGCGCCAAGATCCCTGCTATTCAGTTTTTATTGGAGGTCTCGGCCTTTAAGGCTGTTGGCACTAGTACCTACGCTGACTTATAATGTCTTATATACTACATACTTAGTACTTTAGTGCACACTGGCTCTGTGTCTTTCTCAGACCACCTCTGTCAGGTCATCTGGTAAAAAATCCCTCCTGTGAGCATTGGCCTAAACTCACATACTTCTACACGCTGAGTGAACAAGATCAACACTTGGACACAAACCAGAATGCTTCAAGCGCTAACAGGGAGTCTGGACACTGACAAACACGCAGAGGTCAGACGTGCAGGCTTATTTCTAATATAAATGCAATTAATCTAAAGATGTTAGTGTTTATTTTCAACATTAGGGAGATCAAACACATAAACCCTATTTGATTCAGTACGTACACGCAGTAGAAAGCTCTATAAAGAAAATATGTGCCGCATGAACAAAATGCTCAGAAATAAATAAAAGATTGGAGAGAGTCATTATACGGGCAGTTAACAAACCACTGAAGCGGAGAAACGACTTCAAATGATTACTCTCTTAGAGATTTTGGAGTGGAAATGTGGTTTTCTCGTGACTTACACACAAAACCTCTGTTTTACTGTACATCGGAGTCCTATAGAAGATCAGACGCCTTGTGTCTGTTCCAGTGGTTTTCAACTCTTGTCCTCTGGGACCCCACAACAGCATAATTTGTTCCAGCCTTGAACTAACACATCTGATTCAACAATAATCAGCCGCCGCTGGATTAATTGAATCAGGTGTATTGGTTTAACCTCGCATGGCGGCGAATATCCATCACGGAGCTGGAGCTGAAACGGCTTATTCATGAAAGCTCGCCCGTGATTGCTTCAACATACTGTCCGCCTGCTCCCGTTTGACTCAAGTAACCGCTTTATGAATTCAGTTGGCTTTTCAACGGTTCGAACTTCCACCTTTGACCCCTGCTGATTTAAGAGCCCTGAAGGAAACAGGAAACTATTGGTTTGGGTCTGCGTGACCTTTTTTCCTCACACGTCCTTTTGTATCGCCCATAGAGGAGGTTGTATTCATCAGCTATGGTTCGCCTGAACACAACCTGCTGAAAGCAAACCGACACTCACTCGGGATGAAACATCAGATCTGAGCAAATGGAAACCATTAGGCTGTGGAAAGTACAAATTCATTAACATATCAAATGATCAGCCTTTTTTTCATTTAATAACAGTGTTATTTAAGTACTACTTATTTAGTCTTATTTATAGTATTGCTTTTGTTCCTTTTTTGTGGCCTTGGAGAAAAGCATCTGCTAAATGTAGTATTTTTTATATTTTGGATTAGCTTTCTTTATATTTCTAATATATATATATTAGTTTTAGTCGATTTGTTAACTTCTGAATTAGCTTTATGTGCTCTGTCATTTTTATATTATTTTTATTTTTTAAAGGTTTTTTTAATACCAATAAAAATGCAATACTACAAATTACCAAAAAATAAAGTTTTGCTTTTTTTATTTTTAAAACATTTTTAAGCTTTATTTTTAATCAACAACTTATTTCAGTTAGTTATCAATGCACATTTTTTATGTTTATCTAATATTTATATTGCCTTTATTTCAATTAGGATCAATTTGGATTAGCTTTCTTTATATTTTCAAAATCTTTTTTTTTTTTTTTTTTTTAAGTTTTAGTCATTTTGACTTTGACTTTATATTTTTTAAAATCATTATTATTATTATTTTTATTTTTTATTTAATTAATTAATTTATTTATTTATTTAAGTTTTAGTCATTTTGCTATGTGCTAAATTACTAATTTTCATTATTTATTTATTTATTCATTTCTTTTTTGAGTTGAGTGAGTGGGAATTGCAATACTACAAATTACCAAAAAATAAATAAATAAATAAAAAATAAATAAATAATAATTAAAAAAAAAAATTGGGTTAGCTTTCTTTATATTTTATATATATATATATATATATATATATATATATATATATATATATATATATATATATATATATATATATATTATTATTATTATTATTATTATTATTATTATTATTTTATTTTATTTTTTTTGTCATTTTGTTATGTGCTTCAGTAATTTTTGTTATTTACTCATTTATTTATTTAAAGCTTTATTTTTAGTTAAGGTACTTCAACATATTTCAGTTATATATATATATATATATATATATATATATATATATATATTTTATCAAGGTACTTAATTTCACTTATTTCAGTTAGTTACATTTGAATGTAACTAAGTTACAAGGCACATTTGTTTTTATCTATATCTAATATTTATATTAGTTTTATTTCAATTAACAAAATCAATTTTTAACAGTTTCAGTTAACAGAACAAGTGAGTGGGAATTGCAATACTACAAATGACCAAAAAAGGCTTTTTAAAAAGGTTTTAATTATTTACAAATAAAAAATGTCACAGGTATATTTACTTACATTTAAAAAAGTACAAAAAAATACAAAACAGTCTATAAAAATAGTGTCAAAAATTAACAGCAGCCTAGATATTCAATATTAAGACCATTTGGTGGCAGCAGCGCAAAGAGGAAATCACAAAACCGGTGTTAACCATACAAAACAAGTGTGAAAACTGATAAAAAAACAAAAAAACAGGCACCTCATATACACAGCGAACATAATATTTACAACAAAACACATTTTCGTATTCAAAACGATTCGTTAAAACAGTTACCCTGCCTGTTGTCGTCTGCATTACTCTATTTAGTCCTGCAGTTTGATTAAGCATCTTTGCACTTTTGGCTAAACGTAGACCTAAAAGACCCTCCACAGGCTTATAAACCTTTGGGGAGCTGTCTTTGAGTCAAAACACTGTTATGAACCAATATTTTCCTTTAAAGACATATCGTCCGTGTGTTTTGTTTACACATGTTATGTTTCAAATCTACACGCCAGATTAAACACAATAAACACTTGTTGAGGATGAAATGCCATGATTTTGGTCGATCTATAAAAGACATAAATAAATACTTCGCGAACTGCGTTAAAAAAAAAACAAAAAAAAAACATTGACAGATATATTACACCATGTGAAAGGAAAGACCTTCAGATGTTTGTAATTTCAGATCTATAAGACCTACAGATGTATAGAGTGACATTAGCACACTCTTTGGAGTGCAGTACACGAAACAGCCCCAAAGGGGCCACAGAACGCTCCAAACTGGAGAAAGGCAAGGTGCGAAACATTAGACGTCACTGAACCCTTCTGGAAGTGTGTGAAAACATCCCATTCGGGCAGATTCGAAAAGTGGTAGTTTGGAAACGGAACAATTTGCACCTGAGATGCCTTCAAAATGACAAACAATGAAAAGAATGAATCTGCGAACAACTGATAATGGCTGAAAAATGCCAAAAAAGCTCCGTCCTGTCTGAAAACGTTGGGTTATTGCCATCTTCAAGTATCTCCAGGGAATGACGTTTAGAACAACATCTGCTCTTGTCTGAGACAATATGTTCATATGGATTAACACCACAGTTTCTTCTAATTGCTTTTCTTCAGTCATTTATCCATCTGTCCTTCATTTATAAGGGCTAAATCACCAGCCACAACAATCTCCTACAGAGTTCAGAAGTTGTCACTTCTTCCATTTGTCGGTTTAAAAAATAATGTCTGATGTCTGCAGTTTGTCTGTGAGAACATCAGATATTATTGTCTTGCAACCTTTCCGTTCCAGTGGTTTCAATTTAAGCTAAAAAACAAACTAACCTCCGGCCTCCAAGTTGTTTGTATACCAATAATACAGCGACCGTGGTCTTCATTTTGTAGATGCTAAAAACCGTCACGCACCATGAGTTCTATTCATCTGTGGAAACAATACTCTAGTAACTTATTTCCATGTCTGAATAGTATTTGAAGACTTTGCGGATCCATTCGGAGTAGAAAGCCACGTTGACGAAGACGGCAGGGCGTCTGGCGACGGCACATCCGCGTCCGTTGATGCTCACGCCCACTATGACCTTGCTTTCTCCTTCCTGGCACACCAACGGGCCGCCGTAGTCTTTCTGTAAGATGTGAACAGTCGATAAGAACAGAGGAAACAAACACCATCATCTGAAATGATACAGGATTTGACTCGTACCTCACAAACACCTTGGTCTCGCTTGCCTCCGGCGCAGATTTTGGTCTCTGTGATGGGCAGAATGCCCTTGTGGCTTTGGGAACACCTCTTGTTGCTGATGATTGGAAGTCCCACCATTTTCAGACTGCCCTCGTGACCTGTGCCTAACAGAGAGGTCAAAGGGTCAGCTGTAATAAAAATGTAATGGTCTGGAAAGGTTTGAATGCAAAATCCATTATCTTCATTTATTTGGCCCTACGTGTCTAAATAAGTCAACACGGGTTTGGGAAAATGAGTTACATATGAGCTAAGAATGCTTAGTTTGTACTGGTGTGTATTTTAATGATGCAGAGACACATGAAATATTTATTTGTGGATCTTGTTCTTGGTCCACGAGATACAAACAGGAAGAAAAAATGCCATAAGTCATTGGGATTATCATCAAGACCAGCTGTGTTTTGAAGACTAGGTTTTTAAATGTTATATATTTTTATATTTAAAAAAAAGGCTAATTTATTTGTGGAAAATATTGAAGTAAATAAATAAGTTGATGATGTAGTGCAGATTAAGCATGAAATATATTTTATATATTTATATATATATCTCTGCCATTTAAAAGTTTGGGATTGTTAAGATTTTTCTTGTTTTTTTAAAAAGATTCTTATGCTTATGCATTTGTTTGATCAAAAATACAGAAAAAATGTCATATTGAAAAGTATTATGATGTAAAATAATGTTTTTTTTGTTTTAATATACATTAAAATGTAATTTATTCCTGTGATAAAAGCTACATTTTCAGCATCATTACTCCAGTCTTCAGTGTCACATGATCCTTCAGAAATCGTTCTAATATGCTGATTTATTATTAGTGTTGGAAACAGTTGCTTAATATTTTTTTGGAACCTTTTTTTCAAGATTCTCTGATGAATAAAAGGTTAAAAAGAACAGCATTTATTTAAAATAGAAATCCTTTATAACAATATACTACACTACTGTTCAAAAGTTTGGTGTCGAAGAGTACATTTTTATTCTTTCTTTTTTTTAAAGAAATTAATGCTTTTATTCAGCAAGGATGTGTTAAATTGATAAAAAGTTAGCAAAGACTTATATTGTTAGAAAACATTTCTATTTTGAATAAATGCTGTTCTTTTTATTCATCAAAGAATCCTGACAAAAGTATCACAGGTTCCAAAAAAATATTTGGCAGCACAACAGTTGCCAATATAGATAATTCTAATACTAAATTAGCATATTAGAATGATTTCTGAAGAAAAAAAAAGCATTTTAGAGCAGTTTTGAGGAGGGAAAAGAGCTAACAGAATTTAATATACCACAGTACAATAGAAAAGTGTTAAATATAATGGAATCAGTAAAGAATAATTAACAATGGATCATTGCACCTTGGATATTCATTCATTTTCATAATAGTTTAACTCTTTAGGCTAATTATTTTGCGTATTATAACCAGGGAAATATGTATTAATTATTTAAAAGACTTTTCTTTTTTTCAAAAATAAAACAGACATCAGTTTAACAATGACTACATGTACATGGACAATTATTATGAGATTTTGATTAAAAATTGATGCCTTTAAGGCTTAATACAGTGCCTTGTGAAAGTATTCATACCCCTTCATTTTTTTACATTTTGTTATGTTGCTGCCTTATGTTAAACTGTTAAATTACTTTTTTTCTCCACATCAATCTGCGCTCCATACACCACAATGTCAAAGCCCTGGTGAAAAAAACAGCATATGCTGGTAGGTATGTTTTGATGCTGGAATGCTGGTTAGGTAGGTTTTGATGCTGGTTTAAGCTGGTCCCTTGCTGGTTTATGCTGGTCATGTTGCTGGTCAAGGACCGGCATGAACCAGCAAAGGACCAGCATAAACCACCCTAGGACCAGCATAAACCAGCAAAGGACCAGCTTAAACCAGCATCAAAACCTACCTAACCAGCATCCCAGCAGGATTTCACCAGGGAGCAAAAACAGAATTGTCACAATTTCATAAATGTATTAGAAAAACAAAAAACAAAAAAACAAACAAACAAAAAAACTGAAACAAGTACACTGCATAAATATTCATACCCTTAACTCAGTACTTAGCTGAAGCACCTTTAGAGCCTCAAGTATTTTTGGGTATGATGCAACAAGATTTGCACATCAACATTTGGCAGTTATCTACCTCTCAAACTCTGTCAACTTAGATGGGGTCTTGCAAACACTTTCAGGTTTCTCCAGACATGTTTGATGATTTTTTTTAAATAAACTTGCTAAGATGTTGCTAAGGACCTGTTTTTTGCTTTTCCATTATAGGGTATGGAGTGTGGATTGATGTGGGAAAAAGTAATTTAAAGCAGTTTAACATAAGGCATCAACATAATGTAAAAAAAAAAAAAAAATTAAGGGGTATGAATACTTTTGCAAGCCACAGTATACTCAAAATAAATCAGCAAGTAAACATTTAATTAATTCCTTGATTGGAAATAATCAATTAAGGGTTAGTTCATCCAAAAATGAAAATTCTGTCATTAATTACACACCTTCATGTTGTTCCAAACCCTTAAGATCTTTGTTCATCTTCAGAGCACCAATTAAGATACTTTTGATTAAATCTGAGAGCTTTCTGACCCTGCATGGACAGCAAAGCAACTACCACGTTCAAGGGCCAGAAAAGTAGTAAGGACATCGTTAAAATAGTCCATGTGACGTGATCATGTGATCATGTGATCAGTGGTTCAACCTTTACATTATAAAGGTACGAGAATACTTTTTGTGCACAAATAACAACTTTATTCAATAATATCTTCTCTTCCGTGTCAGTCGACACACTCTCGGATATGATAAGCTCTCGGATGTAATCAAAAATATCTTAATTTGTGTTCTGAAGATGAACAAAGGTCTTACTGGTTTGGAACAACAATGAGGGTGAGTAATTAATTACAAAATTTTCATTTTTGGGTGAACTATTCCTTTAATGGTGGCTATAGAAGAATAGAATAGTACCTTTAGTGTCTCCCCAGCCATACATGAGGCAGTAGGTGCCTTCTGCAACAGCACATCCTGCGACAGGAAGCAGCACAGTTCGCACATGCTCAGAGAGAGGGGCAGGCCTGGGCACAAGACTATGAGTTACCTTAAGGATGGCTGGATGGATGAGAAGATGAATGGGCGGATGGATAAATGCACTTACGTTGTGAGTTTGAGCAGCGCCAAGTTGGATCCCTCGGGCCCGCAGACCACATGTGCGATCCGGAGACCCTGTGTGCCAGTGGACGCGTTGAGATGAAGAAGCCCCACCTGCACGGTGTACTCGGAGAGGTCAGGAACGCTGAGGAACCCACAAGAAACACTATATATAAGCACATATGTCAAGTACAGAAGTTACATGACAACTAAAGTATGCAACTTAAGAATGCTGAGCCTTCTGAAAATATACAATCTGATGTGGATCGCAGACAGAGCGGAGAAGCACTTTCTACAAGCGTGAGATATGTAAGTTGGCGAGCATCCCTGGTAAAGTCATCTCCAGTTCTGATCAAGGCGCAGAGGTCAGTTCTAGCGTCCAGCCCGGCCTGTGTCTTCATGCGAAGCACAAGATAGCTGAACCCACCAGGGAGCGGATCTGGGGAATGTAGAGATGATCGAAAAGCCAGACACGCTCGCTCTCGCTCTCCTTCTGTCCCCCTGTTCCCCCTCAAACTAAACAGAGCCAGCAGGTTTTCACTCAAGTGCCACTGAAGCAGATCCACAGGCGTATATCATGCAGCCGAACGCAGAGTCTAAACAGATGCACCACTGACAGAGCAGAGAGCCATCAGTCACAACTCAAGCGGATCTGTCACTACTCTCTCTTAAACCGGAAACTCCGGATCCGCACGTCTCATAGAAAACATCAACTGACAGATGGGAACACAAGGCCGGGACGAGCCAGAATCATGCACGCCCAAGAATGAGGAAAACTCAAATGTGCTTTGTATTGACAAGAGAGAGTGACTAGTTGATAGTGGATGTAAGATGGGTTGGATGGAAGGATTACCAGGTAGAGAAGCACTGTTGATCAGTCAGAACCCATTCTTCTCTAATGAGAGAGCCACCACACCAATGTCTGTTCCTGCAGGAGGAGAACCAATCAGAATGTGTCGTAAGGGCTACAGGGATTACTATACCCCGCACTTTAAATAGCATTTTCTAGTTATTAACATGAATTATTTTAGACAAATATCTATCTATATAATATTTCTTAAGCTATAAACAATATTTTAGTGTTCCCCATAATGTTTTTTAACCTTTTTTATAAGACATTCAGCGTGTACAATCCAAATAAGTAAATTTGACATTTTGTAAATTAAGCTTTCCCCCAACAGAGACTTTGTTTAAATTTTATCGCAGTACTGTACATTGTACAAGGTTGTAACCTGCAATTGTTACCTAAAAGAGCTTTCCTCCTGAGATTTTTACCTGATTTAAAAAGGCATACATTTCTAGTTCAGTCATGAAACTCCAGATGGTTTACATGCAATCTGCTAGCAATCACATAATTTCCTACATGGCACAAGTCATATGGCCCCTGCTGATTTTGAAGTCTATGATATTGCTTGCTCAGCATTTAAATAGTCTGGTTCAATTAGCTGTAACTGGTCCTGCATCACGCTATAAGATTTCCTCTGAAACCTTCCACCTCCCCCAGCTCCACCTGTCTAGATCTGCCTAGGTCCATCTATATACCTATTCATGGAGCCGCAGTGAGTATCTGTTTGGCAGTAGCAAGTCCATACTTGCTCTGCAGCAGCATGCATATTTACGTTCTTTTACTGATGTTACATAATATTTATTTGCTTATATTTAATATTTAAAACATCACAGTATTCTTTTTATCTGCATATTTTAGCTGTAAATTATTTTGATTACTGTAGGTCGACTTAGATTATACATAATACTTTATACTGATCAAACAGGAAATGCATACCCTTTTTGAATGCTGACCACCCAGCTTCCATCCTCTGCCCGCTGCACCTGCATCCCCCCAACAATCCGTGTGGTTTTGTGTATAAAACAAGATGGTTTTGGTCCTCCACCTGCTGAGAGAAAAAAAGGTAACTGTTAGAGAAGACTTCATGAAAAAGATAATACATTAAAAATATATATATTTTTGAAGACACATTGTATATGCACTATGGAATATCACATTTGAGTGGTTTCAGGAGCCAGATTTTACATTGAACATAAAAGCACAAAACTGCACAGGCCCAAAAATATGCTAAATTAATAGCATTAATAGCAAAAATATGATATGGCTTCATTTTGACTAGTGCATAAATGCTTTATTTCATATTTATTTTTTATGTTATTTATTATGTTTTATTACATTATTTGCATTTAGAATTTTCATTTTTTCTTTGGTGTCTGTGACCACAAGAAGCCAGCAATATACCAACTGAGAACCACTATATGATTATTATCTGCTAAAAAAAAACAACAATAAACCACATAAACTTACTCTTTTGATGGTCATCAGATGACACTGATTTACCTGAATAATAAAGAAATACATTAAATGTTAGTTTGCTTTCAAAATCAGCAACAAAATATTATTATGAAACATCTTGTTTAAATATAAATAAGATGTAATAAAAATGTAATAAAAAATAAATCAATCAATTAAAATGGTCACACTCTTAAAAAATTTAAAAAGATTCAAATGTAATTTGTATAAACCTAAATATAATCATGGAACTATACTCAGAATGTTTCCTGTTTTGCCAAGCCTACACAAACAAACATCTCATTCATCATCAACATGCACTAGCACACCATCACAAATGTGCATGAAACGAAATTATAAAAAATCCAGCTGCAGTGACACAATATGGGCACCAAGATGAAGAGGACTGCATCTGTCTGGCATTATAGTGTGACGCCTCGTTTGAAGAGACAATAACCACAGACACAAACTCAGCACATATCATCCAACAGGCTTTGAAAGCTACAAATAATGACAAAACACCCCTGGAGTGGAGGTCAAGAGACCCTGTCTGTCATCATAATGAGAGTTGTGTGTCATTCAGAATTAAATTGAGAAAGTGTTTTACATTCCAGCTGGATTCCTGAATTTGAAATGAGGTTGTAGAATGTAGGATTTGCAGGAAAAGATTAAAGGAAGTAGAAATTTTACTGCATATCAAATAAATTTATATAACTAACTACAATATATCTAGTTTTTAACTAGTACAAGAAAAAAGTCCAGACATAGATAGATGGATAGATGGATGAATGAATGGATGGACAGATGGATGGATGAATATATAGGCTGACAATGTATGGATGGATGGATGGACGGATGAATGGATGATATATACAAAGGCAGACAGACAGACAGACCGAGTTATGGACAGACAGACAGACAGACAGACAGACTGGCATATGGATAGACAGACAGACATTTAGACTGACATATGGATAGACAGTCAGCCAGACAGACAGACAGACAGACAGACAGACAGACAGACTGGCATATGGATAGACAGACAGACAGTCACACTGACATATGGATAGAGAGTCAGCCAGACAGACAGACAGACAGACAGACAGACATTTTTATAGACAGACAGATAGACTGGCATATGGACAGACAGACAGACAGACTGACATACGGATAGACAGACAGACAGTCAGACAGACAGACAGACAGACAGACAGACAGACTGACAGATTGACATATGGATAAGCAGTCAGTCAGACAGACAGACAGACTGACATTTTTATAGACAGACAGACTGACATATGAATAGACAGTCAGTCAGATAGACATACTGACATTTTTATAGACAGACTGACATACGTACAGATAGACAGGCTAAGATACAGATAGACAGACAGACAGACAGACAGACTGACATATGTACAGACAGACAGGCTAACATATAGATAGACAGATAGACTGACATATGGATAGGCAGATAGACAGACATATGGATAGACAGACAGACAGACAGACTGACATATGGATAGACAGACAGTCAGATAGTCAGACTGACAATTGGATAGACAGTCAGATAGACAGACAGACTGACGTATGGATAGATCGACAGACAGACAGACATACGGAGAGCCACACAGACAGACAAATAGACAGACAGACTGACGCATGGATAGACAGACTAACATATAGATAGACAGACAGACTGACATATGGATAGGCAGACAGACAGACTGGCATATGGGTAGACAGACAGATAGACAGACATATGGATAGACAGACAGACAGACTAATATTTGGACAGATAGACAGACTGACATTTGGACAGATAGACAGACTGACATATGGATAGACAGACAGACAGACGGACAGACTGAAATGGATAGACAGACAGACTGACATATGGATAGACAGACAAACAGACTAATATATGGATAGACAGAGAGACAGACAGACAGACTGACCGACATACGGATGGACAAACAGACCGACTGACAAAGATAAATTTATCTGGCCAACCAGCTTCACCAGGTAAAATGTTGGCAAACATGATAGGTATGCTAGACCAGCACCAAACCAGAATCCAACATGAACCAGTTTGAAGATCCATACTGGTCTACACAGGTCTTTTAACCAGGGAAAAGAGGAGAGAAACAGGAAGTAGGAAACTCACATCGCTCTAGTCCGCAGTAGTCCCAGGGAATGGAGGAGTTGGACGTGTAACACCATGGCCCGTGCTTATCTCGGTCTGGATTCCTGCACAAGTTCAACTCTAAGCCCGCGCTGGCCTTCGCTGACTGCGTGTCTCTCCTACACACACAAAAAAACAAAGAACAGGAAATCAGCTACTCAGTTCAGAGAAACAGGCCAGCAAAAGGAATGGAAATGTTGACTCGTATGTCATTGTGTGACAAGATGTTCAAAGAAGGAATCATATTAATATCATCCCTCCAGCACCCATAAAAGATTGAAAGAATGAACTCAGAACAGTCACTGCGGCTCTGCGTATTACACCACCTGTCCTCAAGGCTACACACGAGCCAGCCCGAAACTGCACGCCAAGCGACTTCTACAGAGTTGACTTACAAAGAAAATAAATCCTAGAGCGAGACAGACAGCCCTCGGATCGCAGGGGCTGAAAACCCCGAATGAAAAATGTATAGGAAGCAAAGAGTGATAGAGTGGAGAGGTAATTTCTCGTCCCCGGTGACCGCCGAACAAGCCAACGTTGAGTTTTCTCAGAGACAACCTTTCGACCTCATGTGAGGCAGACTCGCTGGCTGGACGCCATTTGAAGAAGCTGATTGGCTTTGATCTGCCCGTGTTTTGAGAGCGGGGGACAGCACTTCCTGGGGTCAGAGGTCGCTCCTGCAACATGTCCATCTGTCTGTGCCATTTTGGCTTTTAAAATTCCTGTAAATTAAGTGATGTTAACAGCTTCGCCCGAGCTGAGGGACTACAGGATGCTGAGCGAGCTGCTTTATGGGGCATCTGTCTCCCGAGGAACAGTGTGTGGTATTTTCTGTCCTCAGTCTATCAGTGATGAATACGAGCGGACCGGCTCTCCCTTCTCTGTTTGTTATCACTGCCTCAGTTCTCTTTCAATGTTGTAATACTGCCTGATAACCGCCTTTCAAAACAAACTCAACATCACTGCTAATATATGACTTCTACAAAGAAAACTCGTTCCAAGAGTCAACGGGAACCCACAAGAGAGCAAAAGTGTAAGAAATCGCTAAATATTTCAAAACCTAGTGAACTGTCTCACCGCCTACATAGACAGCATTCTAACTGGAATGGAGTATCGTGAGTGACCAAAGACTAACGTATACTTCAGCTCTCTGCGTTCCACGACGGTCCACACAATGTCCATGTGATGTTACTGTCATCATCAGGAGGGTCAATAAAGTACACCCGGGCCTTGATTTGGAATCATTACTGTAGTCACCGAATGGAATTTCAAAAACATTGACTGTTTCCAATTAGGACATAAGGGCCCATCTGTTCTGATTTTGTTTCTCCCAAATTCAATTGTATTTATTTTACTTTTTATTCCATTTTATTTTTTTCTATGTTCCGTTTTAATGGTTTAATAACATTCTGATCATCAAAAACCTTGTCTAATCAATTCAGTTCACAAACATTAATGATTTAACAATTTAATGACTTATTACATTTTAACAATAAACATACTATAATAGGGCCCATTTGATATTTTCCCACAATTGTCTGCTTTTTTTTGATGAAAACATTCCAGAATTTCTCTCCATATAGTGGACTTCTATGGTGCCCCCAAGTTTGAACTTCCAAAATGTAGTTCAAATGCAGCTTTAAATGGCTTTAAATGATCCCAGCCTAGGAAGAAGGGTCTTATCTAGCGAAATGATCTGTCATTTTTGAAACAAACTGACAATTTATATACTTTTTAACCTCAAATGCTCATCTTGCCTCGTCTCTGCGATGCGCCATGCGTAGTCTGTGTAATCCAGGTCAATACAGTTAGGGTAGGTCGAAAAACTCCCGTCTCGTTTTCTTCAACGTCAAAATCATCCTACATCGCTTTTTTACCTTTTTATTGTAAAGGGCGTTTGATGTTCTTTGCATGTTCACTTTGTAAACACTGGGTCAGTACTGCAGCGATGTAGGACGATTTTGAAGTTGGGAAAGAAAATGAGATGGTAGTTTTTCAACATACCCTAACTGTATTACAGTCATTTGTCATTTTTTA
Source organism: Cirrhinus mrigala (assembly GCA_036247105.1). Classification (NCBI taxonomy): domain Eukaryota; kingdom Metazoa; phylum Chordata; class Actinopteri; order Cypriniformes; family Cyprinidae; genus Cirrhinus; species Cirrhinus mrigala. The sequence continues at coordinate 16,042,755 of CM070010.1, read as the reverse complement.
TATACTTTTTAACCTCATACGCTCATCTTGTCTCGTCTCTGCGATGCACAGGCGTAGTCTGTGTAATCCGGGTCAATACAGTTAGGGTAGGTTGAAAAACATTTCTTCAATGTCAAAATCATCCGACATCGCTGTTTTACCTTTTTTGTAAAGGGCGTTTGAACTCATTGAACTCCACTATATGGAGATATTTCCTGAAATTTTTTCCACAAGAAACATAATTTCTTATCGACTGAAGAAAGAAAAAGACAGACATCTTGGATGCCAAGATGTTTGTTTTGGAAGTGAACTTCTCCTGTAAACTTTCAATGCAATAAAATGAAAAATTCACATGTTTTTATTTTTCGGCTGCATTGACAGAGGTTTAAATTAAAAGTACAAATGAAAAATTGGTTGATATTGTGTGAAGTTCCCTAAAAATAATGTTTTAATAAACTGTATTATTATTATTATTACCAGGAGTATATTCTATTGTACAAAAGTATTATATTTCTTCAAGATAAAACAAACTTTTATTACGGCAGGTTGTAGTAAAGACCTGCACAGCTCATTTACACAGATACACGCAGACCATGCAGGCTTCATATTTAAACCCTAGGTATTAATACTTGTATGGCTTGATATAACATTAACATAAATCAAGTCTCTTACTGAAATACGTAGTAGAGAAAACATGAAACATGTACGTTATTTAAAAAATCCACATTGTTTTATACATATTTTGGACTATGGGGGGCGCCATTATTTTCGATGATATAAAATGGTTGCACTCCGTGAGCTACTAGCACTTCCTGTTGACAAAAAATGCTAGATGATATCTTAATATCGCAGGAATTTAATGATGAAAATTGATGTTACGGCATTTGGTAAGTTATCACCTGTAAGCTCTTTCAGCGGCCCTGGTGATCGTATCAGTATTTTATTTTCCGACTCGTGGTAAAAATGAGCAGTAGCTCACCGAGTGCAACCATTTGATGTCATCGAAATAATGGCGCCCCCCATAGTCCAAAATAAGTTTAAAAATGTGGATTTTTTAAATAACATAAATCTTTTGTGGGTTTTGTACTACATATTTCATTAAGAGACATCATTTACTTTATATTAAGCCATATATGTCTTCCCTTTACATAGCAGTTTTTTGAGGTTTGATATTCACAAAAGATATCAGTCCAAATAGTAGTTTCTTTAAACAATGGAAAACTTTCTTTTGACTTTGGAAAAAATGACACATGGCAGCTTTAAACAGTTTTAGTGATTTCATGGAAACATGTACCTGAATGTGTGGTCGGACCACAGCCCGCAAGGAATACCAGATCTCGTTTTCGACAAATTACCACGGTAACTCTCCCCGTTGTCTTCATAACATTCTGGGGCACAGATAAAACAGACATAAAGATGACATAAACAATGTTAACATGTATAAACACATGCATGTACCTTCAGTAAAATCCATGCTTATTCAAAGCTCCATGTTTAGATTATTTATGGATTTGCTGATTGTATCCATGCTGTCATGAAGTAAGCATGTCTGAAATAACATTTTATTAGTGGGGGAGGGCCGATTTCACGTCAGGGGCCACTTTACAATTGGTGGTTGGCAAACATGTAAGGGAAAAAAGCTTTTGTTTCTGCCAACATCTGAGTGAAGTTTGAGTGAATCCAGAGAGGCACTGCCCTGTCTCTCTGACCTGAAACCTCAAAGGGACTCTTCTGGTAAGAAATGTGTCTTTGGAAACATAAAGTTGGAATTCACACGAAGAAAAAAAAAAAAAGATTACTCTAACAGTATTTTGAAACAGATTACACGATTTGCACAGAAGAATCATTTTGTTTTCATTTGTGTGACACAGACGAAGGGGAATGTGAGGGTACCCAGATGAAAAACCACACCAGAGCTGGGTGCCAGATCTTTACAGGCCAGATCTTGATGGCGCCTGTGCGCAAAACATCTTTGTCTTTCATCATTAAAATTCTTGTAAATTATGATGAGCTAAGCGTTTTGGAACAACACAATTCATTATGTAGCTAAATACGGTTCATGATTCCTAGCCATGCGGTGCAATACACGTGCGAGAGTATGTGTAAGCGTGTCAGAAGTGTGTGTGGCCTCACCTGTGCTGTCAGAGCGCTCTGATTCACATCTGGGGATGTTGGTACAAAAAGCTTTGCGTACTTTAGGGTCTGTGGTGAAACACCAGGGAATTTCAGAGCCATCAGGGTTTCTGCAAAAGTTCTCCCTGAGATCCCTGAGTGCGACACAAACAGTTTTGTAAATGTATGTTTTTCTTGCATAAACACCTCTCATATATTGTTTAAAATACATAAGTGTAGTATGACTCACTTGCATTTATAGTTGTGTGGTGTGTACGAGTGGTTATGAGGAAAGAGGGCGTCCCAGCGTTGACAGGTCACACCTGCAGGGGTCACATTAACTGTACCCCTGTAACCTTCTCCCTGACCCCGAAAACAAGAGGTGGTCACCTCCACTTCCACATCATTATTTGAGTCTAAACGAGAGATATGGAGAGAGAATGTCAGGAATTCCAAGCATCAGCATTTGAAAATTGTTTCCATTGGAAAGATGCCACAGATGAAATACAGGAGTAGCACTTGAACCATGGGATTTACGACAAGTCAGTGCACCTGTACACAATTCCGGGTTTAAACTAAATATTACACACATGCAAGTATCTGTGATTGAAGAGTTTCCACCACATGCATTGAGAGCACTAGTATATATAAGGTTAGTAAAAAAAAAACAAAATCAGAAATACAGCTAAAACCCAAAAGCAAATGTTTTATAAAATGAAAAAAATGGAAAAGTGGACATACCACACACACTGATGTTACAGTACTCCCATGGTGTGTTTTTGTCCATCGTGTAACACCACGGGCGCACGTCATTATTGGGATTGCGGCAGTAGTTGTCATCAAGGCCTTTGCCTACATGCCTATAAATACAGATACAGAGGAGCATGTTGTAAATCCCACAATTAGTGTGTGAGTGTGTGTGTGTGTGCATGTAAATGTGTACCTGTGAGGCTGGTAGGTGTGTTTATGAGGTTTCTGTGAGTCCCATCTCTGGCACTCTTTCCCACTCTCTGTATGATCCATGGGCCCTCTGTATGTTTCCCCATTACACTTCATACACTCCACTATTAACATACATGCACACATGTATTACAAACACCAAATGCACACCTATTAATATCATGCAGACAGTACAACAAACAGAAATAAACAGGCATATGGTACTCTGAAACATCTAACCTTCAGAACACTGGGGCAGCCCACATTCCTGGTGCCGAGTCTCAGTGAGTTCAGTGAAGCACCAGGGTCCGCTTGGATCATTGTCTGGGTTTCGGCAGAAGTTTTGTCGCAGGTCAAACTTTTTGTGTCTGGCAGGCTTGAAACTGGAATCAATATAGTAAGATAGGAAAAACAGAGTTAAAAATTCTGTAATTGTGATCGACCAATTCAAACTGTACTTTTTAGGGTGTCCAGCCCTTCCCCTGGAGGGCCACTGTTCTGCTGAGTTTAGCTCCAAGTCTAATTAAACACACATGAACTAGCTAATCGAGGTCTTCATAGTTACTAGAAACTTCTAGGAAGGTGTGTTGGAAAAGGTTGGAGACAAATGTTGCAGAGTTTTCCAGGAGCAGGACTGGATCAGGACACACCTGTTTTGTTGGAACACTGATTGAATAAATCAGATCAATCAGCCTGAAGGTCAGCTAAGAGAAGTATGAATTTTAAATTGAGGCTGGAATAGACTACATGATTTTTCCCCCAATTTACAGTCTGAACAAGTTGACGCCAGTTTCCCAAAGTCAGAGTCAGTCTGCAGATTTGAGCTGATAGGTTTCATAGAAAATCGCATAGTGTATGATGACACAGACTCAGATTTTCTAGATTCAGACTATGATTCCTTGCAGTCGGAGGATATCAAACATGTTTGATATTTGAACTGATTTTAGAACAAGTTGTTTTCAATTGTCACACGTCCAAGGCGCACGTTTCTGTGTGAGTTTGTTGTGATCGGAACAGCATGGAAGTCTGGTAGTGTGTGATCCTCAATCGTGTAGGCCAGTGATGGCCAGTTTTCCTTTGTCACTATTTACAAAGCTGGTAAGTGTATGATGTCTAGCGTTTTAAAATCTGTTCAGATTTTAGTCGTGTAAGCAAAAACTTAGCAGATGAAGCCAATTGGCTCCCTTATGGAACTAGAAATCTGGTGATCTTTTAGCAGAGGTCCACACCAGGATAGCTGACATTCTACAGCAGGCGTGCCCAGACTTGGTCCTGGAGGGCTGGTGTCTTACAGAATTTAGCTCCAATTTTAATTTAACACACCTGAAACAGCTAATCAAGGTTTAACTTGGGATGGTAGAAACTTTCATGCAGGAGTGTTAACTCAAGTTGAAGCTAAACTCTGCAGAACACTGACCCTCCAGGACCTGGAGGGTCAGTGTTAAGCAGTATGGAAGACATACATGTATGGATGGTCTTCCACAGATTTCCTCAAATCTTGGCTTGGATGGCAACTGCCCTGCAGAGTTTAGCTCAAACCTTGATCAAACTCACCTACCTATATCTAGGCTACATCTGAAAAATTAGGCTGCTGACTTGCTGCCTCAATGCCTTATCAGGCAATGACTTCTAAGGCAGCATTTGCGCGTGAAGGCATCTCATGAAACTGATTTCGGACATGCTCCTGAGGCAGCGTAACGGTTTAATGATCTACAACAAAATAGAACGAGCTTTGGTGATAACTAAGTGAATTAGAAAGGAAAAGAATTTGTGCTCTGCATTTCACCCATCAAAGTGCACACACACACAGCAGTGAGTAGTGGACAAACACACACACACATCGAGAGCACACACTCAGAGCAGTGGGCAGCTGCCCACTTTTTGCTGCGGCTTCCGGGAAGCAGTTGGGGGTTCGGTGCCTTGCTGAAGGGTCTCATCTCAGTTGTAGTATGGAAGGTGGCAGAGATCACTTGTCATTCACTCCCCCCACATACAATCCCTGCCAGTACGGGGACATGAAGCCGCGACCTTTGGGTTACAAGTACGACTCTCTAAACATTAGGCCACGACTGCCCCTATTTAAAAACTATAATACTGATTTCTCACTAGAAATAACATCAAAATTGCTAAAAGTTGGTCAGAAACATACATTTACACACAAACTATCCACCAACTGCAACTTTCAGATGCCATCTTTATATTTTCAGCTCAACCATCACGGAATGGAACGCATTGCATGTGTCATCCGAAGGCAGCATTTTCCAGTTTTCGGACTTAGCCCTACATTCTAGTAGTTCTGAATTAGCTTGCTCTAGTGTCTTTGATTAGGGTTGGAGCTAAACTCTGGGCCAGATTAGATGGACTTTGGTCTACCAAGTTGACTTGAATCAATCATCTAAACCAGCATGCACCAGCTAACAACCTCAAAGCTCAATGTGCCCCAACCGATGCTTGTCCTACCCTTTTTCCAGTTCGACTGCTGGTTTGGAGCCAGAGCCTAGTTTTAAATCAGTTCTTTGTCTTTCGACACCCAAATAGGGGCAGTCGTGGCCTAATGGTTAGAGCACTGGTGTCAAACTCAATTCCTGGAGGGCCACAGCGCTGCACAGTTTAGCTCCAACCCTAATCAAACACACCTGATGCAGCTAATCAAGGTCTTCAGGATTAGTAGAAACTTCCAAGCAGGTGTAAGTTGGAGTTGGTTGGAGCTAAACTCTGCAGAGCTGCGGGCCTTCCAGGAATTGAGTTTGAGACCTCTGGGTTAGAGAGTTGGACTTGTAACCCAAAGGTCACGAGTTCGAGTCTAAGGTCCAGCAGGGAATGTAGCTATGGGGAGTGAATGTCCAGCACTCTCTCCAGTCTCACAACTGAGGTGAGACCCTTGAGCATGGCACCAAACCCCCAACCGCTCCCCGGGCACTGCCCACTGCTCCGGGTGTGTGTGTTTTGTGTGCACTTGGATGGGAGCAATGCAGAGCACAAATTCTGAGTATGGTACACCATACTTGGCCACAAATCACCTCTTTTCCTTTCCAAAGCAACAGCTTGGAACCAGGAAAGTAAGTAAGTAGCACCAAAACATTGCTGGTCTAGAAGTAACACCAGACGCAATAGCTAAAGTCTGTCTACGCTGGACACAACAAAGCAACCATTGAAAATAATTTGCATTTTTTGTCAATACGTCATAAATAGAACGAGGCAGCAGTTTACAGTCAGGGATTTGTTGGCCCGTGGAAAAGCAAACTGGTTCTTAGGAGGCTCGCCAGTCAAACCAACTCCGAACAGACAATAGCACTAGCTCTGAACTAGCACCCGGTTCCTGCTGGTGGAAAAGGGGCCTTTGATGATCTGAATCTAACTGAACCTAAACCACAAAATTGATTTGGAAAATTCCTGTTGCTTCTAAAACATCAAAATAAGTTAGAATGACACCAAATCAGGATACCATCTAAACAAAAGCCATGCCGAGCAGACGAATTGCTTCAACAACTGGGTTACGAAAGGCGTGCAGTGCTGGAATGGACCGTGTTCTTGCATCTGGATCTTGTGGCTGGTTCCACATGAGGCCTGAGAGCTCTACAGCTAATGATGTTGTGCTAACAGATGTTAGCCAGCTATTCCTCTCTTGCTGCCAACAGACGCTCCTGCACCCTGAATGCAATCTGAACAGAAACTTTAAACTTTCCTTAATCCCATTTACAACACTAGGAAGTCATATGGGTTGGAATTTGGTCATTTATTGGAAATGTTTTGTTTATGTTTGTACAGCAAGTTTACATCTCAAAAAGTGGCATTTCTGGACAGCAAGATTGTTGTTGGCTGACTACCGGCTCTGGAACCAGCACCTTGTGGGTAGAAAAAGGGCTTTTCCTCTTCTCAGAAGAAGATTTACTTGGTTCTCATCACTTACTCTCTAATTGTTTTCTGCTGTCTCCCCATTTGGCTTGGCCGAATAAATAGGGCAGGTGGACACGTTGTGCTGGTGGATAGATTGAGAAGGAAAAAGATCTTATCACATGGAAAAAGGTTCGAAGGGAATCGGAGTCGGAAAGTACTGTTATCCATGGGGAGGAGAAGGTCTGGATTAGCATCTGTGCGCTAGTCTCGAATGCTGCTCGTATTTTAATGTGTCTGCGGCTTTGTGAGCTCAGCTGGAGGGCAGACAGAACATGACTTCAGTCCATAAATCCTCATCCTCTCGTTCTTTCTCTATCTTTCTCTCATTCTCTCACCTCTAAAATCTTTATACAGCTTGTAAGCAGCGTAACTCGTAGAGCTAATAACATCTTGGCTAACAAGGACCTGGCAACAATTGACCACATTAACCATATTGGCTTGTGTTCACGCAGTCAAGGCATCGCTCCGTAAAGTCCCACTTAACTTCTGTTGTCAGAAAGATGATTCTCAAACACCGGGCCTGAAAGCAATCTCATCTACAGTCTAGACCAATCAGCGATTGTTGACAGCCAGCATGCTGGCGGCGATTAACAGCTAATGGCAAAGTCTGCGCTAGAAACGGTGTGGACTGTTGCGAAAATTGCTAGCTGTCAGAGACCATATGAAAGTTGCAAATGAGAAGTTTACTGAGAGAATGAGTTACAGAGGAGTGAGCGGTTTTAGAGACAGAGGCGACATTTCACTTTGAGCGCGCGGTTTATTAAATGCAGATATTTACACAGAGTGTAAAAAAAAGCTAGATGCTATTTACACGAAGTGTGACAGAACTTAAATGCTATTTACACTGAGTATAAATATTGTTAGATAATGTTTGCACACAGCATAAATTGCAACAATTAGCATCTTGTTTACAAGTGCAAACAGTGACAGATGCTATTCACACAAAGCGTAAATAGAAGTGATATGATATTTATACTAGTATAAATTGTTTGTGCTTTATTTGAATGCACAGACTGCATTGTTGTAGGACGTGATTCACTCATGAACCAAGATCATTTCTGTTTTCCCAAAAACATTTCTATTCTCTGAGACAAATTTTAACAAAAAAGCTTTCATTAAATTAAATTAAATTTTTACTTGTGTTCATGTGGGATGGACATGTTCCAGGCTTGACACCTAATTCCAGTCTTTGTGAACGACCTTCTCCCCTTGTAGTTGACACCTGAACCAATGATGCACTCTCTCACATACTCTGTGGAAAACATACGGCACACAGATATTCATATAATCTGAAACGATAAATGTTGTTTACAGATTACACATTTCCTTGACATCCTAAAATGATTTAAGCCTCCAAACAAGAGTTTACTGTCGATTACGACATAAATCTAATTGTTCAAATCCAGTTCTCGCTGGAAACATAAACATACGGCATCTTGTTAACGTCAACACTTATCGTCATGCTTTCTTATACTTTGTTTGCTGCCAAATGTCATAAGCATGTGTTGTTTACAATGACAGAGGTGATTTTATACATAGAAGGCAGAAATTTCACACTTAAAGCCAGTGATCTAAATAAATATGACTGGCATTTGCTCGGTATGACAACAAAACATTTCCAGGAAACTTCAGAAGACATAAAAGTAAAAAGTCAAGTGTGAGTGAACCTTTTCGAAAGGGTACTGCAAATATTTACCTTTCTTCTCGTAAAGGTCGTAATTGGGTTTTCGCTCTCTTTTGGCGCCTTCAGAGAAACGGTCGAAGGGAAGAAAGTGACATTTCCTGTTTATGTGGTCAAAGTAGAATGCCCTGTAAGGGAGCAAGTAGAGAAAACCAAGAAATCTAAAGACATTTGTTCCTTTTGCTCATTTGTTAAACCAATTGTTCACCCGAAAATGAAAATTCTGTTCCCATTCATTTACTTTCGTGTCATTCCAAAACTGGATGGCTTAATTTGTTTCCTCAGAAGAATGTTTTTGTCCAGTCATTGGGGTTCAAAACAACACTGTTCCCCATTGGACAAAAACACTTAAAATATCTTAACATGAGGGTGAGTAAATGCTAACAGAATTACATTTTTTAGGTGAACTATCCCTTTAAACTTGTGTGTCACCTGCAGGACTTCTTGCTCTTGCTGCATTTGCGTGCGCAGTCATCCAGCGAAAGATTTCTAATTCGAGGAGATTCCGGACAGTCTGTACAAAGCAGCCGGCTGTTTTCACTTTTCTGATACCTTTGCAATGTCTGTTTCCTGCACTCTGAACAAAAGAGACAAGGAGATTAAACACAAACACACATGCAGAAACTTAAAACACACACATACATGTACACACGTAATCTCATACATGTGGGAGCTGTCACACACATTATCAGAAGGGTTGTTCTCAGGAAATGGTGCCATTTGTGCCCAATTTGTGTCTCTGTGACTTAAAACGGATGTAATTTGACAGATTTGACCCTCTTCAGAATGTCATGTGAAAGAACTTTTTAAAAAGCATTATTTTTAAATGTTTTGTTTTACATCAGCAGTACATTTAAATAGGCGACTTATTGAAATTTAAATAATCATCCTCTTTGTAGCCTGTTTTTAAAGTTATGTTTTTAATATACATACTGCCCATCAAACATGTGGGGTCTGTAAGATATATATATATATATATATATATTTTTTTTTTTTAACAATTTTTTGAAGTCTCTAATGCTCACCAAAGCTACATTCATTACATAAAACAGTAATACTGTTAAATATTACAAATTAAAACAGCTGTTTTTTTTATTTATATTTATAAAATAACTGTTTCTATGTAAAAAAAGTTATTCCAGTGATGACCAAACCGAATTTTCAGCGGCCATTATTCCACATGATCCTTCAGAAATCATTCTAATATGCTGATTTCAATGTTGAAAACAGTTGTGCTCCTTAACATTTTAAGCATAAAATACATTATTTTTAAGATTCTTTTGATGTCCCTTAAAAGCAAGTAGAGTAAACACAACTAGACTCATCAGCATTTATATCCTTTCACATTAGCAAAATCAGGTTTCCGTTTGCTATGACTGTCTCTCCTGCAGAAATGAATGAGAGGCCAGTGAGAGGGGCCCAGACTCTCGTGATTCACTGCACTCTGGTGGTCCGAGGACATTCCCAAAGTCAGCTTACATACATGTGCAAAGCTCACATTGTAACTCCAACACTAAAAATCTTCTTTCTAGTGTTTTTAGGTCCAGCATCTTCCTTACACTTTTCATCTGCTGATCTGCAATGTTGACCATATAGAAATAAGTTCACCCAAGACTTAAAATTATGTCATTATTGTGTTCTACTGTGTTATAAAAGTAGTCTATACAACTCAAGTCTTCTGAATCATATGAATGCTCTGTGTGAGGAAAACACTGATAATCTTCCCTGCAGTGAGCTTTTAACTGGAGAACGGCAGCAACCGGACCACTGAGTCAGTAAGTTCATGCATTTCATGTGTATTTAAGGCTTATGGACTTGTGATGCCCGTCTGAAATCAACAAGGGTGTTGCATAGGTTTCACAAGGTTGCTCACACCCATTTGCATGCCTTCAAAGCAGGCTTCTGCCTAATTTTCAGTGATGTGGACTCCACAGTGAACAACTACCATATACTTCCACATATACTTCAAGCAAAAGCTAAGAACAAACTGGTGTAACTTCATTTAGAAGTTAAGAATAAAATCCTGAACACACTGAAGAGCTGCTTCATTGCAGAAATTGAAAAACTAAAAGCAACACTGGCTAGCCGAATTGCAAAGCTGAAAAAGTGTGAGCGCTTATATTCATTCAAACATCTCTCTCAGCACTAAGGAAAGACTTGGGATTTTTGCTTACAGTAACCACTGCAATTATGCAACTACTACTTATTTTTGCTCCCTAAGTGAAGAATGAAAAAGAACTGGAGTATATAGAGGCCTTTAAAGGGACAGTTCACCTAAAAATGAAAATTACCCCATTATTTACTCACCCTCAAGCCATCCTAGGTGTACATGACTTTCTTCTTTCAGACGAATACAATCGGAGTTATATTAAAAAAATGTCCTGGCTCTTCCATGCTTTATAATGGCAGTAAATGGGTGTTGAGTTCAATAGACCAATATAAGTCCAATAAAGTGCATCCATCCATCATATAAAGTGCTCCACATGGATCTGGAGGGTTAATAAAGGCCTTCCGAAGCGAAGTAATGCGTCTGTGTAAGAAAAATATCCATATTTAAAACTTTATCATGCGTACAACAGTCAGAAAAACGGGAGATTTTGGTTTATAAAGTTTTATATATAGATATTTTTCTTATACAAATGCATCGATTCACTTCAGAAGGCCTTTATTAACTCCCAGAGCCATTTGGAGTACTTTTTTGTGATGGATGGATGTACTTTATTGGACTGCAAAATTTCAACACCCATTCACTGTCATTATAAAGCTTGAAAGAGCCAGGACATTTTTTAATATAACTCTGACTGCATTTATCTGAAAGAAGAAAGTCATATACACCTTGGATGGCTTGAGCGTGAGTAAATCATGGGTTAATTTTTATTTTTGGCTGAACTCTCCCTCTAAGATGACATCAGCGAATTTTAAGCGAATACTACGCTTGACACGAAAACAGGTCATGTGTCCATTGTCAGTAGTGTAGAGATGAATGAAGCATAGCTCTGCTATGCTGTTGGTCAGCACAGCAAATTTGCATGACCAACTTGAAAATGAGCGAAATCTGGGGGGAAATATGTGGGGAACATATTCGCCCTCAGACAAAACTCCATATCATCTGGATTCCTATTGGAATGACCTTGAAATTTGACCAAGCAACAATAAATGTGACTGCACCTTTAGGGCAGCATCTGGCATTAGGACTAAACTGACCAGATCATTCTTTTAAACCAGTTTCAATTTGTTGCAGCAATCATTGTTCAAGAATCGTTAAATCACAAATGTTACCAATGAATAACTTAAATTTCAGTCTGTTCCTCACACAAACATATCAAATGACTTTGGAATAGAACATACAAGTTTGTATGTTTGCATGCTCGCTTCATTTTGGGTCAACTATTCCTTTTAAAATCTGATAACAGAAGTCTACATATCTCTCCCACATACTGTTCTCTCACTCAGTGTGGGCATGAACTTGGATCTGCTCTGCACAGTAGTCCTGGGCCCGGTGCCCTGATTATCAAGTGATTTGGTAAACTGTTGAAAATCAGCGGTGTAAGGTAACACTCAGTTTGCTTCAGACACGCGCAGTGCTGCCGAACCTCCTGCCGGACTCCTGTGGCTGAAGCGGTTTTGGTGAGAACACATTATTAATGTTTGGGCCGCATCTGAACACATCTGGATTTCATCGAGCTGCTCTTCAAACATTGATCTTTTCCTTCAGCGCCCCAATTAGACTTCTTTAAATTCCTCTTTCTGGCCTGTCGGGGGCATCTTTATCTCCCAGCCTGCTTATTAGATTTGGCTAAATCTCTTCCTTAAATAACAACGGGATGATGTTTATGGTAGCAATGAGGACGGGCATCAGAGAAACATCAGCATTAATGGTTTCAGCCTGACTCACTAATGTCCTTTCCTTTCCTAAAGCTTCGGTGAAAGTTTGAAGAACTTCTCGTTCTGTGTTTACGCAGCACATCTGGTCCGGTGAATATTTGCAATGGTGAAATATGGGAGAAATGGCTCTGTCCAGATGTTGCACAGCACGTCGATAACGCCCGCTTTGGAGAGTCCATTCACCCCATATGTGCTTTTGCCCATTGCGAGAAACGTGCACTCTGGGAAGGGTCTGTTGCATTGCTGTAGCGCATCTAACGATGCATGTCACTGTTGTTCAGCATCAGTTTCTTCAGTGGAACAGAACTAAAAGTAGCATATATGTTGGCGCTTTTATAAACCTTTTACAGTTTCAGGCTCCCACAAAGTGATACTACATAAAAGTGGATCAACACTTGTGGGATTTGAACCTACAACCTACCAGCCCAGATCTTTGACCACTATGCCACACCAGCCCATATCCTTTGCACTACGTGATGCATGTAACATCTTCAGGCTTCAGTTTATGAGACTGAAACATGAGAAAAGGTCAATGGATTTGTGCAAAATCCAAACCAAATATACACTAGTGTGAACGGGGACCGTTTAAAAACTACGGCCCCAAAACATATATTAAAAACCCCCTTGTTTGTATTTTTAGTTTTTCCACTCAAAAGTTAAGAGGATTTTCTTTTATTACATTGTCTTTAAAACTGATTTAAACTCAGTCACCTGTGGAGAAAAAGATGAGCTCTTTTTTTTTTTTTTTAGCTATCCTTAACCTTCCTTCGGTTTACCATGATAACCACAGTTTCTACTATATATTTTTTACATTTTTACTATTATCTTTCTATACATTTGTAAGAGTTTAGGGTTTCAACTCAAGTTTCTTCATCAGTAAAGTCATTCGAAGCAGCTGAAAAAGTGCAATGAACTTACAGCTGGTCGTAACCTACTGGTCGTAACCACTTTGCAACAACTTCATTCAAAGGTAATAAAGTTTAATTAAACCCAATTTTAGAGCATTGGGAGTGAGAGTTTACAGTGTGGTTTGTCATTAATACTACATCTCCTTCAGACAGAGGAAGATCCTCTGGAATATTTTAGTCATTTTGTTTATTTTCTTGTGAGGACACTGGTCGTGTGTACTTTTACTAGTATTACTGTAGTAAATATGGTATTTGATCACCATTGTAAGTTTTTGCACAGGAAAGAGAGTTTTAAATACAGTACATACACAAAGTAATATCCAATATCCCCAAAACTGCATTCATAAACAAACACATCACTTAACCTATTTTTCAAAAACAACAAACAAAAGTAACTATTAATACATAACGTGATGAAACCCTGTTTAATCATCTAATATTTCTCAAAACAATCTAACAGTGACATACTTGCATTATGTTCAACACGATTTAAAACACGATCAGTTAATCAATAACGCACTCTGGCTTCACTTGCGCATTACGTGCTGGTTACTCACCCACATCCACAGAGAGTAGGACACACAGAAGAGCTTGATAAATCCACATTATGTCCGATTTCATGATTCTCGGTTTGATATTCCAGGATTTGGGATGGAGAGTTTATAAGGTCCGAGCTGGTGCTGCTGCTGGTGTGAGTGATGAACAGGAACGGATCGCAGCGACCTCTCTCTCTCCTCTCTCTCACTCGCTCTCTCTCTCACAGACACACGCAGGCGCAACAATAGCGTTTATTAGCGAGTTTAGTCTCAAATTTGGAGGTGGATGTGGGATTTATCTGAACGCAGACGGATGAACGCGTCATTTCCTAGAACTTTGACATAACCACATTAGAGACACGCAGTCTCGCCATGAACTGTGAGTATTAAGTGAATAACGACTAATAATAACATTGGAGGCTACTTTAAAGTGTGAATGTTTTGTGAAGTGAAATCTGCTTTGTTCGTCATTTGTGTGACATATCGGCACATTACAAAACTAAATTATATTAAATACTAAACAAAGCTAAAAATAGAGGAAGGGACATTAATACATTACAATATATGTGACGTAATTAAAACTTACCTGAAGAGCAATATCCCTGCTCAAAGAAAAAAAAAAAAAAAAAAAAAACAATAGGCACCATTGCAAAATTTGTAATGGTTTTACTGGTTATAATGGGACTTGGTTTTCATGGAAACTGGTAATTGGTCGCCTTCTATTGGAGGCTTTTTAAAACCAATAACTCCTAATGGAATATGTCCCAAAACACACTACAGAAAACTTTTTTAATGGTTTCAATGGTTAAAAGTTGATGATCTGTAATGTTCGTAATGGTATTTGTAGTGGAAACCATTTAAATTTTCTGTGATGGTTCTATTGTTTTTCTTATTTTTTTTTTTTTCAGCAGGGATAGGAAAAGAGTAGGTTTTGGTCATGATTCACCAAAGACGTAGTTCACTCCCAAATTAAAATTCTTTCATTTACTTACCCTTATGTCGTTCTGAAGGTTTTTTTTTTTTTTTTTTTTTTGGCGGAACATAAAACGGAGACACTCTGAAGAATTGTTCCAGTCGCTCTTTTCCATGCAATTACAGTGAATGGGTAGGCCTACTAGAGCTTTTAAGCTTCAAAAAGGACACAAAACACCATAAAAGTACATAAAAGTGGTCATGAATTACATATTCCTTGACACAAGAGGAAATTAGTTTTTGCTCAAATTTAGAAATCAAATATTTGACCTGTAAATGTTAATTCTCAACATTTTGCTTGACAGAAAATAGCAATATAGTACAAAATGCGTAAAATTATTGTTCTAAATTTGAGACATTTTTTTCCCTCAATTTTACAGAAATGGCTTTAGTTGTCAGTTGCTTATTGACACATTAGAGCTCATTTAGTAATTCACAGTGTAAAATCTTTATAGTGCATAAAAGGAGCCATTATAAAAATTAACCATGGTTTTACTACAAATAAAACCCAAAAACCACAGTTGCTATAGTTAAACCATGGTAACCACAAGTTAACCATAGTTTTGCTACACTAACCATAGTTTAACCAAGGTATTTGTAGTAAAGCAGTGGTTATACAAATGGCAATCAATAGCCAAAAAAAACATGGTTACTACACTTTTACTACAGTAAAACCATTGTTAATTTTCATAAGAGGGGCTCTGTGCATACTGAAATTTGAATGTTCTAATTTGCGGGGAAGGCTTTTATGAGCAACTTTCTAAGATATGCATTTTCACATCATTTATGGGAAGTTAAGGAATATTTACTTGTAATTATTGCAGATTTCAAACTCAGCACTGCAATATTGCAACATTTTGAGAAGGAAATATGATACATCAATACCACTGCTGTTGGTTAAATGAAACGGTCCCTAAAAAGTGTGTGCTTTTAACATTAGTACTGTCTGTTCTTATTCACTATTCTTATTCATCAACCAGAAGACAGAAGCAATCCAAAGAAAATTCCAAGAAAAAATTGGACTTCTGAGGACTTCCAGCACAGTCCTTCGCCGTGAAACTAAGCTATCCAAGAGACTAAAGCAGTCATCTGTCAGGTCATGTCCAGGCAGTTTGATTGCAATCTGAAAGTGAAATCATGGTGGGGGGATTGGGAGTAAGCGAACGGCTGACCACTTCACACCCACCCTGTTATTCCACAGCAAAGCCAACATATGCAATATAAGCTACAGCATCAATAAAGAAAGAATCTCCCTCTCTGGATGCTGGTCGGAGCGACACAGCTGGAAGCAATCCCATTCCGATTGCCGATCGCCGGGCTTCATGTTTAACTAAGTGTTCTTGAGTATTTAGACGCGAACCATGTGGAGGGCACAATCGTTATTTCACAGGAAATCCACACTTTGGCCGTTAATGGGCAGTTCTAAATGCCCTCTAGAGAGCGAGAGAGAGACATAGAAAGAGGTGAAACGCAGACCTCAGATTCTTTCTCATTAAGTCGCGTGGAGCTTTTAAAGTTGGCCTAACTGTTGAAATGTTTGCTTTGCGGTATGTGTGGCGAGCAGGTGGGCCCGAGCGGCATGCCGGCCAGCCGGCAGCGGTGGAGCCCAGGTGTCAGCGTGTCAGTCAGAGGGAGAGAGCTGTGCCTTGCAGGGCTGTTGGGGGAATCTGGCCAGATTAAATGCCTTGACTTAAATACATCAGGCTGGGCTTCGACCACCACCCAATCCCCATGGGCGGCGCGGCCTGGTGAAGGCCATTACAAAGCTGCACAATTGGAATAAATTCCACCCTTTTCCTCTCCAGATTTTAATGTGAAAAGAACTAGTGTTACAATAAGATGAAAGGGTCTTTTATTGAGCAACTGATAATGACACAGTCCCATTTGTCAAAACATCTGTCCATGTCATGTATCACACTCCAGAGTGACAACTGTTGTGTGGGATGGATCCAGGGTTGCCAGGTTTTCACAAACGCGTTTTGGAGGGAGGCCCCCGGTAAAAATCGTGTTCCGGAGAGTAAAATTCACATTTTTTGGCAGGGTTCCCCAGGTAAAATTCGCTTTAACCCACAGACATGAAAAACAACCCGTGGCAACAGTTTTAAAGTAGCCAAATTCTACGGGAAAAACGCAGACTTGGCATCACTGGATGGTCATTGCCCCTCATGATACAGTGACAAGCATCAGGGCATTTTGTCTATTTATGCTGCTTTGTGTTGAGTAGCCCCATCCACAGAGAATTCTCATTGGTCCAAAATCCTGCTTCACGTAACGTGTACGAATAAGCTGCAATGTAACTAAAGTAGCGGCAGATAAAGTAGTGTGGGACTTGGTCCTTTTCAGTGGTTGTTGAATGGATGGAAGCAGATCTGATTTGTAAGAAATTGGAAAGGTTTAAAGGTATAGTCCACTCAAAAAAATAACAATTCTGTCATGATACTTGTCCTACTCACCTTCATGTAATGCCAAACCTGTATGCATTTCTTTCTTCTGTGAAACGTAAAGGAAGATATTTTGAAAAATGGTGTTAAACATTCAAACAAGTTCAGATCCCATTGACTTCCAAAGTAATTTTTGGTCCATACTGGACATGTTATGACTAGTGCTGGGCAACGAATAATCGCGATTAATCGCATCCAAAATAAGTGTGTACTGTGTCTATTTATTATATATATATATATATATATATATATATATATATATATATATATATATATATATATAAAGACACACACATGCAGTATATATTTTGAAAATATTTACATGTATATATAAAATATATAAGCATATATTATGTACACAAAAATGTTTTTTTTGTATGCGATTAATCGCAATTAATTGTTGCCCAGCACTAGTTATTACATTTGGACTAGGTGGGACAACATGTTAAGGCCATTTCACATGAATATTTGCTACAAATTTTCACAGAAATTATTCTAAAATTTATGCATATCTGCAATAATGGAATACAATAATATTGAAAAATTACGTAATATTGGTTGATTGTGTTCGAAGGTGCAGTAACTGCAAATTTGCAGGTCCACAGTCTATTATTAATTACGCAGAAATGTATGAAGCACCAGCCACACAGAAGTCACTTTAACACCAAAATGCTTTTTGTTGGTCAACACAGTAAATTCGCAAACCAACAACTTGACCCCGATTCAAAATTTGCATGGGGAAATCTTTTGCCCTTATGCGAAATTTCCAATCTCTGAGATTCCTATTGAAATGACTGTGACTTAAAAGGGATAGTTCACCCAAAAATGAAAATTACCCCATGATTTACTCTCCCTCAAGCCATCCTAGGTGTATAAGGCTTTTTTCTTTCAGGTGAATGCAATTGAAGTTATATTAAAAAATGTCATGGCGCCCAACCCACTCTCTCGTCAACATGGATGGATGCACTTAATTTTGCTTCAAAATCTTGACCACCATTATAAAGCTTGGAAGAGCCAGAACATTTCTTAATATTTCTGTTAATATAACTATATTCATTTAAATGTGATTGCATCCTAATTTAGGGGCAGGGACTGCCACCTAGCAAACACATGACAAAATCCTGGACAGGCACCACTCATATATTCTTCATAAAATAATCCTTCTATTTTTCCATTCTCTCCTCTGCTTCTTTATCTCGCTGACTGTGGATATAGCCTCCTGGCTCTGTCCCAGCACAGCCATTGAGTCAATGAGTCTATGCGTGTGATCTTGCTCCAAAAACGCTTGTTCCTTTTAGAGAGCACTTCATTAAAGTACCATCAGAACTCCCGTCTGAACCTCAACCACTCCTTGGATCTCTGTTTCTTGCTGTCTAATTCATTAATTGCCATTTTTATTCATTCTGATTGTATCTGTTTGTCACACTCCCAAACGGACTCTATCTCCATCACTGCCTTTGCTCAAACTCTCCTCATCAGCATGAGCGCTGCCGCCTCAGAGGAGAGCGTGTGCTTCGGCTTCAGGCGTTATATCGCAGCTGGACAGAGAAAAAGCTCAGATATCAAGGGAGGAAAAGCAAACCAAAGCACAGAGGTCTCAGAGTCACATTAGGACAACACAGGCCTCTTAAAACACAGGAGACAGATTAGAACAAGACTGAGGTAAAATATGGATTAGAGCTTTGTGTCTGGTACCAGTGAATTACCACCAAGGGGTCAAGGTTTGGCTGGCTAGAATGGGCCAGATTGCCCCTACTGGTAGAAGCTCTTTTTCCGTTTACAGCCATTAAGAAGCAGCGATGTGTTCTGACGTAATACATTATTACAAGCATCATATCTCAAGCATTTCATTGTGCTATATTATGTTTTGTAGGTGTTTTTTGATGCTGTGCTGCCACTTTTTTATGTTTTTGTAAAACAACTGTAAAAAGCTCATTCACAAATATCTCACCCGTTTTTCCAATTAGGTCTTGTGAAACATTATCCTGAAACATTGACAACTTAAACAACCTAATTTGTTAATGCCGAGCTAAGAACAGATTAACACAAACAGTTACCAAAAGTGAGTCATCTAAACCTTCAGAAGTGAATGTTAGATGATTTTTTGACTAGTCCCAAAATGTTCTGGAATGTTACATAAACTTCTAAAATGTTCCCATTTGTGCAAAAGCAAAATATTTAAATAGTTTCGTACACTAACACTTGCTTACTTATTTTTGGTGTTGTGGGCTTTTTCCTTCACATACTCACATACATATTTTAAGACACACACTATTACAACATAAGTCTTGCAATACGGACTCGCTCTGAAACTAGCAAAAGGAGAGGGTGGGTCCTCACAATAGTGGCTTGAGGGGAACACTTATTCTCTAAGGCTGGGGTCTGTCATCCTGCTGTATGCACTTTCACACATGCACAAGTACCATTCCCTTGTGGGACTAAAGTTTTAACCTTCATCGCGGGGCCTAATCGCGAGTATGATCTCCTTTCTGTGACCTTTGACCCCAGCTTGTCAAAGTAATGGCCTCCTTGCCCCCACTCTCTCTTGCCAATTAAGAAAGGGCTTTCTCGCATTTTCACTGTTTCTCATTGCCCCTCATGGTAAAGTGAGAATTTCGGCTCTAAAGATGAAATATGAAAAAAAGAATGGACAGTGAGGAGGAAAACGTATTAGCAAATTAGCCTTACATTAAAGAATAGAGACACAGGCAAGTCAATTTCCACAATGACCAGTGCAATCTACCAAGAGTAGCGCAAATTACTACCTGCTTTAAGACATGCTTTTTTTGGCTGTTAAATAACGGCACAAATACCAGTAATTTGCGAGTGCAAACTTGAGTAAAATACATAGCCTGATTCATTTTAATACTCTCCTCCCATAAATTTAGCATCTGAAAGGGAAAATCTTATGCTAATTCTTCACTGCATGTCTTTAGCAAATCCTGGCAGTACTATTTTAAAAGCAAAAGACAGTTTGCACTGCTGGTGCAAGCTGTTAGTAAATCTGGCCCTTAATATTAAGGCCGGGACACACCAAGCCAATGATCAGCCATTGGCCAACGTGTCTGTTGGGCTAGTTTGATTGGTGTGTTCCACACATCAGCTCTCATTGGGCTCACGTTGGTCACAGTGTTGAATCGGCGTCGGGGCTGTCGGAATTCAGTGCACCAGTCAAGTGCACGCGAATTAAAGCGAGAATTTGGCTTTTCTCGTTGCTAGTTCTTTGAAGCCAGCTTGGTGTTTTCCAGCCTTTAAAAACTACAAATTGGAAAAACGCTAGCTTTCCATGCAAAAATGCTGCTATGTGGTTGGCAAGGTGCTTTTGGTGGTTGATAGTTATGTTGCTTTGCGATGGCTAAGGTAGAGTGACCATATTTTAGTTTGCAAAGAAAGAGGACAGTGGGAGCCGGATGTGTGTGTGTGTGTGGGTGTGTGTGTGTGTGTGGGGTTCTATACGAGAAAAACACACACAATGAATGGTGACTATAGAAAGCAAAAGCCGAATCCTGGACATTTTGGGTGATTTAGAAATCCCGACTGGAAGCATTTTTTAGGTCCAAAAAGAGGACATGTCTGGGGAAAAAAGGACGCATGGTCAACCTAGCTAAGGAATGGTTGTTAGCATGTTAGCATCTTTAGCTTGCTACATGCTTACTAATGTGTTCTGGCTGGTTGTTAACACATTACTATATTGTTACTAAGATCCTAAGTTCCGGGTGGTTGGTAAGTTGTCAAAAGAGTCTACCTCAAAATGCTCTGTAACCAGGTTTCCATCTAAAGTTGCAAATTTCTCTTGTGCACAAAATTGGAATATTGCATAACACATTAGCGAATAAGCACCGTTTCCATCCAACGAGTCACTTGCTGATAAACTGCCACTAAATATCAATAAGAAAAGTAGGAAAAGCCAGAGAGAGTAGATGAAACACAATAAATACGGTCACTGCTTTTGGAGGCAGATGCCAGCTGGGGAATGCGGTCTTTTAAGACAGTTCTGGGTGGCAATTATACAGAAATACTTTGACGACAAACTTTGCTTAGGGATTTCAGAATGATCCTAACAACATTTCAGATGCTGTGCAGTGAGATCGGTCCACTGGTTAGTCAAGTTACATTTTGGTGCGTGTGGAGGAATTTAGTTGCATAATGCATTTCCATCTCCCATTATTTGCATGAACCCTTTTTCGCACAATTCAAAAACCACCTCAAGCAAGCGTACAGAATTGTTTTTGGTGATTCCATCACTCGTTTCTGATGCGATACTGTAAAATGCGCATAAAAACAGGGTGATGGAAACATAGCTTGAAATATTCTCATCTCTAGAAATTGTGTATCCTTTATAAAGTGATTTTTCTACCTATTTTATTGTCCACCAAATGAACGTCGTAAATTTGTTCACTTCAAAAAGTAATATAGCATGAATTGCCTAAGTTTAATACTTACCCTCATGAAAATTAACCCTGGTTTTACTACAAATAAAAACAAAAAAACATAGTTTAACCATGGTATTTGTAGTAAAACTGTGGTTATACAAATGATAATCAATATGCCAAAAAACATGGTTACTACACTTTTCCTATAGTAAAACCATGGTTCATTTTCGAGTGGTTTTGTAAAAAGTGTAAGCGAAATTAATAGTGATGCTTGCCTTTTAGCAAGAATATTTGCTGAAAATATAGCTAAGGAATAAAATAGTGATAGGAAATAAACTTTAGAAGAAGTTTGACAATGGAAAGGTAGGAGTTCCTCACTTTAAATGCTTTAGAGAGTTTAAAATGCATGCATTTTGAAATGCGAGAATAGACCCAGCAAGGAAATCGTAGCGATAGAATAGCAAGTCATGGCATCCGCGTGCTGGAACCACAGTTCTCCCTCGTGCGGTAATAAAGCGGCCCTCCAGCACTAAGAATCTACACGTCTGGGGCTTTCCTTGCTTGTTGTGTAGTGAGCGTCGGTCCCACACTCTAATAGGGAGCAGATGGCGTGCTATTTCACAAGTCGCGCCTTGGAAAAACATTCCTGCACATAAATCCAATTACAAACGAGCAGGTTTCTTAACCCTGGCGCGCGTGCGACCGGCCACAGATCACAACGGTGCGGCTCGTGCTTTCCCCAGATAACAATGTTACGGATGAAAACAAAGGAAAGTGGACTGACCACACTTTTCTGATTTGACGTCAATGAGGACACAAATGAACAAGTTTCAATGAAGCAAAAATAAACGAAATGATGTGCTAAACAATGTTAAGAGGATAATTGGTTTCGTCGTCATGGCTCAGTGAAGAATTTCCAGGATAAACTTCTGAGACGACAACACTTTCTTGCATAAGTCTGTCCTCTGATCTCAAATGGATCAAAACAGGGATTTACAAATGCTTATTACGTCATATCTCTTAAAGAAATGACTAATTTTCTATTGAAACAGGAAGTTGGGGTGGGACATATTGAAAGCTAGTACTTTGTCCCAAACAGGAAATATAGTTTAGTTACATCACAACTGATTTGTTATGATTCGTATCTTACTATGTTAATTGGAGGCAGGTGATATTATAGGGGGAGGGGCATCCTCAGTTTAAGAAACATTTTATTGGACAAACATTTCTAATGCAAGATGCGTAATCAATATTTCTGACCTGTTTCTAAACTCAAAATTAAACTACTTTAAAAAATTCTGAAATTATACAAAAAAATAAAAACAGAAAATACAACTTAACAAGTTGTAGTAATAAAAAGTAATGAAGCTCAATACAGATCCAATAAAAAATGCTTGAAAGAAACTAAATCAGATGAGGGCATGTCTTCCAGTTCCTGGTTTTACGGTTTAGAAATCAAGCCCAAAGAAAAGACCCTGGCCTGGAAAGGGTGTAGGGCTGCAGCCCTGGTTCTGTGGCAGCTGTGAGGTTGTCTGGCACCTCATTGCTTACTAAGTGGCTCCACGTGTGAGGGAACAAGCCCAAATAAATTGCTTTGCCCTTCCAGACACACGGCCACCCCTGCACCCTGCTGAGACCGCTCAAGACCGGACTCTGAGTGACTGCGGTGTCTTAAGTAGAGTTATTAGCAAGGAAGAGAGAACACAGAGGGAGAGGGCAAGCGACAGAAGAAAGCAGGAGACAGGTGTTAATAGATGTCCTACAGCTTTCAAAAGCCCCTCATGCAGGTCTGGGTGCTGGACTTCAGTTTCACAGGCAGCAAATTACCTGGACCGCAGTTTGACCCCCTCGCCTTTCAAATGCACACACACCTCCACCAGAAAAGATGTTTGGCATGTGTGCTTGGACACTAAGGGTGTAAAACTGAAGGCCTACAAACAGATTAAGCATTCACTACAGCATTTCGCAGAACGCTTTCAGAGTTTCTCCGAAACCCTCCACCTCCCCAGCTCCACCTGTATAGATCTGCTATGGGTTATTATATATGCTACTTGTGCAGCTCACAGCAGCATATCGGCATATGTACTGGCAGTAGCATGTTCCAGTAATCTGCAATAACCAACAGGAGCAGCAATTCAGCAGTGTCGCAGATCTATTCCGCCAAGACCAAATACATTAAAACTGTCATATCCGTTACCATGCTAAAATCTTCCAAGAGTTGTAATGATAGAAATGCAATCACTTAATGTATATATTGTTTAGATATCGTTGCATGTTCTCCGTTTGTGTGGACTTATGTTGTATGAGTGGCATTGAAGGCAAGTCTGGCTGTCCCAAGTCTGGTGGTCCCATATCTGGTGGACATATTTGACAGTATGTTGCCTGCAAATCACACCTATGATGTGACCATGCTGTATCATCAGCTTTTTTTGCAACCTGCTCTTATGACTAAAACATACCTCTGGAAACGTTTTTGTAAGACGCGAAATACATACTGCTATGTATGTTTCGTAACATATTCGACATATTCACTGGGTAGCGCTAAAAGAGAGTTAGTTTTCAGCAGATAAACGTACATTTGGTGCGTTTTATGTGACGTTGGTTACGTAGATGTCACAACAGTTATGATTTGAAATGTCTGAGTGGCGCTATAACTCTATGCTCTGTGATGTTTCAAAATAACGTACTATCTGCACTACACCTAAGCCTACCCAATAGTATGAACTACAGCGAATGTGATGTAAAAACGTAATCGTAAGCTTGTCGTTTTAGCTCTCATCTTTTAGCTCTTTCATCGTGAGTCGTGTTTTTCACTAGATTCATACCCAAGGATTCCAAATCCTAAGTCCAGTTCTGTGCCGGCTGAGCTACCGAGAATGCTTGTTATGTCCGGAAAGTGAAACATATGGAGCTGTAATCATAACTGCTGTGATATGTACTTATTGGTATGTATTTTGCATATTGCGAAAGAGTTCCCAGAAGGAACATTTTTGTCATGAGACCAGGTCGTTTTTTGGGCTTTGTGGAAAGTTTATATCTTCTCTGTAGCAGTCAGTTGGTTTGTTCTCATTGGTTTAGTGACCAGTCAGCCAGCATGAATCTTCTTCTCATCTCCAACGAGCTACTAACCTCTCAGTGGATCCTCTTGTTTGTCTTTTCCTCAGCAAATAACACTAATGCTAGTGCTAATCTCTGCACATTGTATCTGGGACCTGTTGTCGAGATGTTGGGTAAGGGGTCAAAGTAAACGAGCAACCCCCTCCAAGTAAAATGTGAGCTCCAAAGAGCCTCTTTTTCTACGCTGCATACCTGGGTTTTTGTTGGGTTGGGAACTTGGATGGATGATGAAGACCAACAGATGTTTCTCTCTCCTAATGCTTTGGGAAGTAAAACCTAGCAAATGGAAAATGGCCATTTAAAGTCTGGAGGAGAAGTCTTGCAGGACTTCAAGCTTCTACACTGATGTTTTTGGGCTGCTCTTTCAACATAAGAAGTTGGCATCCAAATGAGGAAACTGATTCCAGACATTATCTTCCTCATTCTGTTATGACTTTATCAGTCCAGGTCTGTCTGGAATCCTTAGTGCACAATAGACCCAAATTACATAGTTTTGAGGTAACATTGGGTCAGCTAAATCCAGTGTGGGCAAAGACTAGAGTGACACAGACAAGGACATAGAAAACGCACATACACCATCACTCCATCTGCCACACACACTGAATCCAGTTG
This sequence comes from Cirrhinus mrigala, assembly GCA_036247105.1. Classification (NCBI taxonomy): domain Eukaryota; kingdom Metazoa; phylum Chordata; class Actinopteri; order Cypriniformes; family Cyprinidae; genus Cirrhinus; species Cirrhinus mrigala. The sequence continues at coordinate 16,017,303 of CM070010.1, read as the reverse complement.
CTGGAACAGCAAGAGAAGATGCCACTGAGATGCAGAACTTGAAAGAGGATAAAAGAGCATCTGTGTGCATAAATAAACCATCCCCGGGGCAGTGTGACTCCTCAGCTGAAACATAAAGCACGCAGAGATTAAACACTCAGGCAGCTGCCTGGCATCTCACATCATGCAGACACTTTTAATAACCCTATCATGTCACAAGATCATTATCACAATCACTGCTTCCTGCTACAAAACACATTGTGTTATTGTGAGTCAAAGAGGTTGTTTTCAGAAATGCTGATTCTGCACACTCCATCCCACACCTGCAGGTCCCAACAGAAGAGCTGCATACAGACTATACTTTGGTGGAAATTTGAGCACAGTGCACCAGCAAGAATTAAGAATTAGCTTTTTAACAAATTTTCCCTACCTGATATCATGACGAAAACGTACCTGTGGGAACTTTTTTGCAAGACGCAAAATACGCACCAATAAGTACATATCACTGCACTTTCCAACAGAAATTAACACTACAGGCAGTAAAGCATAGAGCACTTATAATTGTTTTTGTACACAGTTATGATTGCAGTTCCATATGTTTCACTTTCCTGATGTAACAAGCTTGTTCGGTAACTCAGCTGGCATGGAATTGGACTTAGGATGTGGAATCCTAACATGATTCACAATGAAAGAGCTGAAAGATGAGAGATTGAAAAACGAGCTAAAACGGGATGCTTGCGATTCCATTTTTCCATCACATTCACTTGTTCATACTATTAGGTGGGTTTAGGTGTAGTCCAGATGGTACATTATTTTAAAACATCACATAGCATTAGACTTTTCAAGTCAGAACTGCAGTAATGTACAAAATCAATGTCACATAAAATGTACCATATGTATGTTTATCTATTCCAGGGAAAAAAAGAACGCTCTTTTAGCACCACTCAGTGGACATTTCACATCAGATATGTCTTGCGAAAAAGTTCCTACAGGTACGTTTTCTTCATGTGACAGGTTGAATTTTCAAAGTTTAAATCTAGCTAGGAGTAGGAATTGATGGGATTAGGATTTTCGTAAGAAGTCCTCGTGCAGGTTTCGCATAGAGTTTAGCTAGTCATGCAAATTTGCCACAATGACTAATAGAAAGCTGCTAGCATAAATATTAAGATTAGCATGCTTGCATGCTAAATCTTGAAATGTATGTTTGAAGTACCATTTATATTTTCTGAAGTACAATGTCTTAATAATAACATAGATACAAAGAATATGAATATGATCATCTTTCATTACCATGGTGTTAGCATATATTAGCATTAGCAATGTGACAGACAGAGCTCAGACAAATGCTGATTATGAAATGAAAATTATAAAATACTAACCCAGATAGCTCACATACGTCTGCAAGACATGTTTAATACATCAGTTTTACATACATTGTAAATCATAAACATCTTAAAGACATCTTCTAAACATCTAAACATCTTGCGGATGTAAATGCAGACGTCAAATAGGCGTCTCCATGGTGTACGTGTCCTGTCCGGGAAAACTAATTGGTGGAATTGTATTATTTCAGTCAATAATGTGCTTAACAAATTGTTAGCTTAGCTACATGCTAATGTCGAAATCGACGAGGACCAACACAACCCAGACAGAACACGTACGTCTGTCTGTTAAAGATCACTTCACCTGAAAAGCATCTGCTGTGTACAAACATCTGACAGACATCTTTAAGACGTCAATTTTACATACATTTTAAATCATAAACATCTTAAAGACATCTTCTAAACATCTATTTGACATCTGATAAAAAATGTCTTATAGACATATTTATGATGAGCAAACACTCTAAAAAAACCATACATCTAGGAGATGTAAATGCAGACGTCAAATAGATGTCTCCGTGGTGCATGTGTCCTATCCGAGAAAACTAATTGGTGGAATTGTATTATTTCAGTCAATAATGAGCTTAACAAATTGTTAGCTTAGCTACATGCTAATGTCGAAATCGATGAAGACCAACACAACCCAGATAGAACACGTATGTCTGTCTGTTAAAGATCACTTCATCTGGAAAGCATCTGCTGTGTACCAACATCTAATAGATGTTTTTAAGATGTCAGTATACATTCTAAATCATAAATATCTTACAGACATCTTCTAAACATCTATTTGACATCTGATAGTAAACATCCTATAGACATATTTCAGATCAAACAAACACTAAAAAATACGTCTTGCAGATGTAAATGCAGATGTCAAATAGATGTCTCCATGGTGAAAACTAACTGGTGGAATTGTATTATTTCAGTCAATAATGTGCTTAAATTGTTAGCTTAGCTATATGCTAATATCAGAATCTATGAGGACCAACACAACCCAGATAGTACACATACGTCTGTCTGTTAAAGATCGCTTCATCTGGAAAGCAGCTGCTGTGTACAAACATCTGATAGACCTTTAAAACGTCAACTTTACGTACATTCTAAATCATAAACATCTTAAAGACATCTTCTAAGTGTCCATTTGACATCTGATAGAAAATGTCTCAGAGACTTATTGCAGATGAGCAAACTGACGTCTTTGTGACGTACGCGTAATATCGGGGAATCTTATGGTAACAATTTTATGTTTTGCTTAACTGGTGACTAATTCATTGATGAGGTTAAAGTTAATGTAATGTTTATTGAAATTGCTTCCTAATTAGCCATTAGCCATTACTGAGCCAAAGTTTTGAGACAACCTTTATGTAGCATCTGTAGTTTCACTGATGGTTGAAAACTTTGCTTCCCCTCTCTTTCCCTCCCTTTGGCTTTGTGGTGGGGTTCAGCCGGACATTACACACATCTGTGAGAAGTTATTGTGTTTGGCTGTGCTGCGTGCGGCGGCCAAATCACTTTCACAACAGACAGCTGGACATGAAAGGACATGAAAAGCAAGAGCGCTACCAGACTCCCGCTTTCAGAACGCGTGTCTCAAATGAGTCGCAGGTGAGTCACAGTCACACAGTTCAGGGGGTCTGTGGAGTTTACAGCTGCTGGTATGGACCACGCATGCATGTGTGTGTGTAGGGGGAGTGGGCATGAATAAGAAGAATATTTAAAAAGCAATCCTTTTATTTCCAATGACCCACCCAGAGGAAAGACTTGGCATCTAAACATTCCTGATTGTAGTGGTTTTTCAGAAATGACTACAGAACAGAGAAATTGTTTACAGCACCTGGAAGCTCCTCTACATCCTCTGCTGTGAGTATGTACTAGTCAGCTCATGGGGGATTCTCACGAAATCTTGGTTTCAAACAGTGCAAACATCACATTTTAAAAAAGACCTCCACCAACAAAGTTCCTTTTAGGATTGAACAACAAAGTTAGTGTTTATGAGCATTAATTTAAAAACATTTATTGTCATCTGTTTAACATCTACCACGTATTTTCCAAACTCCTTAAAAATCGAATTTCCACAACAGTCTGAAAATGTCAGTACCACAAGGAAAACTAACACATTTTTAAAAACTGATTATTAACAGACATGCAGTTACTCGAAACTCTGAATTAATGTATATTCTTAAATGAACATTTTTATTTGATTTTGACTTATTTCTTTCATTAATTGCTTACATTACACATTAATATTACATACTTATCCACCTTATTCTTCAACGCGGAAGTAAGCCTATGGGTGAGACCTCTGGCTCATCAAGCAGCAAAACGATTTGTTTTGTACTGGATGCAAAGCCAGACCCATAAAATTTACAAATGGCTGTACCCGTGCCTTACGGGAAAAATAAGGTGGATACTACAGGGCTGTTAAATGCTTGAATCTGATTGGCTGATGAACGTTTTAAGGTGGGCAATTATTTTTAAGTATAGGGTAATTATTTTCATGGGTCTGGCTTCCAGTCTCATCCACATGCAGCTATTTTTAGCTGTACAAAACAGCTTGTTTTGCTGCTTGATATTGCAAGTTGTTGTCTTACCCTATTATTTTAATGTAATAACTTAATTATGAGCAAACTGGTTTATAGTGCAAACAGTTTTACTGTTTTCTGCATGTTGTTACTCTTCTCGTTATTTCCCTATAGAGGGTTTGCCCTTGCGTCACGGTTTGGTCAATTACCCGGATGCACAGACATATTGGCGATACACGGATGTAAACAGCAGTACGGATTGAGCAGTTATTGTACTACTGAATAGGTTGTTCTGCTAATTTATGCTGTCTAAACCATGGAAAAAACGTTTGGAAACTGCTAAATCATACAGAGAAGGAAAGTAAGTGGTAGTAAGCAGTAAAAGGGTCCAACATCTTGACAAACTAAAGTTAACAGGTGATAAAGATACATACAAGCAGTATTAATAAAGACATATTTCACCTACCTCACCGGAAATTATAAGAACAAACACAAATGTTGGCAAGATTCTTGCGCTGGAAGTTTTGGTTGAGTTTGGCCACCCACAAACGCCTTTTGTTCCTCAGACAGTTTTTTGCACTCTTCATCTTTTTTTAAAAAAACTTTTGGCACTCTATAGTACTCCAAATGTTTTTCCCAGTCCAACCGATTAGTACAGCCCAAAACATGACGATAACTGACCAGCAGCAATATAATCAACAAAATTTGCGAGTTTGTTCAGTTCAGTGGGATTGTTTACGTTCATTGACGCTAATATGGCCACGTGATGAAGCGTCGTGGAAACACTCTATTTTCTCCCGCTCTCTCTTCCACTCAAACGCACACACACTACAGTACAGAGGCACACAGAAACGTCTTATTAGCGCGACTCTGAAGATTTCATCAGTAAATTTGTTCAGCAGCTGAAAGGGAACATGACATTTCTCACTAGCGATGTAATAACGGCGCTGTTGGTGCAGATGAATTTACAGTTTCAGTATTAGCTGGCGAACGCTGTTGAGAGACACACAGGCTTATAAAGGTAACTCACTCTCTCTCTCTCTCTCTCTCTCTCTCTCTCTCTCTCTCTCTCTCTCTCATAACTTCATTATTAACCGAATTAGCCTGCTATCAACGGCTCAAGCCTCCGTTATTATGTCTAGAATGACGGTTTTGGAATTTACAACGGAGGCTCTGGATGAGACGCATAAGACATTAATCCTACTCACAAAGAGTGTTGTAAGGACAAAAACGGACAAATGTCTTGAGATACAACATCTGAACAATGTCTTGAGGTGTGGTATCATTTCGCTAATGATACGTAAATAATACTGAGTTATAAAACATTAGAAACATTTAATGTAGAAAATAAATGACATAATATTGTCACAATGCCCTGTTGAAAAAACAAACAAAACAAAACAAAAAAAACAGCATATGCTGGTAGGTAGGTTTTGATGCTGGGATGCTGGTTAGGTAGGTTTTGATGCTGGTTTAAGCTGGTCCTTTGCTGGTTTATGCATGACCAGCTAAGGACCAGCATAAACCAGCAAAGGACCAGCTTAAACCAGCATCAAAACCTACCTAACCAGCATCCCAGCATCAAAACATACCTACCAGCATATGTTGTTTTTTTCACCAGGGTGATGGATTCAAGTTCAAGTTTTAGTTTGCAGGGTTACAATGATACCAGAACTGTGACAAATACGACAGGAAGCACACAACCTGAACTTTACCTCTCAGTTTCAATTCAATTTTGCGAAGTAAAAATAATAATAGACACTAATAACACAAAGTAGACACTACCTCATGCGATAAGGAGTGCTGAAATTTCTTTAAACAGGCTGGGAAACAGACAGCTGTTTTCTTGGATATCCAAGATCTGTCTGGAGGCGTTCTGGAAAAATAGCAACCACTGTCATTCCATGAAGCATCCGTGAGCCTTTATAATGGAAATAAAGTGGCCTCTCATCTAATAACCAGAAGAGATCAACATGCAAACAGTAAACATAATTGTTTAGCAATCAAGATTTAACCCCACCACAAATTCAACCACAAAACTGAGACAACCTCATCTGAATCTTGAGGTTTAGTCCTTTGCTACTTTTTTTATCCCCACAAATACCAAGAGTCCAACATCAACCTTGAGAAAAGACACTTTAGGCTAATATCTCTGCTGGAGCAAAGTGCCACAATCAGACATGGTGTTTTTGCATGCTAGTCAGTCTGATTTGGTTGTAACCGCTAAGATGTTTTGGACTCTGTAATGCAGCCTTACTTCAAAATGCACATCGAATGTGTAACATCTAGAATGTTTAGAGAGGAAACATGCTGTTTTGATACAAACAGCTAAACCATGTTGCTGTCAAAATCCCTGGAAGGAGATAGAACATGGCTGCGGATGGCATCTGTGAATTATGTTTAGTTGAAATATGTGCACAGTGAGCATGTTTAGTTTTTACTGTGCACTGTCCACTTTTGTTTATGAGTTCAGGGTCGACGTGGTGACAGGGGAGGAAAAACATAAGGACACGTTCCATTCGAGAGCCACCGCGTCTAGAGTTTGTTGTGAAACAAGGCCTTGTAGAGTCTAAGAATGTTGAAAAATTTGGCGGAAATAAGTGAATGACTAATTCAGTTATTCAAAGCAGCTTTTAACAACAACAGATCCACACAGGCCCTGTCATAAAAAAACAAATAAAAATTTACTTTCCTTGCGTCACGATCAAACAGACTAACATATGACTAACTATGCACATCACATTTACAACTGGTCACATGAATGTGACTCTGCAAATTACATATAAATCCATTCTCCTGTTTAGCCAGACAACAAATTAAGATTTTTGAATTTATAGATAATGTAATTGATACATTTAATTATGTCATTAAATAAATTAAAGATTATTTTAATAGAATTAGATATGATTTTTAGAATTAGCTTTTTATATAATTGATCGATTTTTATATACTTGAATTAATATAATTAAAAATAAATATTGAATTATTTTTAAGTAAATTAATTATTAAATTAATTTCAGGTAAAATCTTGAGAGTATCTTGAGAGTATGTATAATTTTTAATTAAATAAATATTGATTTTTTTAATTAAATTAATTATTAAATTAAATTCAGTTAAAATCTCAAGATTATCTCTAAGAAATTTCTGTGGTAATGCATATTGCATTTACTATTGGCCACATAAATGCAATTCTGCAAATTACATATAATGCCGCTCTACTATTTCCATTCATGCATTTGTTAATGTCAGGCAGCAAATTAAAATGTAATTTATGAATTTATTGATAAATTAAACATTTAATTTATAAATTAAATGAAATATTTGATTAGTTTTAGATAAAATAAAATTGACTTAAATATTAAATTAAATTAGCTAATGCCAGGCAGCAAATTAAAATGTAATTTATGAATTTATAGATAAATTAAAAAGTTAATTTAAAAATTAAATTAAATACTTGATTATTTTAACATTAAATTAAATTAAATTAAATATTAAATTAAATTAGCTAATTCCAGGCAGCAAAATGAAATTAAATTTTTTGAATTAAATAAAATATTGGATTATTTTTAAATAAAACAAAATAAAAATAAATTAAATATTAAATTAAACTAAATTCAATTGAATTAATTTACTAATGCCAGGTAGTGAGTTAAAATTTAAATTGGATTATTTTTAAATAAAATAAAATAAAATAAAATAAAATAATTAAACTTAAATTAGCTAATGTCAGGCAGCAAATTAAAATCTAATTTATGAATTTATAGATAAATTAAACATTTAATTTATAAATTAAATAAAATATTGGATTGTTTTTTTTAAATAAAATTAAATTAAATTAAATTAAATTACCTAGCATTAAACTAATTTACTAACTCTTGGTAAACCTGGTAAATTGTTGAAAAATCATACACTGATGAAATATTCACAATAATGCATAAACGTGTATCAGACAAGTAAATAAGGCCAATGGTGATTTCATGTTTACTTTGAAATCACTCTCCACATCTTCACATCTTCTCCACATCTGTCTCTTGTATCAACTCATTCGATTGCATCTTGTGAGACAAATAAATACTACAAAAATGAACCACATGAATAAGCAAAGTTGTTTGTGCCAAAAGTAACTTATGAGATGCAACATTTTTATCTCCTCCATCTCACACCTGCTCACAGACACAAGTACCCACTGCACTTTTCACACCAATTCCAATGCACAATCAAATATTTATAGCACTGCTTTACAATCCACAAAATATTTTACATTTCTCTCTTTAAGCAGGCAGCATTATGAGACTGACAGCTTTAATAATGCCTCAGCCGTTAATATTACAGCGTATTTCCTCCCTCCAGTCCGTAAAATATGTAATTTTATATCGTACGTGTCTTTTTAAGGCATCCCCCAGGTGTTCCGCAAATATAAACGGGCCTTTCATTAAACAAAAACACTGTGGGGACTGTAATTGAACTTATTTGAAATGTCCCGGAGCTCTGAAGTACCATACGTGAGCTTTAACGGTCACACATTGCAGAAGGAGACCATTTAATATCAGCAATAAACGTAGGAACGACCCTGTATATCTGCATGCTGCTGGTTTCACATTTACACTCAAGGTGAAACGCTACCGAGGCCTTCAATGTCAAATCAGAGTAAGAAGACAAGCAGAGCGAGCGAGCTCATATGGCGATGAAGCAATAGAAAAGTGATGGCAGTCAGATAACAATGTGTGAAAATATCAATGGCTTTCAGCGATTCGCGGGCCGTGTTGTCGTTGGCTCGGTCCGAGTCCTCGCTGATGACAGAAGAATGTCACAGGAGAGCAGAGAAACTGCAGACTCCAACTTCCCTCTGACATACATGGGGAAAAATGTTTTGGCACCAGGACAAATACAAGTAGAAGTGATTTTGGAAAAGAAGAAAAACAGAAATCTGTCACAGTCAAAACAGTCAAGGCGAAGGACACAGCAACACTCACGTTGATGATAAAGATTTTATTCTGAATATACTTGAACATGAATTTCAGACAGTTCCAGGATTATAAACAGTGGGCTTTTTTATCATTTCTGTCTTAGATAACTACTTTTACTTTTTAATTTTTTATTTTTTTTTAACAAATATACAGACTGTCTGAATCAGGCAAATCAAGATTCACAAGAGTCTTAGGCGTAAATCAGTGGTTCTCAACTGATGGGCTGCAGATAGAAACGCAAATAATAAAATGCTATTAAGCATATGTGACCCTGGACCACAAAACCAGCATGGGTATATTTGTAGCAATAGCCAAAAATACATTGTATGGGTCAAAATGATCAATTTTTCTTTTATGCCAAAAATTAATTAGGATATTAAGTAAAGATCATGTTCCATGAAGATATTTTGTCAATTCTCTGCCGTAAATATATCAAAACTTAGTTTTTTTGATTAGTAATATGCATTGTATGCATGTATAAATCTCAATTTTAAAAAAAATGGACCCTTATGACTGATTTTGTGGTCCAGGGTCACATATAATTGTTAATTTTTTATGTATAAAATGCTTTGAGGGATGAACATACAGTTGGTTGTACTTTTGTATACCTTGGTGTTGTTCATTCATCCAAAAAACATTAAAAATATCTTTCCCTAAAATTTCCAGAAATTAAAAACAAAACAAAACCCTCTTAAAATTGATAAATAAAACTAAAATTAACTAAAATTTGAATTAAATGAATTACAATTATTAAAATGCTTGACTAAAGTCAGTAGTTGGCATAGCAAAATAAATATCAGCTTTTAAGAGGAAGGAGAAAACGCTTCCTATATCTTTTGTAGTTTATGTTAAATACCTTGGCCTAATTTAATTTGTTGTTTTAATAGAACTTACGCTACCAGTCAAAAGTTTTTGAACAGTAGGATTTTTAAAGTCTCTTCTGTTCACCAAGCCCTACATGTATTACATGTAGATCCAAAGTACAGCAAAACAGTAAAGTTTTGAAATATATTTTTATAATTGAATATATTTTAAAATGTAATTTATTTCTGTGATTTCAAAGCTGAATTTTAAGCATCATTACTCCAGTCACATGATCCTTCAGAAATCAATCTAATATTCTGATTTGCTGTTTAAAAACCATTTATTAATATTATTACGTTGAAAACATAATAGTATAATTTTTTCAGGTTTCTTTGATGAATAGAAAGTTCAGAAGAATAGCATTTATCTGAAATAGAAATCTTTTGTAACATTATAAATGTCTTTATCATCACTTTTGATCAGTTTAAAGCTTCCTTGCTAAATAAAAGTATTAATTTCTATTATTTTTTTTCAAAAATGTACTCAATTTCAAAGAAAATGTTTTTTTGAACAGCAAATCAGAATATTAAAAATATATTCAAATAGAAAGCAGTTATTTTAAATAGTAAAAATATTTCACAATATTACTGATTTTGCTGTACTTTGGATCAAATAATTGCCAGCTTGGTGAGCAGAAGAGACTTCTTTAAAAAAAAAAAAACATTAAAAATCTTACTGTTTGAAAACTTTTGACTGGCAGTGTTTTTAACCAAATTAGGCCAATAACATTGTTATTAGAAATGATTGAAAATCATCAAATCACCAAAATTATCAAAAACCATGAACAAAACTATGCATGGTGAACCAGAAACTCAACCCAGACTACATTAAATACAGGTTATGTTTGGTATCGTTTGGGTCACCACTTAAAATCTGGTTCCCAAAGCAAAACCAGATGGGAACCACTGGATTTAAGTACAATTAAGGGCGACTGAAAATAAGCCCACAGATAAGTCCTCCTAAACCCTGACTGAGGCATACTGACGGTCAGCCAGAAGGCAAGTGGAGGCAGCAGGATCTGACTGACCACTTAAAACACGTTTCACACTACCAGACAATTCCAGAGATCAAAACCCACACAGACCAGAGAGACAGCTAGCTGAAACGTCAGCTACAAAAACCCCACACTTTGCAAGTATTCTGTTCCTGAGGTGACAGCATCTGAGGAAGTTAACCGAAAGCCTGTCTTCATCCCAGTTGCTAGATCTAATTCAGTATTTTCTAAAGAATAATACAAATTGATCTCATATTTCCCCTGAACATCTGTCTTTTTGATATTCTAGAAAACACTTTCACCTCTATTAAGGTATCCTGTAAACAATTTCTGTCAGAAGCTGAAGACCCTTAATTCTTTCAAAGACTGGTCCCAAATCAGTTTTGACATTGAAGGTTAAGGTTAGCTTGGACCGTCAGGATCAGGATACGTCTCGGTTCAGCAGCTGTCGCCCCAAGAAAAAGGCAGTGTATGTTAAAGTGAGGTCACATTAACGAAATTTCATCGAGATTTTGATAAAAGTGTAGCGACGTATGAAGCAGAGCTCACGCAAAATCACTTTCAAAGCAAGCAGCTTTTTGTTGGCGAATACGCCAAATTCCCCTCATGCGAGGCTCAAGATCACACAGATTCCTATTCCCTGCAAAATTTAGCTAAATGTGATTGCACCCTTACGCTGTGTCCAGAATAGAAATATTAGCATACTACAGTATATACTGAATATTGGACAGTATGTTCTGCCTCTTTAAAGTCAAAATTTAATGTTTTTGGCTTTTTCAAAACAATGACAAAATTCGCATTTACAAGATATAAGCGTTCAAAACTTAAATCAAATGCTCTCTAGAATCCGAAGCGTCCCGTCCCCACACTATAATTAGACGCTGAAGCTGCGGCTGAAATCGGTCACTTGTTCACAGAATTAGTATTTTCTGTGCGGTGAATGGCACGTAGAGGGGATAGGGAACGATTCAGACAGTATAAATATGCAAAATAAGCGCCAGAGCGTGCACACATTCTTTTCCGGTCCAGAGACACGATAGCACAGAGTGGATTGAATTCTACACAGCATGGTATATTTTATAGCGATATGGATGAGATTGTAGCTGCCATATGCTGTCAAATGAGGCTTTACTAGTGTGTTTACACCAAACGCAAAGCAAATATGTGCATCAAGTCACTCTCTCTAGATTACGTTTAAAAACATTGCGCGATCAACCATAGTGGAGATAACTACGATTGCTGCTTTGTTCCTGTTGTGGAAGTCCCAAATACACTGGAAAGCCACCATCCGTCGGTGCCGATAGCCTTGTGGTTAGTGCGCCGACATCTACAGTGCAATTGTGGACACGGTGACCCAAGTTCGATTCCCGTCTTGAGGTCCTTTGCCAATCCCGCTCCCCTCTCTCTACCTAATACTTTTCTGTCATCTCTCCACTATCCCATCGGAATACGAAAGTATCAAAAGCCCCAAAATATATTTTTTTATATAAAAAAAAAAGAAAGCCACCATCTAGAGGCGCACACAACTCTCTCTCTTCTTTTCTAGGAACTTCGTCTGGATGACAGCCACCTCCAGCGCTGATTAGCTTACTCGACAACGCATCATGCGAATTTTACACTTGAGTTGAAATATTTGAACTTGTGCAGAAGACACGAATGAGGCGAATACAGCACGTTCGCGGCAAACGCATTGCCCATTTTGCGTCATTCGCATTACCCGACACAAATTCGACTCACTTCAGTGGACCTTTAAAACTAGTAGATATGATTCCAAACTAATTCTAAACAGTAGAATGCTACATTGTGACATCACATGGGAAGAAGGAACATTTAGGCCCTGTTTACACTAGTGCGTTTTCGGTTTAAAATAGCATTTTAAAATGAAAACGATCCTCGTCTACACTTGCATTTTCACTGTATTTCAGAAACTATCTCTGCCCACACTGCACAACTGAACATGCATGTCACATGACCATTCATGCAGGTACAACCATAGTTATGTATAGGTGGGTGCCCTATTATTTAGATGCGGACGTGTCTATGTGCATCATGCTCATTGCTGTACCCATAGAAATGTATCTACCTATACATTTCTATGGGTACAGCAATGAGCATGATGTTATTGTTTACACGGTGGTCAAGGAAATGCAGAGCGAATGTGGGTAGCCACGTCATCGTTTACAAAAGTCTCCGTTTTGGAGACTGAAATGCAATTTCAAATTAAAACGGATCTGCAGCATTTCTGAAAGTTTTCGTTTTTGAGGGTCGAAAACGCCGGAGTAATATAAACAACAGGTGTAATACGTAGCAAAAGTTATGCGTTTTAAAAGAAAACACACTAGGAAACACCCTTGCATTTGCATTGACTTGTATGTGAACTACTTCCTGTGAATAATTCAATTCGTGTTTGGTGTGAACACACCATAAGCTCATCAGCTCTGGCCCAAGCTGTGATATAAATGAAATGCTATTGGCTATTAAAAAAGGGGACGGGACTGCTTGATATGTCCTGCCCTGTCTTCCTGTTTCAGTTGAAATTACGTCAACTCAGAACAACGCTGCGTGTTTCAAAGCACTTCAGTGGACCTTTAAAAATAGTAGACATGATTCCAAACTAAACATTCTAAACAGTAGTGACATCATCACATACGAAACAGAACATTTAGGTCCAGTTTACACTAGTGCGTTTTCGTATAAATAGACGTCTAAAAAAAAAGAAAATCCTCGTCTAGTTTCAGAAACGATCTCTGTTCACACTGCATAACTGGAAACGCATGTCACATGACCATTTATGCACACAGGGCATGTGCATAAAAGTGTAAACAGGAAATTGGTTTGTAGTTACTGGCTGGTACAACAATGAGCATGATGTTATTGTTTACACGGTCGTCAAGGATACGCAAAGCGAATATGGGGAGCCACGCCATCGTTTTCAAAAGTCTCAGTTTCGGTCCGTTCGCACTGAAACGCAACCCCTAGAGTTTTCGCACTAAAACGGGGTCTGCAGCATTTCTGAAAGTCTCAGTTTTCGAGGGTCGAAACCGCCGGAGTAGTATCAAGCAGTCCCGCCCTGTCTTCCTGTTTCAGTTGAAATCACGCCAACACAGAATAAAGTGCTTGTTTCGAAGCACTTCAGTAGATCTTTAAAAATAGTAGACATAATTCCAAACTAAACATTCCTAACAGTAGAATGCTACATTGTGACATCATCACACATGGAAAACTGAACATTTAGGCCCTGTTTGCACCAGTGCGTTTTCATTTTTAAAATGGTGTTTTGCGATGGAAACAATCCTCGTCTACAATAGTTTTTTCACTACGTTTCAGAAATGATCTACGTTCACACTGCACAACTGAAAACGCATGTCACAAGATCATTCATGCACACTAGGCTTGTGCTTAAAAGTGTAAACAGGAAGTTGGTTTCTAGTTACTGGCTGGTACAACAATGAGCATGATGTTATTGTTTACACGGTTGTCAAGGATATGCAAAGCGAATATGGGCAGCTATGCCGTTGTTTTCAAGTCTCAGTTTAGGTCCGTTTGCACTGAAACGCAAAATGGGGTCTGCAGCATTTCTGAAAGTCTCCGTTTTTGATGGTTGAAAACGGGAAGTGGTATAAACAACAGGTGTAATACGCAGCAAAAGTTATGCGTTTTAAAACAAAAACACACTAGTGTAAATGTAGTTTTAATTTGTATAACGCATCACACATTTTGCGGCATTCGCGTCGGGCGAATTCGTCTCTATTTGCATCGTTGCATTGACTTCGTATGTAATCTACTCGCGTGAATAATTCAATTCGCGTTTGGTGTAAACAAACCATTTAAAAAAGGGGGTGGGACTGCTTGATATGTCCCGCCCTGTCTTCCTGTTTCAGTTGAAATAACGTCAACACAGAATTACACTCTGTGTTTTAAAGCACTTCAGTGGACCTTTAAAAATAGTAGACATGATTCCAAACTAAACATTCTTACAATGCTACACTGTGATATCATCACATTTGGAACAGAACATTTAGGCCCTATTTAAACTAGTGCGTTTTTGTTTTAAAACAGTGTTAAAACACTAGTGTAAAAGTAGTCAAAATTTGTATAACGCATCACGCATTTTTGTCATTGCATCGTCCAACGCAAATTCGCCTCTATTCGCATCTCTGCATTGACTTTGTATGTAATCTACTTATGCGAATATAGCACATTCGTGGCAAACGCATTGCACATTTCATGTCATTCCCTTAGCCTGGCGCGAATCTGCCTCTATTTGCATCTTTGCATTGACTTTGTATGTAATCTACTCGCACGAATAATTCAATTTGCATTTGGTGTGAAACACCATAAGCTCAACGGCTCTGGCCCAAGCTGTGATATAAGTGAAACCCTATTGGCTATTTAAAAAGGGGACGGGACTGCTTGATATGTCCCGCCCTGTCTTCCTGTTCCTGTTGAAATTACGTCAACACAGAATAAAGCTGCTTGTTTCAAACCACTTCAGTGGATCTTTAAAAATAGTAGACATTATTCCTAACTAAACCTTCTAAACAGAATGCTACATTGTGACATCATCTCACATGGAAAACAGAACATTTAGGCTCTGTTTGCACTAGTGTGTTTCGTTTTAAAATGGTGTTTTATAATGAAAACACACCTCATCTACACTAGTTTTTTCACTGTGTTTCAGAAACGACCTATGTTCACTAAAACGGGGTCTGCAGTGTTTCTGAAAGTCACCGTTTTCGAGGGTGGAAAATACCGGAGTAGTGTAAACTACAGGTGTAAAATGTAGGAAAAGTTATGGATTTTAAAACGAAAACGCACAAGTGTAAACAGCCTTAATTTGTATAAATACGCACATTTTTGCAGTTAGTTTACTAAAAAGAAGGACAACTCTGGTGCATTGCATTGTTGGATATAGTACTCCACGAAGTGTGCATATTTTACCAAAACTAGTTGTTCATCTAGGAATTTTGTCTTTGCATATTGAAAATTTGCATACTGTCCATAGTATACATACTACATACTGTGAATATAGTAGTAGTATGCTAGTATGCTATTCTGAACAGAGCCATAATCTGTTACTTTACAAACTCCAGCATCTACAGAGGCAAATATTGTAGCATCACATACACAAAAGCAGATGTGCATATGCACGCACACACACACTTAGTTTTTTACTTTCACTGCAATACATGCCGACTAAATAGGGCATAAGGAAGAGATATAAATATAAACAATGAATACCCTAATAGGCTGATTTTCCGTTTCTTGAAGAACAAATAGGCCAGAAAAACATTTTGAGAGTTCTATGGCACTTTAAAGAACAGGTAGAGAAGTGAAAAGCACATACATTGGACTTAGTATAGATAAACTTGATGACATAACGTTTGACGTTTGGCTGGGAATTAGCATGGGAAATTCATAGGGTTAACAGTCTGGAACTAGAGATGTTTTCAATAATTTTTCATTTTGACACAGGCAATTAACTACGATGTTTATGGTATTCTTTATCATACACTGATTTAATGCACGTCACTTCTAGCATGCTTGCCTGATTGCGGTGATGAATCACGGAAAGATTTTGAGAAGAATGGCTTTTCAACGCGAGCCAAATCCACAAAGTCCAATCATGTTGTTTTCAGGTGCATTAACAAAACCATTTCCTGTGTACAGAGGAAATGATGCATGATGTTGCTCACTAGAAATCACTTTCCATCCCAGATTTGATGTAGTGTGTCTTCATGTCTTTTAATTTCCTGTTTGTCTATGCTGCTAAAATTAGAAAGAACACGATGGTAATCAGTGCTGACAGAGACCCGAATGACTTTGTACATGTATACACTAAGCCACAAACAATGCAAATAAGGTTCAGCGGTCATTAATAACTTGCAGAAATCAGCTGTTTGCTATTAATTAATCATCATGATTCTTAATCAATACAACATTGAATATATTGGGTATCGGCTAAGCATTAGACTTCCCTCCTTCTCTTCAAACGAAAATAACTTTGTACTGATTGCTTAAATTAAGAGCAAAAAACAAATTTGCTTTGCTTTTTTACAGACATAACATTCATAACAAGTAATCATTTGTAAGTGGAGTCACATTTACCTCCGCTTTTTAATAATTATTTTTATTATTTACAGAAGCTCTGATTCACAAGATTTGGCAAAGAAATGGGCAAAATTTTTAATATACAGAATGCAGTATTTTTTCCCCTTTGCTTTTTTCTTCTCCTTTTTCTAAAAAATAATTTTCATGTTTTCTCCATTATTTTCTTATGGAAGCCCATTTCCACCACTGAATAATAAATGAAAAAGTTTATTGTGACATTTTAATCTCACAATTCTGACTTCTTTTCTCAGAATTGTGTGATACAACAATTTTTCCTCTCGCAATTCTGAGGGGAAAAAGTCAGAATTGCGAGTTATAAGTCGGAATTTCAAGATATAAACAGTTCTGACTTTTTATGAGCAAATGTGAGTTTGTATCTCGCAATTGCCTGTTTATATTCTGGCTTTTTTCTCACAATTCTGGCTTTACAAGTTTATATCTCACAAGTCTGACTTTTCTTCTCAGAATTGCAAGTTATAAAGTAAGAATTGCAAAATAAAAACTAACAATTATGACTTTTTTCAAGCAAATCGGAGTTTGTATCTCGCAATTCTGACTTTTTTCTCACAATTCTGACTTTATAACTTGCAAATGGGAGTTCATATCTCGCAATTCTGAATTTTTTCTCAGAACTGCATGATATAAACTCGCATTTGCGAGTTATAAAGTCAGAATTGCATGATATAATCAATTCTGACTTTTTTCTCACAAATACAAGCATGAATTTCGCAATTCTGACCTTTTTCTCAAAATTAGGAGATACAAACATGCAGTTGTGTGTTATAAAGTCAGAATTGTGAGTTTATAATACTCACAATTGGACATTTATATCACACAATTCTGACTTTTCTCAGAATTGTGAGACAAAACTCACATTTGCAAGAAAAAAAGTCAGAATTGTTAGTTTATATCACGCAATTCTGACTTTATTTTCTCAGAACTGCGAGATATAAACTTGCATCTGTGAATTATAAAGTCAGAATTGCATGATATCATCAATTCTGACTTTTTTCTCACGAACAAAAGTTTGTATTTTACAATTCTGACTTTTTTCATGTTATAAAGTCAGAATTGCAAGATATAAACTAACAATTCTGACTTTTTTCAAACAAATGTGAATTTGTATCTCCCAATTCTGACTTTTCTCGCAATTGCGAGTTTATATCTCACAATTCTGACTTTTTTCCTCACAATTCTGACTTTATAACTTGCAAATGGGAGTTCAAATCTTGCAATTCTGCCATTTTTCTCAGAATTATGAGTTATAAAGTCAGAATTACAAGATATAAACTAACAATTCTGACTTTTTTCGAGCAAACGTGAGTTTGTATCTCCCAATTCTGACTTTTCTCGCAATCGCGAGTATATCTCATATTTTTTTCTTTTTTCTCACAATTCTGACGTTATAACTCGCAAATTCGAATTTATATCTCGCAATTCGGACTTTCTTCTCAGAATTGGGATACATTAACATTCAATTATGTGTTATAAAGTCAGAATTGTGATTTTATAACGCAGTTCTGATTTTATAACACACAATTGCACATTTATATCACTGACTTTTCTCAGAATTATGAGATAGAAACTCGGATTTTCAAGAAAAAAGTCTATATTCTGACTTTATAACTCACAATTGTGAGTTTATATCACACAATTCTGACTTTATTTTTCAGAATTGCGAGAATGTCACGCAACACTGACTTTATAACTTTATAACTTCTCACAATTCTGAGAATAAAATCAGAATCACAAGATTTAAACTCGCAATTGCGAGAAAAAAAGTCAGAATTGTGAGATAAAAAGCAGCAATTACCTTTTTTTAAAATTCAGTGCCGGAAATGGGCTTCCATATTTTCTACCTACTTTTTTAAAATATTTAATTTAAAACAAACAAACAAATAATAATAATAAATACTATTAATAAAGAATTATTATTATTATAAACAATTATAAAGCTCAAAAATATTTTAAAAACATGTTCATTCAGGGCTCTTGTAATTATTCTTGTCTCTTCTCAAAATCTGAATTATTCCATAAATTTTGGCTTTTGGCCCGGATTGTATGGAGGCACAAAGATCCAGTCAGAATCTCTTAAAGGGACGGGAGATCAGATCAGAATGGCGATAATTTGCATTTCTCTGCAGAGCGATCGGGGTCAGATTGCACAATGTGATTTTCTTTCACTTATTTTTATATGAATCCATTCACATCAAGGCACGTTGACAGGAAAGAAAGGCTGACAGAGCTCTGCCTCTGACATTAAAGTGAAAAACGACACGTCGGAGACTCGTACACTCGAAAGACAGCACAACCGGGGCAACATTTCTTATAAAAACTCTCGAGTGTCTCAAAATATCTGTAAACATTAGATAATTTTCTTTCCACCTTTTTTGAGTTCTCCAGATGATATTAAAGTGTGGGAAAGAGCAACCATGTCATAAACACCCTTGAGCATCTGCATATCCACACACATACATTAAATGGAGCACATAAAAATCTACATTAAACATACAGCAGAAAACTCTTTGCTCATATAACTTAAACAATCTAAAATAACACACACATGCAACAGCAGGGTTTTCTCTTCATATTCACAACCAGGATGCATAACTTTGCAAGCTTTTGGGTCGGTACGAATCGGCTGCCATTTAAAAAGCCCTAAATAAGAAACAAAGGGCTGTTTGGCCACACGACCTGCTTGGCATCAAGTGCAAAGTACAGCAAGACCACACACAGGGTAACGTTTGGCAGCAGTGCACTTTAGAAATGCACTATGGGCGGATAAAAATCACCGTGTGATAGCGAATATGGGTACCCACGGACAAATGGAGGGAGGGATTGTTCACTCGAAACAGCGGTCGGAAATGAAACCGATATTCCCGAGGCACAAAGGTGGAGACCATTGGGAAAAACAAGAGACTTTTGCATTGGGTCACAAGCTCATTTGTCCTTTTTTTTTTCAGTAATGGGCTGCAGACCACAAACAAGGCTGGATTTCGACCCGACCCGGAGGGGTCCATTAAAGATCTCAGCGGGGCAATCGTGACGAGGCCATAAAAGTCACATATAAACAGTTTGTAATACTGAGAAATCAGCCATGTAAATATGTTGAAGGACAAATAGGTTAAAAAAAAGGCATCACACCAATAAAGGGCGAAACTTTGGTTGGCAGTGGATCATTTTTTCGTTCGTTTTAAAAACAGGATGTTTCTTCATAGCGAAGTGGCAATGAAGTGTTAAGGTCTGCCCACCCAGGTAAGACTGCCCATGTGGAGGGAGTCTGACCTCAAAGGTCAAATGTCAAAGGTCGTTGCTCATTTATCATCTCCGACCTGCTTTGACCTCAAAGGCTGTGAGTGATCGCGGCTTCGGTTTTGTACTTCCTGGGTCAGAGCCTCTCCCTCCATGTGCGTGGGAGTCCGGATGAACGGTCAAATGTGGTACGTTTTGGCATCGTAGAGGGGTGTGGCGTCTCTGTGCTGAGGTCACGAGAGGCAGTGTCCTCGTCCAATCAGAAGCCAGAGCAGCGGCAGCTGGAGGATGATCATGGACACGACTGGTGGACTCAGACTCGACGCCCCACCGCAATCCTCGTTCCGTTCCTGTTGCCATGCCAACAAGAGAAAGCCAATTAAGTCAGCCGGGGAACTAATGGTACGATCACATAGTGTGGGAATTACTGTAATGAAGAGTTAAATTTTATGTCTTTGTCAAACTTTTAATTATGCACAGAATTGCAGTTCCAGAAGTAATACATTGACTTTCTCCATAGATAATACAGTTTACTGCAAAATATTAAAATATATACAAATATCTATTGGTTTTTACTATTATTATTTTTTGTTTCCTTTTCCATAATTACATTATGCTTTTTTTTTTTTTTTTTTACAAAATATTGTATGTATAGAAATTATATATGTATTATTTTTTATTGTGATACTGATTGTGTGACTAGAAAATATTTAGAAAAATATCAAAACATACAATTAAAGTTTTAATATTATAATCAATTACTGTAAAGTAAAGTAAACTACTACATAGTTCTTTCCATAATTTTTTTTTTGTATAATTAAACCCTTTACTACCATTTAAAAGTTTTGGATCAGTAATTTTTTATTTCTTTTTTTATTTAATAAGACTTCTATTGTTAGAAAAGATTTCTATTTTGAATAAATGCTGTTCTTTTTTATTCATCAAACAATCCTGAAAAAAAAAAAAAAAAGTTTCACAGGTTCAAAAACAAATTATAAGCAGCACAACTTGCAGCACGACACTATGGAAGCCCAATTCCGCCGCTGAATAAAAAAAAAACAAAAGGTAATTGAGAATCTCACAATTTTGACTTGTTTTTTTTCTCGTAATTGTGTTGTGTAAACTTACAATTACGAGTTATAAAGTCATAGCGAGATATAGACTGGCAAATCTGACCTTTTTCATGCAATTCAGACTTTTTTTCTCAGAATTTCAAGATATAAATACGCAGTTGCAATTTATAAAGTTCAATTCTGAGGGGAAAAAAAACAATGTTTTCAGAATTGCAAGTTTATATCACAATTTTTGACTTAATAACTTGCAATTGCGTGTTTTAAAGTCAGAATTGTGATATATAAACTTGCAAGACTGACTTTATAACGCACAACTGTTTAAAGAAGTTTATATCATGCAATTCTGAGAAAAAAAAGTCAGAATTGTGATATATAAACTTGCAAGACTGACTTTATAACGCACAACTGTTTAAAGAAGTTTATATCATGCAATTCTGAGAAAAAAGACAGAACTGCGTGTTTATATCATGCAATTCTGACAGAAAAACAGTCAGATTTATGAGTTTGTATCACAAGAAAAAAGTCAGAGCTGCAGGTTTGTATCACAATTCTGAGAAAAAAGTCACAGTTACGAGATGTAGGCTCGCAATTGCAAGAAAAAGTTTATTTTTTATTCAGTGGCGGAAACTGGCCTCCATACAACACAAATAATAAATCAGCATATTACAATGATTTCTGAAGAATCATGTGACACTGATGACTGGAGTAATGGCTAATATTTCATAAAATTACGGTTTAATTTTCCTATATTTCTGCTCAAATAAATGCAGCCTTGATTAGCATAACTTCTTTAAAAACATTAGAAATCATACTGATCCCAAACTTTTGAATGGCAGTACATACACCAGCAGAAAAGTTATATTTAGGATATTATATATGATTTATTACAGTAATTGTTAGACATTAGGTGAACACACCATAAAACACTCAACCCACTACAATCAATCTAAAAGCTTAAATTAGTTTTTACCAATATGATTAAATACGCTGTGATATGCTGTTGTTGATCATTTATTCATTACAGCTGGTGAATTAGTCAAGCGTGAGCGTTACATCAGCAGTTTAAGAAGCTGTAAGAAGCAACAGCTTATTAGTTTGACTCATGCAAAATTAAATGCATGAAAGAAAGTGATATTAATCTGAATTAGAAACAAATAAAAAAAGAAAAATGGAGAGGAACATGTTGATAAAAAAGACAGACGTCTGCCTGCTGATAGTCTTGTTTACTTGTTTGCTGATAGCCTTGTTTGCTGTTTTAGCAGCTGATCCACTAAAGGAATTCAGGTAATAGAAAGATGTGTTTGAAAAGAACAGAAAGACCTGATTTAAATGAACACGGCAGATAGCGGCGGTTTAAACTTGCAGAGACTTGAATAGGATGAAATACAAAAAACAAAAGTGTTTAGCAAATTAACTTCTAATTTGGCAGACATGATAGATTGGTATAAATAAGTAAATAAATAAAGTGAGAAAGAGAGAGAAAGAGGCAGATAGAGAGATGGACTGACCCGAGACAGCACATGAACACTGGCAGCAGTAACATGAGCAGAGAGGAGAGCAGTGGAGAGCCTGCATTTCTCCTACACATGGCCTCATCCTAACAAACATTATACAGCCAAATACACAGCACGAGAAAGAGAGAGAGGAAGAGTCATGCAGAAAAATGTTTGACAGTCAGAAGTTTAAGCAACACGCGAACAAGTGCTTGAGCAAAGAGCGTTAATACTGCAAGTTAAAAGACAGAATCCAGAGCAGGAAATAGGTTTGTTTAGATAAAGATACAGTACTTGGTCAAAAGTATGTGCACACCTGAACACCCCATTCATAAATGCTCGCTGAACATTTAAATTCAAATCATGAACATAGAAAGTTCAGCTTGTTCAGTGGGGTTCATGTCTTGGTTTTGTACAGGCCAGTCACGTTCTTCCATACTAAACTCTTCATGTCTTCAAAAACGTGATTGCATAACTATACGCTTGATTTTATGCACCTGTTAGTCACCGTGTATCTGAAACACCCAAGCCAGTTAATTAAAAAAAGGTGTCCACATTCTTTAGCCCACGAAATGTATGTTTGTGTGAGATTAGAACGTGTCAAACAAAGCCAAGCTCTCTCAAACCAAGATCTATCACAGAAAGACAAATATCAGAGCTTCTTCACTTTGATCATACAGAGTCTCAATGTGGTAGATCTCAGGTAACGACTGAAATGAGAGCAGGAAATAGCAGCCATTATAGAAGAATAGGCACGATGCACATTAAGTCATGCTGACTGCTAGTTTGGTTTCAGTCTGTTTTGAGTTGTTCGGGTGACTTACGTTTGCATTGTTGTCAAAGCACTGTGTCGGACCTTTCCGATAGCGTGGGTTTTGTGCTATCTTGCAGGGATCTGGACCTGGAGCTGTGAGACCAAGTTCAGGATTCAAATCAGCACAAATAACATGTTAAAGGATAAGTCCACTTCCAGAACAACAATTCACAAATAATTTACTCACCCCCTTGTCATCCAAGATGTTCATGTCTTTCTGTCTTCATTCGTAAAGAAATTATGGTTTTTGAGGAAAGCATTTCAGGATTTTTCTTCATGTAATGGACTTCATTTTTGCCCCCGATTTTGAACTTCCAAAATGTAGTTTAAATGCAGCTTCAAAGGGCTCTAAACGATTCTGGCCGAGGAAGAAGGGTCTTATCTAGCGAAACAATCGGTCATTTTTTTTTGGAAAATAAAAACTTGTTTACTTTTTAAGCACAAAAGCTTGTGTAGCACAGGTTCTGGTATGCGCGTTCAGGACACTACGCATTGAATCATGTAGAAAGGTCACGATGAGTGTAGGCGGAACTACAGACCCAGTGTTTACAAAGCGAACGCGCAAAGACTAAGAACGTGCAAGTAAGTCAAACGCTGTTTATAAACAAAAAGGTACAACGATGTCGGACGATTCTGAAGTTGTAGGAGAAAATAAGAAGGTGTTTTTCGTCATACTCTACCTTTTTTAGCCGGAGTACACAGAGGATGAACTTATACGCGATTCGTAGTAGTGATGGAAAGTTCGGATCATTTTACCGACTCGGACATTTGAGTCTCGTTCAGCAAAAAGAACGAATCTTTTTTTGAGTCATTTCGTTAATTTTAGCAAAATCAGCATCACGTGACAGCCACATAAGATGAACGAATGACTCAAAAAACCCGAAGACTCGAAACAGGTGAACTAATTCCAGTACAGAACCTAATAGGATGTTGTGGATAGCGCGACTGAACGAATCACTCCCTGAGACGACTCGTTCTTCGTGAGTTACATTAAAGATTCATTCAAAATGAACGAATCGTATAAGAACGACCCGTGGACGTGCATCCGAGAGCCTGTGCTACACAAGCTTTTGTGCTTAAAAAGTATACATATTTTTATTTTTCGAAAAAAATGGCTGATCGTTTCGCTAGATAAGACCCTTCTTCCTCGTCTGGGATCGTTTAGAGCCCTTTGAAGCTGCATTTAAACTACTTTTTGAAAGTTCAAAATCGGGGGCACAATTGAAGTCCATTATATGAAGAAAAATCCTGAAATGCTTTCCTCAAAAACCATCATTTCTTTACGACTGAAGACAGAAAGACATGAACATCTTGGATGACAAGGGGGTGAGTAAATTATTTGTAAATTGTTGTTCTGGAAGTGGACTTATCCTTTAACTCGCTAATTTTGCAATCTGATATTATATGAAAACCTGCTTTTTCTGGAGTTCCAGAGAAGCAAAATACCAAACATATCAGCATTCCACAAATTTAAAGTCAAGATAAAACTTTGCAACTTTTTCCAAGGAAAACTGGACATTTGATGACATCATAACAACATGTTATGTAATGACTTGAGAACTGATTAACCATTTTTCCAGTTTACTGGTTTTAATGGTTTTAATGAACAGATTATCTGAAATGACAGCAAAAGAGACAAAGAAATTCCCCCAGAATGTGCTTTTTTTGAAATTGTGACACATTGTATTCACTGGAAAGGCTACTTCTAGTTAGTTCTGAATTTCCTTGCCAACACTGACAATGACCTAATGAAAAATCATCATTGTGTGTCTCAAACAGTATGTCTGTTTGTACGTGTATAAAGGATACAAGGCTTTTCTTCCTGGGAAAACTGTTTTTCATCAGTCTGGCTACACATTTGCGTGTCTGCAACAATAAGCACCAGATTTGTCTTCGGAAGCTTTTCAGCTATGAACTGCCTGAAAACAAAAACGCAAAAATATGTTAATGGGCACAATTCACCTGTGATCAAGATCACCTTGATCAAGAGATAGTTCACCCAAAAATTCTGCCATTAATTACTCACCCTAATGCCTTTTCAAACCTGTAAGAACTTCATTCATCTTCAGAATAAAAATTAAAGATATTAAAATAAAATAAAAAAAGATATTTTTGATGAAATCCAACAGCTTTCAACATGCAACTACCAAGGAATACACACACGTTCCATTGAAGACTGACAAGGAAGAGAAGAAATTGTTGAATAAAGTCCTTATTTTTGTTTTCTTAACACACAAAAAGTAGCTTCAGAAAAGTATAGTTGAAAAACTGATGTCATTTGGACTACTTTAACAATGTTCTTACTACCTTTCTGGGCCTTGTTGTGTTGCTGTCTATGCAGGGTCAGAAAGCTCTCAGATTTCATCAAAAATATCTTAACTTGTGTTGATAAGATGAACGAAGGTC
Organism: Cirrhinus mrigala; assembly: GCA_036247105.1. Lineage (NCBI taxonomy): Eukaryota > Metazoa > Chordata > Actinopteri > Cypriniformes > Cyprinidae > Cirrhinus > Cirrhinus mrigala. Next base: position 15,991,446 of record CM070010.1, on the reverse strand, counting down.
TTATGGGTTTGAAACGACACGAGGGTGAGTAATTAATGACTGAATTTTCATTTATGGGTGAACTATCCCTTTAAGAACTGTGTGACAACTGATTAAAATGTTTTAAAATATTCAATTTAATTTACATATTGTTACAAGATATGCCATCTAAATAAAGAGAAAACTAATTTTTGTTCCGTGATTAAGGGTGTGTTCACACTTGTCATGTTTGGTTTGATTAAAGCGAACTCTGGTGCGATTGCTCTGTTAGTGCGGTTCATTTGAGTAAGTGTGAATGCTGCCATCCGAACCTTGGTGTGCACCAAAGAAGCGGGCTGAGACCGCTAAAAAAACGCATTCTGTGATTTCCATCACTAAATATACGTCATTCAACTAGACCAATCAGGTTGTGAACATATCACTATGCCCTTAGGTTTGGTATCTTTAGGTTCGCTGTCAAAAATGCCAGTTTGAACGCTAAGCGGACCAGGACCAAATGTATAGTTTATAATTTCCTTTTTTGGTCCGGACCAAATAAACCAAATGAACAGAACTACAAATATGAAAACACCCTAAGTTTCACATGAGTCTTACCTGGAGCAGTTCTGATAATCAACAGTCCCTTTAAAAGTTGTCTCGTTATTCTCGAAGAAATACTGTTTCTGCTCTTTAATGCAACTCTCTTTAGATGGTACTTCAGAGAGGTCATCGTCTAGGTCCGCTGCAAAAAAAAACACAATCACTATTCAGTTGCTACAAGCTATAACACCTTAAGTGCTTATTTAAATTTAAGGGGACAATTCACCCAAAAAGGAGAATTCTGTCATTAATTACCATTAGTACCACAATGCCTGACACAGAAGAGAAGAAATTGTTGAATAAAGTCATTAAGTTGGCTTGAGAAAGCCAACTTACTGAAATGCTATTTAAAATTAATATTATTATTCTTCTTCTGAGACTAAAATTTCCAAATGCTACTCCTCCTAGAGCTTTCAAGCTAGAACCACTAAACTCAGCCTAGGTCTTCAGACTGATCTGACTTAGTGTTGCTATATCTTTTCTAACTGATCGGACTTACGATTTTCCTAAAAATGACGATTAAAACTTGGAAAAATCCCATAGACTTACATTGACGCAATGTTCAAACGAGCCAAGACTATTCAAACTCCAACTGTCAAAACTCCCAGAATCCCTTGAGAATCAATCAAACCTCCCTTCTATGTACTATATTTCTAATCCAATTAAACTCATTCAAACTCATTCAATCATGCTAGAAACATGATAGCAATATGCTAGCAACTTGCTAATCATGTTAACAATTTGCTAACCATGCTAGAAACATGCTAGTCATGTTAGCAACATACTAGCAACTTGCTAATTGTGCTAGAAATATGCTAACAACTTGCCAGTTGTGCTTGCAACATGCTAGCAACTTGCTAATCATGTTAAACTTGCAAATCATGTTAAAAACATGCTAGTAACTTGTTAATCATTATAACAACCTGCTAGTTACATGTTAATCATGTAAGTAACATGCTAACAACATGCTATCTATCTATCTATCTATCTATCTATCTATCTATCTATCTGAGATTGTATTGTCTTCAAACATTCAAACTTTAATCTTTTAAAACTACTTTAAACTTCAAACTATTTCAGACTGAAAACATCAAACTTAAAACTTTTTAAACTTCTTAAACTTTTCAAACTTTTTCAAAGTTTCTGGTCCGGCTTTCTCAAGCCAACTTAAAGTTTGTCTTGACAAACTTTTTTTATCTAGTTATTTTTGTGTTCTTTGAGCACAAAAAGTATTCTCGTAGCTTCGTAACATTACGGTTGATCCATTGATGTCACATGGACTATTTTAACGATGTCCCTACTGCCTTTCTAGGCCTTGAACGTGGTTGTTGTGCTGCTGTCCATGCAGGGTTAGAAAGCTCTCAGATTTCAGCAAAAATATCTTAATTTGTTTTAAGATGAACGAAGGTCTTACGAGGTTGGGACAACATGAGGGTGAGTAATTAATGACAGAATTTTTGGGTGAATTATTACATTAATGTTGATTCAGTGCCTAAATAAAACCCACTGAACTGTCAATGAATCAATAAAAGTACAAAGAATACAGTCAAAATTTATCACATTAACTGTCTTTGACATTCTGAAACAGAATATGTGGTCACACTGCACGTACATGAATTCAACATTAGCGCTGTAGTTTTGGCAGTACACCAGAAGACAAGAAAAACAGCCGGCCGCCAAATTGCAGTGGCTTAATTATTGTTTCATAGCAATTAGTTACTAATGTTGGGATCTTACCTGCCTGAAGGAAATTAGGAAATGTGATGCTGACCATCAACTGCTGCAATATTGACCTGGAGAAATCAGAAAAAAAATATTGATTTAGCTAAGAACAATGTTTCTGTTCATATAATGAAAGCCACTGAGTTCCGAAACAGACCCCTAATTACATGTAAAACACAACAAAACATAAAATGAGGCACTCTCGTTTTCCACAGCTGCTAAGAAAGCTTTGGAACATTAGGGTTAGTAAATAATCAATGAATTTTCAATTCTGTGGGAACTGAGAAAGTTACATAAGGTGTCATTTCAAATCACTCACCAGGCTGCTGCGGAAGCCCACCAACCAATGTTCAGGATGTCAGCTATGGTGGGCTAAAAGGGACAAACAACATGTTTTAAACCTACACAACAATTTTTCTAAAATGTGACCCTGGACCACAAAACCAGTCTTAAGTAGCACAAATATATTTGTAGCAATAGCCAAAAATACATTGCATGGGTCAAAATTGTTGATTTTTCTTTTATGCCAAAAATCATTAGGATGTTAAGTAAATATCATGTTTCATGAAGATATTTTGTACATTTCCTACCATAAATATATCAAAACTTAATTTTTGATTAGTAATACGCATTGCTGAGAACTTCATTTGGACAACTTTAAATGTGATTTTTCTCAATATTACATTTTTTTGCACCGTCAGATTGGAGATTTTCAAATAGATGTATCTTGGCCAAATATTGCCCTATCCTAACAAACCATGCATCAACGGAAAGCTTATTTACACATCTCAATTTTAAAAAAATGACCATTATGACTGGTTTTGTGGCTCAGCATCAGCATACACTCTAAGATTCTGGCACCTTAAGCTTTTATTCTCTCATACATTCTTCTCTAACTTTGCAAGTTGCATATCCGGAGCTGAAAAGCACCAAAACATCCTGATTTTTATTGGCAGGGGGCCTTATTACGACCCTGCCAGACAGAAAAGACCCGTTGCCAAACAATACGGGAGATATTAGACGAAAGCTCAGCAGATGCAAGCATAAATCCACAAACAATGCTAAACGAATGAGCTCAGGGGACCATTAGCTGCCGCACACGCTGCTCTGATTAGCATGAGAGAGGAAGTGTCTCTTTGTGATGATTCACGGCTGACTCTGTGTGTTGTGAGAGATTTAGTCACCATGTAAGACAAGGCCATAATCGTTCAAGTCACACAGATCAGAGGGAGTATCGTGAGGCTAACTGATCAGTGCGATATGGAACAATAATATGAAGTTCACTAATCGCATGACTAAACTTTATAGTCTGGGGAAAAGGTGCTTTGTAAGCAAATCCTTATTTACAGGTGAAAACACACTTAAGATAACACGCAAACCACTACTGGATAGACTTTTATTGTGAGTGAATTACTGCAAACACATTTTTTGTTTGGGTTTATAAACATAAGAAACTGAAATGTATGTAAAGAAGATGAAACTCACCACATAGACTGATCTGAGACCAGCGGCTGCTTTACTTTCTTTGGTGGGTTCACAGAGTGCCTGGTAGTCGTAGGTTATGTTGACTGCGAACAGGGTTTCGTTTATCAGATTTCTCATTAGGCTGGGTTCAATCATACCGAAAAACTGTCCGATCTGAAAACACAGACAATACATGAATACACACAATTATTTAGAGATAGGGGACACCATAGACTTCTATTGTTTTGATACATAGATCATTATAATTATTACAGACTAAAAGAAAAATTCGATTAACACAATTCCGGCACAATTTTTCATACAAAGAAGGTCTATTGTCAATAACATCGCACAGCTCAAACAGTCACTTTTAAATCAAGCAGCTTTGGTCAAAGTGACGAATCCAGATGGTCAACTTCTGAAATCCCTGTTGCAAAATCTGCAAAGGAAATTTTTTTCCCATTGTGCAAAATTTCCATTCCTACTGAAATGACTGGATTTCGTCTGCAGATCTCTGCCGACATCTCCAAAGGAACATCCTAATGAGATTCAGCTTACTTCTGGGGACAATTTAATGTCCCAAAGGAATAAACTTCATGAACCTGCATTTTTTAAAGAGAACACTGGATGCAAAATTCACTTTTACATGGTGTTAGCTTATAAATGTGTTTTAGCAGTGTGTGGACACAGCCATCCTACAATGGTAAAAATCCATTCACTCCTTTTTTAATCCCCAAAAAAACCTAAACAGTCTCAATTATCAAGCCGTTTTGATTTTCTGAGCAATATGATGTCATATTGCCAAGGCCCCGCCCACAACTTCTGACCGACCGTATTAGCATATTTCCACTCTCAGCCAGTTGTGCGCTGTTCGCTGTTTTCTCCGCACTCGAGCAGCTGTAGCGATAACAATGTATTGTAAGCAATCCAGGTTTTTTGTAGTTGGATGTAAAAGTGAACATAAGAGTCTTCATTTTCTCCCAACATCATAGTTTTTGATGGTAATGTGTCACCGAATACACAAAAGACAGCAGAGAGGGGTGGAGTGAGCAGTAGCTCATTATCATTTAAAGAGACATGCACCAAAATGACTCGCTGTGAACAGTGCTGTTTTTGACAAGGTAAAAAGGGTGTTGTTTTACACAACTGAGGAATTTTAATCAAAGTATGTTGCTGACATTTCACAAAGACCTTAAAGAATCATACCAACTTGTGGAAAATGGGCATCCAATGTTCCCTTTAAAAGCAACAGACTATGAAGATTCACCCCGGTCAAAGTATACAAAAGCTATTTTTGTTTTCAATTAACATCATTTAAACCCGCAATGAAATGTTTGTTTATCTGCCATTTGTTTTGCAGATGTCCTGAGATGGGGTATAAACGGTATGAAGAATCAAGCTCTGAATACACACATCTGCTGCTGAAGAGCGAGTCGTCCACTATTAACAGTTTTCTGCAAGACAGGGCAGCTTGCTGAATCTATCTGGTAAATAAAATAAAATTGGTCTACTTTGTTTATATTTTCTACACTTATTGTTGGGGAAAATGTGCATAATTCTACAGCTTTCTGCTAAATTCTGTCACCTCAGACTCCATGTGGCTATTCTTATGATTTGGTCAAAAATTCACAACATTAGCTGAATTTGGTTAAGTAAAGGTGAAAATAAAACAAAATTTAAAAAATAAAATAAAATCTGTCTACTCTGTATATATTTTGGACACTGATTGTTGGGGAAAATGTGCATAATTCTTTTGTTAAAACAGAAATGTAAAGAATTAAATGATGAATTATTCTGCACAGCTTTCTGCTGAATTCTGTTACCTCAGACTCCATGTAGCTGTTCGTATGATTTGGCAAAGTCAAAAATATACAACATTAGCAGAGCAAAGGTGAAAATAAAATAAATGAAACAAAATAAAATAAAATAAAATCTGTCTACTTTGTTCATATTTTCCACACTCATTGTTGGGGAAAATGTGCATAATTCTGTAGAATAGATTTAAAAATGCTAAAATTTGTTAAAATAGAAATGTACAGAATTAAATGATGAATAATTCTGCATAGCTTTCTGCTAAATTCTGTCACCTCGGATTCCATGTGGCTATTCTTATTCAAAATTTCACAAAACTGGCCAAAAATAAATTAAATTAAATTAAAATTAAATCTATCTATTTTCCAGTCAAAAATGTAAGAAAAGGTGAAAGAAAAGGCTGAGAAAAGGTAAAAAAATAATAATAATAAAAAATAAAGCAAAAATTCAATTAAATTAAATTATATTAAATTAAATCTGTCTACTTTGTTCAAATTTTCCAGTCAAAAATTTAAGAAAAGGTGAAAGATAAGGTTAAGAAAAGGTGAAAATAAAATTAAATAAATCTGTTTACTTTGCTCATATTTTCCACACTGATTGTTGAGGAAAATGTGCATACATTTTGCAGAATGGATTTAAAAATTTTACGATTTCTTAAAACAGAAATGTACACAAGTAAACGGTGAACAAATCTACACAGATTTCTGTTAAATTCTATCACCTCAGATTCCATGTGGCTATTCTTACTCAGAATTTCACAACACTGGCCGAGGTTCATAGCAGACATGTGTCACTCTGGGTATGAGGGTGTCTTTCCATACTAATCTGTAGAATAAATTCACGCTGTGAACTACATGCTGTGTGTTTAAAGAGTGTGGAGCCCACCATGCTCAGGGGGGCCAATAGGATCTGTTTTAATCTTATTAGGACAACCTACTGCATTACCATAATTTAAACCAAAGAAAGAGCTGTCTGTGAGCCCAGAAAATCTCTGAGGTGTGATATCGACCGCAAAGTGTGTGCAGAATTTTAAAAAACGCCTCTGTTCTGGTTACAGTTACGAACACACGCAGCTTAACTTCCAGCTTTGTTCTGCACGTAAGAATGTAAGAGTGTGTGCATCCGAGACTATAAGTCAGTCCAAAGGCGATATAAATCCTAGAGCGTACTGAACGGCCGCCGCTTCCCGTGCAATAACAGCCATAATGAATGTGCGGTCTGCCCGGCGGTCCCAGCCGACCCCTGGAGAGTCTGCCCACACGGAGGGGAGGAGACGGGATTTAGGGCACAATCGGTCCCCTTGGCTTAGGCCCTGCTGCCAAACACTCTGGCTGTGATTTATCCCGCACACACTCTGCTCTGATTGGTTTCCCTCGCTGAGCCTAACTTTAAACATTTACTCTACTGCTGCTGCCGGCAGGGTGCAGGTGGGGTTGGGTGGCCGCTCTCCAGGGGTCAAAGAAGGGGAATGTGGAAGCAAAATGTAGAGCTGCTGATTGGGTAGGAAGAGAGACACACCTTATCGATATAGCGGTACTTATTGGCCATGACAAGGAAGCCGCCATCGTCCAGAAGAAAGCAGTCCAAATTCTTTGAGAGAAAAAGATAAATACAATTTTAGTGTAATAGTAAGTTTGTGGTCAGTAAGTACTTAGTAATTAATACTTTTATTCAGCAGGGATGGTACAAGAGTCTAGACATTTATATTGTTACTAAGCTAAACTTTTAAATAGTAGTTTTTAAATAGTAGTTTATATAATATAAATAATCTCTTTAGATGTAATATAAATAGTCATATAAATATGATCTTACGACATCGTCCCTCCTGCAACCACAGATTTCACCAACACACTGTGCAGGAAGAGTAAAAATACAGGCAAATTCATGTTAGAGTTGCACAAAAATATCAAAACTATATTGTTATTAGGGAATATTACAATGCAGTGATGCCTAAGTTCACCTGTAGCATTTAGACAACTGATTTTAGTTTTAGTGTTTATTTTGGAATTTGAATATTGTCCATTCATTGTCTATTCAGTATTAGCCATCACTTTCATCACGGCATACATAATTCATACAAATGGCAAAATTACACTATTAAGGTGATTCAACCTGACAGTATTCTCAGCCTCCTACAGGTAGTTATTTCCTTGCACTCACTTTGGGTGTAACTGTAGCGTTGATGAAGCTTTCCATCCAAGTATGTATATCCAGCTTTACACCAACCACTGAAACATACAACCAAAAGGAATTTAGTTTTAAATTTTAAAGCAGTTCATATACAATCAAACAAAAAATCATTGATAAAACTCAACTTTGATTAGGCTATTGGTAGCTTCCTGAACTGGCCACTTCTGGTAAATGTTGATAAAGCTGTTATATTGGTTTACACAACTGTTCTTTCTGGTCCTTGAATCTGATTGGCTGAGAGGAGTGCGATATTCTAGTGATAACAGAGCTCCAACCGTTTCATCGTTGTATCACTCCGCTTGCTGTTTTTCTCACAGCAAGTGTCATGGCAGACGCCGAAACCCGCTATTATTTCATAAATAATACTGCTGTCTTTGTGTCACGGAATGTTGTTTTAAGAGTTATTAAGCAAGAATGTACTTGTTTAGACTTCAAATATGTGGTTTGTTAATAAAGATAACATCTATTTGAAAATTTGCTTTGACGTTTTCGGAGATGTGAGCTCCAGGGCGTCAGCAGCCATTCAGCACTCATGAACCCACCTAGAGCAGCCTTACCTCGGCCAGTTCTTCTGGAATTTGACACTGGCTCTGAGGTCTCTATAGTGGTTAAATATGAGATATATTTACAAGAAAATATCTGAGTTACTTTTTCAAAAAAGTAACGCCAGTTACTTTGTTTTCCCATTTATTGACTGTTGAGAGAAATTGGAAATACAGAGGTGTTGTGTAAACATGATGTTACTGTAGTTCTAAACTAAATGTGAACATGCATTTATTCATCTCACTCAGAAGAAACAGATTCAGTACTCATCAAAATGAATTAAAACAGTGAACTGCAAACTCAGAATATAATGCAAACCTGCAACAATATGTTAAATAACACAGATTTCCTTTATGTATGTAATGCCATTTTTTTAACCAATGTCTTTGCTACTGACCTTTGATCCAGTTCAACCATACTAATTAGCAAAAATGACTTTAAAGAAACTAACATTTGTGCTTTGTTTTTTTATTACTGAAGAGTTCCGAACCTTCTTCTCCTGTGTACAGACATGAATTTATTTTTCCTTCAGCCAAGGCTTTTACATTTGCTAAAAATATAACTATTTATATAAAATGAAACAAGCAAGCCCTGCCCAGGTTTAAAAAGTAACGCGAATGTAACTCAAAAGTAACACAATGCATTACTTTTCATATAAAGTAACTAATGCAATTAGTTACTTTTTTTAGGGAGTAACGCAATATTGTAATCCATTACTTTTAAAAGTAACTTTCCCCAACACTGTATATATATATATATATATATAATTTGTTTTGGGTAAATCTAACGTGCAGGCTTTGGTCTTATTAATCTATTATTTGTTCCAGAGCAAATAGTTTTGGCTGAGGGCAAAGTCTAATCACGTTATTTTGTGTAAATTTAATGCTGTATATCAGTGAACTCATTTTGTGCTTTCGACTGAATTGCCTAGCAACTTTTATGATGGCTGTTGTTGTTGTTTAATGAATATTATAATTCAATGAATAATATTTATAGCAGTATTTAATAAAATTTAGTATTGGGAAGCGGTGTGTGCATTTGTGATGGTGATTCGTTTTATCATTACGCCATTAGATGGCAACGAGACTGTTTTTATGAGTGAGTCATTAGTAAAGACTTTTAAATTGAAAGAGACTGAAACACGGTGGTAAACAAGAAAGTTGTTTTTACTTTCAACAACACCTTGTAAGATGCAGCCAACAAATGCGCTGAGCAGCGTTGTCATCGGAAATCACCCTTAACAAATGAAAGGATAGCAAGACAAAGATATCGCTTTCCTCAGCGGACATTCAAACTAATGTTTTATTGTAAATATGAGATTAAGCTAAAGAATGAATGCTGTATCACACTCGCTCAGTCCATCTCTCTCTCATAAGACTCTACTCTACAATACACTGAGCTTTTGATGCAGTAATACAATAAGCTTTTAACAAAGCAACTCAAGTTCCTTCGTTTGTAGTTCTAAAGTGACGTTTTCGAATTAGTATCGGAGACTTGTGTTCAGCTGTTAAACTGTCAGCTGAGATTTGAATCCGTGACGGAAGGAAGTAGTTTGCAGTCAGACCTCTTTAAAGACCTTTTTGGTTGTTTCTTATGTATTTACACACTTGTGTCATCAAACTTTGGTGTAAAGGCAATATCACACTCGTTCTATCTTCTATCTTTCTATTCCAGTGACTATTTACAGTATATTCCTATGGTAAATATTAAAACTATAACGTTATGTTCTTACCTGCTGGTTTCAGGCTGAATTCATCAACTCTCAGGTCCATCGCTCTGCTCACTAAAACTGAATCTTGAGTTATTGCTAAAAAGAGGACAGAAAATATCCAGTAATCCAAAAGGTAAAATGTGATATTGCTGTATAATAATCACAAACACATACTTACTATTGTTTGAGTATGGCGTTGATGTAACTACATAAACATCATTGTCCAGACTTCTCTTGTAGAAATTAGACTTGTACGTTTCTGCCTCTTCAGTCCATTCTGAACCAGCACTGCAGAACACACACACACACATACACACACACACACACACACACACAGAGCAATAATTTTAGTTTTACTCCCATAGGCCTGCCTGGTATTCCCTCTCTAAAGCTTTAAAATATAATAGTACCTCGCAGGATAGACTCTAGTGATGCCGCCGTCAGTCACCACAAACTTAGCCTTGATTCTCTCATTCCTGAAAACCACAAACTAGACTGAAAAAAGTGCTCTGAAAAATAGATGAAGTTCACTCAAAAATTCCAACATCATTTATCATTTATGCTCCATATGTGATTTTCTTTCTTTTGTAGGACACAAAAGGAGATGCTTAGCAGAATGCTCATGCTGCTCTTCTTGATACAACAAAAGCATACCGTGGCCAAATTCCTAAAAGGACAATATAGTATTATAAAAGACTATTTTTATGATGCTCTTTTTGGAACTTCATTATGGAAGCCTGTTTCTGCCACTGGATGAAAAAAAAGATGTTATTGCGACTTTTTATCACACAAATCAGACTTTTTTTCTCAGAATTGTGTGATATAAACTCACAATTACAAGTTATAAAGTCAGAATTGCAAGACATCAGCTCACAATTCTGAGAAAAAAAGTCACAATTGTGAGATTAAAACTTAAAGTTCTAAAAAAAAAAGGCAGAATTGCGACCTTATTTCTCAGAATTGCAACTTTTTATCTCAGAATAGCGACTTTTTTCTCTGAATTATGTGATATATTGTAAACACAATTATGAGAAATAAAGTCAGAATTGCAAAACATCAGCTCACAATTCTGAGAAAAAAGTCACAATTGTGAGACATAAACTTGCAGTTCTGGAAAAAGGTCAGAATTGCAACTTTATTTCTCAGAATAGCGACTTTTTCTCAAAACTTCGTGATATACAATTATGAGAAATGAAGTCAGAATTGTAAGATTTTCTTGTAAATGCGAATTTGTATCTCACAATTCTGACTTTTTTCTCGCAATTGCAAGGTAATATTTTTTTTTCTCAGAATTGCGAGTTTACCATGCAATTCTGATGTAATTTCTCAGAATTGCACGTTTATATCTCACAATTCTGATTTTATAACTCGCGATTGCGAATTTACATCTTACAATTCTGAGAAAAAAGTCAGAATTGCAAGATATAAACTCGCAATTCTGAGAAAAAGTCTGAATTGTGAGGTTATATTGTAATTCTGAGAAATAAAGCAATTTCTGAAATAATCCTAATTCTGGCTTTATACACAATTGCGAGTATATATCTTACAATTCTGAGAAAAAAGTCCGATTTCGTGATATAAACTAAATTCCAAGATATAGTCACAATTTTGAATTTTTTTAAAGAATTTCGCGATATAAACTCACAATTGCGAGTTTTTGCAGAAAAAAAAAATCAAAATTGCTTGTTTTTATCTCACAGTTCTGACTTAATTTCTCGCAGTTGTGTTTATATCTCTCAATTCTGGGAAAAAAGTCAGAATTGCGAGATATAAACTCCCAATTGCGTGGAAAAAGTCAGAATTGTGAGAAAAAAGTCAGAATTGTGAGATATACTGTAAACTCGCATATGCGAGAAAAAAAATCAGAAATGCTTGTTTTTATCTCATAATTCTGACTTTATTTCTCACAATTGTGTTTATATCATGCTATCTAACTTTTTTCTCAGAATTGTGAGACTTTATAACTCGCAAAAAAGCATGTTTTTATCACGCAATTCTGCGAAAAAAGTCAAAAGTGTGAGTTTATATCTCGCATATTTCTGTGTTTAAATCACACATTCTGACAATTTCTCAGAACTGCAAGTTTGTATCACTCAATTCTAAGAAAAAAGTCTGAATTGTGAGATGTACTTGGCTATGGAAGCCCGTTTTTGCCACTGAATAAAAAAAATATATATAAATAAATAAAAATATCATTTTTTTCAGAATTGCATGATATAAACTGAAAAAAGCCTGAAATGTGAGATGTAAACTTGCAACTGTGAGAAAAAAAGTCTGAATTGTGAGATAAAAAGTCACAATTACATTTTTCCATTTTTTTATTCAGTGGCAAAATCAGGCTTCCATACTTGACAGCCTATATACTTCCATTGTTTGGAAAAAAGCAGCATGAACATAGTTCAAAACATCTCCTTTTGTGTTCCACCAAAGAAAGACGTTCATGCAAGTTTGAATCAGCATGAGGAGAGTAAAGTTGCAGTTAAATTCCATTGGCATTGTGTATTTTGCATTTATTAAATAAATAAATTCAGTGCAACTCACAGTCCCTGTTCATTCCAGTGTTTGGCCAGTTCAGCAGTGATGCCAGCGTCCAGCAGCAGTCTGTTTATTAGCTCCATGTTACCTGAGGAACCATACACAAAAAATTAGGCTTCTATTGACATCTCGCCATCCCTTTACCATCGTTTTGACATGACAAGTATCAAATGACTCTCACACTACAGGAGCAAAATCTAACAGAAGATCAATAGGCACAGAACAAAGCTTTACGTCATTATAAGCTTCACCTCTGACTTGATAAATGCATAAACACCTGTTGGTCATGAGTAAGAACAGGCTCCACATTCTGACCTTTGAAGCAACCGATGCCAAAGTCATAAAGAAGTAGAACTTCATAAAAAGAGAGCGAGACAGCGACGCAAAAACTAGGCGGAGAGCAAGTCGGGAAAGTAACACGCAGATTAATTTTCCGAGACGTGGAACACGATTGTATTCTTCGGCTGTATGAAACGGCAGTAAGTGTTCAAAGGTTTTTCGATTTTTTTTGGTGCGGGCACGTTCAGAATGTTAGAGTGTTTTATAACATCGCACTGCAGTTCATTACCGCAAAGTCTTTACGACAAAACACACACACACACTTCAGAAAGAGCAGCTGGTGTACAACTTTATTCCGCCCCCCTCTGTACGCTGCATGCTTTTCATTAGGACCTGATTGAGAGCAGTGCAAGAACACAATTCAACTGATCCGCCTGTGTTTGACAGTGAGGAAATCATGGACTTAAAATACCAGGCCTCTGTGACAAATAGCCACAAAAATGAGCATTTACAGTGCCATGTTTTGCCAGTTAGAAAATGTTATTGTCTACGCTCACAAGAAAGTTTTATTCTTTGAGCGAGAAAACAGACAACAACTTATTAAATTACATCATAAGATTAAATGTGTTAATTTAATTTAAATTAAATGCAATAATTAATTTTAAATTAAATGTGTTAATTTAATTTAATTTAATTTAATTTTTAATTTCCTAGACCGCACCAATGCATCCACATCCTCTCTCACTCTTTTTTTTTCTGTGACACGTCCTGCTTTTCCTCTTTCACACGGGGTAATTGGTGCACAATTGGGGAAGGGGGGTGTGCTCGTAGGTATAAAGTATTACAGCCAAACCTACACATTCAACACATGTGCACCAAGCCAAGTGATTACCGCAGCACCAACTGATCTTGATGAGATCAAAGCGGCCTGTGGAGAGGAAGGTGAGGGGAAGGGGGGTGTCTGTGTGTGGGGGCAAAGGGAGGAGGTTTACTTAGCATTAACACGGTCAACAAGAGAACAATAAATATAATTAGATTCAAACTGAAATACACAAAAGCCCTAATTTAATCAAGAAAAGGTGTATGAGGACCGCTTTTGATGTGGACGACTTGTTTTTAAACACAGAAGACGTAGTGGGATTGTGAATAGAAGCTTTTGCCTCTATTTTGAGCAAGAACTCAAAATGATTCCAATTAAATTTTTTTTTTATCTAACATTCTCTGGCTATGAACTTTAATTATTACTAAAATAAAATACAGATTTATATTAAATCTACATTACATCTATTTTCAAATGTCTACTTTAATTAAGTAATATTAGTGAATAAAAAAAAAAAAATGATATTTTAGTTTTTAATTTTTTGCCAGTACACAAAAATAAATAAATAAATAAATAAAATGTGTAATTTAATTCAGTGTTATTACTGAATTAAAATATGGATATTTCTTTATTTTTGCCAGGAAAAAATAAAATAAAATGTGTAATTTAATTCAATATTATTATTAGTATTATTACTGAAATAAAATGTGGATATTTCTTTATTTTTTATTATTTCTTTATTATTTCTTTATTCTTAATATGTGTGTGTGTGTGTGTGTTTGTGTGTTAAAATGTGTATTTAATTTCAGTATTATTACTGAATTAAAATATAGATATTTCTTTATGTTTTGCCAGGAAAAAAAAAAAAAAAAAAAAAAAAAAAAATATATATATATATATATATATATATATATATATATATATATATATATATATATATTAATATGTGTAATTTAATTCAGTGTTATTTAATAATTTAGTCATATTAAAATGTGCAGTGCCATTATTTAATAATACTACGAATAATATTAAAGATTCTTTAAAAATTATAAAAGAAAAATGATAGCAATCTGTTAAAATGTGCAATGACATAATTTAGTAATATAATACAGTAATATTTATAGCACTGTTAAGCATGTTTAATAAGAAAAATATATTTACAGTATTATATTAAAGCTGAAAATAATTTCAAAAAGTAGCAAAATGTGTAATGATATTATTTAGTAATATAATTGTAGTAATATTCAAAATACTATAAAAATGATAAAAGTGTCCTAAAATGTGTAATGGCAATATTCACTAATTATATTTATAAGACTATACTAGAAACTGTTCCAGTAATGTATTAAAATGTGTAATTATTTAGTGACACTGTATAATGCAGTAATATTTATAATGCTGTATTAAAATAATAATAAAAAAACATAGTGAAATATTATTTATATATATTTATATATAGTATTTATAATATATATATATATATATATATATATATATATATATATATATATATATATATATATATATATTTCACTGTTTTTTATTATTATTTTTTATTATTATTTTAATATATATATAGTTGCTTACTGATTATTTTTTCTTGTCTGACTGTCAAATTATTAGCAATATTTCTGTAATTCCTTCTTGATTGTTTGTTCCAATGATGATATTTTTGTTTATACACAAAAAAGTAAAAAAAAAAAAAAAACATACTGACTTGTGTAATGAGATTATTTAGTAATATAATATAGTAATGTTTATAACACTGTATTAAAAATGATAAAAATGTATTAAAATGAGGAACTGCAACATTAATATTTGTAATACTATATTAAAAACTCTAAAAACTATATTAAAAATTCTACAAATTTATTAAAAATGTGTAATTGTATCATTTAATTCATTTTTACTATTTTAAAGTACAGCAACTTTGAATCCTGGTCAAATCAATCGCAATTAGCTAAAAGTAGCTACTACTTTCAAGTAATGTTGCAATCAAGATTATGTCCTAATAAACTGCTTGCTACCCCCTGAGCAGCCCTGGGAATGAACTCTGAACCTTTAAACCTTTAAATTTAAACAGCTCAGTTCTGGATTTGAACCAGCAGCCCAGAAAGCTCCAGAAGATACTCACACAGCTGGTTGTTAGGCGTCTTTGTGTCAATGTATTCATTGAAGTCGATGAGGAATTGTGTGATGTTGTCACTATGAGCTTTAAGGTCCGTGCAGTAATCTCTAAAACATGAAACAGCAGCAATCGTTTAGAAAAAAATTAAGTATTGAGTGTGAGTAAATGGCCACAGTATTGTGGGGTGAACTATCCCTTTAAGAAACTGACCTGGGTGCTATTAAAGTATATCCATACTCTTCAAACTTGTCCACCTGCAGGCTTTCAGCAACTGAAAGAAAATAGGAAAATTTCAGAAATCAGTAAGATCAAAGATCATTTCAAATACGTTCTGTCATTACAGAGCGGAAAATAATACGACAAAGAAGATATGGGATTAAAACAGACCCCAAAGCTTAGAGATACATTCAAAATGACCTGACAGTGAAACACAACTCTACAGACAGCAGGCTGCCGCACAGCAGATTGTAAAAATATGTCTGTGAGCTTCTGTCTAGTAATGCGGTTATCTGTGCCGACACCCTGCTGTTTAGGCACACGACCTCACATACAGGTGGCCCAGTGAAAGAAAGTATAAAATTAGCTTGACCAGAGACATTTTTATGCATTATCTCTAAATTTACATGTACAATGATTTTTAAAAGTAAAGATTTAAAAAAAAAAAAAAAAAAAAAAAACTTTCAAAATAAAATACAATTAAATAAAAAAAATCAAAGCAAAGTTGAGATATAAAAAAAAAATTGTATTAATAGATTTTAAAATATAATAGCAGTAAATATATTTATAAATACATTACCAGTCAAAAGTTTTCAAACAGTAAGATTTTTTAAGGTTTTTAAAAGAAGTCTCTTCTGCTCACCAAGCCTGCATTTATTTGATCCAAAGTACAGCAAAAACAGTAATATTGTGAAACATTTTTACAATTTAAAACAACTGCTTTCTACTTGAATATTTTTTTTAAATGTACTTGAAATTGATCAAAAGTGATGAAAAAGGCATTTATAATGTTACAAAAGATTTATATTTCAGATAAATGCTGTTTTTCTACTCAGTTTCAAATTCTACTCAGCTATTTTCAATATAATCATAATCATAAATCTTTTTTGAGCAGCAAATCAGAATAATAGAATGATTTCTGAAGGATCATGTGACTGGAGTAATGATGCTAAAAATTCAGCTTTTATCACAGGAATAAATTACATTTTAAAATAAATTCAAATAGAAAACAGTTATTTTAAATAGTACAAATATTTCAAAATTTTACTGGTTTTGTTCACCAAACCTGCATTTATTTGATCCAAAATGCAGCAAAAGCAGTAATAGTGCAAAATATTTTTTACTATTTAAAATAACTGCCTGAATATTTTTTAAAATGTAATTTAAATTGATCAAAGTGATGATAAAGACATTTATAATATTACAAAAGATTTCTATTTCAGATAAATGCTGTTCTTCTGAACTTTCTATTCATCAAAAAAACCTGAAAAAAATTCTACTCAGCTGTTTTCAACATAATAATAATTATAAATATTTTTTGAGCAGCAAATCACAATATCAGAATGATTTCTGAAAGATCATGTGACTGGAGTAATGATGCTAAAAAATCAGCTTTGAAATCACAGGAATAAATTACATTTTAAAATATATTCAGATAGAAAACAGTTATTTTAAATAGCAAAAATATTTCAAAATTTTACTGTTTTGCTGTACTTTGGATCAAATAAATACAGGCCTGGTGAGCAGAAGAGATTTCTTTAAAAAAAAAACAAAAAAACAAACATTAAAAATCTTATTACTGGTAGTGTAAATAAATAAACTCTCTCAAAATCATCATGTTTGTCTACATATTTATGCATGTGGGTATGTTTGTGCTTTCAGAAACCAGATGACAGACTCAAACATGTGAGAGGTCAGATGTTACATCCAGGTTCAAACATGAAGGAAAAGACAAAAGGGAAAGAAAAACGGTACTTGCCAGTTTCTTCTGAAGGGTCAAATGCTGCACAGAAGGAAGGGAGGGAGCGATTTACCGAGAAACGGAGGGAAAAAGAGGCAGAGAAACAGGGTAAAACCACAGGGGTCAAAGGTCACCAATATTTTATTCACAGAACAAGCCTTGAATAAAAATATTGCATTCTCATGTAAGGCTTTCTACTAGTCGTAAATTAAAAGACAAGCAACGTTAATGAATTATGCATTCGCATGAGCCAAAAAAGACGACAGATGGGAATAAATTCATGCAGAAAATAATCATAAGTGACTCGGTTCGATATTTTGTTAACGCAATGAGACATTTCAGACATTTTTAAATGTGGCCAAACTGTCTGTGGCCACTGTAGTTTCAATTGATTTACATTAAACTCAATCTCTGTGATGGTGTCAGGTTGAAAAAAAGTGGTCAAATATGGTTTAAGGGGTGTAAAATATATTTTAGCAGATGTGCTGTCACTTGAACAAGCCAAGATCTGGTAACAAGCGATTAGCACAGTTGAGAAACAGTAACGTTGAAGGTACACTGTCCTGTTAAAGTTAAAAAGGGACACACACATACCACATCCACACCTGGATACGAACACATGGACCCAACACACACACAGAGGACATGCTTTCTAAAGAGCAAGGCCTGTATTTTGTTAAACCGCCCCTTTACGAGGCTTTGAAAGCATCCAGATGATTCAGAGAGCGAATGGGGCGGAGATAAAAGCACCGGTTCAGAGCACAAAGAGCCACACTCATGTCCTCTGCGGTTTCACCTTCCAAACCTCCACGAAAACATCTACTCCACTAAACATCTCCTGATGCTCTCACACATACAGTACACACACTTTCAGAAAGACTCGGACCCGGTGAGTAAATGTGATAGTCACACTTCGTGACACTCATACCTGTGATAAGTTGCAAGGAGAGAACACATCTAAACTGCTTTACTCAGCTGGGAAGCATTTACACATGCAAAGCAGACGAAGAAAGCGAATGTATGTGTGTTTGTGTGTTATTTTCTATGGTGGCTGCGATTTTAATGCTGTAAGTGTAGAGCAGGTGCTAGTATTAGAGATAGGCCGATAAGGAAAATGTAGTTTAAAACACATGCCAAGTTCTTAGAAATGCCTCTTTGTATTTGTGTTGGTTTCATATGGTTTTGAATTTTTAACAAAAGCCTAAATTTAATGACTCAGAAACTGTCATGTGGTATAACCATCAAGTAAAAAGTAAAAACATATTTTTCTTACACCCTAAATCTGTGTGTACACTTTATATATTAGTATTTTAAATACATATTTTTAAACTTTTAAACATTTAAACAAATATTAAGAATTGTTATTCATAAATATGATTAGATTGTTAGAATATGAATAGATTGTTATATAAGTTGCACCACATGACACTTAAACTCACTTTTGTTTTTTGTTTTTTAAAGAAATGTCTTCTGCTCATTAAGGCTGCATTTATTTGATCAAAAGTACAGAAAAAAATGTAATATTGTGAAATATTATTATGATTTAAAATAATGGTTTTGTATTTTAATATACTTTAAAATATAATTTATTCCTGTGATGCAAAGCTGAATACACTTACATCATTCTAATATGCTGATTTATAATCAATGTTGAAAACAGTTGATCTGCTTAATATTTTTTTGGAACTTGTGATACTTTTTTAAGGATTTTTTGATGAATAAAAAGTTTAAATGTACAGCATTTATTTCAAATAAACATATTTTCTATCAATACAGAAAAAAGGTCTTTACTATCTTTTTTTTTTTTTTTTTTTAGCAATTTAACACATCCTTGCTGAATAAAAGTATTAATTTCTGTCAAAAAAAGATAGACTAAAAATGTACTGGCCCTAAACTTTTAAACAGTAGTGTATATTGTTAAAAATAGGTATATTTTTAATAAACGCTGTTCTTTTTAACGTTTTATTCATAAAAAAATCCTTAAAAAATTCTTTTGGTTATAAATCAGCATATTAGAATGATTTCTGAAGAATCATGTGACACTGAAGACTAATGACTGAAGAAAATTCAGCTTTGCATCACAGAAATAAATTATATGTTAAAGTATATTAAGATAGAAAACCATTATTTTAAATTGCAATAATATTTCACAATTTTACAGTTTTTTTTCTGTATTGTTACTCAAATAAATACAGCCTTGAAGAGCATAAGAAACGTCTTTAAAAACATTAAAAGTCTTACTTATCCCAAACTTATGAACAGTGGTGTTGTTACAGTGCTGCTTGAAAGTTAGTGAACCCTTTTTTCTATATTTCTGCATAAATATAACCCAAAATGTCATCAGATTGTCACACTGGAGCTGAAAATAGACAAAGAGAACCCATCAAACAAATGAGACAAACATACTTTCTTTGTCATTTATTTATCCAGGAAAATTAATTTGTTAATTTGAAGATGAAATTAGAGTCCATCTGTTCAGAGGTATTTTCAATCGATTTTCAATATATGTTTTATTTAAACAACAGAGATCTATCAAAGTCTGATCATGTTTGTGGAAGGGAATCATGGCACGAACAAAGGAGATCTCTGAAGACTTCAGAAAATTAGTTGCTGTTGCTCATCAGGCTGGAAAAGGTTACAAAACCATCTTTAAAGAATTTAGACTGCACAAATCCACAAACAGACAGACTGTGTACAAATGGAGGAAACTCAAGACCATTGTTAGCCTCCCCAGGTGATGTCCATCAACAAAGATCACTCCAAAAGCAAGACGTATAATAGTTTGTGAGGTTACAAAAGAACCCAAGGTAAATTCTAAGCAACTAAAGGCCTTTTTCACATTCGCTAATGTTCATGAGTCCACCATCAGGAGAACACTGAGCAACCATGGCGTGCATGGAGAGCCAATGCTCTCCAAAAAGAACATCACTTGCCCATATGCAGTTTGCTAAGGATCATGTGAACAAGCAAGAGGGCTATTGGAAAGATGTTTTGTAGACAGATGAGACCAAAATAGAACTTCTTGGTTTAAATGAGAAATGCAATGTTTGGAGAAAAGAACACACTGCATTCCAGCATAAGAAATCACATCTGTGTAACATGGTGGTGGTAGTATCATGGTTTGGGCCTGTTTTGCTGCATCTGGGCCAGGACGGCTTGCCATCATTGATGGAACAATGAATTCTAAAGGAAAATGTCAGAACATCTGTCCGAGAATTGAATCGAATTGAATTGAAGAGAAAATGGGTCATGCAGCAAGACAACGACCCCAAACACACAAGTCGTTCTACTGTACCAAAGAATGGTTAAAGAAGAACAAAGTTATTGTTTTGGAATGGAAAAGATACTGAAAGATCACATACTTTTGCAACTAACAGATAAATAACACTGGATCATTTTTCTCAATAAATAAATGACAGATGACAAATTTTGGTCTCCTCCTAATTAGGTTCTCTTTGTCAACTTTTCAGGTCCTCTTAGATATAATTTCCAATTAGATATAATTCTTTGATATAATTTTCAATTTATGATTTCCAAAGATGAATTTTCTGATATTTTAAGACAGTTATTGACCTCAACATACAGTCATGAGGGTCTTTAAAGGTCCTCTTAGATATAATTTCCAATTCGATAAAATTCTAAAATATAATTTCCAATTTATGATTTCCAAAGATGAATTTTCTGATATTTTAAGAATTACTGATCTCAGCATACAGTCATGAGGGTCTTCAAAGGTCCTCATAGATATAATTTCCAATTTATGATTTCCAAAGATGAATTTTCTGATATTTTAAGAGAGATATTGATCTCAGCATACAGTCATGAGGGTCTTCAATGCTCCTCTTAGATATAATTTCCAATTCGATATAATTCTAAAATATAATTTCCAATTTATGATTTCCAAAGATGAATTTTCTGATATTTTAAGAATTACTGATCTCAGCATACAGTCATAAGGGTCTTCAAAGGTCCTCATAGATATAATTTCCAATTTATGATTTCCAAAGATGAATTTTCTGATATTTTAAGAGAGATATTGATCTCAGCATACAGTCATGAGGGTCTTCAATGCTCCTCTTAGATATAATTTCCAATTCGATATAATTCTAAAATATAATTTCCAATTTATGATTTCCAAAGATGAATTTTCTGATATTTTAAGAATTACTGATCTCAGCATACAGTCATGAGAGTCTTCAAAGGTCCTCATAGATATAATTTCCAATTTATGATTTCCAAAGATGAATTTTCTGATATTTTAAGACAGTTATTGACCTCAACATACGAGGGTCTTTAAAGGTTTTCTTATATATAATTTCCAATTTATGATTTCCAAAGATGAATTTTCTGATAGTTTAAGACAGTTATTGACCTCAACATAGAGTCATGAGGGTCTTCAATGCTCCTCTTAGATATAATTTCCAATTTATGATTTCCAAAGATGAATTTTCTGATATTTTAAGAGAGATACTGATCTCAGCATACAGTCATGAGGGTCTTCAATGCTCCTCTTAGATATAATTTCCAATTCGATATAATTCTTAGATATAATTTCCAATTTATGATTTCCAAAGATGAATTTTCTGATATTTTAAGACAGTTACTGACCTCAACATAGAGTCATGAGGGTCTTCAATGCTCCTCTTAGATATAATTTCCAATTTATGATTTCCAAAGATTAATTTTCTGATATTTTAAGAGAGATATTGATCTCAGCATACAGTCATGAGGGTCTTCAATGCTCCTCTTAGATATAATTTCCAATTCGATATAATTCTTAGATATAATTTCCAATTTATGATTTCCAAAGATGAATTTTCTGATATTTTAAGACAGTTATTGACCTAAACATACAGTCACGAGGGTCTTCAGAGGTCCTCTTAGATATAATTTCCAATTTATGATTTCCAAAGATGAAATAATTTTTTACTTTTTATATTTTTCAAATATTTATAATATTTGAACAAAATTGCTCCAGTGCTTAATTTCTAACAGTAAAAAATGATTCTAAGCTTTTTATTAAGATTCTTTATGAGAATTTCTTCCTTTTTAAGCATTATAAAATCAGGAAAATTTTATCACCCTGATTTTTTTTTTTAATTAATGCCCCATAAATATTAAAATGAATTTTAATTTAGAAATGTATTAATAGATAGAATATGTGAATTCAAGTCAATGTATGTGTGACCTGAATATGCATTTTTTATATATTTTTTCAAATAAATTAATAGATCTGAAAATGATTATTTACATTTTTATATAATTTGAAAAACTTGCATTAATTGAAGATCATACTGCCAATAAAATGGTTTAAATGAAGTTTTACTGACAATAAGCAGCTCACAAAAGTTGAATGGCAATTCCATCTGAGCCAGGATATCACAAAAAACAATATCAGCCAATCTCTAGTGAGTATCACTGCACACTATGAGAAGGAAATACAGAAGGAAAATAGTTTAAAAATACTTACTTGAATCATCTGAGGGTTTCCAATCTACAGACAGACAGGGAAAAGAGGAAAGGGAGAGAGAGAGAGAATAAAAAGGGTTTGGGGAAGGCAAGATATAGGAAAGAACATGAGGGATTTCACAATATTTTATTCAACCCCAGAAGCTTTGAATAAGAATATTGTACAGGAACTGTGAGGGGCATTTGAGATTGACTTTCCTCTCCCAAAAGCCACATGAGAGAGGACGAGAGGGTAAACATGGGCACGGAGGTGCATCTGGAAGAAAAACTAGGGGTAATATGCACAAGGTGAAACGCTTTTGCTGTTAAGTGAGTCGTCGCCCGGTCTGGCTCACGCTCTTGGAGACAAACCACAACTGAGGAACCACGCTGTTACATCTCCGGAGGAGGTGAGGGTGTCAAAAAAGACATGTGAAATGGACAGAGGGTGTGGGGTTGAGCTGTAGGCGACTCTCTGGATAAAAACCAGGAGCTCATACTACGGCTTCTGGCCTCTGAGGCCAAGAGATCGGCATTCCGATCTCTTTGATAAAGATGCGAGATGTGAGTTACGGTACTTACATTTGGCCTGAGTGATGGTGTCTACTATAGTGGCCTTGATGTAGCTGACACTGTAATCAGGTAGAACTAAAGCAAGGCTACAGAGAGAAGACACAGGAAATAAATGAGGATGAAAAACAGTAGACCTCCTGGCATTATTATAAATGAGAAATGAAGTTTTGTAGCTATAATGTATATTGCAATTTATAGATTCCAATTCAAATGTAAGAGATTTCAAACTCAAACCTAAATTACTCTGTTAAAAGTGTGCCTATGGAAGTTTAATGTCAAATTTCTGTTGAACAGGCTTCAACGTGACTTTAAATAGTGCCCTCTAGTGGAACATTCATATGTTCACTTGTACTTCACAGAAACAAACATATCTTTACGCTATAAAAACATGTAAGAAAAACAAAACAAAGCAAGGCAAAAGCAAAGCAAAAAATAAACAAACATATATATATATAGATAAATAAAATAAAAAGAAGACAAAAACAAAGCAAGGCAAAGCAAAGCAAAGCAAAAATTAAATAAAAATGAAAACAAGACAAAGCAAAGAAAATAAATAATGACAGTAAAACAAGACAAAAACAAAATAAAACAAAAATAAAAAATTAAATATGAAATAAAATATAATATAATTAATATATTATAATAAAACAAAAGCCCAAAGCAATAAATAAATAAAAACAAATTATTAAATAAACAAGACAAAAACAAAATAAAACAAAAATAATGAGAAATTAAAATATAATATACCCAAACAAGGCAAAAGCAAAGCAATAAATAAATAAATAAATAAAAGACAAAAGCAAAGCAAAGCAAAAATTAAAAATAAATATAAAGAAATAAAAACATAATATAATATAATTCTATATATAGATATCTCATAATATCATATAATACAATTTAATATAATATAATACAATATAATTTATAATATAATAGAACAGAACAAAACAAGACAAAAGAAAAGCAAATAAAATAATAACAACAAAAGACAAACAAAAGACAAAAAACAAAATAAAATAAAAAATTAAGTAATAAAAGTAATAAATAAAATAAAATAACAACAACAAAACAAGACAAAAATAAAGTAAAAGTAAAAACTAAAATAAAATATGAAATAAAATATATAATTAACATACTGTAATAAAATAAAAGGGAAAAGCTAAGTAAAAATAAATAAAAACAAATTAATAAACAAATAAACATAAGACAAAAACAAAATAAAACTAAAATAATATAATATAAAATAACATAACAAAAGCAAAGCAATAAATAAATAAATAAAACAAGACAAAAACCAAGCAAGGCAAAGCAAAAATGAAATAAAAATAAAGAAATGAAAACATAATATAATATAATAAATATAATATAATATTGATTTTTGGCATAAAAGAATGGATAAATACAATGTATTTTTGGCTATTGCTACAAATATACCCCAGCAACTTAAGACTGGTTTTGTGGTCCAGGGTCACATATAGATAACTGTCATATTATATAATATAATATGACAAAAGCAAAACAAATGAAATAAAATAATGACGACAAAAGACATAAGACAAAAACAAAATAAAAAAAAGTAATAAAATAAAACGACAACAAAACAGGCAAAAAGACAAAAGACAAAAACAAAACAAAACAGCTTCTCAGACCTGTAGTCTGTGTCATGGACTGGGCCCCAAGTGTAGGTTCTGATGCCTCTGTCTATGTAACGCTGCAATACGAATAAAACAACACTTAATTTAGTTTAATGAACTATTAATCTAGTTTTACTTTTGAATAACTAGTATTTTAGACCAGTGGTTCTCAACCGGTGGGCTACAACCCAGAAACAAGGGAAGAGAAATGCTTTTGTTGTTGCTGTTGTTGATGTCAAAGGATGCGTGTCCAATGCTAGTCCAACTCTGCACCATTTTAGTGCAATTTCATCTGTCATTTGTTACAAGAAACATACAATCTCTCCGCCATTAGTATGAAAAGATAAACATGGTTTCTACCAGAATGTGTTTTGTGCAATAAAACATTACCAGAGATGTTTAGAAACTAATAATAAAATCCAATAAATTCATTTGAACATCATAAGGCCACTTTTGTTTGCTTTTGTACAATTGTTAAACAATTTATATGCCGTTTCCATTTGACCTCTAATAAATATCCAGATTCTGAAGCAAAACCAGCTGAGAAGCACTTCCTGTTTAAAACAAGCATAATTACCTCATCTTGAGACTTCATTAGAGTTTGAAATCTCTTTTGATCCTTTTGACCATCTATCATACTTCTTCTGATCTACAGATGTACAGACAGATGAATACAGTACATTAGTGGATTTTCAAAAGCACTTTTGACTAACAAAAAGTAATTGCTGTCATTCACAATTGTAATCTAATCTCCCTTTTGTCACCCTAATGTGAGAAAACGAGGGCTGTGAAGTGAGAAAATGATATTTTTTATTAACTTCACTGTTTGTTGATACTTCGATAATCACTTTGTTATGACTTGAACATCTGTACGACAGAGCGCAAGTCAAGTTACAAAATCAAATTACACCAGCCTGTAGTCATTCTAACACAAGAAAGCTTGAATCTGAATGCTGATTTCATATTTTAGCTCAGCTAAAAATGACAATTGCGTAAAAAAAAAAGGGGGTTTTGTTCATTAAAATGAAAGTCAGTTGGGTCCAGTGTTGTTTTGGACCCCATTTGCTTTCATTGTATTAACAAATGTGCGTTTTGCATGAGAAAGAACATCATATAAGTTTGCTCTCACCTCCACTTTCACTTCATCCTCTAGTTCTGCATCCAAAAAGTCCAACGTCACGGGTTCCTGAGACTTGAGATCCTGCAAGCAAACAACAACAACTTTCAAAGCAATACCGTAAATCAATACTAGACAACACGCCATATTTGCACGCAGAAATATTTACCAATGAGTCACTTTTTCCTTGAAGGAGTGCCCAATGAGAAACTGTTTCTCAACATATCTACTTTGTTCCACACGAAGCGTTCACTAATCCCATGGATCACTGACTAAACATTTACTAATTGTCATGCATGTGTTTTGAATAAATGCTCTCTTCACCATTTCATCTGTGAACTAAACAGAACGATTGTGTTTGGATTGTGCAAATTATATTTATTACAAAGGACGGACGACCTCTGAGGATGTGGGTGGCCTGTGTTATTTCATCATAACCTGTAGTGAAGGTTTGAACCGATCATACACATGGTTATGGAAAGCTAATTTTAACAAAAGAGAAAGAAACATACAGCGATGGCATGAGTGAGAGAGTCGTACCTTTGGCTGAAGGTTGGGATGAAGTAGCACGTAGCCGTTGGGATCGATGGCGAAGTAGTATCCATTTGGTCCGAGCTTTATAGAAAAACGACAAGAGTTATAATCGTTGTGTAACATTTGATAGGGTGGTTTTGCTACTGTACCTTTAAGACTGCTACATGTAAATGACGTTTGTTATTATTGGCTAACGTTTTGGCATGTGAAATGTTTATAAACACTTCCACCAGGCTGGCAAAAGTAGTTCATCAAGTTTAAGTGTGGATGATTCATTTTTGCTGCCTAGTATCCACAGACAGCAAAAAATAGTAAAATAAAACATTCTTAAAGGAGAAGTCCACTTCCAAAACAAAGATTCACATGTAATGTACTCACCCCCTTGTCATCCAAGATGTTCATGTCTTTCTTTCTTCAGTCGTAAAGAAATTATGTTTTATGAGGAAAACATTTTAACATTTTTCTCCATATAATGGACTGATATGGTGCCCTGATTTTGAACTTCCAAAAGGCAGTTTAAATGCGGCTTCAAACGATCCCAAATGCGGTTGTAAACAATCCCAGCCGAGGAAGAAGAGTCTTATCTAGCGAAACGATCAGTTATTTTCATTAAAAAAACTTTTTTATCTCAAACACTCATCTTGCCTTGCTCTGCCTGAACTCTGTGTATTCTGACTCAAGACAGTTAGGGTATGTCGAAAAACTCCAAGCGTATTTTCTCCCTCAACTTCAAAAGTAATTTCAAAATCATCCTATATCGCTGCAGAAGTACCGACCCAGTATTTGCAAAGTGAACATGCAAAGAAAATCAAACACCCTTAACAAAAAAGGTAAAACAGCAATATAAGACGATTTTAAAGTTGAGGGGGAACATGAGATGGGAGTTTTTCGACATACCCTAACTGTCATCAACCGGAACAAAAACATTCCAGGCAGAGTAAGACAAGACGAGCGTTTGGCATTAAAAAGTATATAAATTGTATTATTTTTATTAAAATAACCAATCGTTTCGCTAGATAAGACCCTTCTTCCTCGGCTGGGATCATTTACAACCGCATTTGGGATCGTTTGAAGCCGCATTTAAACTGTATTTTGGAAGTTCAAAATCAGGGCACCATATCAGTCCATTATATGGAGAAAAATCCTGAAATGTTTTCCTCCTTCTTTACAACTGAAGAAAGAAAGACATGAACATCTTGGATGACAAGGGGGTGATTACATTATTTGTAAATTGTTGTTCTGGAAGTGGACTTCTCCTTTAAGAAATATTATTGCCTAGTTAAAGTAAAACTACTAAAATATACACTACCGTTCAAAAGTTTGGGGTCAGTAAGACTTGTAATAGTCTTTAAGGTAGTCTCTTATGCTCATCAAGGCTGCATTTATTTGATTAAAAATATAGAAAAAAAAACAGTAATATTGCAAAATGTTTTTACAATATAAAATAATGTTTTTTATTTTAACATACTTTAAAATAGAATTTATTCCTGTGATGAAAAGCTGAATTTTTATCAGCTGTTACTCCAGTCTTAAGTGTCACATGATCCTTCAGAAATCATTCTAATATGCGGATTTATTATTAGAATGATCAATGTTGGATATATCAACAGTTGTGCTGCCAAATATTTTTTGGAACCTGTAATTTTTTTTTCAGGATTCTTTCATGAATAACAAGTTTAAAAAGTACAGTGTTTATTCAAAATATAAATATTTTATAACAATTTAAATTATTTATTATTAACTTTTAATAAACTTTTAATTATTAACTTAATACATCCTTGGTGAATAAAAGTATTAATTTCTTAAAAAAAAAAAAAAGAAACAATAAAAATGTACTGACCCCAAACTTTTGAACGGTAGTGTACATTAACAATAAAATATAGCATGCTCTCTTCCTGTTTTCCAATCTAAGCTTCAATCTTGACGATGGCTTAAAAATAAATAATTGGTTTTTTTTTTTTGTTTTTTTTTTTTTTTTTTAAGAGCGTGTCAGATGCATCGTTTGCAAATTTGTATACAAATTTATCTGCCTTTTAATGCCATTTAGGTAATTTTATCTACGGCTTTGGTCAACCCAAAGAAAGGCAGGAATATCAGTACTATATTTCAATCCTCAGACAATTTTAGAGAATTACAAACATTTTTGGATCAGTTGATATTGGATAATAACACTGTTAAATTTAATTTGTTTAAGGGGAGGCACTGCAGACAAAAACAGTTTTTTCATGCACCAGTCAAGTTTGAGATTTTGGGCTTTTTAGTTTTTCATAAAGTGTTTTTCCAGACTAATGGAAAGAAAACATCCAAAAGACACTGTTAAGTGTTTCTTTTATAGAACTTTATCTATTCGTGTAAATAGATTTCAATTACAATACATATTTTTTCTCAAAATTAGTTTTTCTCCTACACTGAGCCATAAATCTCCACTTCAGTAGCACTTACACACCAAACTTTGTATTTTTTTAATTCCTGTCTATATTCTGAAGTTTTTACAGAGGGATTTGTTCATACAGCAATGGCCAAAAATATCGGCACCCTTGCAATTCTGTCAGAAAATGCAACACTTCTCTCAGACAATTGTTCCAATTGCAAATGTTGTGGTATTCGTGTGCTTATTGTTTTTGTTTGCACTGCAAAAACACAAAAAAAAAGACAAGAAAAGTCAAACTTCATACAATTTCACAC
The DNA here is from genome assembly GCA_036247105.1 of Cirrhinus mrigala. Lineage (NCBI taxonomy): Eukaryota > Metazoa > Chordata > Actinopteri > Cypriniformes > Cyprinidae > Cirrhinus > Cirrhinus mrigala. The sequence continues at coordinate 15,961,736 of CM070010.1, read as the reverse complement.
AGAACTTGATACCTGAAATCACTTCTAGCTAGTGTTGTCAAATCGATTAATCGAGATTATTCGCATCCAAAGTAAAAGTTTGTGTTTACATAATATACTGTATGTGTGTTTACTGTGTAGATTTATATGTACACACATATACATGTGTATATATATAAGATACATATAAATATACACAGTACACACACACACATTGCATTTTGGATGCAATTAATCGCAATTAATCGATTTGACAGCACTCCTTGTAGCATTAATAACAATTGATTTTAGTGTTAGTATTACACACACATACATATATATATATATATATATATATATATACACACACACACACACACACACACACACACACACACTTTTATTTCTTTAATTTAACAATGTGATAACAATTATTGGCTATAATCTTAATATGAGTACATCCCTAAAATATACGAAATTTTAGGAGTGTGAAAAACAAAATAATAAAACATTATCACATGAAATGTGTATCAAACTCGTTCAAACTAATAAAAATAGGACATTAATTATGTCACCTCAAACAAAAGGTCAAAATGAGACAAACGTTATCTTTGCTTTCATTGAGTATGCACAGCATGTTGTAGTATTTAATATAAAACTTTTATGTTAAAAGAATTAAAACACTTGTTTAACATAATATGACCCCTTTAAATTTATTTGGCATTGAAAAGAAAAAAATAAGATTTACTAAACACAAGGAATGCAGCAGCACTGGTAACATGACCCAGCTGCTACAGGTCATTGCAACGCTTGTGCAAGTTGTTCGATGTTGCAAACTATCAGTCGTAAATTAATATGTGCAGATTGCACCCACACGCTCTCACGCCTTACAGTGTAATGTGGAGTCAGTCTCTTGATGTCGTCCAGAGACACATCTATGGCCATCACCCCCAAAATCAACTGGCTCTGGTTCTGCAATTGATAACGAGGACATTAAAACAGATCGGGTTCCACTTCAGTTCATCTGAGTCACAAGACACCAATTTCACCTTATTCTTGTCTTGACTGTTCTTCAACTTGGTCTTATTGAACACTGGCAGAGTGCCTGTAATCACAAGGCCCAGTTCCTGCAACACAAATGTAATCAAAACAGCTTTTTAATACTTCAGAATCAGCCTAATTTAACTCTACTAGTACAGATTTGACGTACAAGAGCGTCTACGTAAACGTTGGTCCACTGCACAGTTTTTGCTTTGTTGTCTTCTTTCACCATGGGTCTACCCAGCACATCCAGGTACTCCTGAAGGTTAAGAATGCTGGTTATTATCATACATAATGCTGGACAGAAGTCACATTTATGTGGACGCTGCACTGGCTGTTGTCATTTACCTGAGTGTTGATCCTGATGGCTCCAATAGATGGGATCTCATAATAATAACCTACAGGGTACATTAACATCTTAATACACTACCAGTCAAAAGTTTTTGAACAGTAAAACTTTTAATGTTTTTAAAATTTGAAATATTTTCACTATTTAAATTCTCTATCTGTTTGCTATTTGATGTATTTAAAATGTCATTTATTCCTGGCATTTCAAAGCTGAATTTTTAAGCATCATTACTCAAGTCACATGATCCTTCAGAAATCATTCTAATATTCTGATTTGCTACTCAAAAAACATTTATTATTATTATGTTGAAGACTGGAGTATGACGCTGAAAATTTAGTATTAGTATTTAGTATTTTAATAGAAATTAGAAAATAGCAGTTATTTTAAATAGTAAAATTATTTCACAATATTACTGCTTTTGCTGTAATTTGGATCAAATAAATGCAGGCTTGGTGAGCAGAAGAGACTTCTTTAAAAAACATGCATAATCTTACTGTTCTAAAACTTTTAACTGGTAGTGTACATGATCATATATTATATACATAAGTCTCTCAAATTCCTTAGCATTAAATTTCAGCGTTTTACCTTTGTTATTGCAAGCCATCCATTGAATTGGCGTCTTATCATAGTTATGCTGGCCCACAGAAAAAGTGAAGATTCGAACCTGACAGAAGAGAGAAACAAAGTATATTAGCATGGTTTTGTTAGAAAACCAGGTGAGTGTATGTAAATATTAACTTATGCTTTCTGGGAAAAAAGAAAAAAAAAAGCCTGATAAAACCTCCATTTGGACATGCGAAGACATCCTTTTTTGCAAAAATTATATTTAATTAAATATGATTTAAAATTAAATATGTTTTTGACACACAGTAAAAACACCAATATTGTCAAATATTATTACAATTTAAAATGTAATTTATTCCATGATTCTTCAGAAATCATTCCAATATGTTGATTTAGTGCTTAGGAAACATGCTTATATAATGCATAACATTTTAGTGGTAAGTGGTAATAGGATTCAGAAGAAATTTAAATTTAAAAGAACAGCATTTATTTCAAACAGATATGTTTTATAACAAATGTTTTCATGCCACCTTTGATTAATTGAAAGTATTATTTTAGTATTATTATTACCGTTTTTATACAGTTCTGTGGTGAGAGCTGTGCTTAAGCAAGTCCCCACAATTCACAGAAACCTAATATATGTGTGTGTGTGTGTGTGTGTGTGTGTGTGTGTGTGTCCATGTGGTTCCTCACCTTCTTGTCACGGTTGTACTCTTCAAAGATCTCTGAAGCTGTGTCTTCCCCTCCGTCAGTGAATAGCATGATGATCTTATTACAGTTTGCTCTTGAAACATTCATCTATGAAAGGAACAAATCATTGTAAAAGTTAGTGCAAAGATAATAAACCACTGTGATGCCACTATCTATAGTATTCACTGCTGCTAGTAATAAATCAAAATCTTAAAGGATTAGTTCACTCCTGAATTCAAATTTGCTGATAATTTACTCGCCCCCACGTCATCCAAGATGTCTTCCTGTCTTGAGTCAAAAAGAAATAAAGGTTTTTGAAGAAAACATTCCAGGATTTTTCTCCATATAGTGGACTGCAATAGGGATCAGCGGGTTTAAGGTCCAAATTGCAGTTTCAATGCAGCTTCAAAGGGCTCTACACAATTCCAGCCAAGAATTAAGGGTCTTATCTAGCAAAACGTTCAGTTATTTTCTAAAAAATAAAAATATATAGACTTTTTAATCACAAATGCTCATCTCGCAGTAGCTCTGCGATGCACATCTATGACTTCACGCATTGAAAGGTCACGTGCGGTTAGTTCTTCATCTGTGTTCTCCTCCAACTTCAAAATTGTCCAACATTGTTTTACCTTTTTTTGTAAAGGGCCTTTAACTGTCTTTGCACAATCACTTTGTAAACACTAGGTAGGCATGCGTGACCTTTTCAACGTGATTACATAAAGCTAGTGCAAGATGTGCATTTGTGGTTAAAATGTATACACATTTTTTATATTTTTTTAGAAAATTAGCAATCGTTTCACTAGATAAGACCCTTATTCCTCAGCTGGGATTGTCCTTTAAAGCTGCATTAAAACTGCTATTTGGGCCTTCAACCCATTGATTGGGGGGGAGGTGGGGGTACCCGTACGGTACGGTACTTTTCTCGGTACATTACTCTCCGTGTAATAAGAAAAACATTTGTTTCAGTGAAAAACTAAGTCAAAAAATCTCAGTTTCAACATTTTGAACAATAGGGCCATACAATCTTTTTTTTTTTTTTCCCAGAAATTCTTGTGTGCTTTAATTCTTTCTGATAATCAAATACAGCCATTAAATGTTTATTTATTATTAATGAAATGAAAATGAAACCTTTTTATTTGTTGCCAAACAAACAGAGTTTTTCTGTTATTATTGTAATTTCTGCATTTAATTGTTTGATTAAATTAGCCAGAAATAGGAATATTTAAACACCTACATTATACTATACAAAAGTAATACAAGACTAATACATTTCTGTCACATCTTAAACCGTACTTTTATTTTGACAGGTTGTCGGTTAGTTTTTGTGTGTATACACTACGGTTTGATGCTTATTTTCTCAAATAAAACGGTAAAATTTGCATTAAGTGACTCTCACAGCAGTTCTGGAGATTAAGTTCATGCGTTTATGCCGTTATTAATGAGACGCAGAGGACGAAAATAACCGCGACCGTCACGTGTGCTTCATTATTTGTGTAGTAAACAAAGCCGCGTCTCTGCCATTCATTCATACAGAGCCAAGCGGAACATGAAGGATTCATATTTAAACCGTCTTGCGTTTTAATATTCACAGACACTAGTCCATATCGCGATTTGAATTAAGTGAGAAACCTACTTTTGGTTTATTAAACCAAAAATTAACGAATTCTGCGGCATCCCGCGCTATAGAGTAAATCCGCTTTTATGAATGGACTCCGCAGTCCAGTCCGCGTTTTAGTGGAGGAGAAATTGTAGACACGTGACCACGTAACGTTAGAGACAGAAATGACCTGTTCTATAGGAAAGGTAACTCTAAATGACGTCTATTTTGATATGGCGCTGTATAGAAAATAAAGTTTACATGACCTTAAAGGGGGGCGGCCCGCGCCCCTAATATAATGGTAGGTGAAACACTGCCACTATATAGTGAAAAAACCTGAAATGGTTTCTCAAAAATCTTTTCTTTTCGACTGAAGAAAGAAAGACATGAACATCTTGGATGACACGGGGGTGAGTAAATTATCAGGAAACATTAATTCTGGAATTAACTAATCCTTTAACTGCTTTGAAGTTTTATTGAGTAGCCTACTAGCAAATGCCACAAGGTGGCGCAATAAACTAAAAACTTGCCTTGAAGCAGATTGGATCTCAATATATACAATACACATGAATAAACTTATAGAAAAGAGAAGAATTTCAGCTTTTTCATAGGTATATATTTTGAGGGATCAAAATTTAGTGATATCATGGTCCCATAATGTTTTTTGGTTTCTTATTGAAGCTACATTATACATTCTTACTGAAGAGAGCTGGTCAAAAGCCTCCTTGAAGCCAATTTTGTAGTCAGTAGTGCCATTTGCTGTAATCTTCTGTACCGCCTCCTTCAGAATCTTCTTATTGCGGACATTTGCTTGGACCAGGTTTTCAAAGCAGGCGACTGACTTGGCCGAATTGTTGAACTGAAATGAAATAAAAGCACTGTAGTTAGTTGGTAAGCTATCCGTAAAAATCTATGCACAGTTTTGAGGTGCAGCTCGTATACTGTACATGCAAGATCTGTTATGAAATCACTTTGCGTCATTTAGATTCAAGGCTTTGTTCGGTGTCCTCTATATAAGTCCCATGGCTTAGTGCCAGCAATACACTTAGAGCGCTGATGGCTAATTTCATTAACGCCAAGCTAACGTCACCACAGCTGGAGTCAGGCCATGAAATACAAGCATAAAGCTATTAAAGAAATAGAGGAAGGAAGTTAATTGAAAATATACAAAACAACTCACTTGCTTAAAAGCAAAATACAGAGTTTGTGATTTTTTCCTGTCAGTAGTCTCACGAACAAAATGAAATAAACGATGCATTTCATAAATGAATTGCGCAGCGTCTAGAGTAGAGGATGATGGGAAACATCAATAATTCTCTGGCCTGCCGCCTCAGCGGTGCCTAACTGAAACCGCAAAAAAATTAACTATGACGTTATGGATGCCTTGGAGGCTCCATGCCTCTGTTTCCCTCCGAATATCTGGTTATACTCAGCAGGAATCCAGATTTTTTTTGAGGAGTGTTGGGGGAGTTCATCATTTAAATACACTCTCAGCAACACACATATCTCTTGTATACTCACAGAGACGATGTTGACGTAATCATCGTCGGAGAGAGTCTCTAGCATCTCGCTGACGGAAGTGCGAATGAGCTTCAGTGTCAGACCTGACACACTTCCACTCCTATAGAGAATTAGAATAGTTAGAACATAGTTTAAACATGTTTATTACTATATAATCATTACATTTTGCAACAAAAAATAAGGTTTAGTTATTATTTTCAGTCATTTTATTTGATTTTGCAGTAAAAAAAAAAAAAAAAAAAAAGACAGACAGACATCAAATGAAAATAACTTATATAAATAAAATAAAATAAAATAAAGAGCTATGGACAGTCTAAAGAGCTGAAGAGGAAAAAAAGTTGAAAAATATATAAATAAATAATGCAGAATAACTGAATATATGAATATATGAATGAATAAATAAATGAATAAATTAATAAATATATAAATAAATAAATAAATAAATAAGACAAAACAACTTAATAATTTAAAATAAAACAAAATAAAAGAGAGAGATAGCCCAAAGAGCTAAATAGAAAAACAAACAAATAAATAAATAGAAAAATAAGTAAATACAAAACAACTTAATAATTTATAACAAAACAAAATAAATAAATAAATAAAATAAAATAAAAAGAGAGACACCTTATAGCTATGGACAGCTTAATGAGCTAAAGAGAAAAAATTCCTAAAGAGGATTTTTTTTTTTCAAATAAATAAATAAATAAAATAAGTTGCAAATAAACTTATTTTATTGATATAAAATAAATTGATAAAGAAATACATAAATAAATAACAAATAATATATAATACAATAAATAATAATACAAATAATAATAATACAAAATAACTAGAATGAATGAATGAATAAACAAACAAACAAGCAAACAAACAAACAAACAAACAAATAAGATTTTCCAAAATGAAAAATTTTAAATGTAAACAACTTAGTTTTTAATAAAATAAAATAAAATAAAATAAAATAAAATAAAATAAAATGGAGAATAAACTAAGTAAATCATCCAATCAATCAATCAGTTCAAAAGAGAGACACTTTATAGCTATAGACAGCCCAATTAGCAAAAGAGAAAAAAGGAACAAATAAACAAACAAACAAACAAATAAATAAATAAATAAAACTGAAAACAACCTAATAATTAAAAAATAATAAAGCAAAATAAAATAAGTTAATAAAACAAAATAATTGTATGACTGAATACATAAATAATAATACAAAATAACTAGAATGAATAAATTAATGAATAAACAAACCAACCAACAAACAAATAAATAAGATATACATCAAAAATGAAAACAACTTAGTTTTTAATCAAATAAATTAAAATATAACGATATAAATAATAAATTATATGAATAAATGAACTAAATAATATAAACAAAATAATTAACTAAATTAATCAATTAATCAACCAGTCCATCAGAGAGACACCTTATAGCTATGAATAGGCCAAAGAGCTGATAGCCCAAAAAACTCCAGGTGGAAAAAGCTGAGGGAAACAGAACTAAAATCTCTTACTAAGTCTGAACGCTGGCAGACAACAAAAAGTCAAAACAACACATCCAGAGAAGACTAAACCGCATTTTAGCTTTTAATGGCTCCAGAACTGACACGCTGGATCAGGTTTTTATGGGTTAATAATCACTCTGTGATTCCAGCGGGAGGTGTGTGGGCTTTAGTGTTTAGTCATAAAGCTAAACTACATTGATTGGCTAAAGCTGATCTACACTAATGGGCTCAACGCCCAGACAGCACAACACCATCATCATTACTGCTGAGCAATAACAGAATAAACTCTTCCAGGCTATATTTTCTAATACAACAAGGCTAATTACACTTGTAACCAAGAGACGCCCTTTAAGTATGATAAAATATACCACATAATGACACGTTAATGTTGTTTTTGATGGATTTTGTATATTTCTAGGTCATACCTCTAACTGACTTTTCAGTTACGTCAACATTATAAACACTTTTTAACATCATGCATGACTGTAATGTGCTTCTTCATTTTGAATGCAAATATTTGATGATGAATAAGTGGGGAATAACAGTTTAAGACACATTATCGGAACAAAAAGGTGCTTTTTTTTGTTTACACTGTTTAATATTTATAAACTGCTTCATTTAATAACGCAACTCGGTTATTTATCTGCCTGCCAAAGATTTCCAAAATAAAAAAGCATTTGGCTCATTGCCATGCTGTATCAGTCTTTAATCAGTCTGTCTCTCTCTCTTTCTCTTACGTTGATAAATGACTCTAATGCAGAACTAACATGAGCTCTTTAAAGCAGAGAGTGTAGAATGTTTCACACGCAATAAAAAATTACATTCTGCAGATCAATCAATTGCTCAAAGTGCAAAACTGAAACAGGATCAGTTGCGAGAAAGATTTCTTGAACAGCTTGGGTTTGTAACAGTGAGCGTGTGAAATTTAATAGTGGATCACAGAGACTTTACTCACGCGTCCACCAGGATCAACATGTCTTTAGGTGAAGCTGCACCTTGGATATACCTGCAAACACACAAACACATACAGAAGAAAAACCATCAGGCTTAACAAAAATGAGAAAATGCAGCACTTGTTATCTTTCTCAAAAGCAGATACATATAAACTCAAGCAGCACAGGTTTGCTCACCAGGGCCTTCGGCGTACATCATACAGGTCAATCTTGTTCGGTGTGTTCCTCGTGTCAACCCAAGGGGAAGCTGGAGCGAACGGGATAATGAGATTTTAGATTTATTATGATTATTATCTTCCTAACCTTCTACAATCACATCCAATTAAGAAGAAAAAACATTTTCAAGTAGCAGTCAGTGGAAGTAGAAATAGGTTTTATGGACATATATGAAAAAAAAAAAAAAGAATTAATGAATTAATAAATAAATACATTCTAACATTAACATAAAAATTACAATTTGGTTTAATATTTAATATTAATCAATAATAAAAAATAAAAAAATTAGATAAAGGGATTTTCATACTATAGAAAAAATTAAACAAGAGCTAAGAGGTGATTAAAATTATTGTCCATCACAGTTCAACCTTCTACTATCACTTCTAATAAAGTAGATAAAACATTTTCAAGTACTGGTTCTTAGATGTAAGTAGATTTAATGAGTCTGTGATGTTAAATAATCTCAGTATTTAATACTAAATATTTAATTTGACTTAATATTTAATACAAATTAATGTTTGGAATTTAATATCAATTTCATACAATGTAATTAAAATGCAATTTTATTTTGATGCTAAAGAAAAAATGTAACTACAGCTAAGTGTTGATGTATGGAAACCAAGTTTCCGCCACAGAATAAAAAAGTTTTAAAAAAGTAATTGCGACTTTTTATCTCACAATTCTGACAGCTTTTTTTCTCACAATTTTTTTTTTCTCGCAATTGCGAGTTCACATCTCCTCCATACGCAATTATGGGTTTATATTTTACAATTCTGAGAAAAAAACTCAGAAGTTTCACGAAATTTGACTTTATTTCTCGCAATTGTGAGTTTATATCACGCAATTTTGAAAAAAAGTCAAAAAGTCGTACTCTTATTGCGTTTCACGCAATTTTGACTCTATTTCTTGCAGTTGCGAGTTTATATCTTGCTATTCTGACTCTATAATTTGCAATTGTAAATTTATATCTCACAGTTCAGAGAAAAAAAGTCAGAATTGTGAAAAAAGGTCCAAATTCTGAGATACAAACTTGCAATTGTGAGAAAAAGTCAGAATTGTGAGATATTGCGAGTTTCATGCAATTCTGACTTTATTTCTCACAATGGCGAGTTTATATTTTGCTATTCTGACTTTATGACTCATAATTGTGAGTTTATATCACACAATTCTGAGAAAAAAGTCAAATTCTCAAAAAAAAGTCAGAATGTTGAGAAAAACTATTGTGAGTTTATTGCGAGTTTCGCGCAATACTGACTTTCTTTCTTGCAATGGTGAGTTTATATCTCCCTATTCTGACTTTATAACTCATAATTGTGAGTTTATATCATGCAATTCTGACTATTTCTTGCATTTTGAGTTCATATCTCACTATTCTGACTTCATAACTCGCAATTATGGGTTCATATTTTACAATTCGGAGAAAAAAAACTCAGAAGTTTCACGAAATTTGACTTTATTTCTCGCAATTGTGAGTTTATATCACGCAATTTTAAAAAAAAGTCAAAAAGTCTTACTCTTATCGCGAGTTTCACGCAATTTTGACTTTATTTCTTGCAATTGCGAGTTTATATCTTGCTATTCTGACTTTATAACTTGCGATTGTAAATTTATATCTCACAGTTTCGAGAAAAAAGTCAGAATTGTGAAAAAAGGTCCAAATTGTGAGATACAAACTTGCAATTGCAAGAAAAGGTCAGAATTGTGAGTTTATTGCGAGTTTCATGCAATTCTAACTTTATTTCTCGCAATGGCGAGTTTATATTTTGCTATTCTGACTTTATAACTCATAATTGTGAGTTTATATCATACAATTCTGAGAAAAAATGTCAGAATCGCAAGAAAAGTCTTGCGAGTTTATTGCGAGTTTCGCGCAATACTGACTTTCTTTCTTGCAATGGTGAGTTTATGTCTCCCAATTCTGACTTTATAACTCGCAATTGTGAATTTCTATTTCACAATTCTGAGAAAAAAGTCAGAATTGTGAAAAAAGGTCCAAATTGTGAGATACAAACTTGCAATTGTGAGAAAAAGTCAGAATTGTGAGTTTATTGCAAGTTTCACAGTTTATTTCTCGCAATGGCCAGGTTATAATTTGCGATTCTGACTTAATGACTCATAATTGTGAGTTTATATCACGCAATTCTGAAAAAAAGTCAGAAATGCAAGAAAAAGCCAGAATTGTGAGATTATTGCGAATTTCACGCAATTCTGACTATTTCTTGCAATTGCGAGTTCATATCTCGCTATTCTGACTTTATAACTCGCGATTTTGAGTTTATATCTCACAATTCTGAGAAAAAAAGTCAGAATTGCAAAAAAAAAGGGTCTGAATTGTGAGATACAAACTCACAATCATAAAAAAATTGTAAGTTTATATCTTGCAATTCTGACTTCATAACTTGCAATTGTAAGTTCATATCACAATTCTGATAAAAAAAAAAAAAAGTCGAACTGCACCTCGAAGTGCGAGATGAAAAGTCATAATTACCTTGTTCCAAATGTCACACTCACATACTATCATCAGCTACAAAATGCATTTGGGACAGGAAATATGTACATAACATGGTCCTAAACATTCCAGTGCTTTACCTGGGAAGTATCGAGCCAGGCCTGTCGCACTGCCGAACACCTGCCAGAGGAGGGTCGGGTCAGCTTCCTTGTTCTTCTTGAAGACGTCATCCAGAGCGGCAGTCCAGTTTAGCTCATTCAGGATTATAGTGGCTGTTACAAACACATAAACACACAGGATAAATCCCACTCTCGACGTGAAGCATCCCTACAGTTCTTATGGGATTTAACTCAAGCTGACATGTTTTCAGAGAGCTCTGTTCTAACAAACACTCAAATGAACCCCAAATCAGGGATAAATCAATAAACTGGCTCTCAAAACTTCAAATCCCATCATGTTATGCTAAACTCGAAGTGATGAACCACTTGAAGGAGAAGCTGCGGTAAAGGAAACAACAAAGCAAACTATTAGCTAATGCAGTTCTAATGGAATTACAGGAAATTGGGCCGTTTCTTTTTTCCAGAGAATGTCATAAATGGACACTACTGTAAGTGAGAGTGATGCTAACGTTTTATAAAGAGCCCTGGCAGAGCTCTGACATCATTCCCCAGGATGCCACATGACAGATTTTCCTTTAATATCACTTTTTTTCTGTGGGTTTAGTTACTATGATGCTAGATTATTATTAGAATCATTTCCACCTTTATAGTCTAATTCTAAAAGGAATCCCATGGGAAGTATTTTAATGCCACCCACTTCCTCTCTCCATCAAGACTCCTCCTACTCTAGGTGTGTAATCAATACAAGCCTTTTCCATCCCTCAAAAGCAGTCCAGAGCCTATCATCCTTAAGAGGGTCCATCAGCAGCCCAATGCCACATCTCATTTTCTTTTGTTTCTACCACTTCCTTCCACTCCTTCTTGACATGACATTAAACAATATGTATGGAAAAAGGTTTAAAACATTTTTGGAAAAAAGTATGCGCAAACAAGCAAGAGTTTTTGTCCTAACCAGTAATTTTAGCAAGTCCCGCCCATGGTGAAATCTCACTGGTCCAAAATCCTGTTCCTCAAATCTGCACAAATTCAACACCTTCTGATTGGCTTAAACTGTGTAGTGTCACTCTGCATTTTAACTTTCATTGTGGACAAATTACTGGTCGCTAGAAACTGCAATGTCATGCCTTGTTAGGACACTTACAGTGAGAAGAGGAACAGTGCCACACACACACCACACACACCAGGGCACAACAGCAAGGCTTTTTTTTACTGACCCAGATTTCTAGTTGACCCACCAATACACACAGTGGCCCATTTTTATTAATCTAAATTAAATTGAATAAATGTATATTATTTCTTATTATTTAACTAAATTATTTATTATTATTTTTATATTATTAATATTTATTTATATACACATTTAGAATTTTACTTTTCTAATTTTAAATACATTTTGCATGCATTATTACTATTTATTATTATTATTATTATTGTTTAAATATTATAAAAAATATGTTATATAATATTACACAATTTACAATTTAATTTGAGTTTCATGCTATTCTGATTTTATTTCTCACAATTGTGAGTTTATATCTCAAGTTTATATCTACTGTTTTCCTTTATATAGAAAATATGCAGTGCTACCTAGAAATTATACATGTAATATAATTATACAGACAACTCCAAACTAGCCATAAATTCATAAACACATTTGCTGGAAAACGCTGGAATTTACTGGTTATTTTTGCGACACAACCTCTATGTTAGCCAATAAATTAAAAAAAAAAAACAAAAAAAAAAAAACAATCAATCAATCAATATTTATGTATATGATCATTAATTGAAATATTGTGACAAAACCTGTTACACAATAATTTTGCCTATTTGACTAGAATTTACAAATCACAATTAATTAATTAATTTGTGAAAAAAAATCAAATGTAAATTCATGTCCCAGTCATATTTTCTTGGTAAAATAAACATTACTTACACTGTCAGAAAAATAAATAAATAAATAAATACATACATAAATAATAAATTAAAATACATAAATTTAACATTAACAATGTAATCATTATTCTATTTATTAAAGCCAAGTATAAATCTCGTCACTTTAGTCTTTTTAAGCATTTTACATTTATTCCAAAATAATATTAACTCAAGGCAGTAACAATTTAAACAGTATATTTTATTTGTAACCTTATTTTCAGATATTCTTTTTAACTTTACTTAACTATTTTTTTTATTTTTCAGATCATCGGTCATCAAAGCTCAGTAAATATTGGTCACAGACACAGAGATTTACTTTAAATTTCACCAAGCTGATGACTCACTGAAAACTCTCACAGATCAAGTTTTCATACCATTTTAAGTCTAATTATGACATAACAAAATGGTTTTATCAATCAGTTTGATTCTTGAAGACAAAACTTTAAGTTTTTAAGGATTTATCGCATGCACCAATCACAGCCGAACATAACCAGTCATATCCTATCATATCATGATGGAGGCATTGGCTCGTTTCACGTGACTTCACCCTATTCATTCTTAATTACCCCCCACCAAACTCACTGCGCACGTTAGGAAGTCTGTTAAAACTCAATGGGCTCAAGGGAGGCAAGAGAGAGATGCTAATACATACATATATACATAAATAAAACAAGCCATCAGCTAGGACTAATCTTTATAGTCGCATTGTGGAAATGGCTGCCTTGGTGGTTTGAGTGCTAAATTGCAGGATCAGTGTGGAATCATGAAAGCCTGTAATCATTCCACGAGAGAATATCCCTTCTGCACACACACACACATTTAATACACACATCCTCTCTTTACATACAGACTCTGTAGTTCAGAGGTCAACAGTGAAAGTAAAGGCTGTCGCATATATCTATATAAGACTAGTCCATGAAGGCATCATAATTTACTGGTCCTAAAGGAAGTGCATTAGTGTAGCTATTTACAATCATCTAAGTGTGTGTGTGTGTGTGTGTTTTTTTTAGCTAGATTAGATGCGGTTTCACACCCCTTCCTGTTGTTCATCCATCAAGCTGTCAGTCTGCTGGATTAGACACCACACATCCTCATTAGATAACACCCATACAACCAGATCTCTCTCTCTCTCTGTCATATCTCTGTTGCTTCTGTCTGGAAAACTAGCACAAATAACTTCGCTCAAGATCAAAGTCTCATTACAAAAAGAAACTAGAAATGTATTGGAATTGCGAGTTTACTGTATATCTCACAATTCTGAGAAACAAAGTCGTTATAGCAATTGTGGGTTAATAGTCAAAATTGTGAGACAAAGTCGCAGTTTTAAGAAATAAAGTCAGAACTGTGAGATATAAGCTCACAAATCTGACTTTTTTTCTCAGAATTGTGAGTTTAAGTTAAAATTGTGAGATATAAACTTGCAATTCTGAGAACATCAGTCTTTTTTCCCCTTTATCTCACAATTTTGAGAAAAGTCATAAATGCAAGAAAGAAAGAGAATTGTGAGATATAAACTCGCAATTGCGAGTTATAAAGTCAGAATTGTGAGACAAAGTCGCAATTCTGAGTAAAGTCAGAACTGCAAGATATAAACTCACAAATCTGACTTTTTTCTCAGAATTGAGAGTTTATATCTCAAAATTAAGACTTTTTTCTCAGAATTGAGAGTTTATATCTCAAAATTAAGACTTTTTTCTCAGAATTGCGAGTTAAGTCAAAATTGTGAGATATAAACTTGCAATTCTGAGAACATCAGTCTTTTTTCCCCTTTATCTCACAATTTTGAGAAAAGTCATAAATGCAAGAAAGAAAGAGAATTGTGAGATATAAACTCGCAATTGCGAGTTATAAAGTCAGAATTGTGAGACAAAGTTGCAATTCTGAGTAAAGTCAGAACTGCAAGATATAAACTCACAAATCTGACTTTTTTCTCAGAATTGAGAGTTTATATCTCAAAATTAAGACTTTTTTCTCAGAATTGAGAGTTTATATCTCAAAATTAAGACTTTTTTCTCAGAATTGCGAGTTAAGTCAAAATTGTGAGATATAAACTTGCAATTCTGAGAACATCAGTCTTTTTTCCCCTTTATCTCACAATTTTGAGAAAAGTCATAAATGCAAGAAAGAAAGAGAATTGTGAGATATAAACTCGCAATTGCGAGTTATAAAGTCAGAATTGTGAGACAAAGTCGCAATTCTGAGTAAAGTCAGAACTGCAAGATATAAACTCACAAATCTGACTTTTTTCTCAGAATTGAGAGTTTATATCTCAAAATTAAGACTTTTTTCTCAGAATTGAGAGTTTATATCTCAAAATCAAGACTTTTTTCTCAGAATTGAGAGTTTATATCTCAAAATTAAGACTTTTTTCTCAGAATTGAGAGTTTATATCTCAAAATCAAGACTTTTTTCTCAGAATTGAGAGTTTATATCTCAAAATTAAGACTTTTTTCTCAGAATTGCGAGTTAAGTCAAAATTGTGAGATATAAACTCGCAATTCTGAGAACATCAGTCTTTTTTCCCCTTTATCTCACAATTTTGAGAAAAGTCATAAATGCAAGAAAGAAAGAGAATTGTGAGACATAAACTCGCATATGTGAGTTATAAAGTCAGAATTGTGAGACAAAGTCGCAATTCTGAGAAATAAAGTCAGAATTGCAAGATATAAACTCACAAATCTGACTTTTTTTCTCAGAATTGAGAGTTTATATCTCAAAATTAAGACTTTTTTCTCAGAATTGAGAGTTTATATCTCAAAATCTTGGGGCTTCAGAATTGTGAGTTAAGTTAAAATTGTGAGATATAAACTTGCAATTCTGAAAACATCAGTCTTTTTTCCCCTTTATCTCACAATTTTGAGAAAAGTCATAATTGGAAGAAAGAAAGAGAATTGTGAGATGTAAACTCACAATTGCGAGTCATAAAGTCGGAATTGTGAGACAAAGTTGCAATTCTAAGAAATAAAGCCAGAACTGCAAGATATAAACTCACAAATCTGACTTTTTTTCTCAGAATTGAGAGTTCATATCTCAGAATTAAGACTTTTTGCTCAGAATTGCGAGTTAAGTTAAAATTGTGAGATATAAACTTTATCTCACAATTTTGAGAAAAGTCATAATTGGAAGAAAGAAAGAGAATTGTGAGATATAAACTCGCATATGCGAGTTATAAAGTCAGAATTGTGAGAAAAAGTCACAATTCTGAGAAAGTCAGAACTGCGATATATAATCTCACAAATCTGACAAATCAAAATTTAGACTTTTTTCTCAAAATTGCGAGTTAAGTAAAAATTGTGAGATATAAACTCGCAATTCTGAGAACCTAAGTTTATATCTCACATTTCTGATAAAAAAGGTCATAATTGCAAGAAAGAAAGAGAATTGTGAGATTCAAACTTGCAATTGCGAGAAAAAAGTCAGAATTATGAGATACAAACTTGCATTTGCAAGAAAAATTCCTCACAGTTGTGAGTTTATATTACGCAATTCTAAGAAAAAGTCAGAATAGTGAATGTTTATCTGACAATTCTGAGAAAAAAGTTAGAATTGTGAGTCTGTATCAAGAAATTCTGTGAAAAAAAGTAAAAATTGTCAGATAAAAAATTTTAATAACCTTATTGTATTTTTATTCAATGGCAGAAACGGGCTTCCAAAGCAATAATGGACGCTAGTAGAAACTTTATTTAGGAGCTGCTGCCAACTGTGAGTGATTCAGTTTTTTTCTGACAGTCTGATTACGGCGAACAAAAATAATTTATAGCTCAATTCAATGAGAGCGAGAGAGAAAGCGAGGGAGTATGTGGAATACGATTTTTGACAGTTTTCATTGGTTTAAATGAATCAGGGCAAACAGTCAACAGAAAAACCAATCTGAGCACTAAGAGCACAGCCAGAGGCGTCCATGTGACAGACACGTCATCAGGTTCACATAAACACTCTCACACACTGTCTCTGAGCATGTCTGTGTCCATCTTGAGATTGTGATGACAGATGACACACTGCATTGAAGCAAGAAGCACAGATTCATGTCTTAATAAGATGCAAACATACAGACAGCCTAGAGCCCCCAATAACACACACACACAGATGAATATACTTGAATAATCAGCCATATTATTATATAATAAACTATTATTAAATATAAAGACTTGAATGGAAAACAGAATATTGCCTGAAAGCTTCACCCAATGCTGCCGGACCAAGAAAATCAGGCGGAAAGCAAAAGGTACTGAGAGTAATTTGAAGTGAGTAAAAGTAGATAAAGAGAGACAGCGGGACAGAGAGAAATGAGTCATATGATGAATGCGGCTGCATCAGTCCTCATCTAGAACACAAATATCACATCAGACTCATCTGCCTGTAAACCACTCACGCAAATGCATGGCCACACTGAGATCAGATTTCTGCCAACACAGTGAGTATGATGCACCACGTCTTAAAAAAGCACTAGCCAATCTGACCAACTTGTTACAAAATCAGATATGTATGCGATGTTTAAAATGCTATGAGGGACCAATGAGATCATTGTGGGTGGGGCTTCCAAGCAAAACTAAGCCAAAAATGAAAATTTGCTGAAAATTGACTCACTCTCAAGCCATCCAAGATGTAGATGAGTTTGCTTCTTCACTGGAATAGATTTGGAGAAATTTAGCGTTGCATCATTTGCTCACCAGTGGATCCTCTGTAATGAATGGGTGCCGTCAGAATCCAAACAGCTGTTAAAAACATGTCTTGTAAAGCGAAAAGCGGTGTGTTTGTAGTAAACAAATACATAATTAAGACATTTTAAGTGCAAACCAGCTAAAATATGAGTCCTCTATTCAAAAAATGGCATTTCATCTGAATAACGGAGAAATACGCACAAATCAAGCAATGTTTACAAGCAAAAACAGTCCAAAACATACATGTTGGTGGATTTCGATGTGTGAGGACAACATGGAATGGAGTTTTTAACTGGAGGAAGTGCTATTGTGGATTTTGGACTCAGAAGCAATGGTTTTCTTACAAACACGCAGCTTTTCACTTTACAAGGCAATAACTGATGACCATACATGGAGTGTTGTGCTGTTCTTCTCTCATTCTGATGGCACCCATCCACTGCAGAAGATGCATGAAATGCTAAATTTCCCCAAGTCTGTTCTGATGACAAAACAAACATCTTGGATCCACTCAAGCTACTCTAAGCTAATCTACAGTAGTTTTCTCACCACTGGTAGTAACCTCAAAATACTCATAACCCATAACCTTTTAAAGCAAGAGACAGAGAGTGAGAGCTATTCTCTTGCTTGAGGATATTGGGGGTTGTGGGGTCACTCAGGGGCCAGGCATGCTGCGTTTGAGCTGGGTTGCTCTCTAAATTTAGTCTGCAGTTTTTCCACAAGCCTCCGGCTGTCCACACCTGACACACAGCAATAAAGCCGAGCTGTCACTGAAAGACTGATTTTATAAACTGGTATTTTAGCTACCATGCAAAGTCGTAAAAAAGAACACATGTGAAAATGTGTGTGCGTGTGTACTTACAGCCCTCGTAGATATCAGTGGGAATGTGCACTGCTGTTGTGTTGTACGAAACAGGGCGTTTGAAAACAGGATCCTCTTTGAATTCTAGCTTGATGCGGTTCTGGTATGTTTCCGTGTCATTAATGTCAAACTAGGAACACAGAATTAAGCAAAAATCTTTCAAACAACACAAAACAACTTGTTAATTTACATCTCTTTGTTGTTTGGTTCATATCCAAGCATGTATTTTTAAAATGAAACCTTACCTTGTCCTTGGCATTGTAGTAGATGGTGTCATTCACCTGTTTAACAAAGAGTGACAGAATAAGGCTTTAGTGTTTTATGATCAAATAGATAAACTCGCAATTCTGAGAAAAAAAAGTCACAATTACGAGATTTAAACGCACAATTCTGAGAAAAAAAAAGTAAAAATTGTGATATTAACTTGCAATTCTGAGAAAAAAGACACAATTGCAAGACAAACTCGCAATTCTGAAAAAAAGTCACAATTATGATTTATAAGCTCGCAATTAAAAGTCACAATTGCGAGGTTTAACTTCACAATTCTGAGAAAAAGTCACAAATGCGAGATATGAACTCGCAATTTTGAGAAAGAAGTCAATTACGATTTATAAACTTGCAATTAAAAGTCACAATTGAAAGATTTAAACACAGTTCTGAGAAAAAAGTCACAATTGCGAAATACAAACTTGCAATTCTGAGAAAAAAGACACAGTTATGAGATTTAAACTCGCAATTCTGAGAAAAAATTCACAATTACGAGATTTAAACACAATTTTGAAAAAAAGGTCACAACTGTAAGATTTAAACTCGCAATTCTGAGAAAAAAGTCACAATTACGATTTAAAAACTTGCAATTAAAAGTCACAATTGCATGATTTAAACTCACAATACAAAATTGCGAGATACAAACTCGCAATTTTGAGAAAGAAGTCACAATTGCAAGATATAAACTTGCAACTCTGCGAAAAAAGACAATTCTGAGAAAAAAAGTCACAATTACGAGATTTAAACTCGAAATTCTGAGAAAAAATTCACAATTACGAGATTTAAACTCACAATTCTGAGCAAAAGGTCACAACTGCGAGATATAAACTCGCAATTCTAAGAAAAAAGTCACAATTACGAGATTTAAACTCGAAATTCTGAGAAAAAAGGCACAATTGCGAGATATAAATGTGCAATTCTTACAATTGCGAGATTTAGACTCACAATTCTGAGAAAAAAGTCACAATTACGATTAAAAAACTTGCAATTAAAAGTCACAATTGCAAGATTTAAACTCACAATTCTGAGAAAAAGTCACAAATGCAAGATACAAACTCACAATTTTGAGGAAGAAGTCACAATTGCAAGATATAAACTTGCAATTATGTGAAAAAAGACAATTGCAAGACAAACTCGCAATACTAAGAAAAAAGTCACAATTACGAGATTTAAACTCGCAATTCTGAGAAAAAAAGTCAAAATTGCAAGATATTAACTTGCAATTCTGAGAAAAAAGTCATAATTGCGATTTATAAACTCACAATTAAAAGTCTCAATTGCAAGATTTAAACTCACAGTTCTGAGAAAAAGTCACAATTACGAGATTTAAACTCGAAATTCTGAGAAAAAAGACACAATTGCAAGACAAACTCGCAATTCTGAGAAAAAATTCACAATTACGAGATTTAAACATGCAATTAAAAGTCACAATTGCAAGATTTAAACTCACAGTTCTGTGAAAAAGTCACAATTACGAGATTTAAACTCAAAATTCTGAGAAAAAATGTACAATTACGAGATTTAAACTCACAATTCTGAGAAAAAGGTCCCAATTGTGAGATATAAACTCACAATTGTGAGAAAAAATTCACAATTACGAGATTTAAACTCACAATTCTGAGAAAAAGGTCACAACTGCGAGATATAAACTCACAATTCTGAGAAAAAAGTCACAATTTCGATTTAAAAACTCGCAATTAAAAGTTACAATTGCAAGATTTAAACTCACAATTCTGAGAAAAAGTCACAAATGCGAGATACAAACTCGCAATTTTGAGAAAGAAGTCACAATTGCAAGATATAAACTTGCAATTCTGTGAAAAAAGACACAATTGCAAGACAAACTCGCAATACTAAGAAAAAAGTCACAATTATGAGATTTAAACTCGCAATTCTGAGAAAAAAAGTAAAAATTGCAAGATATTAACTTGCAATTCTGAGAAAAAAGTCATAATTACGATTTATAAACTCACAAATAAAAGTCTCAATTGCAAGATTTAAACTCACAGTTCTGAGAAAAAGTCACAAATGCGAGATACAAACTCGAAATTCTGAGAAAAAAAGTCAAAACTGCAAGATATAAACTCGCAATTCTGAGAAAAAATTCACAATTACGAGATTTAAACTTGCAATTAAAAGTCACAATTGCAAGATTTAAACTCACAGTTCTGTGAAAAAGTCACAATTGGGAGATACAAACTCGCAATTCTGAGAAAAAAGACACAACTGCAAGACGAACTCGCAATTCTAAGAAAAAAGTCACAATTGTGATATTTAAACTTGAAATTCTGAGAAAAAAGTCACAATTGCAAGATATAAACTCTCAATTCTGAGATAAAAAAAGACACAATTGCGATTTATAAACTCACAATTCTGAGAAAGTCACAACTGCAAGATTTAAACTCACAATTATGAGAAAAAGTCAAGATTTTCTCATAATTCTGAGAAAAAAAAATCACAACTGTGAGATGTGAAACTTGAAATTATAAGAAAAAGGTCACAATTGCAAATTATACACGCAATTCTGGGAAAAAGGTCACAGTTGCGAGATATACACTTGCAATTCTGAGAAATAAAAGTCACAATTATCTCGCAATTCTGAGAAAAAAAGTCACGATTGCGAAATATAAATTGCGAGTTGCGAGTCTGTATCAAGCAATTCTGAGAACTGTGAGATAAAAAGTTGTTTATATTTTTTATTCAGTAGTGGAAACTGTTGCAGGGTGCAACCATCTAATAAAAACATAGAGAAAACTATATAATTATTATTTAAGAAATTCATTAAATCATGCTTATTTAAAAGAAAGTATATGAGACTTTACTTTACTATATCATTCCATCCAATAATTTATCAGTCATGAATTTGGTGCAATTTATTTATTTATTTTTTTGGCAAAGTGTTAATCTCTAACAGTATATTAAATCTGAATGTGACTGTGTATTTCCAAGTGTTTTTATTTTTATTGTTGTTCAATTTTTTTATCTCTTTCCCAGAAGTGAAGCATGTTGCTTTAGGTGTGTGTATGTGTGTCTTTGTCTCTTCTCCCAGGGTTGTTCTCCTCACAGTGTGAGGGCGCTGTCAGAACTAGCATTAGTGGGGCGTTAACAAGCAAGCTCACTATCTGACATACAGTTGCCTTGGAGACATAGGAGTGGATCATCACCGGCTGCCGCCACCTGTCGTACTTGCTTGCTAATCATGTGGCAGACACTCTTTTTAGGTTATAAACCACTATTCGTAGAGACCTACGTATATACAACTCAGCCCTACATGGGATCAAACTCTCGACCTCGCAGATTGTGTCTTTAACACAACTCTAACTGTATCCAATCAATAATTAAAAGAAAACCTCTCTGTCTGTCACCGCTAGCACAACAATTGTGTCCATTACAAACGCCTGAAGAGAAACACCTGCTGTGACAGCTCCAGGAAGAATGAACACAAAAGCGCCCACACACTTGTTTGATTTACAGTGCATGTTATGAGCAGGAGTGTAACATCCTAACTATGAAAAATGAAACCATGGTAATAGCTTTTTTTTAACCATGTAAATTAGAACTGTCCAATATTATGTTCGATATTAAAATTCAATGCTATTTTGTGTGTATATATATATATATACCTCTCTCTCTAATATTCAAATTAAAACCATTTGAAAAACATGTTTTGAAACTTTCTGGGTTGAAGTTTTTTGTTTGTTAAAAGTATTTTAAAGAGTGAATCTCCTCTCAGACTGATTCAGAAATAAAATATTGCTGTGCTACAAATTTTGATGACTCATTCAGACAATACTTGACTGACAAATCTATAACCAGACAACCAGACATCACATCCACCTCTCTGCAAATTAGAATTGATATTTCAGTCCGTGGGAACCTGAAATGCATCAATACAACAGACGCAAGGTCTGAGACCAGGATGCCAACGTTTTCTCACCCAATTGATTCTCACCATCTAACTGAGGTCGATGACGTGTGTAAATGTGTCTGGTATCTGATCTTATTCAATAAAGGACTGATTGAAAACATGCCCAGGCAAGTCTTATTTCTTCCACCTGTGTGTTTGTGTTTTATAGTGTTTACAAAATGTGAATGTATGAAGCATTACGTCAAGATCATCCTTCCACTGGTGCTCCTTCTGCAGTTTCTCCGCAGTTGTCGCCAGCTCCTACAAACACAAGGAACGAGACGAAATTGTTAAAGATGACCTAGTATTCCCCTTTTTACAAGATGTAATATAAGTCTCAGGTGTCACAAGAATGTGTCGGTGAAGTTTCAGCTCAAAATACCCCACAGATCATTTATTACATCATGCAGAAAATGCCTATTTTGAGGTGAAGTAGAAACACACTGTTTTCGTGCATGTCTCTTTAAATGCAGATGAGCTGCTGCTCCCCACCCCCTTTTCCAGAATAGGGCGGTGCCTTTACAACTCGTACCTCAGAAAAAAAAACATCTGTTTGGTTTTGATTATTACGTTTATCATGCTCAAATCATGCGTTTTAAAGTCATATTAATTTCAACTTCTGATATAGTGTTTTCTGAGCACACATATCCAAAACACTTGCGCAGAAAGCAGCTGTCACATAGCATGTGAATACTAAACTACACTGACCAAAATTATAAACGCAACACTTTTGTTTTTGTCCCCATTTTTCATGAGCTGAACTCAAAGATCTAAGACTTTTTCTATGTACACAAAAGGCCTGTTTCTCTCAAATATTGTTCACAAATCTGTCTAAATCTGTGTTAGTGAGCACTTCTCCTTTGTCGAGATAATCCATCCACTTCACAGGTGTGGCATATCAAGATGCTGATTAGACAGCATGATTATTGCACAGGTGTGCCTTGGGCTGGCCACAATAAAAGGCCACTCTAAAATGTGTAGTTTTACTGTATTGGGGGGGGTCTGAAAACCAGTCAGTATGTGGTGTGACCACACCATTTGCCTCACGCAGTCCAACACATCTCCTTCGCATAGAGATCAGGTTGTGGATTGTGGCCTGTGGAATGTTGGTCCACTCCTCTTCAATGGCTGTGCGAAGTTGCTGGATATTGGCAGGAACTGGAACACGCTGTTATATACGCCGATCCAGAGCATCCCAAACATGCTCAGTGGGTGACATGTCCGGTGAGTATGCTGGCCATGCAAGAACTCGGATGTTTTCAGCTTCCAGGAATTGTGTACAGATCCTTGCAACATGGGCCGTGCATTATCATGCTGCAACATGAGGTGATGGTCGTGGATGAATGGCGCAACAAGGGGCCTCAGGATCTCATCACGGTATCTCTGTGCATTCAAAATGCCATCAATAAAATGCACCTGTGTTCATGGTCCATTACATACGCCTGCCCATACCATAACCTCACTGCCACCATGGGCCACTCGATCCAAAACGTTGACATCAGCAAACCGCTCACCCACACAACGCCATACACTCTGTCTGCCATCTGCCCTGTACAGTGAAAACCAGGATTCATCTGTGAAGAGAACACCTCTCCAAAGTGCCAGACGCCATCGAATGTGAGCATTTGCTCACTCAAGTCGGTTACGCCGACGAACTGCAGTCAGGTCGAGACCCCGATGAGGACGACGAGCATGCAGATGAGCTTCCCTGAGACGGTTTCTGACGATTATCTTAGCAAAGGAGAAGTGCTCACTAACCCAGATTTAGACAGATTTGTGAACAATATTTGAGAGAAACAGGCCTTTTGTGTACATAGAAAAAGTCTTAGATTTTTGAGTTCAGCTCATGAAAAGTGGGGGCAAAAACAAAAGTGTTGCATTTATAATTTTGATCAGTGTAAGTTCTTTCATGTTTTATTGCACTTAAACTGTCAAATACACACAATTTTATGTTAAAAATACACATGCGTACAAACATCTTGCTGACACCAAATTTTGTTATAGAGAATCACCAGAATCCAGAAACGAACACAAAAAACATTAGTTCTGACAATATGTAATCATCTATGTAAGATAATTTAGCTTCATTGATTTTCTAAAATTTAATAAAAGCGCCTCAGAACCAAATCCAGACACTTATAATGCCATATAAATGTATTAACTTGACAGAGTTCCAATGAGGCTCAGCTTGAGTAGGAAGACACGTTTTTCTTAGACTGACCTGCATTCAGCCTTTACTCCAGATTCTCTGCCTATGAGAAAACCCCTCAGTGACGGCAAACTAAATTTAGACAGCAGCTCAGGTCCGGTCCAGGTCTCCTCAACTGATTAGGTTAATAACAGTATAATGGCATCATTTTTTAATCTGGTCTGTACTAGAAACTCACTGTACGCCTAATTTCCCCTGGGAACGATCACATCCCATTCCTGTAACTTGTCCCGGAGCCTTTTTCTTTATGTATCTTTATTTTTTTTTTTTAGTTTTTTATTGGCCTTAAAATGAGATTGAAGATTAGGGGTTCATGAAGTCAAATTAATCTTGATAACCAGGGGACTAAAAGTAAATTAAGAAATTCTCATTTGATGCTCACTGCCACAGATCACACTATATGAGGTGGAGAAATGTTGATCAAATAAACAGTTTCTCATTTTGTGAAAGTTTATAATAAAAGCTTAATGGTGTCTTAATTTGTTGCAGAAGCCGTGGTGCAACTAACAAACATAAACGTAAAACCAGAAAAATAACAAAACAAATTATATAACAGAGAGGAGCCCTACTTAGTGCTGAGCTTCATGACTGTGTGTCATGATCAATGAATCTTTCAAAATGTTCAGAAGATTTGAGAGCTTTATAAGTCAAGGTTATTGCAGGTTGCAAAAATCTCATGTGGTGCACTTACATTTATTGTGTTTATTTATTTATCTATTAGTGCTGTTGAATCGATTAATCGTGATTAATCACATTCAAAATAAAAGTTTGTTTTCACAATATGTGTGTGTACTGTATGTTTATATTTAAATATATACAGTGTGTAATATAAATATATGTTATATATATATGTTTGTGTGTGTGTGTAAATTTATATATATATATATATATATATATATATATATATATATATATATATATATATATATATATATTTATATATACCTATAAAAATTCAATACACACACATGTAAACAAACTTTTATTTTGGATGTGATTAATCAGGATTAATTGGTTTGAGAGCATATATATATATATACACACACACACACACACACACTCGTAAATATTTCTTAAATATATATGTGTGTGCGTGTGTGTGTGTGTATTTATATATACATATAAATCTATAGTACACAAACATATATTATGTATACAAACTTATTTTGGATGCGATTAATTGTGAGTAATTGATTTTACAGCTTATACACACACACGCACACAAATATTTCTTAAATATATATGTGTGTGTGTACTTATATATACACATAAATATACAGTACATATATTTTGACATATACAGACATATATTTTGTAAACAAACTTTTATTTTGCACTCGATTAATCACAATTAATAGATTCCGAATGAGTAAAACTCCAAGCAAACTCAGTTATTCTTCATTAACAAAACGAAATGTGTGTATGTGTTCTACTCATTAACAGATTTTGTAAACAGACTTTTATTTTGCATGCGATTAATCGCGATTAATCGATTTGACAGCATATATATATATATATATATATATATACACACACACACACGTTATTATTTCTTAAATATATACATGTATGTGTATTTATATATAAATATACAGTACACACACATATGTACACTGTTTTTTTGCAATTAATTGTGATTAATCAATTTGACAGCATATATATATATATATATAGTGGTACATATATACACACACACACACACATAGACACGTAAATGTTTCTTAAATATACACATGTGTGTATTTATATATACATATAAATATACATGACACAGACATGTAAACAAACTTTTATTTTGCATGTGATTAATAGCAATTAATTGATTCTAAATGAGTAAAACTCCAAACAAACTTACAGTTATTCTTCATTAACAAGATGAAATTTTATAATTAACAAGCAGTCAATGTTTAAATTTTTAACTTAATTATTAAACTTACTTACTGTTGTACACTTAAATGTACACAACCCAACTCAAAATGTCAATGCTTCAAGAAAACCGCAAGTTTCCATTTGCTAATTACAACTGTTGCACCACTCATTTGACCTTTGTAAGATCATTCTGACATGACTTGAAGGCAGCAATAAAACTTTTCCAGTGAGGAGAAGAACATCAGCTTCCTATCACCGCTGCCAGAATAAATGATATCAAAAGAGCATAAATGCCACTAAAGCTAATTAAAGCCAACATAAGCACATCGTGCATAATCGTGAAAAGGGCTTTGAAGATTTTTTATGCTGTAGGGACAAAACGTAGTGGAATTTCTGGGTTGTGTGATGTTAATCCACACAAAAGATCCACCGGAGTATCCCCATTATAATAAGACTAAAAATACAGTTTTTTTTTAATCATTCGATCCTCCAGGGGAAATGAACAAACAAGTGTAATGCATGGCTAGAAGATGAAACCTCTCCACCCACTTCAGACATCCCATAATAACCCATTGACCCCAGGGTCTACACATCCTGATGAGCTGTTGCCATAACAACCCTGGGACTGGGACGTGTGTTTGTGTTAGTGCCGGCCCCTACTGGCTCACAAACCAGGATGAGTAGTCTGTGGTTCTGAACTGACATCACAACTTGCATGGAAAAAGCCTTGATTTTCATTCAAACACGTCTCATCACGGACTGATTAGGGTCATTGCTAAAATTCACAGGGTCTGGAACAGTGTTCTTGTGGGTGGACCCCTCTTCCCTGTGAGAAGGGTGATACTATTGAGCTGTAAGAGCCCACCAGGAGGCTTCAGCAAACATATAAGGGGATTAAATTATTGTAAATATTGTACATTTAAATACAAATTTTAAATTTAAATATATTTATTGAATGATTGACTTATAAATGTATTGATTAATTCATTTATTAATTTAGTACTGTTTCTTCCCTTAGATCTTTGGGCTATACAGTCTCTCTTTTGGATTATTTGAATTTTTATTTTTTAATAAAATAAACCTAACTAAACCTAAACTTAATATTTTAGGTAAGGTTAGGTATTTTTGTACTAGATGTCTCTGATTCGTTGTTTATTTTTTAATTGATTGATTGATTCATTCATTCCATTTCATTTTATTCCATTTCATTATTTTGTTTCATTGCATTTAATTTTATTTCCTTCAAGGTTATCTATAGGTACACAGCGTCTCTCTTTTGGATTATTAAAATATTATTTTTAATAAAACTTAGTATGTTTGGATTATTATTATTATTATTATTATTTTGGATTGTTTTTAATGAACTAACTGTTTAATTTTTCAAATTGATTTCATTTTTCTATTTTTTCTATTTTTTTCTAATTGATGGATTGATTGATTGATTTCATTTAATTTCATTTCCTTCAGCATTTTAATGAACTAAACATGGAACTAACTGTTTAGTTTCTCTAACTGATTTAATTTTTCTTATTTTTCAAAATTTTCTATTTTTTCTAATTGATTGATTGATTCATTCATTCATTCATTTCATTTTTTTAATGAACTAAACATGGAACTAATTGTAAAAATTTTCCAATTTTTCTAATTGATATAATTTTTCTATTTTTTTTTTTTTCCAATTTTTCTAGTTTTTCTAATTGATTGATTGATTCATTCATTCATTCAATTTTATTTCCTTCAGCTCTCAAGGTGTCTCTCTTTTGAATTATTTGAAGTATTATTTTTAATAAACCTATTTTTTTCTTTTGGATTGCTTTTTAATGAACTAAACATGGAACTAATCTTAAAATTTTTCCAAATTTTCTAAATGATTTAATTTTTCTATTTCTTTTTTTCCTAATTGTTTAATTTTTCTAGCTTTTCTAACTCATTGATTGATTTATTAATTAATTCATCTTATTCTATTTCATTTCCTTTAGCTCTCAAGGTGTCTCTCTTTTGGATTATTTGAAGTATTTTTTTAATAAAACCTACGTTTTTTTTTTTTTTTTCTTTTAGATATATTATTTTTAAACTTAACATATATTTATTTATATTTAAAAATTTTCATATTTATTATTAAATATTTAAATCCAACTTCAATGAAAAAAAAAAAGAAAAAATATTTTTAAAAATCTTTAAAAAAACATGTAAAACATGAACTGACAGCATATTTCTTATTTAAAATTCTCCCATCAACAGTTATTTTTATTAAAGAACATAGTCATTAAATATATGCTATTATGTTTCTGTCAATTAGAAAAGCTTGAAACAAGTAGCTTTTTCTTCATTACAGCACTCCGAAAACACCAAGATGTCCCACTAACATATAAGTGCATATAACCCACCTCCCAATCCATATATAAGTCCAGTACATAATCAGACTCTCTTTGCACTGTTTTGGAACCAAAAGCTATGTCACTTGCCCCCTTATTATTTTCAGTAATTCTCCTAAACACAGTGTAAGGTTAAAGATCAGACCTGTATCAGCCATAATGAGACTAATAACACAACAAGAAGCCAAAATCCCAGATGACTGTCCTGCTAATGTATGCAGAGAAGAACAAGAGATAAAACAGTCAACAGCACTTTTTAAGCACCGCATAAACTCACATTATGCATCAGTAGCTAATTAGTCAGTCTTGTACAGCAGCTCTCAGGTACAAACACCTGATGTGCAGAGCATCCCTATACATGCTGAGAACACAAACATCTGCTGCTCCTGTCTATCTATCTACCTTTAAACTCCCAGAATACTTAGCGAAAAACAAAAAGAAATCAAAGAAAACCAACAAAAGACTAATGCACACACACACACACAAACTCACACATGAACAAAACTGGGGTTATATGTGCCCTCTGGCTAGCATAATTATATGACTAATTATAGCGATAATTAAATAATATATATGTAGATTCTCCTTTGATGAGGGCACTTTAACATTAAAGAAGTAAAACTCCATTCAGAAGATCCAGTTCATTCATTTTCCGTGGATTAAAAGCAAACTAGCAGGCTTATGTGTCTCTAACAGCCTGACATTCAGCATTAAATAAGGCACATTTTGTTGGGCATTGACAAGCTCTTCAAAAGTCAGCCAATTACCCTTTGAATCCTGCCACAGTGCTGAGGGATGATGGAAGAAATGGCGTGAAATGCTGCAGGGTGGATTTGTCACGTCTCCCCGCTGTTGTGAATGTGTGTTATTTAGCTCAGTTAGTTTAACAAAATCTGACTTCCGTATTTTGTCTCATTTTTGTTTATTGTTTTCTTTTTTCAACGGCTGCTCATTATGACAAATACAGTATGCACTGTAAATTTTGCAGTATAATATAAAATAAAAATGAAATGAGTGACGAGTACTAAAAAGTACACTAAAAGGTTCAGAAGTTCATACAACAGTACAATTGTGGTTTACACTAAAATATTACACAGCTCAACTGTTTTCATCACTGATAATAATAAAAAATGTTTTTTTTTTAAGTCACCAAATCAGCATATCAGAATGATTTGGGAAGGACACTGTGACACTAAAACTGGAGTAATGATGCTGAAAATTCAGCTTTGGTATCACAGGAATAAATTACATTTTAAATTATGCTAAAAAACAAACAACACACACAAACACACACAAAGCAAAAATAAAATAAAATAAAATAAAAAATAATATAATAAAATACCCCAACAAAGGTAGTAAAACCTGAAAAAACTACATTGTTAGAACTTTGTTTATTTAGTAAAAAAACAAAACAAAACAAAAAACACAAAGCGAAAAAAGAAAAAAAGAAAAAACAGATCAAAATGAGTTAAAAAAAAAAAATAAATAAATAAATAAAATAAAAGTGAGATCAAACACCCCAACTAGGATAGTAAAACCTGAAAAAAAAACTACATTGTTATTGTTACATTGTACATTGTTATTCAGTAAAAACAAAACAAAACAAACAAACAAAAAAACACCAAGCAAAAAATAAAATAAAATAAAATAAAAAAAATAAAAAAATAAAATAAAATAAAATAAAATAAAATATAAAAAAGAGATCAAACACCCCAACTGGGATAGTAAAACCGGAAAAAACTACATTGTTAGAACTTTGTTTATTCAGTCATAAAACACACAAACAGAAAAAAAGAGTAAATAAATAAATAAATAAAATAAAATAATTAAAAAAAAAAATAAATAAATAAAATAAAATAGATAAAATATGAAAAGTATGAAAAAAATATTTTATAAAAAATATAAAATATGAAAAATGTACCCACTAGGGAAGTAAAAAAAATACCAACATGGTTAGACACAGAACCATTTTAAAATGTATTAAATTAAAAATCAGTTTAAATTGTAATAATATTTAATAAAATATTTTTAGTTTTTACAGTATTTTGTATTTTTAAATACTTTTAAACAAGAAAATGAAAAGAAAAAAAGTTGTTGGAGGTACAATCAGTATTAAATGGTAACACCATGGTACTTTGATATAGAGGATACTGTGGCTAGTTATTACACTCTCTTTCTCTGATTTAAGATGGTGTTGAACAGTAAAACATATATGAAACATAAAACAATTAATGAAATAGCAAAAAATAAAATAAAATAAAATGTAAAATATAACACACAAATATTGATAATAAAATACTGTAATTAATAAATTAACAACTTGCACAACCCTGAAAAATACCCTTGACCTGAATAATTCCCATATTCCCATACTATGTTGACTCCAAACCTGACTCCAAGACATTCCATGGTAGTGCTATAGTAAACTCCCTAAAGTTTGTGTTGTACATTTATAAGCATTTCTGTCACAACTCAGAAAACAAGTGAAGGTAAAATATGATTATAAGTGACCAAGGAATTAAAATAAACAGTGATAGCATCTAAACTAAAAAAAAAATAACATAAATGATGTCTCTTACTGAAATATGTAGTAGAAAACCCATGAAATATTTACATGATTTAAAAAAATCCATATCGTTTTATGCACATTTTGGACTATGTGGGCGGCATTATTTCGATGAGGTCAAATAGCAGCAGGTAGCGCCAGTAGCTCATGAGTGCAATCATCTCACGTCATCAAAATAATGGCGCCCTCCATAGTCCAAAATATGTATAAAACAATGTGGATTTTTAAAATAACAATCTTTTATGGGTTTTCTACTACATATTTCAGTAAGAGACATCATGTAAGCCATACATGTCTTAATACCTGGGGTTCCCTTTAAATAAATATGTAAATTTTATCCTACAATTTTAATGCTTTCACCGCTTGGACCTGTAACAAGCAACATGACTGCCAGCCAAAATGAAATGAGATGAATAGGCTCCATTTATTGATTTAGTAAATGAAAATCTGAAGCTGAAGTCTTTCTTACAGTTGCTAAAAGCAGCGTCCATATTGTGAGCGTCACTCTTAATCCTTCGAACATGACTCAACATTAAAAAAAAATGAACCTCTGAACTTCTCTCAAGATTCACTAGTAGACATCAATACTGTGGCTGGAAACACAAGCACGTGGAAATACGTTTGTGGTAATCAAGGAGTTTTCACACTTTAGCACAGCGTAAACACAGATTATGAATAAGAAACGATAATCCCTATAACGCTCATCGTGTTCAGCCTGGCAAAGACTGATGAGAGCTGGAGCCATGTTGGCTTGTTGCAGAGTAAACTTGCCAAAGTGCAACAGGAACCATTTTGGCTCAAGGTGGGTAGAGTGTGATGCTTATTGGGGATCCACCACCTGTCACTGTTCCAAGCACAACATGAGGAAACTGGTGTCCAGCACTACACTTACACTAACATGCTGAAGACAGGCCTGAGGCCAAAGGAGCTCATCCACACCAACACAACATGCTTTAAAACAGATGGCTCTGTGTATAATTGTGCGGATCAAGCTTTTATGTTATACCAAATGTCCACACTGGGATAGTGGGAAACTGGAAAATACCTAAGAATACCTACATTGTACAAACCAAAACTGAACACAAAGCATAAATAAATAAACAAATAAATAAATTAATAAATACTAAATTATAAAATATTCTATTAAATTATTCAATTATAAAATTATTCATTTATAGTATTACCTAGTAATACCTAATTTATAGTAAAACCTAAAAAAGGACCCTACATTGTAAGAACACAGTTTTTTTTTTCTGAAAAAAACAAAAACAAAGCAAAAACACAAATTAATAAATAAAATAAAATAATAAAGATCAAACACCTCAACTACGGTAGTAAAACATAAAAAAAAACACTATTATTAGAACATTTCTTTTAAAAAAAACACACACACACACACAAAGCAAAAAAGTAATAGAATAAAATAGAAAATAGAATAAAAATAAAATAATAAAATAAAGTAAAAAGGATTAAACACCCCAACTAGGATAGTAAAACCTGAACTAAAAACTACATTGTTAGAAAGTCTTTTCAGAAAAAAAAGAAAGCAAAAAAGTAAATAATAAAATAATAATAATAATAATAATAATAATAATAATAATAAAATAAATAAAACAAAATAAAATGAGACATCAAACACCTCAACTAACATAGTAAAACTTAAAAGAAATTTAGATTGTTAGAACACTGTTTATTCAGAAAACAAAACAAAACAAAACAAAACAACATAACACAATGCAATAAATA
This sequence comes from Cirrhinus mrigala, assembly GCA_036247105.1. Taxonomy (NCBI): domain Eukaryota; kingdom Metazoa; phylum Chordata; class Actinopteri; order Cypriniformes; family Cyprinidae; genus Cirrhinus; species Cirrhinus mrigala. The sequence goes on along the minus strand of CM070010.1, from coordinate 15,928,381 downwards.
ATAAAAGAAAAGAAAATAATAAAAGAAAAGAAAAGAAAAGAAAAGAAAAGAAAAGAAAAGAAAATAATAAAAGAAAATAAAAATAAAAATAAAACCTGAAAAAAAAAACTACATTGTTAAAACATTAGCTCAGGAACAAAAAATAAATAAATAAATAATAATAAAAAATAAAATGAAATAAAATAAAATAAAATAAAATAAAATAATCAAACACCCCAACTATGAGAGTAAAGCCTAAAAAAAAACAAACAAAACAATAAGTGTTTTTCTGTTTATTCAGAAAAAAACCCATAACAACAAAAAACTCAAAGCCAAACAAGTAAAATAAAATAAAATAAAATAAAATAAAATAAAATAAAATAATCAAACACCCCAACTATGAGAGTAAAATCTAAAAAAAAGAAAAAAAAAAACAATAAGTGTTTTTCTGTTTATTTAGAAAAAAACCCCATAACAACAAAAAACTCAAAGCCAAACAAGTAAAGTAACATAAAATAAAATAAAATAAAAAAGATAATTTCTACTATTGGTTCATTAACAAAATGGATTACACTACACTATTTTGCTTGGTAGCAATAAAAATAAATGAAGTTCAAATAGAGAATTTGTTCTTTTGCTTCAGTGAAAAAGATCCCAGTGATCTCACTTGTATCTACAGACTCCGAACAGATTTCAACATGAATTCTAGCATTTCCTCCAACACCAAATTATTTGGTCTACTGTAAAATCTCCATACTCATTGTATAGCTCTATACTCTTAATCTCACAAGTGTCCAGTATATCTATCCGACCGACAACACTTGGACATTCATCAGCCACTTTCCTCTCAATCTCAACCGTAAGATTACCCGTGCTCGTAACATCCCATTCAATTTCCCAGTACAGGGTGTTTAAACAGAAGTGAAAATATCTTCCGGTTACAGTCCCGCTGTGGGTGGACAGCGCTGTAATTATGCAGCTCAGCATTGCTTCAGATGAGACTTTAACTACTGCCAGCTCTCACACTACTGCTTCATTATGTCTCATATTAGGTTGGTGGAATTGCAGGAAGTTAGCGTGAGCCTTCTTTCATTTGTTTCTTACAGCATTTGTTGTTTGGAGACAGACGGCTAAGTTTAGCAGTGCCTGTGAGGAGCCAAGGTAGTGTAGCAAACAACCATAATCACAACCAAGGATCTGTTTAAGCAAACCGCTGATGATGTAATGTGTAATGTTTTGACAAACAAGGTCTTTTTCCCCTTTCTGAGTTGTTATGAAAGTCACAGTCATTTACGCTGCTCAATTAGTTCAGTTATTTGACATGTTGTACCTGCGACAGCCGTTTGTCCTCTGAGAAGCGCTGGACACTTATGGGTATTGTAATCTGACGTCATAACCTTCCTCCGTCCTTCAAGTCGTCACTCTGCCCCATTACAATGAGCGTCTAATTCAGTACATTTCCCAAGGTGCACTTCTCCTTCCTACAATCTAATCAGTCAGTCTAGACTTTCATAGAAATTGAGTAAGACTACAAGGAGTGTTGGAACGAAAAAATAGATTAAATTAGATGCTTCATGATTTGCAAATAAAAAAACGCAAGACAAGACAATATATTTTTATACATATAATGAGAGGAGGAATATGCTTTTTAAATATAATTTAAGTTTAACAGTATAGCTACTGTGAAACTACACAAGGTAAAAATAAATAAATAATAATAATGATGATCATTTCAATTAAATATTAACACTTTTCATTATCATTCATTTTTTTCTATATCTTGTATGATTTTAAATAACATAATACAGAAAAATAATTAAAATAACGAACACAATTCTGTAAAATTTTAACATTTTGAAATATATGTAATATTTACATTTTTATATATTTTACTTATTATCATTATTATATTAACATATCAATTATTTTACTATTATTTTTTCTTTATCTTGTAGTTTTACAAGTACATAAACTATATCATTTTATATACACACAGAAAATGTAAAAAGTATTACTATTATAATATAATATTATAATACATAATAAAATGTGTAACATTCTAACATATTGTAATGTATATTTACATTTTTATATTATTATTATTGTTGTTGTTATTGTTGTGCTAACATATTGATTATTTTACTATTATTTATTTTTTATCTTGTTTAGTTTTACATAATATGTAATAGATGAAAACATATTTTAACATATTATATTTTAACATATTATTTTATTATTATTTCTTTTTTCATTATCTTGTATCGTTTTACAAGTATACAAGTACATAGCTTTTTTAAACAATATAAATATTTTATATACTGTACACACAGAAAACTGAAAAAGAATTACTATTATTAATTCTTTTGTCATCTTTTATAGTTTTACATAGTACATAATAAAAGAACAACAATAGTTAAAACAATAATGTGTAACATTTTAACATATCGAAATGTTTAATTATATATTATTTTTTTGTATTAAAATATTAATTATTTTACTATTATTTATTTATTCTTTATCTTTTATAGTGTTACATAATATATAATAGATAAAGAAATTATTATAATTAATTATTATAATTATAATTAAGATAATGATTAAATGAATTTTGTAACATTTTAACATTTTTAAAACCTATATATATATATATATATATATATATATATATATTAATGAACTATATTTTACAATTTTTACATTTAAATCAAGAAAAATAATTAAATAATGATAATTTAAAGAATTTTTTTAACATTTTAACATTTTGAAATGTTTATTTAAATTACTATTATTTGAACATATACATGTTTTACTATTATTTATTTTTTCATTATATGCACGTACATATAAATATTTTAAATACACACACAAACACAACCTTACAGAAATTTTAAACAGTATTACTACTATTAATTTTAAACACATACACATTTTTTTATTATTCTACATTCTAAATTAAAAAACATATTACATTATTATATATTATACAGACATAAATACAACGTCTTATAGCACAAAAGTGATACACTCTGTATGTACTGTATAGTCTTGTATTGTTGTAGAAGCAGTTAACAAAAGCTGACCTTTCCCCTTAATTAAAAGAAACAGAAAGCAAAAAAATATATATATATAAAACCTGAATAATTTATTACTTGACATAAAAAGCATAGGAAGTAGGTCAACAAGCTAACCGTACTGAAGTGAACTGTACGTCACTGAAACCCTACAAAACAACCCAGTGCTGTTTACTGATGTTATCCCGAAGCTCTCTGGCCCTTCACGGCACATCATCGAGAAAAAGACTGATAGGATAAGAAACGAGTGCGGAGAGGAGAGGGAACGGGCTCCCGCAGATATATTTGGTGTGTACAGTATTGGCCCATGAGAGTCTGCAATCTAGTTTCCAGAAGCTCTAATGATATTGAGCTGTCTAAGAATCAGCGCACAGAACGGCGGAACTGGCTGGTGCTGTTTTATCTGCCATATCAAAGAGAGAGCAAACAAACACCCTTCCTTTCCATCTGTTCTTTCCCTTTTGATGGATGCAAGTGGCTCTCTCCTCTGTCTTTCACTCTCTCTCTCTCTCTTTCTGTCCCGCTTTTTATTTTCCTTCCTTTTGATGCAGCATTTAGCAGTCGGGCTTTTAGATCACTGTGCACCTTTTTCTTTCTAAAAAGAAAAGTAGATACTTTGAATTACCGAATGTAAACACACTGGATCTGTTCCAAAACTTTGAGCTGCCCACCTAGACAGAACTTAAAGGCACTTTCCTGAGATAAAACAGATGTTGAGTAAAATATATACTAGTATTAAAGGGATAGTTTACCCAAGGTTTTTGATATAAGCCAAGAGGAGACTGGATTTTCTTTGCTGTAAACAAAAATTGGTTCTCGAGAGACTGGCGTAAGTTTACGCTACGTTTCTAAACCGTTTATATATGGATATTTTTCTTACAAAAATGCATCGATTCACTTCAGAAGGCCTTTATTAATCCCCTGGAGTACTTTTTATGATGGATGGATGCAGTTTTTTGGGCTTCAAAATCTCAACACCCATTTACTGCCATTATAAAGTTTGGAAATTTTTAATATAACACTGATTGTATTCGTCTGAAAGAAGAAAGTCGTATACACTACCAGTCAAAAGTTTTTGAACAGTAACATTTTTAATGTTTTTTTTTTAAAAGAAGTCTCTTCTGCTCACCAAGCCTGCATTTATTTGATCCAAAGTACAGCAAAAACTTCAAAATTTTGAAATAATTTTACTATTTAATATAACTATTTTCTTTTTGAATATATTTTAAAACGTAATTTGTTTCTGTGATTTCAATGCTGAATTTTAAGCATCATTACTCCAGTCAAATGATCCTTCAGAAATCATTCTAATATTCTGATTTGCTGCTCAAAAAACATTTATAATTATTATTATTGTTATTGTTGAAAACAGCGGAGTATCATTTGTTCAGGATTCTTTGATGGATAGAAAGTTCAGAAGAACAGCATTTATCTGATTTTGTAACATTATAAATGTCTTTATCATCACTTTTGATCAATTTAAAGCATCCTTGCTAAATAAAAGTATTCATTTCTATAATTTCTAAAAAATAAATAAATAAAATAAATAAATAAATAAATAAAAATAAAAAAATCTATAATTTCTAAAAATAAATTAAAATGAAATAAAATAAAATAAAATAAAATAAAATAAAATAAAATAAACTGACTAAACTGAAGATTTTGAATGGTATAGTGTATAACATTACAAAAGCAGTTTTAAAAACTGTTTCAAATATGGATAATAATAATAATAATAAATGTTTCTTGCAGCATATTAAAATTATTTTTGAATGATCATGTGACACTGAAGACTGGAGTAATGATGCACAAATTTAGCTTTGATCACAGGAATAAAGTATAGAAGGCAGTTATTTCAAATAGTTATATAAAATATATACTTTTTTGCTGTATTTTAGATCAATCAATGCAGGCTTGGTGAGCAAAAAAAAAAAAAAACATTAAAAATCTTTTGACTGACAGTGTACACCTAGAATGTCTTGAGGGTGAGTATATCATGAGGTAATTTTAATTTTTGGGTAAACTGTCCCTTTAAGAAGTATACAGTAGTATACAGTATCAAAAACAGATCAAACTAGACTGTTCTAAATGAGTCACTAAGAGGTCCTATTTCAGTTCGGTTATGTAAAACACCGACAACAAGGCAACTAACTCGGTTTTCATGTGCATACAGGACACTAGGGTAAAAAAGAGGCTAGGCAGCTCTTAAAATGAATTTATAGGGTGGTCAGTTGGATAAAAAAGGTAGAAAACAGCCGGAGAGAGCTTGAAGAAACAGAGATTGACAAGCAAGGGTTCATGTTTGTAAGCCGAATTGCTGTAATTGGAATAAAGTTGAGAGAGAGAGAGTGGCATGAGTGAGACATATTTTCAGCTTACGTGATTTGATTGACATTTAGGAAAACACAGCCTCCATCAACAGCCAGCACCTTCAGTTTCCTGTTAGACAACACAGCATCCCGGCCACACGTCAAGCAACCTCTGTTAACTCGCATCGACCGCGCAGACAGCTGCTGATGGATGGCTCCAAATTAAAGACTCCCACTGATCAACTTAACTGAGCTGCCAATCAATCAATCAGTCTAATCCAACCACAGCGGCCCACAGTCACGTTTGGCCTCGAGAACAGTCAGGCCCCATCCAGCAGATATTGATTAAAACAAGACATGATCTGTGGCCGTCTTGCACCAAAGGGGTCACTCAGTAAAGAACAACAGGAATGTGAACAGCACTACATGATTGGCAAGATATGCTCATCTTCATAGTGACAGCTATACAATGAATAAGAGTTAGAAAAAGCATTTCCTTTGAAAGGATGTTTCTTGGTAGATGAGTTTGGAGATAATGAGATTCAGCTAAGAACTGCTTACTTTAGATGCAGGTTAATCTGATGCAGCTGGCGCCACAATAACAAACTGAGTATTTTACTGTACACAAAACAAAGCTTCAGAAAAGTGCCATAAGTCAAGATTTTACAAAGTTGTCTGTGCTGACTGTCAAGAGACGGGTGGGATTATCTGACAAACAGATAGTCTAGATCTATTCTTACAACCCACTTTTTGGCAATGGATTCACACCCTGTTATGTAATTTACTGGAGTATGAGCGGATCCATAAATATTGTTTGTGAGCTGAGGGACTTAAAGATAAACACCCGCTACAGTAAAAGTAAAAAATAAATGGCTAAGAATTGGTAAGAACATGCTGTCCTGTTTGGGGGGGGGGTGAATTTATTAATTAGTCTGTGAGCTTTCAGCTGTGCTACAGAGACAGAATCAGAAATGTTGTATGTCTGATCTATTTTAGCATGCAAGGCCACTAATCAGTGTGTACAAAAAAAGTTTAAGGCTAACGTAAAATTCAGAAATTGAGCACATTTACTTTGTCCAAACACTTTTTTTTAGGAAATTCAGATTTCATGGAAGTCAGTTTCCACCACTGAATTAAAAAAAAAAAAAAAAACTATTGCGACTTTTAATCTCACAATTCTGACTTTTCTTGCAGTTGTGAGTTCACATATCGCAATTCTAAACTTTTTCTCAGATTTGTGTTATACAAACCTGCAATTCTCACTTTTTTTCTCTGACTTGTGAAATATAAACTTGCAATTGCCAGTTATAAAGTCAGAATTGCAAGATAAAAACTCGCAATTCTGAATTTTTTCAGGATTGTGAGATATAAACGTACAATTCTAAGAAATTTGCCTAAATCAGAATTGCAAGATAAAAACTCGCAATTCTGACTTTTCTCGCAATTGCGAGTTATAGTCAGAATTGCATGATATAAACTCACAATTTTGAGTTATAAAGTCAGAATTGCAAGATAAAAACAAGCAATTTTGATTTTTCTCGCAATTGCGAGTTATAAAGTCAGAATTGCGTGATATAAACTCACAATTAGGGATGGGCATCGTTAAGGTTTTAACGGTATTACTACTTCTATCGATACCACTTATCGATTCGGTACTTTAACAGTACTCTTATCGGTACTTTTTGTTGTGTTTTTTAATTAAAAAACTGAAACAAATTGAGAACAGAAATAACTCTTTATTTTTTAAATGTAAACTATTTATCTATAGCTTGGCAAACACCAATGTTTGAGCAAATATCTATTACACAAACAAAACCAATGATTGTAAAACAAATAAATAAACACAATTTTCTTGTAAATGCATATACAATGATTTAAAGGAACATAGTTGGAGCATGCAGGTAGGCTGCAAAAGAAGGTTTGTGTTTTGCTTGGACCAGATGCAGGAAGAGTGGGTTTGTTCACTGTAATTGCAGCTTTAACAAAAATAAATAAATAAATAAAAAATAAATTAAAAAAAAAAGTTGCAAAATGCAGCTGAACAATCATCTGTGGCTAATGTTTATGTTTTATCATGAACACATTCACATAAATTAGTTAACTGTGTTTGGGATTAAAAGTAATACAGGTTTGGAACCTATTGCAATGTACACTAAATTGAATGTATTTAATCACTACAAATTAATTTTTAGGTAAGCTCTGCTTTATAATTTCTTAGCATAGTTTATTATTATTTATCTATTTGTAAAAGCAGTACTATAAAGGCATTTTAATATTTAATATTTATTTAGGCTACTAAATTGCTTGTGTTTCCGCCGCTACAAGCAAAAATCTTGTTGCACTTGTTGTTGCACCCGTGTTCACACGGGTAAAGTGTAACCACTACTCTCCGCCATCGTCCCTCCATAAGCGCGAGCTCTCTCGTGTTGTGTGCGCGTGAGCTCTGTGTACTGCGGAACAGACTACATTTCGTGCGTGAGATTGCAAATAACTGCAGTGCAGGCGAATAACGAATATTATCGCAAATTACAAAAGGCTGGTCAGGTGAAATATGCTAGGTAATGTTTATTTAGCAATAACAAATAGGAAATTTATTTTTTACATTTCTCCAGTACCGACAGCAAAACCGTTAACGTCAGAGCTTATCGATACTTTGGTCTTTTATAATTAGGCACCGGGACCGATTAAGTACCGGGTTTCGGTACCCATCCCTACTCACAATTGTGAGTTATAAAGTCAGATTTGCAAGATAAACACTTAAATTTTTTCTCGCAATTCTCACTTTTTCCTTAGAACTGTGAGATATAAACTTGCAATTGCAAGTTATAAAGCCGGAATTGTGAAATAAAAAACTTGAAATTCTAAGAAATTAAGTCAGAATTGTGAGATATAAACTTGCAATTCTGACTTTATAACTTGCAGTTGCAAATTATGGTCAGAATTGCGTGATATAAACTCACAATTGTGATTTATAAAGTCAGAATTAAAAACTTGCAATTCTTAGAATTTAAGTCAGAATTGCAAGATAAAAAAACTCGCAATTCTGACTTTTTTCTCGCAATTCTCTTTTTTTTCTCAGAACTGTAAGATATAAACTTGCAATTGCAAGTTATAAAGCCAGAATTGTGAGATAAAAACTTGAAATTCTAAGAAATTAAGTCAAAATTGCGAGATATAAACTTGCAATTGTGATTTATAAAGTCAGAATTGCAAGATAAAAACTTGCAATTCAGATTTTTCTCCCAATTGCAAGTTACAAAGTTGTTTCTCAGAACTGTGAGATATAAACTTGCAATTGTGAGTTATAAAGTCAGAATGATTTGTGAGATAAAAAACTTGAAATTCTAAGAAATTAAGTCAGATTTGCAAGATATTAACTTGCAATTCTGACTTTATAACTTGCAGTTGCGAATTATGGTCAGAATTGCGTGATATAAACTCACAATTGTGATTTATAAAGTCAGAATTAAAAACTTGCAATTCTTAGAATTTAAGTCAGAATTGCAAGATAAAAAAACTCGCAATTCTGACTTTTTTCTCGCAATTCTCTTTTTTTTCTCAGAACTGTAAGATATAAACTTGCAATTGCAAGTTATAAAGCCAGAATTGTGAGATAAAAACTTGAAATTCTAAGAAATTAAGTCAAAATTGCGAGATATAAACTTGCAATTGTGATTTATAAAGTCAGAATTGCAAGATAAAAACTTGCAATTCAGATTTTTCTCCCAATTGCAAGTTACAAAGTTGTTTCTCAGAACTGTGAGATATAAACTTGCAATTGTGAGTTATAAAGTCAGAATGATTTGTGAGATAAAAAATTTGAAATTCTAAGAAATTAAGTCAGATTTGCGAGATATAAACTTGCAATTCTGACTTTATAACTTGCAGTTGCGAAGTATGGTCAGAATTGTGTGATATAAACTCACAATTGTAATTTATAAAGTCAGAATTGCAAGATAAAAACTTGCAATTCAGATTTTTCTCGCAATTGCAAGTTACAAAGTTGTTTCTCAGAACTGTGAGATATAAACTTGCAATTGTGAGTTATAAAGTCAGAATTAATAACTTGCAATTCTTAGAATTTAAGTCAGAATTGCAAGATAAAAAAAAAACCGCAATTCTAACTGACTTTTTTCTTGCAATTCTAATTTTTTCTCAGAACTGTGAGATATAAACTTGCAACTGCAAGTTATAAAGTCAAAATTGTGAGATATAAACTCATAATTGTGAGCTATAAATTCAGAATTGTGAGATATAAACTTGCAATTCTAACTTTTTTTGCAATTGTGAGTTATAGTCAGAATTGCATGACATAAACTCACAACTGGAATTATAAAGTCAATTTCGAGTTTATATCAAAGAAAAAAATCAGAATTGCGAGTAGGGCTGTCACTAGCGATTATTTTGGTAATTGAGTAATCTGTTGATTATTCTGACGATTAATCGAGTAATCGGATAATTATAATTACTTTTTTGTAGTAATAAAAATAGACCTAAGTGAACAATAGCCTTTAAAATGGCTTAAAATACATATATAATAGCAATGAGGCAATAATAATTAGCTCAAATAAAGTATCAAAAGAAAGTAATCATGGTTTTATTGAACAAAACTGTTAAAATACATTTACAATACAACAATCTGACAATTGTTTTTACACTTTACTGTGTTAACACTTTATCAGTGTTTAATATTGACTCAACAACATTTAATTCAAATGTTCACTTAATCTTTAATATTTGGCCATTTTTTTTTGATAGAAAAGCTACATCCTTAGTAATTTCTTAAACATATGTGGACATCAAAACGTGTAAACTCAGAGTGAGGGTTTAAACTTTTATTTTGAAATCGCAAAGAAAAGTTAGCATTTTGAGAAAGCTATTGATGTATTCTCCTGTGCTTGTGTAGGTTTTTGAATGTCGATGATTTTTAAAAATCGTATACTCAAATAGAATCGAGAAATTGTTGCAGCCCTAAATGCGAGTTTATATCTCGCAATTCTGAGAAAAAATCAGAATTGTGAGATAAAAAAATCATTTTCACAAGTACGCTTCAATGCTTAACTACAACACTGAATTAGCTGCATTTAATTGCATTTTCTTCTTAATTCACTAGAGATGCCAAACTTGATGTACTTGTGAATCTTCTAATTATAGGCTGGATGTGCAAGAAACTCCAATGAGTCACTGAAATCTTTTTTTTTTCTGAATGTGATGAAGAGAGAAAAGAACACAAGCAAACCTATGTTTGTGCTGGTGGACGGCAGAGGAAAAACACTGGATAAAGACTACTTTAAATAAGGTGACATGAGGACAGCATCTAGTCTGTGTATTGTGACTGGAGGTAGAGACAATCTGCCAAAAACACACACACACACACACACACACACACACACACACAAATGGACAGAGAACCAAAGAGCCAAGCTGTCCTCACACCACAGCCAGCTATTACAGATCCAATGACCTAAGAGCAGTTATTTCCATCATACGAGGCACACCAGTGCTTCCATATCCATTAAATCAAGAGCAGTTAATTCAGACCAATTAAACATGACAGAGGAGAGCCAGCAGAGAAAAAAAGGAAAGAGACAGTAAGAGAGAGAGTGAAAGGTCAATACTTTCATTTAGTCATCAGGGTGAGCTGTCAGCAATGTGTTTAATGCTGACCAATAAAAGCAGCTCCACACAGTCTGCCTTATACATCACCTGCACTTCAGGGGCAAGAGTTAAAAATTTATAACACTGACTGACCGTGCTTAAGTAGACACAACATGTGATATTTCCACCTTGGATATGATCCAGCATAATGATATCTAATGATTTCTATTCATACATTAATGGAAAGCGCTCTTGAAACTGTTTTTAGGGCACACAGTGTACAGTTTATCATGAAAGAAAATCAAAAGGACAGAGTGTATCGACAAACTAATTAACTTTCAGCTCCAAGCAGCCCTGCCAACATTCTGGAACCGGTTTTATCAGAGCTAGATCAATGCGGTTCGATCCAAGCTGGATCTTTCTGCAAGATCTAATTTACGAACAATATAAAAAACTAAAAGGGATTGAATGGAGCAGAGAAAAACAATGTTTGGAAGACTAGCTTAGTACACAGACCACTAGAAACTACACCATATACGCTGCCTGCTACTCTTACAAATATTTATTTTTTAAAAATATCTTTTTTGAAAATACTGTTCATGTAGGAACTTAAAGGAGAAGTCCACTTCCAAAACAAAAATTCACATATAATGCACTCACCCCTTTGTCATCCAAGATGTTCATGTCTATTTTTCTTCAGTCGTAAAGAAATTGTTTTTTGAGAAAAACATTTCAGCATTTTTCTCCATATAATGGACTGATATGGTGCCCCGATTTTGAACTTCCAAAAGGTTTAAATACAAAAAAATGGACAGTTTAAATACAAAAAAATACAATTTAAATTCTTTTTAATCTCAAACTCTCTTCTTACATTTCTCTCTCTGTGTTCTGACTCAAGACAGTTAGGGTATGTCGAAAAACTCCAATCGTATTTTTCCCTTAACTTCAAAAATCATTACAAAATCATCCTACATAGCTGCAGAAGTACCAACCCAGTCTTTACAAAATAAACATGCAAAGAAGCTCAAACACCCTTAACAAAAAAGATGGGAGGCTTTCGACATACCCTAACTGTCATGAACCGGAAAAAAACTGTTCAGGCAGAGTAAGACAAGATGAGCATTTGACATTAAAAAGTATTTAAATTGTATTATTTTTACGAAAATAACCAATCGTTACGCTAGATAAGACCCTTCTTTCTCAGCTGGGATCGTTTACAACCGCATTTGGGATCATTTGAAGCCACATTTAAACTACATTTTGGAAGATCAAAATTGGGGCACCATATCAGTCCATTATATGGAGAAAAATGCTGAAATGTTTTCCTCAGAAAACAATTTCTTTACGACTGAAGAAAGAAAGACGTGAACATCTTGGATGACATGGGGGTGAGTACATTATATGTGAATCTTTGTTTTGGAAGCGGCCTTCTCCCTTAATACATGTGGGATAGATTTCTATGCAGTGCGTTTGGTTGTATGCTGCACATTTTTGCAAATGTAATAGATCTGGGCATTTTATGCCCAAAAGTTATGCCCAACTTTCTAGCAAAAGTAGTGGTTAAGTATTCTGAGCACCTGAGACACATGAAATACACCTCAACAGGAAATATGCATGATTATAAGAGTCATTCAGTGCCTTCTGCATCTCTAAGAAAAAAATCAAATATAGATTTAGTATAACAACAAATAAATGTGCAATTTAAAAACATAATACTATGTATGCTTTCATCAATATTACATAAAAAAGTCAATTAAATATTAGTTTAAATCATTTAAATAGCATTTATGCTATTATGGAAAATGTAAGGTTTTTGGCCTATCCCTCACTATGATTTTTTCATTTTCAGCAGGACTTTTAATTTGCAAAATGATATAAAAGTCATATTTGCATATTGTTCTAAATATAGTCTCATTGTTAAGCAATGTTTTTGGCATAAGTATCCACTTTTTCTATAAAATATAATTTTATTGCTGTTCCCTGATTTCATGTCATCACAAAACCTTTTTAAAATAATGTACATTCAAGTGGCATAATTTCTAGGAGGTTACATCATCTCTCAACACTTAAAACATAGGTATGTTTCTCTCACTCCTCTATAATATTCTATTTTTGATGATTTATGAGGCTTGACTGAGGGGGGAGCCATCATGCAATGTCAATCCTGTTTTAAATTGGAATCTATTTTTAAAATGGAAATTTAAACAATTATTTCTTACATTTAATATAATCAATATCTACAAGTAAAATCCTTTCAAAGTGTTTCAATCTGTTTAAAATCGTCAAACCTGTTACTTTTTAAAGTAACAGGTTTTGACGTGGGTAACAGGGATGACATTGACTAATTTTGACCCTATTTTTAAAGACTGTCTGTGTAAAATTCAAATATTTTTAAGGTCACCCTCGGTATATTATTGAGCTAATGCCTATATCTTATTGTGGCATATGAGTTCTAATAGTACCTAGTAACGCTTGTGTCAGGTAAAAGGGTTGACAAAAATACCAAAACAGGAGGTGGAAAAACAGTCATAAAATAATAAATTGCGTAGCCTGAGATGGGACAATACAATGTCTTGTCATTTTAAGGTGTATTCATTTCATGGATATTTAAAAAATATTGATTAAACTTATTTTATTTTTCAGTTTGTCCAAGAGGAAAAGGCACCGATTTCATGGAATAACCCATACAACAAATTTCATTGTTTTCCTTGGTTACAACTAACCCCATTTCTGCCACTGAATAAAAAACGTATTATTTTTTTATCTCACAATTTAGACTTTTTTTCTCACAATTGCAAGTCTATATATATCTCACAATTCTGACTTTTTGTCTCAGAATTGCGTCTTTATTTCTCAAAATTGCAAGTTTATATCTCGCAATTGTGACTTCTTTGTCCAAATTGCGACTTTATTTCTCAGAATTTCAATTTTTTTCTCGCATTTGCGGGTTAGTGTCTCACAATTCTGACTTTTCTTTGCAAATGTGAGTTTGTTTCTCATAATTCTATTTTTCTTGCAAATTGTGAGTTTATATCTCTCCGTTCTGACTTTTTTTCTCACAAATGCGAGTTTGTACGTCACAATTCAGACTTTTTCCTCACAAACGCAAGTTTTTATCTCACAATTCTGACTTTTTTCTTGCAAATGCAAGTTTGTATCTCATAATTCTATTTTTCTTGCAAAAAGTCAGAATTCCGAGACAAACTCATTTGTGAGAAAAAAAGTCAGAATTGTAAGATACAAACTTATAAAAAGTCAGAACTGCGGGATATAAACACACATTTGCGAGAAAAATAGAATTATGAGATATAAACTCGCATATGTGAGAAAAAAAGTCAGAATAATAAGATACACTCTTGCATTTGTGAGAAAAATAGAATTGCAAGTTTTTATCTTGCAATTCTGACTTTATTTCTCACAACTGCAAGTTCACATCCTGCTATTCTGACTTTATAACTCACAATTGCAAGTTTATATCTCACAGTTCTGAGAAAAAAAGTCAGAATTGCGAGATGTAAACCTGCAGTTGCGAGAAAAAGGTCAGAATTGTAAGATAAAAAGTCGCAATTACCTTTTTTTATTTTTTATTCAGTGGCGGAAACCGTCTTCCATATATAACCCATGATGCTTCAAATCAAACAAATTCAGTTGGAAAATGTAAATATATCAAAAACCCCTTAAAAATGATTCATGTTTTGGATTATAAGAAACTAATATGATGCATAATGTTGATAGCATAATGCTATCAACATTACTTACCTTTAGAGCTCTGGAACGCCTGTCAAGAAGTTCTTCGATTTCACGTGCAGCTTTTGCCACCAGCTGTGTAGCGTTGTTTTGCTTCACAACATAGTGTCTCTGAAATTGCTGGAAAATCTGAGAGAGAAAAATAGAGAGAGAAGTTTAAGTTTTAAGGTTTGCTTTATGGAATTTGTCTCAAAAGCCATTACTTATGAGCAGATGGAAAGAAAATGCAAAAAACCCCTTCAACTCTTGTAATGTCACAGCCTTCACAGACATTCATTAAAAACGTACCTGCAAATCTAATTAGTCTTCGTCGTGTCAGATAAGAAACGCATATTAAATATTAAAGCTGCTACAAAATATATATTGATTAGAGAATATGTTTCAGACTTTGCTAAACCAAACAACCAATTATTTAGCAGTTAGAAGGTCGACTGTAAAACATTAATAATGACGATTTACTAAAAAGACTGAAAAAGAATAACAAATTACAAAACATAATAAATATAATATGCTAACATCAAGGCCAAAATAAGAATGCTCAGTTCTGTTCCCATCAATCTTGTTGCAAAAATCCATAAATCAAAAAAGTTAGAGGGATATACTTTGTGCTGTACTTTACAGAATGTCCTATATAGGTTTGAGGATGTTTATATCTAATCATTTATGATTTTCACATATATTTACTGTGTATTGTGAAAGAGGAAATAAAATACAGCGTAATCAAATAACAAATAAATTCTTAGTCATTATATTTGACAGAACAATCTTTGGTCCACAGGAAACACTGGACCTCATAGACCCCATAAGATGACCATTAAGACCGCCACCAAGTTTAACAACTGGCAGCAGGCATTGTGGGTTGATGAAATCTTTGACTTTCTCACACAGTAAATAGTCTTTGTGCACTGGCCTTGGACACAAACAAGGTTTTGTTAAGACTGTGTGACAGAGACGCTGATGCAGTTTTGCTCCTTTTGAAGTTGTTCTAGCTCACCCAAAATGGAAATTCTGTAATCATTTATTCACCTTCATGTCACGACTTTCATTCATCCCTGAAAAGAAAACTAGAACTACTGCTCTAGAAAGTCCCGTTCATTTTCAACATAGGGAAATAGATTTATAAGGCCAACTTTTAAAACTGAGACAGGATCTACACTGTGTGCAGAATTATTAGGCATGTTGATGTTCTGGTCATATTTTTTTTCCAAACACATTTTACCAATTCCAAACCACATCAGTCTTAATAACTACTGTTAATTTTGTATTTAATCATTTATATGTGATATATAATTGTCCCAAAAGGCTAGAAGTGAAAAACTCCTTATATTCAGGTGTGCAGAATTATTAGGCATGTTTTATTTTACAGATAAAATGAGCCAAAAAAGATATTTAACCAAGACTGAAAAGTCCAAATTATTAAATGCCCATGCGAAGAATGCAATACTAATGCATTACAAGAATTTGCAAAGTTAAGGCTTGACCATTGGACAGCGAAATGCTTGTTGAGTCTGCATGGTCAGAAAAAACAGGTGGAGAAGAAAAGATGCATGTTAACTGCAAAGGAATTAGGAATTAAGGTGAAGAATTAGGTGTGACACCATCAGGAACCGTTTCCAGTTCTCCAGCACCACCATTTTCCAGAACTGCAACCTACCTGGAGTCTTCAGAAGTGCAATGTGTCAGGTTCTCAGAGACTTTTCTTGGTAAAAAATCCTAAAAAATGCCCCTGACTTAATAAGAATAACAAGCTGACGTGTTGTGAAATACATGAAGACAGTTTTTTTATAGGCTTTATAGACAGATAAGTTGAGAGTGACTCTTGAAGGACAAGCATCACATCCTCTTGTACCTCTGATTCAAGAATTTATCTTCCAAAATCTGGCAGTACGTTTTGGGAGTTCATGTTTAGTCTCCTATCCTGAAAAGTCTGACTTGCAGAGATGGACTAAAATGAACTCCCAAAACTTACTGCCAGATTTTGGAAGATAAATTCTTGAATCAGAGGTACAAGAGGATGTGGTGCTGGTCCTTCAAGAGTCACTCTCAACTTATCTGTCTATAAAGCCTATAAAAAAACTGTCTTCATGTATTTCACAACACGTCAGCTTGTTATTCTTATTAAGTCAGGGGCATTTTTTAGGATTTTTTACCAAGCAAAGTCTCTGAGAACCTGACACACTGCACTTCTGAAGACTCCAGGTAGGTTGCAGTTCTGGAAAATGGTGGCGCTGGAGAACTGGAAACGGTTCCTGATGGTGTCACACCTAATTCTTCACCTTAATTCCTAATTCTTTTGCAGTTAACATGCATCTTTTCTTCTCCACCTGTTTTTTCTGACCATGCAGACTCAACAAGCATTTCACTGTCCAATGGTCAAGCCTTAACTTTGCGAATTCTTGTAATGCATTAGTATTGCATTCTTCTCATGGGCATTTAATAATTCTGACTTTTCAGTCTGGGTTAAATCTCTTTTTTGGCTCATTTTTTCTGTAAAAGAAAACATGCCTAATAATTACGCACACCTGAATATAAGGAGTTTTTCACTTCCAGCCTTCACGGACAATTATATATCACATATAAATGATTAAATACAAAATTAACAGTAGTTATTAAGACTGATGTGGTTTGGAATTGGTAAAATGTGTTTGGGAAAAAAATATGAGCAGAATATCAACATGCCTAATAATTCTGCACACAGTGTACTATAAGTGCAGATTTTGTTAATAAAATGGTACATGCTTTTGTTCAAGTCATCATCCTGCATTATTTTAACCTACTTTCAACTGCCTTATGATGGTTCAGCTTATATCTTAAAGACAGGTCTTTTTCTATAGCGTCAAGTAAGTTCTTCATTCTCTGCTCCTGTTATTAGTGGAGTACCTCAGGGCTCTATTCTGGGCCCGCTTCTTTTTCATTTATATATGCGTCCACAGGGAGATATTATTAGGAAGCACAATGCGTCATTTCATTTGTATGCTGACGATACACAGATGTACCCTCCGTTGAAAGCTGGCGAATCCATTCGACCACTGAATGTCTCTGGGACATTATGAAATGGTTATCAAGTAGCTTTCTCCAACTTAACGAGGACAAATCAGAAGTAATTGTTTTTGGTCTCTCAATATTGAGGAGCTGGGCAACCATTCCCTCTCAATTTCCTCTCAGGTTATGAACCTTGGTGTTATCCTGGACTCAGAATTACACTTATCCAAACAAATCATTTCTGTTGTTAAGAACAGTTTTTATCAACTGCAGATTATTAATTTAAACCGTTTTATCTTTTTAAGACTTGGAGAAGATTATTTATGCTTTTATTACCTCACATTTAGATTATCGTAATTCATAATATTTGGGTCTTCCTCAGTACTTGTTTGCACTCCTCCAGATGGTACAAAATGCAGCTGCAAGGCTTTTGATCAGGGCAAAGAAATGTGATCATGTCATCCCAATTTTAGCTTCGCTTCACTGGCTCCTGGTCCATTTTAGAATTCAGTTTAAAGTCTTGTTGTTTGTTTTTAAAGTTCTTAATGATCAAGCTCCATTCTGTCTTAAATTCCTTCTTAGACTAATGATTACACAGGGCAACTTTTTGCCCGTTGACGGCAACATTACTCAAAGTTACCCTGTGTATCATCAGCCTTACAGATAGTGCCTGGCAACTGTAGCACTCTACACTCTTAAAAGTAAAGGTTCTTTATTGGCATTGATTGTTCCATGAAGAACCTTGAACATCCATGAAACCTTTTAAATGTGGAAAAAGTTCTTTATAGTCAAAAAAGGTTCTTTAGATTTTTTAAATGTTCTTCAAAATGGTTCTTTTAAGAACTGCTCACTAAAAGGTTCTTTGGGGAACCAAGAATGGTTCCTCTGTGGCATCACTGTGAAAACACAGTTTTGGAACCTATTTTTAAGAATGTGTAGCTGGCATATATGCTAACCGCCAAGCTAATGTGACTCACATTTGTATTTGTTTCTTGTGGCAGTAATGTGGCAATGTGTGGTCTTACTTTTTGGAGCTTTTGTATACCGGTCTCAGTATCGATCAACTGCACTAGCTCCTCCTGCATCTGCATCGCCCATTTCCGGGTCCTGTGAACACAAAGAACCAATCAGATTTAGTTACTAATCACTGATCTCATCTTAAAGAGCACTTTATATACTTCTTCGATACCAAAGCAAAAACTACTAGCCTAAATAATAAACTTAAAACATTATATTGACAAGCGAACAGTCAATAATGAAATAAAGAACAAATGTGCAAATTACAAACATAGATATACAATAGAACAAAGTTACAAACAGAGAAAAGCTGTAATGATACACATCTGATTTCTATTTCAGTTTGGGATAATTTTGAGTGTATGTATCAGTTCAAGTGCAAGTGATACAATGGCGGAGCGATAGAGGGGTCCTGGGTGGCACTAGACTCTCCTCATGTTGTCACAATGTCGATCATTGCAATTTCGAGAGTGAATCCCATATTTATATATCAGGGGTGGCGAACTCCGGTCCTGGAGAGCCGCAGCCCTGCAGAGTTCAGCTCCAACCCTAATTAAAACTCACCTGCCTGCAGCTTTCTAGTAACCCTTCAGACCTTGATTAGCTTGTTTAGGTGCGTTTGATTAAGGTTGAAGCAAAACTCTGTAGGGCTGCGGCTCTCCAGGACTGACGTTCGCCACCCCTGTTATATATGGAGGTCTTTGCAGCATGAGGATGCTGGTTCTCTTAGCAGCATGAAAATCAAAACCTTCAATCATTAAATATCTTTAAAGTTTATCTTAGTTCATAGCTTAAAAATTTGATGTTCTTCATTAGCATTTTTTTCTTGCTGTCCAGTGCAAATGTCTAAAGATTCTTTAATCAATGTACATTTACTAGAAGCAAAATGACATTAGATATTAAGTCTTGTTTTCTATGAAATTGATCAAAATGAAGTGAGTTCATGATTAAAAAAGAACAAATATCTGCCAGTGGGTTGAGAAAAATCTACTGAATTCAAAAAGAAAACCCGTTTTCATTCCCCACTTACAGATATTTGTTCTTGCTTTAAACATAAACTCACTTCATATCTTCATTTTAGATCTCAAATAAGGAAAATATAAATGTCAGCAGTGCATGGCAACATTTAATGCCATGACTTTCTGCTCTGATTTAAGATCTTTCTACCAGATCTTAAAACAAAAACGTACCTGTACCGCAAGATGTGAAATACGTACCATTAAGTGCATATCACTGCAGTTTTCAACAGAAATGAACACTAGAGGCGGTAAAACAGCAAACACTTGTAATTGTGTTCATACACAGTTATTATTACACCCCCATATATTTCGCTTTCCGAATGCAACAAGTTTGCTCATTAGCTCGTCCGGCACAGAACTGCACTTAGGATGCGGAATCATTGTGTACGAATCCTGTGAAAAACATGACCCATGATGGAAGAGCTGAAAGATAAGAGATCGAAAAACAAGCTAAAATGGCATGCTTGCGATTGCGTTTTTACGTCACATTCGCTTTTGTTCATACTATCGAGTTTTGGTGTAGCGAAGTTGGTACCTTGTTTTAAAAACGTCACAGAGCATTACAATTATAGCGCCACTCAACGGACATTTCTAGTTAGAACTGTGGTGACACGTACAAAAACAAATGTCACATAAAACTTATATATACATTCATCTGTTCCAGGGGAAAAAACGACCACTCAGTATACATTTCACATTGAATATGTCACAAAACGTACATGGTGGTACATATTTCGAGTCTTGTGAAAAAGTTCCTAATTAAGTTGCCTTAATTTGTGGAAGGATGAATTAAGACTTTTTGAGACACTTTGAAACACTTATTTGAGAGAATATGTTCTGACGTAGTTGCGTTGCTGTCTATGCAGAGTCAAAAAACATCAATTTCATCAAAAATATCTTAATTTGTGTTGCGAAAATGAACTAAAGTCTTACGGAATAAACTATCCCTTAAATTTGTTATAACGTGATTGGAGCTACATATAAGATCAATGATTATACTTTTTTTTAACCCTGTCCACAGTCTCAGATTAGCCCACTGCTGACCAGCCACCTGCTGTTTTAAATGCTCAACATAAATCTAAAACTGTTGAGCAGACAACATGCATTGCGCCTCCATCTAAGGGCACTATAGCGCTATAGGAGCCTGTTAAAGCAAAGTATAACGAGTGTGGGGCAGAGGGAGAGAGAGAGGTGTAAAGGGTGGGATATGGGTGTCGTGTAAGTGAATCCGTACCGAGGTCCTTATCCTGTCACCACCACTATGAATCTTACCAGTGTGACTCAAAGCCACGGCAGCAGAGCGTGTTGAATCTATGCGAGATGTTCCACAGCATAAAACACGAACCACCGCACACACAAAACAAGAGCTGCAGAAAATTCCCTCTTGCTGGAGGGTGATGAATTTGGCCTATTCTAGTGGGAACATTTTCTTTAAAAAAAACAGTGTAATCTGAGAAGAGGCACTACATGTGGAAAGTATATTTAGCCATGAGAACCAACCACCGGAGGCCTCGGCTTCAAGCATGAGCATATTTATTTCATATGAATGTATCAAACAATAGCACTACATGGATATGTGTTACTCAAACACTCTTAAATTTACGTGCAGATAAACTTTTGGTGCATACAGAGATCACATTACTGAATTTGTGCTTCTTCGCCTACGTCTTACGTCATCTGCTGGAACGTAGGTTTATGAAGCTTTAAATATGGATATTTTTTTTTACACAAATGCTTTGATTTGCTTCAGGAGGACTTTATTAACCCACAGAGCAATGGATGGATGCACTTTATTGGACTACTGAATATCAACAGCCATTCGCTGCCATTAAAAAGCTTGGAAGAGCCAGGACATTTTTAAATATAACAATTGTATTCATCTTAAAGATAAAAGTCAGCTAGGATAGATTGAGGGTGAGTAAATCATGGGGTAATTTTCATTTTTGGGTTAACTATTCGTTAATGTATAGACCCCTTGTACGGTGCCTTGCGAAAGTATTCATACCCCTTCATTTTTTTCATGTTTTGTTGTGTTGCAGCCTTATGTTAAAATGCTTTAAATAACTTTTTTCCCACATCAATCTACATTCCATACACCGTAATCCCAAAGCACAAAACAGGTTTGCAAAAACTTTGCACATTTTTTAGAAACTGAAATGATTCCATTGCATATGTATTCATGCCCTTTTCTGGGACACTTGAAAATGAGCTCAGGAGCATTCATTGTGCTTGTAGATGTTACTACACTTCGAGTGGAGTTAACCTGTGGCAAGTATGATTCCGAAAAACACAGACCTCTCAGTACTGACTTAAGGGTATGAATACTTATGCAATGTATTTATTTCAGTGTTTTAATTTTAATAAATTTGCAAAGTTGTCACAAATCTGTTTTGTGCTTTGTCATTATGTATGGAGTGGAGACTGATGTGGAAAAAAACAACAACATTAAACCAGTTTAACATAAGGCTGCAACAACAAAATGTGAACAAAATGAAGGGGTATGAATACTTTTGCAAGGCTCGGTATAAAACTGTAGTTCTGCCACTGACAATTTTTTTTCTTTTTTACCTAAACAATGAAGCTAAATGTGACATTTTTAAGTGGTTTTATACATTTTTAACTTTTTTTTTAAATTATATATTATTCGTTATAAAAGAAATACACCCTAAAATATAATGAGTAATTAATCATAAATAATGAAATTATTAATAATATATGTATTTAAAAGTTTAAATAACAAACGATAAATAAAAACATAAATATAATGGGCAGCTATATAATTATGCATAATATCTTCCGATATCTAAAAAAAAAAACAAAAAAAAAACATTAAGATATCTGGATAGTATATGGTAATCTGATTTAAAAAGTGACTCTGTATTGCTCATAGCTAACAATTTGACAATAAAATATCACATCTGCATCTGTGACAGCAACTACTGTACTAAAAGCTCATCTGTCCACAATAAAAAAAAATGATAATAATAATTTATGCAGAACAGCTCAAACCCAAACAAGCCTTATGCCAAATCAGTTCCTCTCTCTGATCCCTTCTGGCGAGATGAATCATCGAAACTAATCATTGTTATGGATCACGAGTGCCAGAGTGTAGCTCATTCAACAACGCATGAAGACGGGAAAAGGCTGCCAGCCTCTTTTAGTTTAGCTGATGAAATTCGATTGAAACTCACTTCATGAGATTACTACAGCAGTATGATCATAACCACGACAGAAGCTATAAAAACAGAGCACATACATGCTAAGTATAGTGCTACGGCTTGGGGGGAAAATGGATGTGGTGAAAAAAAAGAGGGACGGAAACTTGGAGCAGTGAATGGAAAATTGAGATAAGATCCCGTTCGGTCCCTCCCCCCTCCAAGTCCAAAGGAAAGGGAAGCTGGGGGCAGGGGCAACCCAGCGAGCTGTAAAACATTACGTACTGTAAATAGTTTATGAAACGCTTTGACTCATTTAAGGATTCAGACTTCATTTCCTTGCGAAATTGCGTACTCACAGTCAGAACAATACATATTCAGAAATTACATTAGGAAACAGGTTGAAACAATCAGTCTCTGTGAACTCTGCTCAGTGGGAAATCTATTTACTTTAGTAGGGAGAAGAGAAAGAGAAAAAAAAAAACCTTTCTCAACTGGCTCACACTATTATGCTGATTGGTGCTCAAGAAAAATTCCTAATTATTATCAATCTTGAAAAGCGTTATGCTGCTGAATATTTTTGTGCTAACCTTGATATACATTTAAGGTAAAAAGTTTACATACACCTTGCAGAGAATGTTCAAAATGTTAATTATTTTACCAAAATAAGAGGGATCATACAAAATGCATGTTCTTTTTATTTAGTACCGACCTGAATAAGATATTTCACATAAAAGACATTTACATATAGTCCACAAGAGAAAATAGTAGTTGAATTTATAAAAATGACCCCGTTCAAAAGATCTTTTCACACTGAGGACAACTGAGGGACTCATATGCAACTATTACAGTAGTTTCAAACACTCACTGATGCTTCAGAAGAAAAAACGATGCATTAAGAGCCGGGGGGTGAAAACTTTTGGAATTTGAAGATCAGGGTAAATTTAACTTATTTTGTCGTCTGGGAAACATGTAAGAATCTTCTGTGGCTTCTGAAGGGCAGGACTAAATAGAAAAAAATATGATATTTAGACAAAATAAGAAAAATGTACACATCTTCATTCTGTTCATAAGTTTACTCCCCTGTTTCTTAATGCATCTGTTTTTGTTCCGGAGCATCAGTGAGGGTTTGAACCTTCTGCAATAGTTTCATATGAGTTCCTCAGTTGTGTGAAAAGATGGATCTCAAAATCATACAGTCATTGTTGGAAGAGCTCAAATACACAAAAATGCTGAAAAACCGAAGAATTTGTGGGACCTTAAAGATTTTTCTACAGCAGGCAGTTTAACTGTTCAGGACAAACAAGGGACTCATGAACAACTATCACTAAACAAAAAAAAAAACAAACAAAAAAAAAAAGCAGCTGTGGATCATTCAGGTAACAACACAGTATTAAGAATCAAGTGTATGTAAACTTTTGAACGGGGTCATTTCTATAAATTCAACTATTATTTTCTCTTGTGGACTAGACGTCTTTTATGTGAAATATCTTATTCAGGTTA
The DNA here is from genome assembly GCA_036247105.1 of Cirrhinus mrigala. Classification (NCBI taxonomy): domain Eukaryota; kingdom Metazoa; phylum Chordata; class Actinopteri; order Cypriniformes; family Cyprinidae; genus Cirrhinus; species Cirrhinus mrigala. The sequence goes on along the minus strand of CM070010.1, from coordinate 15,904,001 downwards.
GTACTAAATAAAAAAATAACATGCATTTTGTATGATCCCTCTTATTTTGGTCAAATAATTAACATTTTGCAGTTTCTGCAAGGTGTATGTAATCTTTTGACCTCGACTATATATATATGATGGATGAGGGAAATAAAGTGGCTTGAACTGCTAACATGCATAGTTTAGACTGTACCATACAACACACAAGCTCGCTCTTGCCCTCTTTCTCTATTTTAACTACACTCCCTAAGGAAGTGAGTGCTGTTTCTATGTTCAGAGCCACATTAGACCTACATGTCTCCAATACTTTGGACACATATGACTTTATACGACTATAACTTTAATATTTCGAGCACCAATGGTAAATATTTTTTTACAGTTATGATCTTTATAGAATCCTGCAACTGTAAAATGTGAACCAATACAGAGTCTGTAAAAATAGAGTCTGTAAAGAATGAACATTGCTCTATTTTACGCCACAATGTCATTGCTTGACCAGCTGTCTGGAACCATGTGAGTTGTTAAAATCTGAGCCAAATGGCCTCTTAACGCTCCCCTCAATCATCAAAGGTCTCCACAAATTAAGGTCACAGACCAACAGGTGCTGCTGGTTCAAGTACAGAATAAACATCATCAAGTGGGACAAAAATACAGCGACGTTCAGTGACAAAAAGTCAATCATAGTGAAATGCACACTGGGAACAAACTATAAATATAAGTTAAAGGCAAACATTCTATGAGATAAGATGCATGACTAACCAATGGGGTCAACACTCGACACATACTGTATCCATCCAATGTAACAAATCAAACAACCCAAAAATAGAATGTATGAGTCACAATGTTGACCTCTGGCTGCAGTTCTCATTGTATTGGGACACCTGTCCATTACACCAACAGGGACTTTGCATTCTAATTCAGAATTTCCATCTGTTCCCGCAAATTTGAAGCATAGCATAGTATTATTTCCCCTTCAATGAACTTTACACTTGGCACAATGCAGTCAGAAAGGTAACATTCTCCTGGCATCCACCAAACCCAGACTCGCCCATCAAACTGCCAAACACAGAAGCATTTCCACTGCTCCAGTCCAGTGGTGGCATGCTTTACATTGTTGCGATGTCAGGATTGCATGCAACCGCTCGGTCATGGAAATCTGTTTCAGCATGAAGTATTAATGCCAGTGGAAGTTTGGAACTCATCGCCTTTGAGCGTTGGCGACTATTGTGCACCATGCACATCGATGATCCCGCTCTGTGACTTTTTCGTGGTATGCTGTTCATAAACGCTTCAGCTTTCCAGTAATAATAGATACAGTCGACCATGGAATATCAGAACAACCAATTTTTTTTTTCACAAATGCTTGTAAATGCAGACTGAAAGGCTAGGTGCATGATTTTAGGAATATGTGGCAATGGGTCGGATTAAAAGACCTGTTCAATAAGTAAGAGGCTTTTTAAATACATTTGCCATATAGTGTATGTTTATGTGATACAAACTTGCAATTATGACCTTTTTCTCAGAATTGCGAGATATAAACTTGCACTTGCAAGTAATAAAATCAGTATTGTGAGATATATACAGGCAATTCTGACTTTTTTCCTCAGAACTGCATGATACAAACTCGTATTTGCAAGAAATAAAGTTAGAAGCGCAAGATATAAACTCATAATTCTGACATTTTTCTTTGTATCTCGCAATTCTGACTTTTTTTCCTCGCAATTCCAAGTTCATATTTCTTAATTCTTACTTTTTTACTCAAAATTGTGAGATATAAGCTCACAACTGTGAATTATAAAGTCCCATTCCAATTATAAGTTCAATTCTATAAAGGAAGAAAGAAAAAAGAATTCAGATTTTTTTTTTCCTTAGAAAAAATTGCAACTTTTCTTAGAATTTCTTAGAATTGTGTGCTATAAAGTCACAATTTTGAGATAAAAACTCGCAATTCTGAGGAAAAAAGTCAGAAATGTTAGATTTAAAAAAAAAAAATAATCGCAATTACCTTTGTTATTTCTTTATTCAGTGGCAGAAATAGGTTTCCATAGTTTACATATATTTTAAAAAAAATAATTTAAAAAATGTTTAATAATAAGAAGAATACAAAAGTAGATATTTTAAAGAATTTGGGTAACCAAACAGTTGTTGGTACCCTCTGACCTCCATAGCATGAGAGAAAAATAGTATGGAGGTCACCCATTGACCACTGACTTCCATAGTATTTTTTTGTCCATACTATGGAAGTCAACAGGTGCCGTCAACTGTTTGGTTGCCAACATTCTTCAAAATATCTTCTTTTGTGTTCAAGCATAAAAAAAATAATAATTATTCATACCCGTTTGGAACAACTTGTGAGTCAGTGAATAAATTCAGATTTTTATACAGATTACTTTTTTAGAATTATCATTTATTTGTTATGAATATTTATATACGTACATATTTATATGCATTTATATAGGCTACGCATATTTGCTTTGCACATTGTTTACCATTTATTATTTTAAAAAAGGTAAATAAATATTCAAATCACAAATGTAGTTAAATGTGCCATCACAGCAACTGAAAAAATATATTTCTTACTATTATTAGTGATATTAATTGCTGAATTGTTACATTTTACTATTTTTATAGTCATTATTATTATGTAATTAATATATACAATAATTATTACTATATTTAACTAACATTTTTAACATACTCAGCATATTAAACATACAAACATTCTTGCTTTGAGAGTAGACACACCTGAGGTCATTAATGTAGACGTGAATATTCACCTCTGCTACAATGCAAACCTGTGACTCTGTGTTGCTGTGGGAATCTACAGGTGTCAAAACGGCCCATACCAAACAAACACGTTACTATACAGTCTTCACACCTACAAACAGATGCTCCTGGGATCCTGGTGAAAACATCAGAAACACAGCTGACAAGCAACAGGTGTATACAGTGTGTCAGTGACTAAAACTGAGGTCAAATTTACACAATCGCAGCCAGCTCACCTTTACGCCTTCAGAGCTGAAACTGTGCTATTTCACCTTTCAGTTTCCCAAAAAAAAAAAAAAAAAAAAAAAAAAAAGTCCATATTTTTCAGCAAGCCATAAGTATAAATGACCTCCTTCAACTTCTCTGTCAAACCTTTTCAGTCAGATGTCATTCAGTCATCTAATAAATACCGGCAGAATGTAAGTACAGCACAGAAGAATAGGGTGGGATTTAATCATGTCTCTGGGGAAAATCTAGTAGCAGACCTGACACAAGAAAGCAGAAATAAACAAGCCACCTCCCTCTGCTGTTTCTCTCTCGCTTCATCTGTTTAGCGCTTTCACAGCTCCATTTCTGCCACTCTCACTCTCCTGTCTGTCAGTATCTATCTTGCTCTTTCTGCGGGTGAAATTTGTAAATGGAAAAAAACAAGGCGGGTGACTACATAGTACTCTGTTGTATGGTGAGATTACGTAGAGGAGAATGATCAACAGACACTGTGTGAATTGAGTTCTTTTTAGATATTCCTTATCATGTATTAAGAGACATTATGAAGACCCATTTATGCTGTGAAGAACACAAATATTACATGTAAAATATCCTGAAAACTTTAAGCATACTAAAACCTGAATAGAAACTTAAAATACGGCTGTCAATAAAAATGAAATATAAAATAATTGTGATTAATCTCATGATTTCTGAATTTATTTATTGAAACGGTCATATCAAATTTAACACATTTATTTAGATTTAATTTATCTATTAATTTATTATATGTTAAACAAACTGTCAATATAATTATTTAAAAAAAAAAAAATTCAATAAAACCGTAATATCAAATTTAGTAAATCTTAACTACACTCAGTTTTTTGCATTTTTTTTTAGATTTATGCAGTTTAATTAATAGTAAAATTCCATCAAATTGAACTGAATAATCCTTATATATTTTAATTGAATAACTGATTAAGGATTGTTCAAGTATTTAATTAAAATACGTAAGGATTATTCAATTCAATTTGACGGAATTTTACTATTAATTAAATTTTGTAAATCTTAAAATAATTTTATAAATTAAAATTAAGAATAGAATAAAAATGAAAATTTAATAAGATTATAAATTAAACTTAAAAATGAGAATTAAAATAAATCTTTAAAAACATTTTTGTGTAATTTGTTTTAATTAACCTCTTATTGACTTATAATTGATTTAATAACTGATTAATCTAATGATTTTTGAATTTAGTGAAACATTAATAACAAATGTCATAGTTTTTTACTAATTTATTTCATTTTTTTATATTTATGCATTTATTTATTAAACTATGGCTGTTAATAAACAAATTAAATATAAAATAATTATGATTAATTTAATAAATAAAAATTAATCTATAAAAATTTTACATTTTACCTAATTTGTTTATTTTTATTTATTTACGCATTTATTTATTTATTTATTAAACTGTGGCTTTCAATAGACATAAATTAAATAAAAATAACTGATTAATCTCATGATTTCTGATTTAATGAAACTGTAATAAAAATGGCATATATATATGTATTTATTTGTTAAACTGTCTGTCAATATCAATGAAATATAAAATATTGATTAATTTACTAAATAAAAAAAGGAATCCATAAAAAAAATTATGTACATTTTAACTCATTGGTTTATTTTTATTTATTTACACATTTATGTTTTACATTTACATTTATGCATTTTATGATTTAATAAAATAGCAATAAATGTCATAATTTTTAATTAATTTATTTAATTTTTATATATTTATGTATTTATTTATAAAACTATGGCTGTCAATAGACATCAAACATAAAATAATTATGACTAATTTAATAAATAAAAATGAATCCATAAAAACTAATTCCGTACATTTTAACTAATTTGTTTATTTTTATTTATTTACGCATTTATGAATTTATTTATAAAACTATGGCTTTCAATAGACATAATTATAAAAGAACTGTAATCTCACAATTTCAATTTAATAAAACAGCAATATCAAAATCATAAAATGTATTTATTAATTCATTCATTCATTCTGAACTTTTCCACAGATTCCGTAGGATTTCCTGGACGTTGCAGAACCTCAGTTTGGAAACACCTGGTCTACTACATCCTACAGCATGTGCAACTAATCAATGCTAAAAGTTGCTACGCTTCATTCTTAGAATATTCCCTCCTTTTTGTTCGTATCACAGATTCTTAAAAAAAAAAAGGTTTGATTCAATCAGACTCAGTAAGATACAAGAGCTGTAAATCAAGTTCTATCTCGGTGTCTTTGTGAGAAATGTGTGAAAGAGAGAGGCAAAAAGAGAGTCAGGTAAACCCTCCGAAAAAATTGCAAATGACAAAGGAAATCATTTTACATTTTCACAATTTTCTAAAATTTAATTAACGCTGCATATGAATATTTCATATTAACTTATTCATTACCAGCAACTGATCTGCACAGGACTATTATAGGAGCGTACAAACTGCACGTTCTTAGGAACTCACATTAATCTGTGGTAACCCAGTGTGTTGCATTTGCATGCTCTGTTAACCAGCGATGACACCCAAGATAAAAGAGCACCAGAGAATATTCAGTGGGGCACTGTGACCCACCTGCAACCCAAATTCTGTTGGCCCGCTATATTCAGCACAGTACCGTCAGCACGACTTACGCGGCTCTCATCCCGCTGTGCCAAGGTGGGAGGGGCTGCAGCCAGACAAAGTCACAATGACATTGTGAACGACCAGGGATGTTCTCCTAATACAGACTGTTGTATTATTAGAAACTGTTGAAACGGAGCCAGCCCGCATAGTCGTGCTTTCAGGCACTCATTTCATGCACACAAAGAGATATAGTGCCATGAAAAAGAAAGTGATCCCATTGGAATTAGATGGTTTTCTGCATTAATTGACCATAAAATGTCTTCTGATTTTCATCAAATCACAAGTATTGGAAACTTCAGCTAACAACACACAAACAATTATACTCTTTTGTGTCTTTCATGTGTTCTGCCATGTCTTTTTATTAAACACGTAACTTTTTTGTCTTTGTGCAAATAAACAAATCTGATATTTAGATTAAATAAGATAATAATCCATTTGTAATAGTTGTGTATGAGGTAAAGCTTCATAAAAAAGAAAAAACCAGCATAAATGTATCATTTAAGTGAAGTGCAAGTCTTCTGAAGGCATTTAACTGATTTGTGTCAGGAACAGATGAAGTTTTTTTTGGTTTTTTTTTTTTTTAAATTTAAGTTCACCTTCAACATTCATTTCATGAAATAAGCAGCTTGAACATTTTTCGGAAAGTATATAATAAGGGTTTAGGAATGAAATGAGAACAAAACATCAATTTTAAGTGAACAATGTCTTTAAAGGATTAGTTCTGCAAAAAATGAAAATTCTATCCTCATTTTTGAGTTTTTTTTTTTTTTTGCTCAGAACTGGACTTTAAAGTTTATATCTCACAAATGAGTTTATATCTAGCAATTCTGACTTTATAACTCACAATTATGAGTTCATTTCTCACAATTCTGACTTTATAACTCGGAATCGTGAGTTTATATATTACAATTCTGACTTTATAAATCGGGAGTTTATATCTCGCAATTCTGACTTTATAACTTGCAATTGTTAGATTATATCTCACAATTTTGAAATTTTAACTTGTGAGTTTATATCTTGCAATTGTGAGTTTACATCACACAATTTTGACTTTTTTACTTGTGTTTATATCTTGCAATTCTGACTTTATAACTTGCAATACTGCCTTTCTAACTCGTATTTGTGAGTTTATACAGTATCTCACAATTCTGACTTTATAACTCGCAATCATGAGCTTATATTTTACAATTCTGACTATAACTTGTGAGTTTACATCTCGTAATTCTGACTTTATAAATCATGAGCTTATATCTCACAATTCTGACTTTATAACTTACAATTCTGACTTTCTAACTTGCAATTCTGACCTTCTAACTTGCAATTGTGAGTTTATATCTCACAATTCTGACTTTATATCTCATAATTCTGACTTTATAACTCACAATATTTAGTTTATATCTCAAAATTCTGACTTTATATCTCACAATTCTGACTTTATAACTTGCAATACTGCCTTTATAACTCTTATTTGTGAGTTTATACAGTATCTCACAATTCTGACTTCATAAATCGTGAGTTTATATCTCGCAATTCTGACTTTATAACTTGCAATCATGAGTTTATATTTTACAATTCTGACTTTATAAATTGTGAGTTTATATCTTGCAATTCTGACTTTATAACTTGCAATCATGAGTTTATATTTTACAATTCTGACTTCATAAATCGTGAGTTAATATCTCGCAATTCTGACTTTAAATCGTAAGTTTATATCTTGCAATTCTGACTTCATAAATCATAAGCTTATATCTCGTAATTCTGACTTTATAAATCATGAGTTTATATCTCACAATTCTGACTTTATAACTCGCAATCGTGAGTTTATATCTCACATTTCTGACTTCATAACTTGCAAATGTTAGATTATATCTCACAATTTTGATGTTTTAACTTGCGAGTTTATATCTTGCAATTGTTAATTTATATCTCGCAACTCTGACTTTATAACTTGCAGTTGTGAGTTTATATCTCACAATTTTGACTTTTTAACTTGCGAGTTTATATCTTGCAATTCTAAGTTTATATCTCGCAATTGTGAGTTTACATCTCACAGTTTTGACTTTTTAACTTGTGAGTTTATATCTTGCAATTGTTAGTTTATACCTCACAATTATGTCTTTATAACTTGTGAGCTTCTATGTCGCAGTTCTGACTTTATAACTCAGGAGTTAATATCTCACAATTCTGACTTTATAACTTGCTATTGTGAGAATATATTGTGCAATTCTGACTTTATAACTCATAATTGCAAGTTCACCTCTCACAATTCTAAGAAAAAAAGTCAGAATTGCAAGATGTGAACTCAGATAAATCAGAATTTACCTTTGTATTTTTTATTCAACAGCGGAAATGGGCTTCCATAGAAATCTCTGGTTTTATTAAAAATTTTATTTGTGTTTCAAAGATGTGACACTAAGGTTGAGTAATTAATGACAGAATTTTCATTTTTGTATGAACAATCCCTTTAAGATCAGATTTTGTTGTAAGGGGAAGGAATGAATGCAACTACAATAATATATATTTTAGGATGTAATATTTTTTGTCTATGCCTGTCTTATCAAGCTTATAAAATCTGCATCTTTTTTCCCCCAGGACTGAGCTTCCCTTAGGTGCTGATATAGAAATTTCTGATTAAAAGTGATTTATGTCAGAATGAATTGCAAAATGTGAGGTCGAAATCTAAATATGCTCTTTGTGCATCCTGCAAGAGCGGAGTGAGAGTGTGTATGAGCGTGAGTGAGTCCATCAAGGAGAGTGTAGGGTTTCTTTACACATTAGTAATCTCCTCTGGCAACCGTGGCTGTCTCCACAAATATATCTCTCCTCCTTTCTGTCCCTCTTTTTCTCCTTCCTTCACTCATGGTCAGGACATCTGTCTGTCTCACTATAGCACACGTCTTAGAAACAGACGTCAAGATGCACATGTATGTCGAGCCCAGGGTATTTCAAGTTCAGCAATGCAAGTTACCATATCACATTCGAACCCTAACTAAACTTATAATCTAAACAGTAAACATGGCAACACACATTGACAGATACTCTTATAACTTATTCAGTGATATATTATATCAACCTGACAGCCAAAAGATGCTTTTGGGAATTTCTTATGAGCATTTTAGATCATCTTTTTCATTAGCTACCCTTTTGATTTTCATTCCTTGAGCTATTCCCATCCTAATGTTTTCTCTTCTAACACTGTATCCCTCCAGTTGCTAAATTCACACAAACACACACACACACACACACACTCTCTTCATTATGGACTTTGTATAGTTTCTTATACGTTAATGTCATAAACAGTGAAACTGGCCTTGTGGGGGGAAATGTCAAATTGATATCAATCTGTCCACCTCACTTACGAAAATTAACCACGGTTTTACTACAAATAAAAATCAAACCATGATTAATATAGTTACCACAGATTAACCATGGTTTTGCTACACTAACCATAGTCTGTAGTAAAACTGTGGTTATACAAATGCTAACCTAAAAAATAAAATAAAATAAAATAAAATAAAATAAAATAAAATAAAATAAAATAAAATAAGAAGATCTTCATTCTGTCATCTTTGGGTCCCAGTACAAAAAACATTTTTGAGCCAATCACCTGAGCCGTAAATGTCATGTGACTGATAACTTCTTTTGTTACAACTCTAATTCTAATATACATATAGACTGTGAACCTAGATAATTAAATAAACAGTCACTGCTGAATCTTCTACTATGATATATGGTATATTATATATAACATACAATAATATTTTTGAAAGAAATCTCACCAAGGCTGCATTTTTTAATAGAAAATGCTGTAAAAACAGTAATATTATGAAATATTATTAGTTTGAAGTAATTGTTTTTTTATATTAATATATTTTAAAATGTAATTTATTCCTGTAATGACATTACTCTAGTTTTCAGTGTCACACGATCCTTCAGAAATGATTCTAACATGCTGATTTGATGCTTAAGAAACATTTCTGATTATTATAACACTGGATCGGACGTCCATTTTCCACAAGTTGGTATGATTCTATAGAGTCTTCATGAAATGTTTGTAACATACTTCTGTAAAATTCTCAATGGTTGTGTAATACAACACCTTTTTTACCTTGTCAAATCAGTTCTGTTCACAGCGAGCCGTTTCGGTGCATGTCTCTTTAAATGATAATGAGCTACTGCTCACTCCATCCCTCTCTTCCGTTTTTTTCTGTATTCTGAGGCATGTTACCATCAAAGTAATGTAATGTTACCATCAAAAACAGCTGATCAAGCGCAGAGAAAATTGCAGACAGTGTTCAACTGGTCGAGGGCGAAAATATGCTAATACCAGACAGTCCATCAACGGGTTGTGGGCGGGGCCTGAGAAGTATGATGTCATACTGCTCAGAAAATCAAAACGGCTTGATAACTGAGACTGTTTAGGTTTTTTGGGGGATTAAAAGAAAGGAGTGAATAGATTTTTATCACTGTAGGAATTTTGCATCCGATGTCCCCTTTAAGATTTTTGTGAAAAATAGAAAGTTTGAAATATAATTTTTTTATAACTATGTAAAAGTATTCACTGTCATATTGTCATCCTTGCTGAATAAAGTATTAATTTAAAATAAATAAATACTTGTGAATCGTAGCGTATATATACGTAGAATAAACATCGATATTTCTAATGCAATACTTATGAGCTGCAGGGAAGTCTTACTGCCTGTAAAACCACAAACTCTCACAAAAAGCCTAAAGAAACCACAGATCAGTTATTTAGAGTATAATGGATTCCCTCTTTAGCACACATAAGGAAGGATTCTGGGATATGAGCCTACAGACAAATTTCCATTAACACTCTTAGAAACAGACGCATATATGTACTGTCTGGCATTCTCCACCTGTGGAGTTCTTCGCTGTACATTCATAACAATATTAGGGGTGGAAAGCAGATGTGCTTCTTCTACACAACGTGGCTGGCATTCAACCAGCTGTAAGCAATTCACAAAATTTCCAGTTAGCTTGTTGGGGAAGTCAGAGAAGATTGGAGGAAAAAGTCCTCCACATGGCCTAATGTCTCAGAGCTGAACAAAGAACTTTCAGCCATCGGCATTACGTTTTTCTATTTGTTTTAAGTTGGTAACTTTCTTTAAAGATCAAGTATTATGTAATAGATTCAGCATTTGTGGTACAACTAAATTCTTCTGAAACTATACAATTATGAGAATCAAATGACCAAGAAAACAAAATTAGACTCAGCATATTATATGTGGGCATGGGAACATGGGGGCATGGGTTTACTTTAGCTGTACTCTGGGGACAAATTTGTCTAAACCAGTCAAAATCTGTCTAAGACTCATTTTAGACATCCAGGGGAATAAAATAAAATAAAATAAAATAATTACCAAATTCAATTTTACTTAGAATTACAGTTTCATTAAATTCAGAAATCATGACAAATTTTTAAAGGGATAGTTCACTCAAAAATGAAAATTCTGTCATTAATTACTCACCCTTATGTTGTTCTAAACCCATAGGACCTTAACTTGTCTTCGAAACACAAATTTATGTTTTGATGAAATCTGAGAGAACAGAGGTTTGATGGGTTTGAAACAACATGAGGGTGAATAATGACAGAATTTTCATTTTTGGGTGAACTATCCCTTTAATTAATTAGTTAATACATTCCTGAATGTGATTTTACAACTTCATTAAATGCTGAAATCATAAGCTCAATCATTATTTTATATTTAATTCATATTTACTGACAGATACAGTAAGTAAGAAAGAAGGTAAATAAATAAATAAATCACAAAAACATTTTATTTTAGGGTCGGACATTCATAATTAGCTTTATATAAACCAAGTGAATGGAATTAAACAATGTAATATTTTCAGTGACATATCTAGGTGAATGTATTTGCGTAGAACGAAAGTATAAACCCCAGAAAGTTGACTCCCGTCCAGTTTGCGTAAGAATATTAATTGGAAAGACACGGGGGGGACATTCTGGTCCTCTGCCATTCACCCTGAATCTGACTGAGCTTTAACTTTGCCCGAGTGTTTGAGTGACATAAATAGCCCCCAGCTGTTTTCAAAGGGCTCAGCAAATACCTACAAAAAGGCTTCCTGCTGAACTAAGGTGTTAAAAAAAACTGCCTCTAAACACATAAGCACAGCACAAACATGTAATATACTAGCAAAACCTTTTCTTTCTGAAAATATCTAAACTCTGGAACCGTACACCAAAGTTAAACCCACGCCACAAAGACTGTGAGCTGGATGATTTCCAAAGGGCAAATAATGCTCATTCTGCACTCTGACGGGAGGGATAAGGCTAGAAACAGGAAAGGCCCATGTATCGAACTGCTTAAGCATGAAATTTGATTATGCTTGTAGTCAAAGTGCAACATGGCGAGGACACTGACGCAAACGTTGTAGAAGTGTGATTTGAAGATGAAGAGAAGCTAACTGATCCAGCGCCATCATCCCAGAGGCCCAGAAACCTGAAACATGAGGCTCCTGATCCAAAATAAACACGACAGGGAACCATCACTCAATTTTGATGGATACAGAATACACATGAGCTGAGAAACACCCTCAAATTCCAAGCAGGCGACGTTCAGGAACGTTTAGAAATAAGTAAAGCATCTCATCGAAAAGATTCTACTTTTTAAGTCAAACTAAAGTTTTTTTTAAAGTAAAGAAAGAAAGAAAATGGTTTTGAACAGTCCTAAACACCCTCTTCCCAGCATTAATAAATATGGTTGCATTCTTTGACCATTTGCCAGTTTAAATTACACAGTTAATGTTGATATATGTCACTTTTAGTAACATACTGATACTCTCAAAATGGCATTTTTAATAAGTTCTTTGCTCTCCATGTACATTGAGGCATTATATTGATCAAAAGTGAGAGTAAATACATTTATAATGTTAGCAAAAAATTCTATTTAAAAAAAAACAAACAAACAAAAAAAACTTGTGAACTTGATACTATGGAAGTCTGTTTCCGCCACTGAATAAAAAATAAAAAAAAATACTTTTTTTTTATCAGAATTGCATGATATAAACTCGCAATTGCGAGTTATACAGGCAGAATTGTTGCAATTCTGGCTTTTTTCCTCACAAATGTGAGTTCATATCTAGCAATTCTAACTTTTTTTCTTGCAATTCTGACTTCTTTTATCAGAAGAGAAATAAACTTGAAATTGCTAGTTTTAAAGTCCTATTTTTAGTTTTTTTAATTACTAGTTTATATCTCACAATTCTGACTTAAAAACTCACAATTGCATGTTATAAAGTCAGAATTGTGAGATATAAGCAATTCTGAGAAAAAAAAGTCACAATTGCAATATAACTGCAATTTTATTGACATAAACTCACAATTCTGAGAAAAAAGTCAAAAGTCTGAGTTCATTTCTCGCAGTTCTAACTTTATTTCACAGAATTGAAAATATTTCTCAGAATTACACATTTCTCAGCACTGCGAGTTTATGTAGCAAAATTCTGACTTTATAATTTGCAATTGTGAGTTTATATCTCAATTCTGAGAAAAAAAGTCAAAATTGCCAGTTTGTATCACACAAATCTGAGGAAAAAAAGTCACAATTGCAATATAATTGCATTTTTATTGATATAAACTGAGAAATCTGAGAAAAAAAAGTCTGAATTTTGAGTTTATATCTCAAATCTAACTTCATTTCTCAGAATTGTGACTATTTCTTAGAATTACGAATTTATTTCTCAGAATTGCGAGATTATGTCTTACAATTCTGACTTTATAACTCAGAATTGTGAGTTTATATCTCAATTCTGAGACAAAAAAGTCAGAATTGCCAGTTTGTATTGCGCAATTGCAAGAAAAAAAATTGGAATTGTGTGATAAAAAGTTGCATTTACCTTTTTTATTTTTACTTAGTGGTGGAAACAGACTTCCATATTCTACTCATTAAAGAATCCTGAAAAAACATATACAGTTTCAACTAGAGGCGCATAACTATGTATAAATTAAGAATTTTTTGTGTTTCAAACAAAGATCAAGATTCTCCCACAATTCTGAACTAAGCAAAATAACATTTAATTTACTAGACGCTGTGGCAAGCAGTCTGTTCAAAAATGTTTAATTAATTCGAAAGAATTTTATTTAAAAAATTGTGTGAATGAATGATTCAGTGGCTCACAAATACTTTACTTGTTTCATTAATAAATGAATCAGCATTTTTGAATGAATCTCTTGAATGAATGATTCAATGACACATTTTAACAGTCACTTGTCGCCACCTAGTTGGCTAAATAATGTAATCAAGAAACCTTATTTGACGTGCCAGTTACTTTCCAAAGATGATTTGCTGTATTTTAATCAAAACATGCAAACATGACAATTGCTCTTTCTGTGTCAGCGGCAGCGCGAACACAGATTTGAATGTTCCGATATGACTTTATCAAAGGTTTAATAAACACAGACAAATTGCTGTCATTTAGAAAAAAAAAAAAAAAAATCGCATGGGTGTTTGAATTGAGATCGCAATCTTTTAATGATTAATCATGCAGCTCTAGTTTCCACAAAACACTGATTAAACACTGATAATGATAAATGCTTCTTGAACACCAAATCAGCATATTAGAAAAAATTCTGAAGGATCATGTGACACTTAAGACTTGGTGAGCATAAAAGACTACTTTCAAAAACATTAAAACTTCTTACCAACCCCAAACTTTCGAAAGCTAGTGTAATTGATTTTTCTTTAATATATAAAACATGATGAATTCACTTCAAAATAAGCCATGCGGACTGTTAACTTCATTTTTTAAGTTTACCACTAAAAATCTGTTTATAACATAAAAGGCATTAAAAAAAGGATGACAGGTCCCAAACCATGACAGAAGCAAAGATGACATAACATCTAAATAATGGCAAAACTGCACAGATGCGCTACCTGCTTTGTGCTCCTCTCAAGAAGCTTTCAGGGGTGGAACGGGTGACATCAGACTCAGATCTGAGGACATTAATCATTTGCCTCACAGCACAGCAAAAGCCACAAGACACTAAGAAGGGATGGGGGAGACTGTAGAGGAAAGTGCAGTCATAGAGCATCTGAAGCAGACAGGCTCTGGCATTAGGAGGTTAGGGTTTGGACACAAAGATGCAGTCACAGGGGGAAACGGGGCTCAGAATGACAAGAAAGAAGGGAAGTGGAACCACAATAAAAGAAATTACTTATGTAATGTGACATTTCTCAGTCAAATATGATTCAATCAAGAAGGAATGTAAGTTGGAACATCCATTTATCTATTGGGTTTTGAATGTTGCATGAAAAAATGGGTGTTTGATACCAGAACGGACCAGAATTTGTATTGTCAGCTATTCAATTTTGACAATAAATCTTCCCTAATAAGACCAGGAACGTGCATCAACGAAGTAAACAGACTGAATTTTGATTCTATGTCAATTTTAACTTGGTGGATCAAGTACAAGCTCACAACACAGATCAGACACAGGCCTAAGGACATCAGACTGTGATTTACATATTACCAAATTCTGTCTAAACCCCAAACAATCTCAAGCAAAGAGTGGAATCTGACTGCTTGCATTTGACAGATGATTGCTTCTACGCCTTGAGCTGTTCCTGTGTCCAATCTATCATAGAGAGGGGTTATATGAGTTTGAAGATGTTGTAAAACACACCAAAACCCAACAACTGTAGTTTGATGCCAAGAATTGAGGTTAAAGGATGGAGAGCAGACAGCTTCATTACATAATCTTATGGTAAAAAAGGTACGGTTTCACATGCTTGAGTTTGAAATAATATGGACAGGTGATAGGCTCTGCTCAACTAAAAATAACTCACAGGACACAGGTGGCACATCAGGTTTTGATGACCACTTGTCTGGCACTAGCAGGCTGGCTGGTGTTATAAAACCACATAACATGTTGTGAATTCATTTGTTAAAAGATTACATTTATAGTTTAAAACCCTGGACCACAAAACCAGCCTTAAGTAGAACGGGTATATTTGCAGCAATAGCCAACAGTACATTGTATGGGTCAAAATGATCGTTTTTTCTTTTATGCCAAAAATCATTAGGATATTAGGTAAAGACAATGTTCCTGTAAGATATTTTGTAAATTTCCTACTATAAATATATCAAAGCTTAATTTTTGAATAGTATGCATTGCTAAGAACTTCATTTGGACAAATTTAAAGGCAATTATTTGAAAGACTTTCAAATAGTTGTATCTCAGCCAAATATCGTCCTATCCTAACAAAACATACATCAATGGAAACCTTTTTTATTTAAGCATAAATGTATCAATTCTCAATTTCAAAAAACGTACCCTTATGGCTGCTTTTGTGGTCCAGGGGCACATTTAAGTGAAAGATTTAAAGGGACAGCTCACAAATTCTGGCATCACTTTATTACCCTCATGTCTTTTTAAGCTTGTATGGCTTTATTTCTTCTGCAGTACTTTAAAAAAAAAAAAAAAAAAAAAAAAAAAAAACTGAACAGTTTTGGTTATCTTTGACTTTCATTACATGGGCATGGAAATATTTATCAAAATACCTCCTTTATATATTCCACAGTAGAAATAAATTTCTAAAAGGAAAATTATTTATTTATTTATTCATTCCTTTATTCATAACTTGAAAACCGGATCAGTCATGTACTATTTTTCTGTGAATCGAATCAACTCGATTCATTTAAAAGACTCAAATTAATCATTCATTCACGAATAGGATGTCACAGAACATGGCAAAAATAAATAATCAGGATTTTTAGGAAGAAGCAAATTAAATTTCATCTGTTCATTACACTGTTTTTTTCTCTCTCTCTCTCTTTGAAATGTAGCAAACGAGTCATATGAATTTCTTTTACGATACTTCCGTTGTCATTTTGTGATCTGTTTTGATGCTTGACATCTTCAGTCACCATTCAGTGTCACTGTAGAGTAAAGAAATTCTCCAAAATGTCTTTTTTGTCCCGCGTAATGAAAATACCTACCTTTTTTTAATGACCTATCCCTTTAACTAAACGCGACGCAAGGGCCAAAGACGTCCGTCTGACGCATGTGTACCAACAACTGTATCAAAAATAGCTCATGAGAAACGCGTCTTGTGTAAACGCGTCCTATAAGACGCAACTTGTGGTTGGAAGAGTACCAGTCTATCTTTTGCTCTTAGAATACAAACACTTATAAGTCTTTTGCAATTACAGCCAACAAAAATGTTGTGCGTAAGAAGTGCAACAACTCCCTAATCATAACAATAATAGCAAGTTTTGTGTTGTGTACTTACAGTTGGGAGTCGGGAAACTGTATAGCGCTTCCAGAGCTGCATAAAGACAGAAGTAGAAGAAGAGCAGCGGACAATCTGAGCCCATCCATTATTCTTCTGAGTGACATCCAACAGACGAGTTTCTCCCACTAAAATCCACTGAAGTGACCCTCCTAAAGCAGCCGAGCTGCCGCCATAAGCGCCGCTACTTCCACAAACAAATCACAGATGCTTTTGGTCCCTCAAGCTACTTCTGCCTTTGCCCTGTTGAATTAGTTCAGATGTTTCTCCAGAGATGTGGAGACTGGCAGGGGGAGTCCGGTGTGGGGCGTTTCCGTGTCTCTCCGGTTTGCCAGTACGTTAAGAGTCTGTTTTAGACTGTGCGCGCCGTGGCGGATCAGTTTCCACACGCCCCCCACCCATCTGCCCGCGATCATCATCACGCGTGTCGCTCCATACAAGGAGCTCGAGTCGCACAGTTGACACGCGCTGCGAGGCTTCAATGATATCTTTGATTGACAGGAAAGTTATAGAGTTTCATCATTTACAGGACTTCAAATAGATAGATAGATAGATAGATAGATATACAGTACAGTTATATTCTTTCAAGGAGCAATTCAATTTCAGAGAGAGCATTTCTGTGGACTTTATGCAATTTTGGATTTACTGTAGAGAAGGTGATTTTATTTTTTAAATTCCATTTTATAGGAATCCAATTTTTTTTAATGTTATTATTTCCCCCAAAATAAAGATATAGTTCACTGAAAACATGCTAACATTTTGTGATAATGACAATCACACAATGTTTTCTCAGTGGAACCTGCCATTAAGCAACCAATTAAAATTGTAGGTTTCAGTAAAATGAAAACATTAAAACAATAAACTAAAAATGATAATTTTGCAACTGACTGCATAAATGTATAGCCCCAGCCTCATATATATATATATATATATATAGTTTGTTCATAACTTTGAGAGAACCTTGTCAGAACATTAGTGATGGATGGATGGATAGATAGATAGATAGATAGATAGATAGATAGATAGATAGATAGATAGATAGATAGATGGCAAGTAGGGTTGCAATAGTGGAAGAAAGTTTGGTAAATTTCTGTAAACTTTCCAAAAGTTTCTGAAAATGTACAAACTTTTTCCAAAATCCTCAAAAGTTTAAAAAACTCAATAATAATCAAGAAATCAATAATAATCAAGAAATTCAAATTTGATGTCAACAAGAACCTTAATTGTTCAGACATCTGAACTTATTGCATTGAGGGGAAAAACTCATTGAAGAACTGAGCCAAAGCAATTGAGAAAAAAACTGTAAAGATTGACAAGATCATGTAAACATCTCAGTTTTTCAAGGATTCAGTTCCAGAATAAAACTTTCCTGATAACTTACTCACCTCCATGTCATCCAAGATGTTCATGCCTTTCTTTCTTCAGTTGAAAAGGAATTAAGTTCTTTGAGGAAAACATTCCAGGATTTTTCTCCATATAGTGGATTTCAACGGGACCCAACGGGTTGAAGGTGCAGTTTCAATGGGCTCTACACGATGCCAGCCGAGGAAAAGTGTAAAAAAAAAAAAACACGAATGCTCATCTTGCACTAACTCTTCGATACATTTCCGTGACTTCACACATTATGTAATCATGTTGGAAAGGTCATGCGCGGTTAGTTCTTCATCTGTGTTCTTCAGTTCAAAAAGGTAGGGTAGAGCAAAAACTCCATCTCATTTTGTCCTCCAACTTCAAAATCATCCAACATCTTTGTTTTACCTTTTTTGTACAGGGCGTTCGACTTTCTTTGCACGTTCGCTTTGGATTGGTACTTCTGTCTACATCACACATGATCTTTCCAAAGTGACTACGTAATACGTGAAGTTAAGCTAGTGCAAGACGAGCATTTGTGGTTATACATTTTCTTTTTTTTTTTTTTTTAGAAAATCACTGATGGTTCACTAAGACCCTTATTCCTCGGCTGCACTCCTAAAATAAAGGTGCTTTAAAAGGTTCTTCACAGCGATGCCACAGAAGAACCATTTTTGGTTCCACAAAGAACCATTCAGTCAAAGGTTCTTTAAAGAACCATCTCTTTCTTACCTTTTTATAATCTGAAGAACCTGAACCTGAACCTGAAGGTTCTTCAGATGTTAAAGGTTCTTTATGCAACCATTTAGACAAAAAGCTTCTTCTATGGAATCACAAAGCACATTTATTTTCAAGAGTGTGGGATCGTATAGAGCCCTTCAAGGCTGCACTGAAACTGCAATTTAGACCTTCAATCCATTGATCCTCATTGAAGTCCACTATATGGAGAAAAATCCTGGAATGTTTTCCTCAAAAACCTTCATTTCTTTTTGACTGAAGAAAGAAAGACATGAACATCTTGGATAACATGGGGGTGAGTTCAGTACATTATCAGTAAATTTTTATTCTGGAAGTGAACTAACACTTTAAAAAGGTGTCTATTATCAAATGGCAAAAAGGAAAAAAATCTTCCATGACAATATAAATAGATTTTTAATAACTTTTTGCAGGTTAGATTGCTCCCTGAGGTTATGATTTCTATGTTATGAAAAGATATGCAGTGTTTGCTGTCTGGATGCAGCTGAGGGGAGGTGAGCTCACCGGAGCGCTGCATTTACTGAGCAAATAAGCAGCTAACTCTGATCTCAGCAAATATGAGGATTTACACTAGGGCGTATTTGAAGAACTGTGTGATTGTGTGTGTTTGTGCATGTGTTAGAGCTCTGAATATGTGAGGTGGTGTATTCGTTGTAACCCAAAGCAGCAGATATAGAGTGACCACACATAATGCATCTGTAGGGTATACAGTAGTCAACATTTGAAGTGGATCAAAACCTTTCATCAAAGTTGTCTTAAAACCAAAACAATACCTGTTCTTGTCTTATGAACTTCTTTGATTCACTTCAAATGTTGATTACTGTATCACAAAATTACACTTTATTCTTCAAAGATGTCTAATAGATGGATACTATTTGTAAGACCAGACAGCAGATATAAATTTCACTTCAGTTAATGTATCTATCAAGCACACCATTTATTTATTTATTGTGAAGTGTTTTTTCAGTCACCCTCTGATGTTTCCTCAAGAGATGCACAGTTTGCAGCAGTACATGAAGACAGAAACTCATTCTCATAAAAGCATCCTCACGGATCCAGCAGCACCCTCATAACCTCATTTTAAGTGGATTACAGGGCTTTAGTTAGATTAGGTGGTATTAGCAAGAAGCAACATCCAACACAAACGACACCAAAACAGAAGAGTGACATTGAGAACAGCATCAAGAACCACTGCTTGCACTACTGTATATGTGAAGATTTTATCATCAACAAGGGCACATATTTTTATTTTATTTTATTTTATTTTATTTTATTTTATTTTATTTGTAAAATCAGAATTCTGGATAAGACAAAAATTATTTTCATGTTATGGCTGATAATCTGTTATTATCAATTAGTAACACTTTATCCCTCATTTATTAATATTAAGTATTTTGTTATGCATTAATGTTAATTAACAAAAATGTTCATGTTAGTTCATAGTGCATTAACCAATGTTAACAGATACAAATTTGATCTTAAAAATGTTAAAAACATTAGCTGATTAATAAATTCTGTAAAGTACTGTTCATGGTAATTAATGTGTTTATCTAATGTTACCAAATAAAACCTTATTGTAAAGTTTTATCTAAAATGTTAGATCCTTTTGTTAAAAAAAAATTAAATAAATAAAAAATAAAATTAAAAATAAATTATTCAATTATAATTTGTAAACGAAAAAGTGAATTTAGGCATTACAACATACAGATATGAAATACAGATATTTATTTAGAGATTTGCTAAAGATAATATTTAAATTATTGTTTTAACTACGATGAAAAAAGAAATCAAAATGCAAAAGGGGGATAGGTCAAGCATACACAATTAAATACTAAATATCAGCCATTATTGATTAAAAAAGTAATAATAACTTCTATAATAATAATAAAAAAAACACTAATAATTGGCCTCACTGCAATCAATATCAATCAATCAATCAATCAATCAATCAATCAATCAATCAATAACACAAACAATCAATCCATCTTACTTAATATTTGTGTCTTCTGTTTTTTGTGATTCTTCTTCTGTGAAATTTTGTGAGTTTAGCTAAATATTAAGATATAAATATAAATAATTATATATGGCAATTCCATTGGCTTATTTTATTTATTTATTAATTTAATTATGTATACTGGCCTAATCTTACTTCATTTTTATACATTTTTCAAAAACAAGTCTTGATATGTTAAATCATTTTGTTGCTCAAGTAAATGTTTCCTGACTTCAGTATGTTTAGTTATTTGTACTGGAAAACAAGACAAAAATACTAAAACAAATTATTTGTTTGCAGTGCAGTAGCCAGTATAATGCAGCTATATGATGCATCCTTAATTGGGTGTCTATTACTGTGCAGGGAGAAAACAGCATGATTCTGCTTCCTATATGCATATTTGGGGTCATCAGGAGTTCATGGTTCACCCCTCAGGATGTGAGCTACAGAGCGGGCAGGTAGGGCAAATGCTGTACACACTATCCACAGATTAACTGAGCCCAGTCGTCGCCTAGCAACACAACACTATCTATTCACAGCCACGGGAGTCGCCCGAGTTAGTCCAACTCTGAAGCTGAAGAGGACGCGCTCTTAAAAACCCAGAAGATGAATGAGAGTAAGTCAGCAAAAGAGGAAAAAGAGCCACGGAAGCACAGAGAGACAAAAAGAAACAAGAGGTATGCGATTTTATTGGACGCCAAAAATAAATAAAATCGGTAGCATGCCCTGTCAGTGAGGTCCGTCTACTCAGCTTGCATTAAATGACCTCATACACCCTGCCAAAGAGAGCACGGTTGTACATTTACTGACATCAGGATGCGTGGGGCTGTTACGGATCCCTCTGTTGGGATTACAGTGAGTGATGCTGGTGGGTTTTATTGCCACTTGGAAATGGTACAACTACTGGGGGAGGCAGAGATTATGGGGGTAAAATATGAGCGAGTGCTTTGTTATTTCTCTCTGGTTTCTTTTAATGCTCCGGCCCTTTTATACAAGATGTTTTAGATGGATGATTATGATATAAAAGTGAAGATAATTCATACTCTTCATATTACTCCATATTAGACCCCTAACCTCACACTATTCTGCAGTGTTGGTCTGAAATTTGCCTGTATACAAACAGTTGGAATTTGGTTTGAATTGACCCTTCGCAAAGACCCACCCCCTTCCTAACTGTTGCTATGTTTGACAAACCATAGTGCTCTCATTCCACACATCATGTTCTCACGCAGTAAAAAAAAATACATTGTGAAGAGGAAACAACACAAAGCAAATCACTTTTGGTATAAAACAAAGCCTCAGCTTTCAAATTTGGTCATTTTTTAAGAAATTCAAACAATAAATACCATTTTGTGGCTCGTTAATATGTCACGACAGATCGCTGTAGTGCCTCAGTTTACGAACGTGAACAATCATCTCTTCCTCTTTAATAGTTATAGCAGAAAATAAACTTGAATGAACATCAGAAGCTATCTTGTTTCAGCCGCGGAAAGACGTCAATACACAGCATTTTTCAAGTTCAATCCACCGACGGAAATCTACTCCTGTCTGGTTTGTTTTCAACGAACAAAATTACAGATTCTGCGTTATGATTGGTCAGATCGCCTGTCACTCAAACTCCCTGCGAAGGGTGATTGGACCCACACTAGAGGAAGTTGAAACTGGGTTATACTGAAATGAAATTCCAATTTGAAGACATGAATTTGATTCTCAAATAAAGAAAACAAATAAGTATTTCATTAAAAGCATAAAGAAATACATATGTAAAAATAAATGCATCAATGTCAAATGAAAACTTTATTTTAAAAGGGCTGTCAAGCGATTAATCACATCCAAAATAAATGTTTATGTTTACGTACTATTTGTGTGTGTGCTGTGTATATTTTTTATGTATATATAAATACACACATATATTTTATTAAAGAAAAAAAGAAAAAATACTATATATATATTTATATATAATCTAAATTATATACAAGTATAAATTGGTGCTGGGCAACGCTTAATCGTGATTAATCAAACCAAAATAAAATCAAATAAACCAAAATAAAGTTTTTGTGAACATAATATATGTGTGTGTGTACTATGTATATAAATACACAAACATACATGGATATATTTAAGAAAAATATGTTATGTTTATATATTAAATATATTTATATATAATACTAATTCTATGAATATAAATATATACATGTAAATGTTTTCAAAATATATGCTGTATGTGTGTGTCTTTATATATACACATAATAAATTTACACAGTGTACACACATATATTATGTACAAAAACACTTTTATTTTGGATGCGATTAATCGCAATTAACCGTTGCCCAGCACTAGTATAAATATATATATATACACACACACACACACACACACACACACACATATAAATGTATTTTTTTTAAATATTTACAATATTGACATTTACACTGGATGCGATTAATTACGATTAATCGGTTGACAGGAACTTTATAACACTCTAAAAACTGCTGGGTTAAAAAAACACTGGGTAAAATATGGACAAACCCAGTGATTTGGTTGTTTTGACCCAGTGGTTGGGTTAAATGTTTAACCCAACCTTCTGGGTAATAACCCAACCGCTGGGTCAAAACAACTCAATCACTCAGTTTGTCCATATTTTACCCAGCACTGGGTTGTATTTAACCCAGCAGTTTTAGAGTGAAGGAACTGATGGTCTTCTTTTCTTCCAGCCTGGTAGAAAGTTGAAAAGAACAGAATTTAATTATAATATAAATATTTTATAACACTATATTAATCTTTACAGTAGCCTTTAATCAATTTGATGCATACTTGCAGAATAAAAGAATTAATTTCTTCTTCAAAAAAAAAAAGTGTATAAAATAAATTTCTTTAGTTTCTATCATTGTCTCTGTTTGTGAGGCAGATAAACTTTTTTTAAACTTGTCAAGCTACAGTTCAAAGATATTCTTGACAAAGTTTTGTTATTAGTGAAAACTTAAAGAGTTGAATATGAATTTTAGAATTCAGAAAATGAACTGTAATGCACAGCAAAAGCCATTCTAATTTTAATTTTGAATTTGAGAAGCACACAACCTTGCCATCATGTAGGCTCCATCTGACACAAGTCAGTTTTGCAAAAATATCTCAGGGCAAAGTAGCTGCAGTACAGCCGCTGAAATACTATGAACGGCATCAATTATAAATGCAGATCTAGAAAAAAAATAAAATAAACAGGGCTAGTCATTATGATGATAATAAAAAGTACAGTATATATTTAGACCTGGTGTGTTGCTTTAATTTTTAACATAGTCATTTGGCAGGCCACATCAGCCTTATGCTCTGTCTCTGTCCTAGTAACTAATGATTGTGTGTTAATATTTAATATTGGCGTAATAATTTTCCTAGCTTAGCTCTTTAGGTGTAGGTAGATCCATTTGGAAACCATTTCCTTTGAGGAATACTGACTTTATAGATGAAATGACGCAGCTTTGTTTTACATCTTTCGCCAAAATAATATTAATTGTGGCCATCTATGTGGGGCACCATGTGTCAGTGAGTTTATTCCCATCTGAATCAAGACCCAGAGCTGATTCTATAAGCAGGTTTTAGCTAACTAGGTTGCTCTCCAGTAGAAAAAGGTTTTGTTCTTAAAATGTTAAATAGCGTAATTTTGCTTTACATGAGAACATCAGAAAATGCATGCAAACAAACATTTTTTGTCCAAAGACAATGTGAATGTTTGGACATGAACTTGCGTGTCAGAAACACATGCACTGGGTATGGTGGCAGGCATCTCTGTCCTTTTACTTGGCTGCCCTTCTTACAGTTTTAGGCCTTAGGACTGTAGAGGATAATCTGTCAAATATATCCCTAGAAATAAATGTGGTTGCTTTTCAGAATATTTATTATTACAGCATATGGTATTTAAAGCAGTAACACGTTTAATTAATTCAATTTAAAATGAAAAGAATACTGAAAAGAAACGCTGTGCAAAAATCACGCCTTTCCTCCACTCATGGTTTGCCAAGTGTAATTTATTAATTAATCTGTCCCATGGAGATTGTTTCCAAGGCAACTGAGGACATTTACATTTTAACTGAGTCCCATAAGTTGCATAAGAGTTTGGGTATGTTAACTGACATGTTTGTTGACAGATAAGGATGTGAGGTGTAAATTCATGGCCTTTCAAAAATGTTCTTTTCAAAAATGACTGATCAAAAAGTTTTTACAAATTGTGCCAAAAACAATTTGCAATTTGGCAGCGCAGCCATCCTGTGGCTTCCATTGTCAGCAGGGTCGTTTTTGGAAATACTGGAGCTGAGAATACAGATGGAGCCACAGAATGAAGAAAATTTAGCGGAAAAAAAGCTGGCCACCCTGACGTGACCTGGTTGCAGTCACACAGCTCTGCCTGCAACCAGGACACCAGAAAAAGAGATGCAGCTCTAACAGGGCAAGCAGAAAGAACATTACATCTTCCTGGCTAACGTGGCGCCAATTCCCTTTTGGTTTTGATAAAATTACAATTCACCGAAAAAGACAGCAAATACAGATGGGAAAAGCTAATATCTGAGAAAATGCTTAACACTTACATAATACAATATGATTTTACATGCCCCTACAATGTCATGAATCTCATTAAAGGGATAGTTTACCCAAAAATGAAAATTACCTCACGATTTACTCACCCTCAAACTATCTCAGGTATGTATGACTTTGTTCTTTCAGACGAATAAAATTGAAGTTATATTAAAAAAATGTCCTGGCTCTTCCAAGCTTTATAATAGCAGTGAATGGGTGCCGGGATTTTGAAGCCCAAAAAAGTGCATCCATCTATCATAAAAAGTGCTCCACACAGTTCTGGGTGGTTAATTAAGGCCTTTTGAAGTGAATTGATGCTTTTTTTTTGTAAGAAAAGTATCCATATTTATCTTTAGCTTCTGTTAACTGCCGTATGCGTGTTCACAAGAAAGTGGCATTTGTTAACAGCAAAGGAAAACCAGTCTCCTCTTGGCTTATATCGAAATCCTCCAACATTTTACTTTAAAAATCCTCATTTTGGGCTTCTAATTCATGTCTGGTGTTTTGTTTTGCTCTCTCCACTGTGCTTCACGTTCGTCACTTCTCACCGGAGCTTACACTACGCCTAAGTCCTATGTCATCCGCAGAAACGCCACTCTTTCGTGATTGTGCGCATGACAGTTAGCGGAAGCTAGATTACAGTTTATAAAGTTTTAAATAAGGATATTTTTCTTACAAAAATGCATTGATTTGCATTAGGAAGCCTTTATTAACCTCTTGGAGCCGTGTGGAGCACTTTTTATGATGGATGGATGCACTTTTTTGGGCTTTTGGGCAAAATCTCAACAGCTATTTACTTCCATTATAAAATAGGAAGAGCCAGGATTTTTTTTTTAATATAACTCCGATTGTATTCATCTTAAAGAAGAAAGTCATATACGCTTAGGATGGCTTGAGGGTGATTAAATCATGGGGTTATTTTCATTTTTGGGTGAACTATTCCTTTAAGGGAAAAGTTAGTGTGCTTCTTGTGCTACAAAATCAACAGAAGCTGTCGTCTGAATCATACAGCTGATCTAAAGCACTCTAATTTCAGGTGCACATGCTCAACAGGTGTCATTGCTGCCACTTAGTCAATATGCAACATTTTCTGGATTTCAGAAGATCTTAGTAAGTAGAATCGCACATTTGAAAGATTCAAACTGGAGGAGGTGGTTTATAACACCTGGAAAAAGTGATCTGTCAGCATTGCCTTCCTCTCAGTGACAGTACAACCCTGGAAATATGCAAAATGAAATCTGCCATCTGTATGCTCATGGATGTACAGTTTATTGTTGTTTGTTATAGAACTAAAGTTATTTGTTTTTGGTTATTGAAATAAAATTTTGATGATTTTGAGGTTGGAGAAGAAAATGAGATGAGAGTTTTTCGGCCTACACTAACTGTCATGAACCGGAATACACAGAGCTGATGCAGAGCTAGACAAGACGAGTATTTGAGGTTAAAAAGTATCTAAATTGTCAACTTTTTTAGAAAATAATTGATTATTTTGCTAGATAAGACCCTTCTTCCTCAGCTGGGATTGTTAGAGCCCTTTGAAGCTGCATTTAAACTGCATTTTGGAAGGGGCACCATAGAAGTCCACTATATGGAGAGAAATCCTGAAATGTTTTCCCCAAAAAACATAATTTGCTGGTTAGGTAGGTTTTGATGCTGGGATGCTGGTCCTTTGCTGGTCACTTGCTGGTTTATGCTGGTGCTGGACCAGCACGTGACCTACTAAGGACCAGCATAAACCACCAATGGAACAGCATAAACCAGCTACATCCAGCATCCCAGCATCAAAACCTACCTAACCAGCATATGCTGTTTTTTTCAACACAGTTAAAGGAGAAGTCCACTTCCAGAACAAGAATGTACAAATGATTTACTCACCCCCTTGTCATCCAAGATGTTCATGTCTTTCTGTCTTCAGTCGTAAAGAAATTATGGTTTTTGAGGAAAGTATTTCAGGTTTTTTGCTTCATATAATGGACTTCATTGGTGCCCCGATTTTGAACTTCCAAAATGCAGTTTAAATGCAGCTTCAAAGGGCTCTAAACGATCCCAGCCAAGGAAGAAGGGTCTTATCTAGCGAAACAGTCATTTTTTTTGAAAAATAAACATTTGTATACTTTTAATCACTAAAGCTCATGTAGCACAGGCTCTGGGATGTGCGTCCATGATGCTACGAATTAGTGATGGGTTGTTCTTGAACGATTCGTTCATTTTGACGATTCGTTCATCTTTAATGTGACTCAGGAAGAAAGAGTCATCTCGGGGAGTGATTTGTTCAGTCGCGCATGCACAACATCCTATTAGGTTCTGTACTGGAATTAGTTCACCTGTTTTGAGTCTTCAGGTTTTTCGAGTCGTTCGTTTATCTTATAGGGCTGTCACTTGATGAACGAACGACTCGAACCCGAAGACTCGAGAGATGAACTAATCAAGTCTTTTTCCGGCTCACACTGCATAGGTTAAGCTTATGGGGCTGTCACGTGATGAACGAACGACTCAAACCCGAAAACTTGTCAGATAAGAGGTGAGGTGAGCTAATCATAGACTAAAGACTAAAGGTAAACAATGAATTAATCATTTTTGTTTCTTTTAGCATTATAGTTTTGTCTTGTTTGTAGTGTGAACAACATTTGTCTAAGCAGTAGATGTGTTAGGGAAGTAACACGTAACATTTTAATGACTCGAAAAAAAGAAAGAAAAGAAATGACTCGGAAAAAAGATTTGTTCATTTTGCTAAACGAGACTCAAAGGTCCGAGTCGGTAAAATGATCCGAACTTCCCATCACTACTACGAATCACATGTGAGTTCATCATCTGTGTATTCCGGCTCAAAAAAGTGAAAGGCGAAAAACTCCATGTTATTTTCTCCTACAACTTCAGAATCGTCCGACATCGTTGTACCTTTTTGTTTGTAAACAGTGTTTGACTTACTTGCACTTCCTTAGTCTTTGCGTGTTCACTTTGTAAACACTGGGTCTGTGGTTCCGCGTGACTTTTCGACGTGATTCAATTGTACGTAGCGTAGTGAACGCACATCCCAGAGCCTGTGCTACACGAGCTTTTGCGCTTAAAAAGTATACTAATTTTTATTTTCTGAAAAAAATGACAGATTGTTTTGCTAGATAAGACCCTTCTTCCTTGGCTGAGATCGTTTAGAGCCCGTTGAAGCTGCTTTTAAACTACATTTTGGAAGTTGAAGACCATGAAGTCCATTATATGGAGAAAAATCCTGAAATGCTTTCCTCAAAAACCATAATTTCTTCACAACTGAAGACAGAAAGACATGAACATCTTGAATGACAAGGGGGTGAGTAAATTATTTGTGAATTGTTGTTCTGGAAGTGGAGCTCTCCTTTAACATCTTGCATGACAAGAGGTGAGTAAATTATCTATACATTTTTGTTCTGGAAGTGAACTTCTCCTGTAACAAACACTCTAATGTAAACTATATCAAACAATGCTGTTCTGCAGCTAGGTGGTTTTTAGTTTATCGCCTGAGATGTAAATGCGATTTATCACTCAAGAGCTGCAGGAAATGACATCATGACAGGGAAGATACGAACCATACTAAAGTTGGGGTGAAACAATTACATTTTAAGATTTGATTTGCAAAGTCTGACATTCTCAAACCTAATTTTAAAAGCATAGATCTCAGTGTATCTGACTGCTGTTCATGTAAGACTGACTTTATCTGTAAACATCAGTAAAGGTCTGCTTATTCAATAAGAGCCCAGATGGGCCGGCTGTTTATCCAGGCAGCTGAGGTGTAATTGCGTTACAATGTCTAATGGCTCTCTTCATACAGAGCGTCACATGCTAATGAACAAAGCAAGCAGACGGACAGGCAAGGGAGTGGCAAGCTAGATCTTCATACTGGTCTAAAGCAGAAACAACCTCTATCACCTCTGTTTGAACATTCCTCAGCTAATGAGACTCAAGGTTGGTGACCGTGGAGAAACATATTGGACGTAAACAAAGGAACAACACAGCTTTAATTGTCAGCAGCGTGGGGTTTGTGTGTGTGACTCATCAAAGAGCATCAATGCAGATCTTTGATAAACAAACAGCTCTTCAGAAGTCCACATCTGAACCTTTGAAGAGAGAGACACAATACTGATGAAAGAAAAAGAGACAGACAGGTGTCCCCTGATCAAAGTGGACACCCACAAAATCTCCTCCGTCCTCTATTGTCTCTCTCGCCGTCTCTGACAAATCTATTACGTTACGTAACCGAAATGAAAATAAATCAAGAGTCGACTGTCCTTCATTGAGTCACAGCTCTGAATCTGCCTCATGAGAACACTCTATATAAACACTTGAAACAAGGAATCAAATAGCAGCATATTCCAAAACACACCGTGTCAAGTCGGGCACCCAGTGAGTCAAATTTCAAATAATCAATCGAACAACCATTAAGCCATCAAAACAAACGGGATTCTCATCCATGATAAGTAACTAAAAAGGGGTCAAATAAAATGACGACAAATAAAAATATAAGCATGTCAATTGAAAACCCGTTCCTGAATATATCAACAACTGCTATGAACACAAACTAATAACAAGAATTAACAATGAACTAAAACTGCTGTGCATCATGGGAAACTAATTACCTCATCTAGTGCCATAAGAGAGAACTGCAGTAATGACAGTTTTTTATAGGGCAACTTGGAAGTTAGCATCATCCTATATGTATTTTACCAAAATGTTGCCTAAATACAATTGCCAGAAATAAAAAGCTACAGTTAGGCTATAAACAAACTACACTTAAAGAGATGATTTACCCAAAAATGATTTACTCACCCTCAAGCCATCCTAGGTGTATACGAACTTACTTCTTTCAGACGAATACAGTTGGAGTTATATTACAAAATATCCTGGCTTGTCCAAGCTTTATAATGGCAGGGAATGGGTGTCGAGATTTTGAAGCCCAAAAAAGTGCATTCATCCATTATAAAAAGTACTCAACACAGCTCTGGGGGGTTAATAAAGGCCTTCTAAAGTCAATCAATGTGTTTGTGTAAGAAAAATATCCATGTTTAAAAGTTTACAAACCATAATCTCTAGTTTCCGCTACATGTCGTACGTGCGTTCACAAGAGAGTGGCGTTCCAGCAGGTGACATGGGACGTAGGCGTAGCATTAGCTCTGGTGAGAATATGAATTGGCGAGAACCACGTTTTGTTTACAGCAAAGGAAAACCTTTGCTGTCTTCTCTTGGCTTACATCGAAATCCACCAACATTTTTCTTTTTTCTTGTTTTGTACTTCTAATTTGTGATCTGTGTTTTGTTTTCCTCTTTCCTCTGTGCTTCCGCATTCCTCACTTCTCATCCTACGTCATCCACTGGAACACAACTCTCTCATGAACATGTTAGCGGAAGCTAGAAATTTCGGTTTATAATGTTTTAAATATGGATATTTTTCTTACACAAATGCATCGATTCACTTTAGAAGGCCTTTATTAACCCCCCGGAGCCGGGTGGAGTACTATTTATGATGGATGGATGCATTTTTTAGGCTTCAAAACCTCAACACCCATTCACTGGCATTATAAATTTTGGAAGAGCCAAGACATTTTTTTATATAACTCCGACTGTATTCGCCTGAAAGAAGAAAGTCTTTTACACCTGGAATGGCTTGAGAGTGGGTAAATCATGGAGGAATTTTCATTTTTAGATGAACTATCCCTTTAAGTGTAGTTCACTTAAAGCCTAACTGTAGCTTTTTATTTCTGGCTGTTGTGTTTAGGCAATATTTTGGAAAAATACATATAGGATGATGCTAACTTCCAGTTTGGCCTACAAAACTTTATTAACCCCCTATAGCTGTGTGGAGTACTTTTTATGATGGATGGATGCACTTTATTGGGATACAAAAACTCAACACCCATTCACTGCCATAATAAAGTAGAAAGAAAGAAGAAAGTCATATACACCTAGGATGGCTTGAGGGTAAGTAACTCAGGGGGGAATTTTAATTTTGGGGGTGAACTATCCCTTTCAGTCGCATCCTAGATAGCACAAGCACGTCTACAAGATGTCTGTTAAAGAACTCTTGATCTGGAAAGCATCTGCTATGTACAAACGTCTGGTAGATGTCTGTGAGATGTCAGTTTTACATACATTTTAAATCATAAACATCTTAAAGACATCTAATAGACGTCTATTTGACATCTGACAGGAAACGTCCAATAGACGTATTGCAGATGAGCAAACTATGTAAAAAATATGTCTTGCAGACGTCAAATAGATGTCTCTGAGATCTATGTGTGCTATCAGGGATGAGTTTAACGTTACCACAACTAAGCTTCTCACAACTCATTCATTCTTAATTTAAAATCTACAAGTTGGAAAGTTTCAGATATTCTAAGCTTGTTTCAACCACAAACACGTTTAAAAAAACTAGCTCACTTCAGAATCATGGAACCAGAAGTGCTAAAATGCTAACTTGTTTCCAGGTTTCAGAATTTATTCCTTAAGCACTCTATGAAAGTAAATGCTAATGCTAGCTACATGTATCTTGTCAAAAATGTGTCAGAATGCAATTCATAACAATAAAAATATGTTATACTCTCACCTTTGCATGAAATGAGCAAGTAATGTCTTCTTTTAGGGTCTTCTTTCTGTCAGGTCAACTGCCTTCAGGGCAGAGACACAATTTGAAGAGATTCTGAGAATGTTAGCTATAAACATTTAGCCATAGATGTTTTAAACTAGCTCAATAACAGCACATTAAGTTTAGTAGCAATTATATCGCCCTCTTACGTACTGGAGTAAAGACAGTGCATTTGTACTTCCAGAAGAGCTTAATATAAAGGAAACCCTCACTCATAACTGGACCGTGGCAAACAAACCTATTGACACTTGATGTCATTTATAAAATACAGTTTTAAGACTCCAGTTCTGCTTCTCCAGTCAGGACACCCACAGTACGGCTGACTGTTTCAGCTTTTGATTGCAGACAGATGTCTGCTTCTCGCAGTTCTCAACAGCAGATGTGCCTCGTCTGGCAGAGACCAGCAGAGGAAGCTCAGGATCACAGATCCTACGCTATAAAGATCTCAGCATCTCATTGCGAGATAAATGTCCCATACGACGAGGGACTTGTCCGGATTACGCAGAGAAACAGTTGTGGCTATACAGCACAAACTAATTTTCTGCATGACAATGGATGAACATAACATGGAATAAGAAGATATCCGCTTGAGACTGAATCACTGTCTTGCATAAGCAGCGATCTCCCTCTGGCTCTCTTGTGCATGTGTCATAGACATACTGAGATAACACATACAAAAAGCTACTCGTCCACCTCTCTCTCTATTTTTCCCATAAGATTTAGCTGAAAAGAGTAGCTAACTTTTAATTTTTATTCAGAAATAAGCCTCCGAGGTTAAGGGACACGTATCACAAGGCTTACTTGGGATTAAACGCTTTCAGACATCATTCCCAATCATGGAAGAGTTTGATAGTGACAGATGGCGTCGCACCCCAGCTGCAGACGCAGCATATAAACAAGAGGAGCTCGCTGGGCCGCAGCAGGTGGGGAGAGAGGTGTGATCCATCATGGTGGCCTGGCAGTCCGATGCCCCGCCGAGGTACTCGCACACATCTGTCACAGCGCGGGAACACCGTGGCAGCTTCTGGACTCGGCAGACCCAGAGTGCCAACCAACACCTGTCCGTCTGCTGGAGGAAACTTCTGTCACCTGTCTTCAGACCTGTGAAACTTTGGCTTGAAGAGGGAACAGCAGGCCAAATAACCAATTAATTGTCAGGTTTAGCTGGTTTACAGCTAGTTTACATTAGATTGAACACAATGACAAACTTTGGTAGTCAATTAAGAGGCATACAGGATTACTTAAAGGGATAGTTTCCTCAAAAATTTAAATTATGTCGCTATTTACATGTCGTTCCAAACCTGTAAGACTTTCATTCACCTTCAGAACACAAATTAAGATATTTTGATTTTCTAATCCTGCACAGACAGCATACAACCGAAACATTCAAGGCCCAAAAAGGTAGTAAGGATTTTGTTAAATAGTCCATGTGATATCAGTGGTTCAACTGTAATATTGTGAAGCTGCGAGAATACAGATTTTATAATGACTAATATCAACTAATAATAACAATTATGACTTGTCCACCAATTTGTAAAATCAGGCAAAAAATGTGCACAATAATATATACGTCTATGCAGCAAGGGATCTGTGCTTAAACCAGTCTAACCTGGTTTGGTGGTCTGTTTGTCTCTCAACTTTGGTTAAGCTGGTTTGTTGGCTAGTTTTAGAGCCAACCAGCAAAATGCCAGCTTGCTTAGGGCTGGGAAACCAGTTTAAACCAGCTCAGACTACTAAATAACTTAAACCGTTTTAAGCAAGTTTTTTTCAGTACGAATTGCACTGGAATCCACGTTAAAACCGTTTATCTCTCAACTTTTGTTAAGCTGGTTTGTTGGCTGGCTTTAGAGCCAACCAGCAAAACGCCAGCTTGCTTAGGGCTGGGAAACCAGCTTAAACCAGCTCAGACTACTAAATAACTTAAACTGGTTTAATCAAGGTTTTTTTTTC
This sequence comes from Cirrhinus mrigala, assembly GCA_036247105.1. Lineage (NCBI taxonomy): Eukaryota > Metazoa > Chordata > Actinopteri > Cypriniformes > Cyprinidae > Cirrhinus > Cirrhinus mrigala. Next base: position 15,869,861 of record CM070010.1, on the reverse strand, counting down.
TTTCTTTTTTTTTTCAGTAGGGATTGCACTGGAATATACTTTAAAAACAAGTATAACCTCAAGACGGTGTACGTGATAACACTAAACTATTGTGATAAAATCACATGCTAAACTTGCCATCCAATTCCTGACATGATTAACAGGAAGTACATTAGTTATGTAATCAACAGTTAATCCACCTAGAACAATTAGTTGTCTACTGCTAAAACAATTTTACAGTTCAATAATAAGTTCATACAAATAAGGTACATTTTGTATGAAAGAAGTAATATAAGCATGTTCATAAAAAAACCTCTGTTTCTGAATTTAAAACATTAAAAAATAAAACATTTCTGTTTTGTACCTTCCAGATTATCTGTCATCATTGAATTCACTTCCTTTACATTGTGATATTTAAAGTGATAATTCACCCCAAAATGAAAATTACCCAATACTTTATTCACCCTCAAGCCATCCTAGGTGTATATAATTTTTTTCTTTCAGACAAATACATTTGGAGTTACATAAAAAAAATGTCCTGGCTCCTCTAAGCTTCATAATGGCAGTGAATGGCTGTTGAGGTTTTGAAGTCCAATAAAGTGCATCTATCCATCATAAAAAGTGCTCCACACCACTCCAGGGGTTAATAAAGGCTTTCTGAAGTGAATAGATGCGTTTGTGTTAGAAAAATATCTATCTTTAAAACTATAAACCGTAATCTCTAGCTTCCGCAAACTGTAGTACTTTCATTAGTGAACTAGGTAATGTTCATTTTTGGGTGAAGTATCTCTTTAAGATGCATTGCATCCTGTATGTGGCTGTGTAGCTGTGTGTATTTAAAGGTTGAGTCACCAGGGTGTCTACAACCAAGAGCGATCTGCTTCACTGAAAATGACAAAAAGATCTCAGCTGTGAAAATGTTGAAATTAATTCAGCACCACAAGCTTGATACATTCCCACTCACCACTATTAGCTGATTAAGCCATGGCACACTTTCTCTCTGTGTGTGTGTTCGGGATGCGTATGTCTGATTCATAGCCTGCTCCGTCCATGTCCTCCCTCACATTAGGCAGCATTTCTCTCCAGTCTGTCAAAGCCCATGTGCATGAGAGAATTAAGAGACATGCAAAATTACTCAAGCAAAAAACATCCCTGCAGCTTCATGCTCTTGTGCACATCATACATATTCACGTATGATCTCAATACTTATGATTTCTGATATTAAACATAATTCAGCGTACACTTTTTCAAAATTTCCAGTGCCTTTGTGACAGTGGGTATATTAAGTAAGCTATTTTAAATCGTTTTACTATATATTACAAGGACATCGTGTGAGTTGGGAAAGTGACTGTTTACGTACGAGTGTATCAGGCCAAGCAATCATGGTCAGCTGAGCAGAACAAACTAACGATGCAACCTCGAGGTCTCAATATACAACAAACACTCACACACTTCATCTTACAGGGCTAAATTCTATTTTGCACTAATTCAACAATGAACTGTGACAAACACTCTGCCTGCGTCCCAATGTGCATACTATCCACCCTATCTGCCCTAAATAGTATTGAACTTTGCTAGTATCACATAGGATTTAGGGTGGATAGTATGCACATTGGGACGCAGGGTCTGTCACAAGCGTAATTGAAATAAAATACTAGCTCCTTCTAGTGGTGACAGCGGTCATTTCAACAAGCATCACAAATACAATCACATTCAAATGTTCAAATATTTGTCCGACAGTATTATTTGTTTATTAAGTGTCAACACATTAATTTAAAACCATAAAAGACCCTATGAAATCAAAATTGGGCTTTTCATACATATCACCTTCATCCAGGCCATGCTACAACTTTGTGTGGTTCTAAACGTTGACAAAAGCTTTTAGAAGGCCATAAATTTAAAATGCCTTTTTATGTTTTTTTTTTCCCCATTATGTTTATATTTTAGCACTGTCAAATGATTAATCGCGATTAATCGCATCCAAACTAAAAGTTTTTGTTTACATAATATATTTGTGTGCACTTTGTCTATTTAATTTGTATTTATTATGTATAACTGAAAATATTTACATGCATATATTTGTATTCATATAATTAATATCACACGTAAATATATTTAATATATAAGCAAAACATAAATCTATGCATGTGCGTGTATTTATATATAAATAATAAGTATACACAGTACACACACATAGGCTATATTATGTAAACAAAAACTTATTTTGGATGCGATTAATCGCGATTATTCGTTTGACAGCACTACATATTTTTACTTCCCTCTCCAGATTTTTGTTTAATTGAATCTCCGGTCCACCTGCAACCAACTAGCAACAACATAATGAGTTTTTAATAACTTACTTTTCGAGCGTTTGAAGTATAAGCATGCAGACGTTTAGTTCTAGCGTGTTTCCAGAGAGTTGCCACTGTCCTTAGTGGCATTGTTGGACGTCAAACTTTAACTTCACTCCGCAGCAATACAGTTGTAACAGAAGGAAAATGGTCTAATGGCGCCATCTTGTGATGACACTTCACAGAACATTACAATTCCCAGCTCTAAAATGTACTGTTGTTATTTTAAAAGGCAGCATTTTCACCGAATAGCACATTTCAGTTCAGAACAACAATATGGCTTCAGAAGACTTAGGATGTAGTGTATGATTAAGTTCTCCTGATCCACTTTCACTGTATGGTTGAGTGTCAATCGAGTCATATTTGGAACAACACAAGAGTGAGTAAATGATGACAGAATTTTCTTTTTTGGTGACCTCAGCATTTACAGGTCTTAGTTCAATGTATATATTTCTGCTGTGTTTTTTAAAAAATAGTTTTCAGTTGCTTTGTTTCATCACAGAGACTCTTTATGACAAGTGACAAGACACTTCCAATATATTCCCACCACTGAGCACTGTGAGTATTCTCATTTATGCTAAGGCTGTATTTACTAATAAAATAAATAAAGAACATCAGATTCATCAAAAATTACAGTTAAGATATTTACAATGTCAGAAAAGATTTCTAAAATCCTGAAAAAGTTCCACAAAAATATTAAGCAACAACTGATAATATAAGAAATGTTTCTTGAGCACCAAATCAACATATGTGCCAACAGAGTATTGGCTGCTGAAAATTCAGCTTTGCCATCACAAGAATAAATTATTTTTTAAAATACGAATTGATCAAATAAATGCAGCATTGGTGAGCATTAGAGACTTATTTCAAAAACATAAAAAAAAAAAATATCGTACAAAACATCAATCTTTTCAACAGTATATACAGCGACATTTTAATTTATATATGAACTTAAAGGTTAAGTTCACTTCCAGAATAAACATTTTCTGATAATTTACCCTCATGTCATCCAAGATTTAGTCGCAAAGAAATTACGTTTTTCTGAGGAAAACATTCCAGGATATTTCTCCATATAGTGGACTTCAGTGGGAGCCAACGGTTTGAACTTCCAAATTGCAGTTTCAATGCAGCTTCAAAGGACTCTACACGATCCCAGCCTAGGAATAAGGGCCTTATCTAGCCAAAATGGTAATTTTCTGAGAAAAATACAAATTTATACACTTTTAACCACAAATGCTCGTCTTGCACTAGCTCGACCTCACGCATTACGTAGTCACACACCTGTGATAAAGTATCAACCCAGTGTTTATAAAGCAAACGTACAAAAAAAGTCAAACACCCTTTACAAAATAAGGTAAAACAATGATGTTGGACAATTTTGAAGTTGAAAGAGAAAATGAGATGAGTTTTTCACCCTACCCTACCTTTTTGAACTGAAGTACACAGATGTGTGACTTTTCCAACATGATTATGTAATCTGTGAAGAGCTACACTCTTAAAAATAAGGTGCTTTAAAAGGTTCTTAACAGTGATGCCATAGAAGAACGATTTTTGGTTCCACAAAGAACCATTCAGTCAAAGGTTCTTTAAGGAACCATCTCTTTCTTACCTCTTTATAATCTGAAGAACCTTCTTTCACCACAAAGAACCTTTTGTGAAACAGAAAGGTTCTTCAGATGTTAAAGGTTAGACAAAAAAGATTCTTCTATGGCGTCGTGAAGCACCTTTATTTTTAAGAGTGTAGTCTTTGAGGTTAAAAAGTATATATATTTTTTTCATTTTTTAAAGAAAATGACTGATCATTTCGCTAAATAAGACCCTTATTCCTCAGCTGGTATGGTGTAGAGCACTCTGATGCTGCATTGAAACTGAAGTTTGGAAGTTCAAACTTGGGAATCATAGAAGTCCACTATCGAGAAAAATCCTGGAACATTTTCTTCAGAAACCTTAATTTCTTTGTGACTGAAGAAAGAAAGATGTGAACATGTTGGATCATATGAGGATTCTTTTATTCTGGAAGTGAACTAATCCTTTTACTGTCTCTGACAAAAGATGAGTTCCAAAGGTTCATACATAGTTCAACATATAAGCTGCCATGACCAGGATTCCACTGTATCTTTCCACATAAATCCAAAATACTTCAGAACAACACAAAACGTCACAAAGAGAGCAGTCTTCAAAGATTTGTATGTTCACCTCCATGTCTCTCACAATGTTCTTGGTCCTGGCACAAATATCTTGCTGGTGCCTCTAGAAATACAGTTTTCTCGAATGCGGTTCTCGCGTTGCTGCTTAAGTCCTACAACACATGGCGAGGAGAGATGGGTGATGATGCCTCCTGCAGACAAACAGAGAAATGACACATCAGAACCGTACAGTGCAGCTATTATATTCAAGTAAAAGATTAACTTTGCACCCTTTGACACAATTTGAAGCCTTTAAGCAGTTTTACCTCAACAAAGACTCTACTGTATAGAATCCAAAATCTTTTCCAAAAGTAAAATGCTCTTTTGCATTTTAGCTCCAGAATAATGTACAGAGCCATTTCACAGCATCTCCAGAAGTCTTGAAGCAACTGAATATCATCTAATCCAGTCATAAATTCCAACAATTGCAACATGTTGCAGCATAATATTCAACAGTAAGTCAAACACGGCAATGCATCAGTTTTGGCACTGAAAACTGAGTTCTCCAGCTGGCATTTATTAATCAAATGCTAAATGGAAAATTACAGTCTATTTCAACTTTTTGTGTTTGAGTATTTTTAACTTGACAAGTGACAGCAGACATCTGTAATCAGAATGGTCTACATTTAGTGACAATACACAATTTCACAGTTTCATCTAGTTCCAGTGTTTGACTGCGATGTCAGTCAGAATATCTCTAAAAATACATTAGAGGTGGACGAAATATTTAAAAACAGGCTATAACATCTTAATTTCTCAAAGACACAGTCATCAAAACTTCATTTAAACTGATTCCTAATTAAGGCTGATCATGTGCACAGTATTTCTGTACCAGTTCAACAAGAAAAACATGGAATATAAATCAAAAAATTGAAAAGCAGGTGCTTAACTAACTGTGGAGTTTGATAATATGTCCTTTTTAATGAGCCTGTTTTGCTGTTTTCCCTTTGAAACATTGTCTGTATGTTTAACGATTTGGCTTTTCATGAAAGCGACTTCAGGCATGACGAATCAGGCTTGTGATTCATCCGAATCCTCGATTTGTAATCCGATGGCCTTCATGTGGTCGATTGTAAACTGGTTTTGCCCATGTTTGTAATAGTGCCTTAAATCATTTGGCTCATCGTCTGCCGTATCTTCATCACTGCTGTAAATAACAGAGGCCATGTTTTTGTATGGATCATTCTCATCTTCATCATCCTCATCAGCATTAGCAAAGACACATTCCTCTCTGGGTCTTAGAGAAGGATTTGGACAACATATGTCCACCTTTTCTGCCGTATTTTCTACTGTAGCAATAGTGAAAGTGTCTTCCTCCACGATAGGTGTCAAAATGTCTGCTCTGGTCTCTATTTGATTACAGACAGCTACAATTTGTCCTTCATTTTCGGGCCAAGTCTCCTCTGCTGTTCCCATGTCGTCTTTAAAGGAGACTGATTTTATGAAAGCTTTCCCATTGGCCACAGCTGAAGTTGAGAGGTTTGCGGGTGTTATTTCTGGAAGCACAAGGATGGGCAGCATGTCTTGTAGTGTACTGTCAGATTCATATGTCCTGGTTGGTGGAGGAAGCATGTCATCTGTTTTGGTGTATAAATCACTGGGGTATTCATTGTCAATGAAAGCCTCGTTGTGGTAGGAGGCGTCCTCTATGAGCGATATGGGACGTCCTGAATTGACCTGTTGACCACGGAGAAAGGGCATTTAGGGTCGCCAACCTTGACATATTCACAGGTCAAATCCGCTGCTGAGGTCCAGCGCTGGTTATAGAGCAGTTATGTTATGTGCAGTTATGTGTCACTGATTCTTGAGACATGGGACAAAACTGTTTGTGTACAGGGAATCGTGCATATTATTATTTTATTAATATTACGTTTTGGTGTAATGTTTGACTTTGTCTATCTTCTCACAAAATGTGTTTGTGTTTACATAATGTGTACTCTGTATATTTATATGTATATATAACTACACACACAAACATTTATATACTTAAGAAACATTTACACACACACACACACACACACACACACACACACACACATTTATATATATATAAATATATAAATACACACACATTTATATATATAAATAAGTTTGTGTTTACATGTGTATACTGTTTATTTATATGTATTTATCAAATCTATTAATCGTGTCTAAAAATTTGTTTGTGTTTACATATGTGTGTACTCTGTATATTTATGTGTATAAAAATACACACAGATTCATGTATATATTTAAGAAATATTTACATATTTTAGTGCTATCAGATCGATTAATCACGATTAATCGCATTAAAAATTAGTTTGTGTTTACATATGTGTGTACTCTGTATATTTATATGTATATATAAATACACACACATACATGTATGTATTTAAGAAATATTTACATATGTATTTTAGTGTTATCAAATCGATTAATCGCGATTATTCGCATCAAAAATAAGTTTGTGTTTACATATAGTGTGTGTGTGTGTGTGTACTCTGTATATTTATATGTATATATAAATACATACACATTCATGTATATATTTAAGAAATATTTACATATTTTAGTGCTATCAGATCGATTAATCACGATTAATCGCATTAAAAATTAGTTTGTGTTTACATATGTGTGTACTCTGTATATTTATATGTATATATAAATACACACACATACATGTATGTATTTAAGAAATATTTACATATGTATTTTAGTGTTATCAAATCGATTAATCGCGATTATTCGCATCAAAAATAAGTTTGTGTTTACATATAGTGTGTGTGTGTGTGTGTACTCTGTATATTTATATGTATATATAAATACATACACATTCATGTATATATTTAAGAAATATTTACATATTTTAGTGCTATCAAATCGATTAATCACGATTAATCGCATTAAAAATAAGTTTGTTTACACATGTATGTACTCTGTATATTTATATATATATATAAATACACACACATACATGTATGTATTTAAGAAATATTTACATATGTATTTTAGTGTTATCAAATCGATTAATCGTGATTATTCACATCAAAAATAAGTTTGTGTTTACATATAGTGTGTGTGTACTCTGTATATTTATATGTATATATAAAAACACAGACATACATGTATAAATTTAATTACTTACATATATATATTTATATTTTAGTGCTATCAAACCGATTAATTGTGGTTTATCGCCTCAAAAATAAGTTTGTGTTTACATATGTGTGTGTACTCTGTATATTTATATGTATAAATAAATACACACACACACATACATTTATATATTTAAGAAATATTTACATATATATTTTAGTGCTATCAAATCGATTAATCGCGATTAATCGCATCAAAAATAAGTTTGTGTTTACATATGTGTGTGTACTCTATATTTATATGCATATATAAATACACACACATACATGTATATATTTTTAAAAAATATTTACATATTTTAGTGTCATCAAATCGATTAATCGTGATTAATCGCATCAAAAATTTGTTTGTGTTCTCATATGTGTGTGTACTCTGTAAATTTATATGTATATAAAAATACGCACACAAACATATTATATTTAAGAAATATTTTTAGATAATTTTTATATAAGAAATACATTTTAGTGCTACCAAATCGATTAATTGCGATCAATCACATCAAAATAAGTTTGTGTTTATATACAGTATGTGTGTATATAAATATACACAGTAAACACAAATATATTCTGTAAACACAAACTTTTACTTTGGATGCAATTAATCACGAATAATCGATTTGATTGCACTAAAGTATATTTAATATATATATAAAATGGTACAAATGGCACATTCTAGGTTTGTCTTCAAGATCAACTAATGCTAGGTAAATAAGTGGCGTTCGCTTTGTATCATCTCTCAAGAATCAACCGATAAACACTATTAACAATTACTACATTTTCAACAGTGTTTATTAAACTTTAGAATATAATACAAAATAACAAAATACACATACACAAACACAAAACACCTATCTACATGATAACAGACACAGATCGATCAAATACACTGTGAAAAACATATACCACATCATCACACAAGGGGCTGTGCTTTGTATACTGACCAGCTTAAATGGTGCATCATGTTTATGATAAACTATAACACTGACAATCCCATTTAAACCAGCCTATCAGTAGTATACGGCTTTCAGATTCTCAGAAAATACATCTCACCTTCACAAGGGACAGTGACACCGCAGAACACGCCTAGCTACTTAATGTCAAGTACTTACCAGCTGAAACCATCTTAAGCTCTACATAAGAGGAATTAAAACGGAATGTGAGGGGAAAACGACAAGGGCAGGAGCTCTCTCCATTTTTTTTTTTTTTTTTTTTACTGTGTAAATGATGCTTTAGTCTGTTTTTATATTTAATATGGGGCATTTCCTTGTTTAGTGAAAATGTCTTGCTTTAAGTCAAACATGTGATAGAAGAAATTGATTATATGACACAAAACAGCCACAAAATCTTCTCTTGTTGCTGCAACTGACTACTGTAATATCCTATAGCCTATTGTTTCAACATGTGCTTTAACTAGACCAACCTGAAGAAACTTCTGCAGAATTTTGGCAGATTGGTGATTTGAAATATGCTCTTTTATTAGTTTTGGAGGTTTTAGTTTTTCCCCATTCAAGCAGGCTTGAGCTTTTCTTGTATGCTTATTACTTAAATACTGTACAAAATCACTACCCATAAGGGTGTAGCCAAAATGGCCACCATGTTGCCTCAAAGGGACTTAAGGGTACTATTCTGTAAGTTCAATATAATATAGTTGCTCTTACCACATTTGGATGTTTCCCAAGAGCTACTGCACCCCTGTCCGCTGGATCCCGTCTCTCCCTCCGTCTCTTGGCCAGCCAGAGGAAGAGAAATAGTACTGTCACAGCCACTATCAGAACAAGGGCAGCGATGCCACCGGCCATCCCTGCGTTCATATCTCCGAACAGACGTTCCTCACCAAACGGACTTCTGGGAACTGTCAGAGAGTTTAAGAGATGGGGAAAAAATTACAAAATTACTCACAAACACTTGTTCTTTTTTAGTGGTCAATTCTGTCTCTTACACCCTCAAGTGATTTATCATTTAGTCTTTGAACGACTGCCAAAAGTAGGGCAGCGAGGAGCTGGAGGAGGACAGAGGTTAATGGGCATACAATGAGGCTAAATCTAATTTAACACCTCATTCATGTCTCTTAAATCAACCATGAAAAATCTAATTACCCAGACGAATGATCTGTGTAAACTATTATCCATATAGGGTTTGACCATCTATGGCAAAATATTATTTTACTTCTCACCTGAATGACACATGTTAAAACATTTCTTCTACATTTTTCTGTGCATCTTTGATAAGTTAAATCTTTTTTTTTTTTTATGTTTTTATTTTTATTTTTATTTTTATTTTTTTATGTGACCCTGGACCACAAAACCACGGGTATATTTGTAGCGATAGTCAACAATACATTGCATGGGTCAAAATTATCATTTTTTTAAGCCAAAAATCATTAGGATATTAAGTAAAGATTATGTTCCATGAAGATATTTTGTAAATTTCATACCGTATATATATACATCAAAAAGTACATTTTGATTAGTAATATTCATTGCTAAGAACTTCATTTGGACAACTTTAAAGGTGATTTTAACAATATTTAGATTATTTATTTATTTATTTATTTTTATTTGCACCCTCAGATTCCAGATTTTCAAATCTGTATCTAGGCCAAATATTGTCCTATCCTAACAAACCATATATCAGTGGAAAGCATATTCAGTTTCAATTTCAAAAAATGTACCCTTATGACTGGTTTTGTGTTCCAATGTTTCATTTGATTCTAACAATGAGGATAAACTTAACTTTTAAGAGCAATATTAAATTATACATGATAATGATTCATGCAATTTCAGTTTACAGAAGTTTTATCAATAATGTATCAATATTCAAGAAACATGAATTAAATTAGACATTTTTTTGTGGTACAGAGTTTGCATATTGCAATATTTTATTTTATTTTATCTTTGAATGAAGGATAAAAGATCGTGATTTGTGCAATTTGTCTTCATAGGCTTTATTGTTTCAATAATGTATCATTATTCATAAAAAAAAACATGAGTTGAATTGAAAAAGACCATGTTTGTTTTTTGCTTGTTATTTATTTATTTATTTATTTTGGTAAGTGATTACAAATTGTAATATTTTATTGAACTTATATTTTATTTTATATTATTATATTTAATATCTACTTTTACTTTAACTTTAGTTGTATATAGATATATATATATATATATATAGAAAATGGAAGAAAATTCATATGGGGAAAAAAATATTTAACAGTTAAAACAAAATTCACACAATGGAAAGTTAGCTGTGGTTACATAATCTGGTTTTTAAAGAATTCTCAACATTAACACACTTAATGTCCTTAAGTGCATTTACCTGGCTGTCCCCTCTGCAAAACTTCAATATCCACTGAAGCATGGGCCGTCTCACCTGACTCTTCATCTGTTGCAATCACCTTTAATTTAAAAAAAAATAAAAATAAAAAAATCATTATCAGCAATGTCATGACAAACATGTATATGGCCACATACATGTAGATCAGTGGTTGGGAACCTACTCACTCCCATGTAATCCAAGATGTTCATCTCTTTCTGTCTTCAGTCGCAAAGAAGGTTTTAGAGGAAAACATTCCAGGATTTTTTCCAGGACTTCAGTGGTGGCCAACGGGCTGAAGTTCCAAATTTTAGTTTCAATGCTGCTTCAAAGGGCTCTACACGATCCCAGCCAAGGAATAAGGGTCTTATCTAGTGAAACGATTGGTCATTTTCTTAAAACAAAAAAAAAAAAAAGTATATACTTTTTAACTACAAATGCTTGTTTTGCACCAGCCCGACCTCACGCCATACGTAATCATGTTGGAAAGGTCACGTGTGATGCAGGCGGAAGTACCAACCCAGTGTTTACAAAGTGAACATGCAAAGAAATGTTCTTTACGAAAAAAGTAAAACAACAATGTTGGATGATTTTGAAGTTGGAGGTGAACCTAAGATGGAGTTTTTTGCCTTTTGTGGTCAAAACGTACACACATTTTATTTTATTTTAGAAAATGACCAATTGTTTTGCTAGATCAGACCCTTATTCCTTGGCTGGGATTGTGTAGAGCATTTTGAAGCTGCACTGAAACTGCACCTTGGACGTTCAACCCGTTGGCCGCCATTGAAGTCCACTATATGGAGAAGAGTCCTGGAATGTTTTCCTCAAAAACCTTAATTTCTTTGCGACTGAAGAAAGAAAGACATGAACATCTTGGATGACATGGGGGTTGGCAATCAGAGACATTTAAGTTGGCTCTTTGGTCAAAAAATATTCCCGATCCCTGATGCAGATCAAGTCATGTCATAATTGTCACCTCCAGGATGTGTCGGTCGAACGCTCTGAGCCGGTCCGTCTTTGCAATCACAATACCATCCTGGGTAATGTGGTACAGTTTATTGCTACTCGTCAAGGGCTGCATTGTGTAATGGATTTTTGGGTTTATTCCCTGCAAAACAGCAAAAAAAAAAAGAGAGAGAGAGAGAGAGCATGCTCTAAATGAAGGTTTGCAGGCATATTCCGCAAGTGTTTCAATTCCTATAAGGGAAAGGTTTTCACTCTACATCTTTGAAGTCCTTGTCGATGGCTTGGACTACCAGGACTTGGTTTCCATAGGTAGTGACCAATGTGGCAGGGCTAGAGCTCTCGATGAGGAACCCTTTGTAGACGGTCTTGTTGAAGAACGGAGGAAATAGGTTCTCCGACACCACGTGAATGATTGCTGTCGCCACCGAATATTTCTTTGGATCATTCACCTGTGCAGCCTGATAGAGTTTGCAAAAGGCAAATATGATGAGAACTTTCATATGAGAATGTCATCATACAGTTTCTTTTTATTGTGTTTTTATTGTCCATTATGGTTTGCAATATGGCAATTTAGATACTTCCATACTGTGTCATTGTTACGCTATACAGCAGATTAGCATGTTAAATCAGCCATTACTTTGTTATTCATAAACATAGACATTATCTCGTCGTACCATTATGCGAAGTCTGAATGAAGGTGTGAGGAGTCTGTTTTCCACACGTTGCCTGAGCGAGATCTCTCCTGTTTTAGAGTCGATTGTAAATCTGCCATTGTCATCACCTATAAAGTCATTATGAATATTATTAACAAAAACTATAATGTACACTACAGTCAAAAGTTTTTGAACAGTAAGTTTTTTTTCATCTCTTCTGCTCACCAAGTCTGCATTTATTTGATTCAACATACAGCAAAAGCAGTAATATTGTGAAATAGTTTTATTATTTAAAATAACTGCTTTCTATGTGATAATATTTTAAAATGCAATTTATTCCTGTGATCAAACCTATATTTTCTGCATCATTACTCCAGTCTTCAGTGTCACATGATCATTCAGAAATCATTCTAATGCTGATTTGCTGTTCAAGAAGCATTTATAAATGTTATTATTATTATTATCAGTATTTAAAACAGTTGAGTACATTTTTTAAGGATTCTTTGATTAATAGAAAAAAAATCCAAAGATCAGCATTTATTTTATTTATTTTAAAAAGCTTTTGTAACATTATACACTATATCATTCAAAAGCTTGGAGTCAGTATAATTTTTTTTTTTTTTCAGGGAAGAAATTACAGAAATTAATACTTTTATTTAGCAAGGAAGCTTTAAATTGATCAAAAGTGATGATAAAGACATTTATAATGTTACAAATGATGCTGTTTTTCTCAACTTTCTATTCATGAAAGAAAAAATTCCTAAAAAAAAACTAAAAAAATTCTCAGCTGTTTTCAACATAATAATAATAATAATAATAATAATAATAATAATAATAATAATAAATGTTTTTGGAGCAGCAAATTAGAATATTAAAATTATTTCTGAAGGATCATGTGACTTGAGTAATGATGCTTAAAAAATTCAGCTTTGAAATCACAGGAATAAATTACATTTTTAAATATATTAAAATAGAAAGCAGTTATTTTAAATAGCAAAAATATTTCAACATTTTTCCGTACTTTGGATCAAATAAATGCAGACTTGGTGAGCAGAAGAGACTTAAAAAACATGAAAAATTTTACTGTTCAAAAACTTTTGACAGGTAGTGTAGATTTATATGATTAAACAGTCTATAAATCAATGCAACATACAGTACACTCACCTGACAGAATACTGTAGACTAGAGGAGTCAGTATGTCTTTGTCCCCATCTTCAGCATGAATGGGACCCGGAGAAAAATAAAGCACAGCATCCTACATCATAAATAGAAAAATACTGACTTCAAACTTTTCGACAGTAATTAGGTAATTTCAGCGAATTTATTCAACACTAAAATGTTACCACATACCTCATCCGACTCTGTGATGTTAACACTGTACACAGGGTTGGTGCAGATATTATGATCTCCATCTTCATAAACAGGTGCGCATGGCTGAAACTGAGGATACTGGTCATCACCATCTAGAACATTCACAGTGACTGTAGCTGTCGTGTTGTACTTCTCTTTTGTGGTTGTTTCCTGTTGATTTCAACAGCAATTGTTAATTCTGATTCCTTTTCAGCACATAAATATCTTGTGATTGCCAGTCAGAACTTATGTGATTGATATCTTCTACATACCACAGCAAATATGACCACCTGCAGCTGGGTTTTAGTCTCATAGTCCAACGGTTTATCCAGGATCACCATCCCGCTGTTGGGCAGATCAATCCTAAAATAGCTGGCATCAGCCTGAATGAGAGAGACACAAAGTTTACACAATCTCTTGGATTGTGGAAAGGAAAAGAGGTTCTCTGTATTGTACGTGCCCAAATACATGTGTGGGGAAGTGCTGGTTTGAGGAGAAGTCAATGTCAGCTGCAGACTGATTGAGGCTACTGCCATAGAAGAAGCATTTTTGGTTCCACAAGGAACCATTCAGTCAAAGGTTCTTTAAGGAACCACCTCTTTCTTACCTTTTTATAATTTGAAGAACCTCCTTTCACCACAAAGAACCTTTTGTGAAACAGAAAGGTTCTTCAGATGTTAAAGGTTCTTTATGGAACCTTTTAGACAAAAAAAGTTCTTCTATGGCATCGTGAAGCACTTTTATTTTTAAGAGTGTATCAAAGGCATTACTCACTGTAGATTTGTCGGTTATATAAGTGATCGTGTCTCCATCACCGTCTTTAGCTTTTACTGTGAACACCATCGAGTTTACAGTAAGCAACTGTGAGAAGAGAGTCAGGATTCAGGACTAGGTTATAATGATTCTTTAAAATAATCACATATGTAAAATGATCAGTAAAAGATTCAGTTTAATTCCAAATGAATTCAATATATAAAATAAAATCCGGAGTAAAAATGAACCAAAATGAGTTTACCTCACTTATATATCGCGGTTGGATGGTGTCTTCAAGGAAATACGGCATGTTGTCGTTTTCATTCAATATTTCCACCATGATTCGATATCGACTCTGAAATAAGAAACTGTGGGTTAACTGAACTAAAATATTAAGTATCATTATTTTTGCTGAGTATTTTTATACCATACCCTTATTATATCATCTTCATAACACGTCAAAGCAGCTATCAGAACTGATCCCAGTACCTGTAAATTACCACAAAAAAAAAAAAAAAAAAAAAGAAGTTGCATAAAGAGATTAATGTTTAGTCATTTTTAATCACCATTTTAGAACTAAAACTAAAAAATGTATGTATTTTAACTGTATTTTAATGTCAGCTCTTGTTTTATGCTCATTTTGCTTTATTGTTGTAATTTTTTATGTTACTTGGTCTGGTCTCAACAGACAAATCTGGCAAAAGATAGTTTATATAACTAATAACAGTTGTAATTTATCCACCTTTTTCTTCCTGTAAGAGTGGACGCGACCATTTGTAAATTTTATGGGTCTGGCTTCTGGTCTCATGCACATCAACTAATTTTAGCTGTACAAAATGGCTTGTTTTGCAGCTTGCTATTGCAAATTGGTGTCTTACCATATTATTTTCATGTATTATTTTAATTACGAACACAATGGTTTATAGTGCAAACAGTTTTACCTTTTACTGCACGTTGTTATTCTTCACGTTATTTGATAATGAACCGGAAGTCTCACCCATAGGCTTACATCCATGTTGAAGAAAAAGGTGGATAGACATTCTATTTTAGAACCCAAACCATGGCTTAAAACTCCTCCACTGTGTTGGCTGGCTGTTCTAATGCTTCAGTGTTATCCTGGCTTCCTTCCACATGCTAACAGCCACTACTTGTGTTAATCACCTCTCTGTCTAAGGTCCTTGAAAACGACGTGTTGAGTCGGATTGTTCGGCCTTCAAGATAAAACCAATCAGCGTTTTCTCCTGTGAGACACAGACGGATGCTACTGGCTCCCAGGTCTCCGTTGATGCTGAGGTTGGCTATGAACTCTCCAGTGGGACTGTTCTCTCTGACCGTGGCAAATATGTCTTGACCACCAAGGCATAAACTGGCTGCCGTTCAGATGAGAGACTGATTAGATTATGAGGACAACACAAATCATCCATAAAATGACAGACTGCAAAGTTAATTTATAAAACACCTTTGTTATAGCAGGGATAATTCAAACATGTATTGGATATCATGGTTGTTCTCACAGGTCTGACTTTATTTAGATTTTGGAATTAAGATTTTGCGAGTTTATAACACACAGTTCATACTTTATTTCTGTTTATTTCTACAATTCTGAGCTCACTTTTTTCTCATAATTCAGACTTAACACCTCACAATTCTGACTTGTTTTCTCAGCATTTGGAATTAACAATTCACAAATATGTTTTTTCTTTTAGAATTCTGAAGAAATACTCACAATTCTGACTTTTTTTCTTCAGAATTCTGACTTAACACCTCACAATTCAGACTTGCTTTCTAGGAATTCTGTCTTTACACCTTACAGTTATACTTGTTTTCTCAGAATTCTGAGTTAAAACTTTACCATTCTGACTTGTTTTCTCAGAATTCTGAGTTAAAACCTCACAATTCTGACTATTTTTTCAAAATTCTGAGTTAAAACTTCATAATTCTGACTATTTTCTCAAAATTCCGACTTTACACCTTACAATTCTGACTTGTTTTCTCAGAATTCTGAGTTAAAACATCACAATTTTGACTATTTTCCCCAAATTTTGACTTTACACCTTACAATTCTGACTTATTTTCTCAGAATTCTGAGTTAAAACCTCACAATTCTGACTTGTTTTCTGAGGATTTGGAATTAACACCTTGCAAATCATATATATATATATATTTGTTTTAGAATTCTAAAGTAATACTCCCAATTCTGAGTTTTTTTCTCAGAATTCTGACTTAACACCTCACAACTCTGACTTGTTTTCTCAGAATTCTGAGTTAAAACTTCATAATTCTGACTATTTTCTCAAAATTCTGACTTTACACCTTACAATTCTGACTTGTTTTCTCAGAATTCTGAGTTAAAACCTCACAATTCTGACTATTTTCTTAAAATTCTGACTTTACACCTTACAATTCTGACTTGTTTTTTCAGAATTCTGAGTTAAAACCTCACAATTCTGACTTGTTTTCTGAGGATTTGGAATTAACACCTTGCAAATCATAGTTTTTTTTTTTTTTTTTAGTTTTTTTTTAGAATTTTAAAGTAATACTCCCAATTCTGAGTTTTTTCTCAGAATTCTGACTTAACACCTTACAATTCTGACTTGTTTTCTCAGAATTCTGACTTAACACCTCACAATTCTGACTTGTCTTCTCAGAATTTGGAATTAACACCGTCCATATTATATATATATATATATATATATATATATATATATATATATGTATAATATGAATTCTAAAGTAACCTTGAAAATCTGTTTTAAGAAACCTAAAGTAAGACTCCCAATTCTGACTTGTTTTCTCAGAATTCTGAGTTAAAACCTCACAGTTCTGGCTATTTTAAAATTCTGACTTTACACCTTACAATTCTGACTTGTTTTCTCAGAATTTGGAATTAAAACCTTGCAAATCATAGATTTTTTTAGAATTCTAAAGTAATACACCCAATTCTGATTTTTTTCTTTGATTTCTGACTTAACACCTCACAATTCTGACTTGTTTTCTCATAATTCTGACTTTACACCTTACAATTCTGATTTTTTTCTTGGAATTTGGAATTAACAACTTGCAAATAACAGATTTTTTTTAGAATTCTAAAGTAATACTCCCAATTCTGAGTTTTTTTTCTCAGATTTCTGACTTAACACCTTAGAATTCTGACTTGTTTTCTCACATTTCTGAGTTAAAACATCCCAATTCTGACTATTTTCTCAAAGTTCTGACTTTACACCTTAAAATTCTTAGAATTCTGAGTTAAAACCTTACTATTTTTACTGGTTCTATCAGAATTTGAAATTAACACCTTGCAAATCGTAGATTTTTTTAGAATTCTAAAGGAATACTCCCAATTCTGAGTTTTTTTTTTCTCCTTTCTGAAGTAATACTGACAAATCTGACTCTTTTTTACTCAGCATTCTGAGTTAACATCAAATAACAACTTTTTTTTTTTTTTTTTAGAATTCTTTTAAGGGGTACTTGATTTGTTGGCAAAAGGATCTGACTGTATCTGTATCACAAAACACATGCCACTGACAATCACTAAATTAATATTTTATTTATAAAATTAATATATAGTGACAAATGAAACAATAAGAGAACAGAATTATAAAATTCATGCAGACTGTCCATATAAGTTTGTCTTAGATATTTGATGAGTTATTTGAAGTATATTGAAATCTCTGACTTTTGATTGCAGATTTTGGTATCTAGGCAAATCTGTGCACATTTGGTGACAAGAGAATATGGTTTCTTTTCATAAAATTTGATAAAAGTCTAAGTAACAACTAGTACCACATCTGAAACTTCTTTCTTTTTCCAGCTAATGTCACCAAGCCCTCTTATATTTTAACGTCTCCCCTTCCCGAATGCAAAATGACAAATGGCCTTGATGGCCTTGATTTGGATCCTTGCACAACACTGGGGCAACAATCAATTCTAATAGATAAAATCAAGTCTCTACATTTTGTTTTGTTGTTGTTATTTTCAAATGTCCTGAAACTTGCAAGTTATGACAGTAAAATCAGTTGTGAACACATTTTAATATTTCCTCCAATATTTCCTGCAACAGTCTCCATTTGCTCTGCCTTCTCAATCTCATTTCTGCCAAGAAAAAGCTATTGAGATTTCGAATCTCACTTGTGACTTTTCTTTCTGACAGGCTGAATGAATCAGAACTCTCATGACTAGAAGAGAGTCATTCAGAGACTCATTATCATTTCCACAGCCTCATAACCATTTCTGGCACATATGTGAGCATCCACTACATCACAGCGCATTGATTCATGAAAATTAGCCTTTGCGGCTCCTGATTTCAGAGAGGTGTTTACCTTTCGTGATGTGACAGAATATGTTCAGTGCCATCTGGCAGAGGAACAATCTCCATGGCGTCAACATGGTTGATATTCCCCTGGGCTCACGTCTCCTTGTCCCCGCTGTAAAAGAAATGCCAAACCCTGACAGTCAATCGCTCTAAAGGATTTAGAGTGCTCATATTACCTGTCACAAAGAGCAGACCTTCTTATTCACACCAAAGGTCAATTAAATCAGAAGATTAACAAAGCATATTTATACTGTCGCGCCACCATCTGAAATTCATCAGTCAAGTTACTCAAGTGAGTCAAATCAAACTGCTAAATGAATTACTAGAACCTCACAGTCTCACCTCTCACCGAGACAGCATTTGTTTACTTCTGTTTGGGCTTTAGCCATGTTTAGTCCTCACCCCTAGTACTTAAAACCTATTATGATGTCTTTAGCCAGTGTCAAGCCACTAGCCTGGCAGTGATGCCGGTTACGTGACCTCCAGGCCGCTCTTTTGATCCTCCACCTTCCTCCTCGACGCACCCCTCCACATAAGAGCTTTTTTCAAATCCTCACATAATACCTGCAAAGCTGCCTAAGAACTGTTGTTTCCTCTCTTAAGTTTTGCTGGCTGCCCAGGCGAGACTAAACCAAATTTTTCGTCGTTTTATTCCGCCTCGATGCATTTTGTTTGCTTCAACACATAATTACACATTCCCTGTTTAATTACAGATAATTTTGAATGGGATAGTTCACGCAAAAATATTTTTTCAGTATTTGATTCAGTCATTTCAAACTTGCTTGTTCCAAAAGGACAAAAGGACAGTAACTGTTTATTATACAAGAAAAGAACTAACAGGATTAGTAAATAATGACAAGATTGTCTTTTTTGGGTGAATTATTCTTTTATGAATCTTAAGTCATCACATGACCACTAGGGGACACCATCACTCTTGTCCACCCTGATTAAGGTTATAAGACAGTCCTTCAGACAGGGTAATGTCAAAAACACACCTCACGGCCCCATGAGATGCATCTTATTCTGATTCTGATGATCATGGTTGAGTAGGCTTGTTGTGATTGAACTTCTTGTGGTTATGGATAATACGCCTACCACTGTGTATTAAAGGGATAGTTTACCCAAAAATTTAAATTCTGTCATTAATTACTCACCCTCATGTTGTTCCAAACCTGTAAGACCTTCGTTTATCTTTCTGACCCTGCATAGACAGCAACGTGACTACCACGTTCAAGACCCAGAAAGGTAGTAAGGACATTGTTAAAATAGTCCATGTGACATCAGTGGTTCAACTGTAATTTTTTTATGAAGCTACATCCATAGTGTGCATCCGCACCAGATGTAATCATGATTGTTTGGATACAGAATGACTGTATGCGGATTGCATGTGATTAGGGATTAAATGGAGTAATTATTGCGAAACAGGAAGTAGGTCTCAAGATTATGGGATTACAGCACAATATGGTTTAATATTCTTGCTGCACACGGCAGTTCGTTATTTATTATGTACATTTCCGCATGTCTGAGTTTGTCTGCGAGTGCTGATCGAGACCACTTTGCCAAAGCTCTTGAGAGTTTTAGCAGAAGTATATGTAGAATTAGCGATGTCGCTGCATTGTGTTGTTTTGATTTGATTAATCTAATCTCACACTTGAGAGCACTCATCTGCAGAGATGATATAGTGCGCTCCTCAACGGTGATTGCTAGTGCAGTTTAAAAGATTGAGAAAAGTGTCAGTTATTTAAAAGAAAAAAACAACATCCATGCAAAATTTTAAAAGATTTAACACAACGATACAACTAATTTGACTGTAAATGAATGCATAAATATGTTTTTAGAAGTTTGATGTTAGAATATTATTATATGTAAATATACACACTACCATCCCACTTTGTTTTCAGAACAATTTTTAGAACTTTTTATTCATTAAAGAATGCTGAAAATGCTTAATAACAACTGCTTAAAATATTAAGCAGCACAACTGTTTTTAATATTGATCATAAGAGATAAATAAGCAACAAATCAGCATATCATGTGACACTGAAGACTGGAGTAATGATGCTGAAAATTCAGCTTTGCATCACAGGAATAAATTACATTTTAAAATATATTTAAATAGTAAACATTTAATTTAAATTGCAAAAATATTTCATATTATTACTGTTATTGCCGTATTAACAAGACGGTGTGTATATATAGTCTTTTACAGTAAATACACTACCAGTCAAAAGTTTTTGATGTTTTTTAAAGAAGTCTCTTCTGCTCATCAAGCCTGCATTTATTTGATCCAATGTACAGCAAAAACAGTGAATTTTGAATATTTTTACTATTTAAAAAAAAAGTTTTCTATTTGAATATTTTTTAAAATGTAATTTATTTCTTTGATTTCAAAGCTGATTTTTTAGCATCATTACTCCAGTCACATGATCTTTCAGCAGTCATTCTAATATTCTGATTTGCTGCTCAAAAGCATTTTTTATTATCATTATAATGTTGAAAAGGGCTGAGTAGAATGTTTTTTAGGTTTCTTTTTGCTTCTTATTTCAGATAAATTCTGATCTTTGGATCTTTCTATTCATCAAAGAATCCTGAAAATGTACTTAACTGTTTTAAATATTAATAATAATAATTATTATTACAAAAACTGTCTCTTGAACAGCAAATCAGCATATTAGAATGATTTCTGAAGGATTGTGTGACAAGGCTGGAGCAATGATTCTGAAAATTTAGCTTTTTGATCACAGGAATAAATTACATTTTAAAATATATTCAAATAGGAAGCAGCTATTTTAAACAGTAAAAATATTTGCTGTATTTTGGATCAAATAAATGCAGGCTTGGTGAGCAGAAGACACTTTTTTTTTAAAAAATATGAAAAATCTAAAAATGATGAGTCCTCACAATTTGTGGTACAAAAAAAAAGTTAATTAGATAATAATTAATAGTTAATTAATAAAAACATTTAGAACACTCCCACAAATTAGTTGGTTAAAAAACATTAAAGTATTTAAAACTAATTTTAAATAGTAAAATTATTACATTTAATTTCATTGCCTAGGTAACACTGTCTGTATGAGCCATTAATCAGTCAAATTTCAAGTCAAATTTTGAAGACTTTAACACATGAGGCCTTCTATTTTAGCATATTTATTATGGTGCTGCTTTTAAATATATAGTACACTCTCAGAAAAAAATATCAAAAGTTACTAATATATACCTTTAAAGGGACAGTTCACCCAAAAATGAACATTGAGTATAATAAAGGAAAATCATATAGGTTTAAGTTGTTCCAAACCTATATGAATTTTCTTTCTCCTGCTTAACACACACACACACACACAAACACACACACACACACACACACACACACACAATATTTTGAAGAATAGGTAACCAAACAGTTATTGGTCCCTACTGACTTTTCATAGTATTTCTTTCATACTATAGAAGTCTAAGTACAAGCAAAAAACATTCTTCAAAATATATTCTTTCATATTCCATAGAAGAAAGAAACTCATACAGGTCTGAAACAGCTTGAGGGTGAGTAAATGATGACAGCATTTTCATTTTTGAGTGAACTGTCCCTTTAAGGGACTAATATGCACCCAGTTAGTGATAAATAAAGTACTTTTTAAAAGGGTACCGCCTCAGGGCAGCTTTTTTTACCTTCATAACAGCCAGTTCCTTTACTGTAATTGTAACAAAAGGTCTTATGGCTAAATCTGCCGAAAACACATTAATAAACACCACAGAGAAAGACAGACAACTCAAGCAAGGTCCAGCATGTTTAGAAGCACAATGGTTCATGCTGTCTCCTTAGACGAGACCATCAGACTCATTAGAGCAGCTTTGGACATGGACTCCAGCATAACAAGACAATTAGCATGAAGCAGGCCCAGTCAGTAAACTGAAACATAACAGACTTTCTCATACAGATCATTTTAAAAGTAAGAGCGAAGATAAATGAAATATTCTCGTCAAAGTCACAAAACCATTTATCTGTATTCCTGTCATCTTTATAAGATCAGGCCCAAGCTATGCTGACTGGATGCTTCAGTAATCAGATTGTTTTGACACTGATCTAAAGAGGTCACTGAACATCTATACAGCTGTCTTTTACCACAGCTGGAATAAATAGACTTTCGTTTGCATCAGGCATTCACTTAATCACAAAAACCGGTCTGAACAGCACGGTTTACAAAACCCAGGCTTGCTGGGAGAGTGAGCTTTCGCTACAGTCATAACAAGAAAGCACCAGTTGTCAAAGTCCTGTGAAGTGTAAACAACACAATCACACACTAGACCAAACACCCACACATAAACTTAGACACCCTTAGTATTTCCTCACCGTTGATCGGTGGTAGTTATCCTTTGTTTTTAAGCTCAGGGGATCCTGCTGTCACTTCCTGCGGTGGCCGCTTCTGTCCTTCGCCACATGTCTCTCCTCTGAGGGGGGCTCACAAGGGACAGCGAGTAGCCACAGTGCCAAACGCAACAGATTTCTCTGGCTAGTTAAGTCAGAGAGAGAGAGAGAGAGAGAAAGAAAGAGAGAGAGGGAGCACAACACATTTAGCTGGAGGGAATTAAGAGCTCTCACACACAGTAGAGCGACGGCTTAGGCAGCATTTTCAGGACAGGATAACGCTGGCTGCTGAGAGGGAGGTTAAACTGAGAACATTAGCTCAGGCGCTGAAGCTAATGCAGTTCGAGGTGTGCAAATGCTGCTAGTTTGCCATTACACATGATCTGCTGCCTCATGATGGAGAATTCAGATTGAGGGCGTATTGGCCTGTTTGCAGTCAGTCTGATTGGCTGTCTGTGGGGTCAAACGGGCCACAAGAACTGGCCCATGTATGATTTGGTGTATGTGCGAGTGAATGTCAGGAAAATTTATTCCAGGTCACATTTTATCTAAAATCATCATGATTTTTGCATTGTGACAATTTTCATGATAATGAAGCACTTTATTCCTATTCCTAAAATTCCTATTATTCTCATTACTAAGTTTCATGACTGTAACACATGCATAATGTTTTTTTTTTTTTTTTTCTTTTTTAAAGTCCATGTAAATTACAAATTGTACAACTGATACTAAAGAATAATGTAAAGTGATTAGAGTGATTTAGTTTTATTTACATACTATATTTATTAATATTTTAAGTTTTATTAGTAATGTAAATTTTCATATAAATTTGAGAATAAATTACTTTTTTTTGTATTTGTTTTTTTTTTTTTTTTTTTTTAAATATTGTTTTATTTTCTTTAGTCATTTTTATTTGTTTTTTAAAAATATTCCTAAATAGTTTAATTTATTTTCCTTTTAGGTTCATTTTATTTTAATTTCAGCTATTTAATAGTCTTCTTCAACTCATACTTGCCAAAGCAACTATTTTCATTTAGTGTAAGTCTAATATTGTAATACATTTAGTTTATTCATTCATTCATTTATATTTATTATTACACTGTTCACATTATATATATAATTTATTTATTTTTTTTTTTATGTGACAGCAGTGGTTCAACCGTAATTTTATGAAGCTACAAAAATACCTTTTGTGCGCAAAGAAAACAAAAATAACAACTTTATTGAACAATTTCTTCTCTTCAGTGTCAGTCTCCAATGATGTCACATGGACTATTTTGACGATATAATAATTATGACTTATTATCTTTTAATATTTAATGTGATATTGAAAATTTTATATTTAGATTTTTTTATCTTATCATTTCGACTGTTATCACAGAATTATGACTTAGTATGTCAAAATTTTGACTTATTTCATAATTATGACTTTTTACCTTTTGTCATTTTATGTGATTTTGAAATGCTGATATTTAGATTTTTTTTATCTTTTTTTTTAAACTTTTTAAAAATCTTTTTTGTCTTTTTAATATCATTTTGACTTTATATTTCATAAATATGACTTGTCATTTTATGTGATGATATTTTGACAATATCCTTACTGCCTTTCTGGGCCTTGAACGTGTAAGTTGTGTTGCTGTCTATGCAGGGTCAGAAAGCTCTGGGAATTCATCAAAATTATCCTTATCTGTGTTCCGAAGATGATTGATGGTCTTACAGGTTTGGAATGAAATGAGGGTGAGTAATGAATAACTTTTTTATGTTTTTAATTGAAAAAATCTTAATAGTCCTCTTTATGCTGATTATAATTTCCTTTTTTATGTATTTATTTGGGCTGAAATATGACCGGTTTCATGAGTTTTGACAGGTTTCATGAGCTTTACTCATGTATTGATGTTGTTTAAGGAGTCAGTGTGGCTCTAGCTCCATTACTGCTGGAACTGATAACTGAAATTTACTTAAGTGTCAATCTTTTATCTTTGAGCTTGAGTGAGAGACTCCTCTCTATCTCCACTGCTGTGTCTCTTTGAGCATTCAGAGGCTGCAGGGTGACTCAAGCAGTGCTCGTCTTTAATTCCCTTTGACAAAGGATTACGATACCAAGGCGCTTTCTCATTCTCTTTTCCTCAGGCTGTATAGTGGACAATTGACCCTTCGTTAAGCCCTGCCTTAAAAAATCATTATTCATGAGTCTTAGCTTAAGTAACTGTTGCCCTGTAGAACTCCTTTAAAATAAGCCTTTTGTCTTTGCAATCGACACTCACTGAGTAACTAAATAAAAAAAACAGCAAATAAAAATCATTTACTATGTTACAATTTATTCAGTCTTATCTATGAATAATATCCATCCAATTTTTTACAACTTTATCATTTTATCAATACAATTTACTGAATTTCTATCGGACGTTCTGTAAAGCTAGTGTCAGCAAGCATCAATAGCCTGTGGTATATATATGTGTGTGTGTGTGTGTGTGTCATGTGTTACTTAGTATATATATATATATATATATATATATATATATATATATATATATATGCGTTTGTGTGATTTTTATCTTACAATTTAAACTTTTTATCTCAAAATTATGACTTAGTATGTCAAAATTTGAATTATATCATAATAATTATAACTTATTATCTTTTGTCATTTTATGATTTAAAAATACTGATAATTAGATTTCTTTATCTTATAATTTGACTTTTTATAATTATGACTTTGTATGTCAAAATTTCAACATAACTCATAAGTATGACTCATTGTCTTGTCATTTTGTGATTTTGATTACAGCTATCACTTTTTTAGTCATTTTGTGTGATTTAATTTTTTTTAAATTAATCTAATAATTTCACATTTTTATCTCATAATTATGGCTTACTATATCAAAATTTCAGTTTATCTCATAATGACTTATCTTTTGTCATTTTATGTGATTTTGAAATTTTAATATTCAAATTTATCTAATAATTTTGACTTTTTGTCTCTTAATTATGACTTAGCATGTCAAACTTTCGACTTAACTCAGAATTATGACTTAGTATGTCAAAATTTGGACTAATTAAGACTTATCTTATCTTTTGTCATTTTATGTCATTTTGACATTCGCATATTTCGATTTTTTACCTTATAATTTAAAATTTCGATATTAATAAAAAAATTTTCTCATAATTAATCTCATGCATTAGTATGTCATAGTTGTAACTTTTTATATTTTTATTTGAGATAATTACTTTTATCTCAAAAATATTATTAAAATAATTACTTATAAATTTGTGTTTTTACTTATAACTTATAATACTTATATTTTAGTTATTACTCATTTTTTAATCTAATAATTTTAACATTTTGTATTAAATCTCACAACTTTTTTCATCATTTATCTAATAATTTTGACTTTTTATCTCAGAATTATGACTTAGTATGTAAAAATTTTGAATAATTATGACTTATTTTTTGGCATTTTATGTGATTTTGACATTTGAATATTTAGATTTTTTTTACCATATAATTTCGACTTTTATCTCATAATTATGACTTAGTATGTCAAAATTTTGACATAACTCATAATTATGACTTATCTTTTGTCATGTTATGTGATTTTGATGCGACATTGTATCTCATAATGCATTAGTATGTCAGTTGTAACTTTTTATCTTAAAATATTATTTTATTTTTATAATAGTTATTACTTATAAATTTGCATTTTACTTATAACTTAATACTTTTCATCTAATATTATATCTCATAACTTATTTTCCTAATTTATCTCAGAATCTTTTGAATCTTTTATCTTTTGACTTTATATCATATGTATGATTCAGTATCACATAAATTCTACTCTTTATGTCAAAATTGTGACTTTTATGTCATAATTAAGCATGATTTTATTTATTATGTGGTGAAAATGTGCTTAAAAATCAACTGACCTACAATCTTCCGCCATTCCTCTCTCTATATGAGATAACAGGCTGCTCGGCTGATCTGCTTTCAGTGGGACCACTCCTTAACGCCGCATATGAGGGGAGATAATTGGCTTAGACTTCTTGCAATGATTACGCACCACTGTGGATTATACACTTTGACATTCACTTCTCATAGCTGGGCCCAGGTAACGCACCTGTATCTGATCAAGGGATGTGCAAATTCTTAGAAAAACCCTTCAGTTTCTGCTCTCGTAGCCTCGCAATCAATCAGAGGCATGTTTGCATCGACCGCCGGGGCTCACAGAGGACTTAATTATCCTCCATCGCTGCTTTCTGATCCATGTCCTTCCCTGTCAGCTTCAGCACCTCTTAGGCACGTTATCCGGAGATGATTTGCAGGGCGGCAGGGGCCACTGGAGATTTTCTTGTTTGTTTGGGAATTGACGGCTCTTAGACTGAGTTCACCTCTAGAGCCCCTGCTGGGTTTGACAGATGTACATGTCCTCATGAGGAGAGAGCTCAGTGTGCACATGTATACACTTGCTCACATGCTACACTAGTGTATGTGTTTATGTTATTTTCAGTCATATACATTGAAATATTATATAATATGCACACCACTGCAATCTGCATGCATATAGGCCTACTGTATGGAATACTAATGTTATTTTTGATGTGCATAAACTAACAGACAATTCAAAGACGTATACGAGTTACATTTCCTTAAATGTTTAAATTAATCTTAGCTGGTGTCCCGAACTGGGACGGTGTTCAGCTGGTTTATTATGTTTAATTGGTAGTATTATGTTTAAACTATTACAGTATTAATATTTTGAAATAGCTTTTATTGTAATATTTTCATATAATTATATTTAATAATTCTATATTAATTATTTTAAACTATTAAATAGAATTCTATATAATATAAATACTATATTTTGATATATCTCGTAATTATGACTTATTATCTTTTGTCATTTTATGTGATTTTGATATAAGATAAAATATTTCGATTTTTTTTTTAATCTTAGAATTTCCATATTTTATCTCATAATTAATCTCATAATGCATTAGTAGGCTGTCATAGTTTTAACTTTTTATCTTATAATATTATTATAACAATTACTTTTATCTTATAATTATTATTTAAATAATTATTACTTATTATTTTGTATTTCCACTTTTAACTTACAATATTTATGATTGTAATTATTACTTATAATTATGTTTTTTAATCTAATAATTTTTACCTTTTGTGTCATATCTCATAATTTTTTGTCATAATTTTGTCTTTATATTATATTTATGACTTAATTATTTTTTATATGTTAATTATTACTCATAATTTTGTTTTTTAGTCTAATAATTTTGACTTTGTGTCATATCTCAACTTTTTGTCATAATTTTGTCTTTATATTATATTTATGACTTAATTATTATAACTTAATTATTACTCATAATTTTGTTTTTTAGTCTAATAATTTTGACTTTTTGTGTCATATCTCATAACGTTTTGTCTTAATTTTGACTTTATATTTATGGCTCAGTATCATAGTTTTACATTTTTATCTCATAATATTATTTTATCTTATATCTTATAATTACTGTTATCTTATAATTATTATTAAAAATAATTATTACTTATTATTTAGATTTTTTATAACTTGCTATATTTATCATTTTAATTATTAATCATAATTTTGTTTTTTTAGTCTAATAATTGACATTTGTGTCATATCTCATAACTTTTTGTCATAATTTTGTCTTTATATCATATTTATGACTCAGTATCATAGTTTTAACTTTTTATCTTATAATATTATTATTATAATAATTACTTTTATCTTATAATTATTATTAAAAAATAATCATTACTTATTATTGAGATTTTTTTATAACTTGCTATATTTATCATTTTAATTATTACTCATAATTTTGTCATATCTCATAACTTTTTGTGATAATTTTGTCTTTATATCATATTTATGACATATTTAACATCTTATAATATTATTATATTAATGCAGTAATTACTTTTATCTTATAATACTCATAATTATGTTTTTGAGTCTAATACTTTTGACTTTTTGAGTCATATCTCATAACTTTTTGTCATAATTTATCATATTTATGACTCAGTATCACATAATGTCCACTTTTTATGTCAAAAATGTTACTTTTTATGTCATAATTATTATTTACCAAAGCATGATTTTCTTTTTTTATGTGGTGAAAATGAGCTTTCTTGGTAACCAAAGGGAATTAATTTTAATTTTAGTTTAAATTTTGGTCATTTATGCGTGTGTGTGTGTGTGTGTGTGTGTGTGTGTGTGTGTGTTTTGTCATTCTCATTATTTTTTAGTTTTCATATTTCTATATAGCTTTAGAGTAACTTATTTATTTTAGTTAGTTGCCATGCAGGACAACTTTTTTAAGTTTATGTTTTTCATCTAATATTGGTAACACTTTACAATAATAAAAAATACATTATTGAATCAAAAGTTGTATCTGTTATTATTATAATTGACCAGAGCTAACATTTAATTAACATTTAATAAATGTATTTTTTATTAACTAACATTAACAAAAAATAATAAATAGGCCTATACTGTAATAAATGCATCATTCATTGTTAGTTATTAGTTAATACGTTTACTTATGTTAACGAATAGGATCTTAGTGTAAAGTGTTACCATTTTATTTTATTTCCGCTTTAATTATAAAAAACTATTTTTATCCTAATTTATTCTTGCGTCATGAATGTGATCAAACCTCTGAATGAAAGTCCTGTGTGTAGCTCCGGGCCGCTCGGTGATTCAGCGTTGGATTAGCTGTACTATGCTGATCCTCTCTGTTTATACAGTTCATTGTGTATGCAGTGCTGCTTTTATTCCCTCCATAACACGTTTTGTTGAACCATATAGAACCTGTTGCCATGCAACTAGACCGTGTTTACTGCACAGCGAACTGAAGGCAATATTTTCGCGGTCTTTGAGAAGAATTGTTCTGTGGCATTACTGATTCACAGCAAAAATTGTAGAGTTGAAATTTCGGAGTTAAATCTTTTAGAGTTGATTTCAACACTCAAAGTGTTATTTTAACACATTTAG
Source organism: Cirrhinus mrigala (assembly GCA_036247105.1). NCBI lineage: Eukaryota > Metazoa > Chordata > Actinopteri > Cypriniformes > Cyprinidae > Cirrhinus > Cirrhinus mrigala. The sequence goes on along the minus strand of CM070010.1, from coordinate 15,839,474 downwards.
AGTAAAATCGTGCTCGGTGTTGGAGTTATTTTACGGAGTTGATCATCAGTGTTAATCTAACTCGAGATACGTTAATTATGCTCCGCCCACGCATTTCAGTTTGCAGTCGGAGAAGTCGCCGCCATTAACCTGATGTTGTAATGGTAAGTGAAATTAAATCAAATTTACTTAAACATTTTTGATTGATGCTATGTATTTAATAGCTGCATGTAGTCTACAATATTATTTAGTACGGAGCCCTGCACAAGACATGTGGACAAATGTAACGTAATATACTTAAATCAAAACAACGAAACGAATTAGGCTAGCACAGCGTGGCCACGATTTACTAAAAGGAGGAAACGAATTCTTAAGTAACGTTATACGTCGTGGTATCTTCTCACCGTTTATACATTTAACACGATACATCAATTGTTACATATATTTAATGCGTAACGTTAGATATATATGACTATGTAAATCGTGGCCACATCTTTCTAGGTTCCCTCGTTTTGACTTAAGCTTGGTCAAATTAACCTAATGTAGCCGTGACTTAATGTGATGCTTAACTTAAAATGATGCAACAAATTATTAAAACGAGTCAGAATATTCTTTACAAAGCCTTTTTAATGCAAGGACAGAATAGCGGTGTTATTTGTCTAACGTTAAGTGAATAATGTTAGCTAGCTATAGCTACTGCAACCATCTGTAACTTTATAAAGAAAGGGATTTACAAGCTTAAAGCGATAATATATCAAAGGCTTGTTTTTATAAAAATAGTGTGGTTAAATAAGTTATAATAATAATAATAAAATTATATATATGTGTGATTTAAATGATATATATATATATACCACATAACAGTTTTCTGTCAAGGTGTTTGTGATACATTGCAATTCATTTTCTTAAAATTAGCCATATTTAAACTCTGCTTACATAAGAATGATTTAAAAAGCATATTCAGTTTTATCCTCTCATCTTTTTCAGTCATCGAGAGATTTTGCTTGCCACCAGATGCAAAAGTTATAAACAAGGATGCAACGGGGACCAAAGTTGATGCAGAAATATTCAGTGACCTCATTGGTCAAGGCAATGTGGTGCTGAAAGTTTTCACAAATGATGGTGAGTTTTATTGAATTTGAAAGGGGTATTAATAAAGTATTATCAAGCACTAACAATATGATAAATGAGCAATTTTGTGTTTCTGATACTTGTGCTGGTCTACAAAATATTTGTAATATATTTATGTTATTTATGTTATCTTTCCGGCTGCTTCAAAAGTGGGACACATTCTTCAGGCACAAATGTCATAAAAGAGGCCAAGCGCCTTACGTCAACAGCAGAGTTGATCTTTACGAGACAAGAAGTAAGTTGGGTTTGATTTACTTGTTTTTAAGCATTTGGTATATTTACAGTTACATTTGCTTCAGGTATTGTTTTGATGACTGAAACATTAAAATGACCAAACATCACAACCTACAGTGATGGGCAAAATTATTAGAACACTACTATTTTCACTAGCTAAAAAATGGTTTTAAGTCAGTTATTTCAATCTTTTGCTCTAGTGTGTCAGTAGGAAGTATTAGTTTACATTTCCAAACATTAATTTTGCAATTAATTGTAATAATCCAGTGAGATTTTTGTCTGCAAACAACCAGTGCTCCACACAGAGATCTGATCTCATCATCATCCAGTCTGTGTGGAATGACATGAAGAAACAGAGAAAACTGAGACAGACTAAATCCAGAAGAACTGTGGCAACGTCTCCAAGATGCTACCTACAAAGCTACCTGAAAAACAAGTGCATCAAGGGCAAAAGCTGCTTTAAACGCAAAAGATGCCCACAACAAATGTTGATTTAATTTATTTAATAGAAGTTAATTGAAGAAAATCTATTTATGACATCATTTTTACACAAGTGCCTAAAACTTTTACCAGAACTGTAGCTTTGCAGTTTTCTTGAAGCATCTTGGAGACATTGCCACAGTTCTTCTGGATTTAGCCTGACTCATGTCATTCAAGACAGACTGGATGATGAGTGATGATGAGATCAGACCTGTGTGGAGCACTATCTGTTGTCAAACAAAAATCTCACTGGATTATTACTATTAACGGCAAATTGAATGTTTGGAAATGTAAACTGATATATCCTACTGACACAGTACAGTAAAAGATAGAATTAACGGACTTAAAACCATTTTTAGCTGGTGAAAATACTTGTTTTAATATTTTTTCCCCTCACTGTATGCGTTTCCTGGATTTGTTCAATCTGGAAAACTAACTTTAGGCTAAACATGAACACAATAGTTAGTTCTTAACCATATTTAGTTCTTAATTACATTTGATGTTTTCAGTTAACTAATTCATGTGAATCTTTGTCTTTATGACCAGGTCTCTACGACCAGGAAACGCTGCAGATTGGAGGAGCATCTCAACAACAACCAATGCCAGCATCTGTACCTCCTTGCTGTTGGGCGTCAGAAAAGCAAGAATTACAACTTCTACATCACCTTGGATAAGCATCTCATCCCATGCCAGGCAAACCGCTCCCTTGGGGCTTTTGACGAACTTCTCAAGGCTCATTTTGTATTTAACTTGTCTTATTACAGAGCTGGACTTATTTGCAGTGCAATTGAAAATGAAATGCCAGTCTTTTGTCAAATAAGTGATGTACTTTTGGTTGACAATCACATTTATCTACTGGCAAACAAGCTATTTACAGAGAATTTGCATTAGCACTTTCATGCATTCAGAGTGAAAGGTGTATCTTACAAATGTCAGAGATCAAATTTGATAAACCATTTGATATTCAAAGTTCATACAGTGTTGCAGATGAAAGTTTGTATATAATACCTTCTTTTGTAATGTTTTAATTCAACTTAAACTTAAAAATAAACAAGTTGATGGAAATGATTTGTTGTGGTGGAGTTCATTTAACTATGTTTGAAGTTTATTTAACAGTGTAAGTAATTCTACCCACCTAGAACATGCAACTCTGAACAGTGTTGTTTTTTTTTTCTGCATTCCTGTTGGTGTTATTTTAACACTTTTTTAGAGTCAAATAAGGAACTCTGGCATAGTGTTAAATGTGTAACTATTTTGAAAGTGTTAATTTAACTCCAGAGAGTGTGGAGCTATATAAACTCTGAAAAAGTGTTGAAATCGACTCTGTGAGAGTTAATTTAACACTGGACTTTTTGCTGTGTTGTTGGAGTTGAACTCTGAACCAAATCCATCTGGAATCCAGGTTTATGTGAGATTATTTTAATAGATGTGGTAGGGGACGTGGGAATTGGTGTGAAGAGGAAGTATTTTTATATTATTGAGGTGAGACTCGTTTTACCTTTGTGATTGACAGGTTTATAATGCGTCTCTCTGACGTCCGCTAATATTTTCACCACCAGAGGGCACCATGCATAAAATAGCCTACGACGAGGGAAGGTATAGTTTTTTTCCTCTCATTTAAAAAAAATATTTTACAATTAATAGTACTTTTAATTGTATATATTTTGGTCTATTCTCCATTTATACAATGATTCTCTGACTGTCTCTCGCTCCTTCCTCTTTGTTTTCCTGTCTTTGCATTTCCTTTTCTATTTTATTTGCTTGTCGTCTCTTCTTATACCGTCTTCTGTCTGCCGCTATCTCCTGTCTTTTGTCTCCGTAAAGGCCAATTTCCTCACTTGGTTTGATTTGGTTTAGTGGCCACTCAGCCATTGTTCTGATCCACTGACCTTTCCTTCAGCGCTGGAAACACAATTAAATAAGACTGTGGGCACACATGTCAGGAATATCTCTCTCTGAGCGGCAGTTATTTTGATGAAATATGCCCTCCATGAAAATTTGAGGGCTTTTACTGCTTTCCCCAGTGTGACAGGAGCACCTCAAAGATTTTAGTCACTTTTCTGAGCGGAACCTGTGAAGCGGGAAATGTTATTCTGGATGTGGCCACTGGAAAATTGCCCTTTCCTTCTTCTCTCGAGGAAGGAAATAAGCCGTTTAATTTCACTCCATCCAGGCTCAACTTCACATATTTAGCCTCGCTTTTGATTGTGTGACTGACCTGATTTGTGCTTTATCTATGAAGACAGGATAGTGTCACACAGAGGGTGCCAAGAGAATTATATGCAATAATTTCTAATAAAACACACCTGCACCAGCAGCATATTATTCCTGGATTACTTCCTGTCTTGCTCACTTATTGAGCACAAAGCATTTAACTACATTTTGTCTTTTTTACACTTCAGTGAAGCCAGGGCTTGAATTGTGACAATAAAGAAATCAATTTTGCTTCAGTGCATATCAAATAAAAACATAAATTCAGAATTAATTAACAAAATCCTGCTAAATGAATATTAAATATTTAAACCATTATTCAATTATAGATCATTAAAAATATTCAGTAGCAATGTGCAATGGTTATTTTATTAAATCTGTTTTAATTTTGATCTATAATTTTGCAGCTGTGCTGCAAGTGCTATTTGGACAATCTTTGCATGTCTGTGTGGAGGATTTTAACGCCATCACAAATGGTGTAATTGGTGAAATGTGGGTGATTTCTTGCGTTTACGTGCTTGGCTTGTGTTATGATTGCCGTGTGATTGGATAGTGATTGCTTTTTGTCGTCAAACACCACAACGTTCAGGGAAATGCAGTGATGTGCTTCATACTGAGCAAGTGTAAAGCGTTTTCAAGCGTACTACTCCTTTAATTTTTTTTCTTTTTGTTTCATGGTCAGCAGGGTGAGAACAAAATGATTTTAAGATCAGCAATTACTATTACTAATTATTATGATGATGTTTTCACGTTGTCAAGTGATGCTGTGTGTGTGTGAGAGAGAGAGACAGCTTGTGGAGGAGTATAATTATGTATTGATTACATTGTGATCTATTCTTGTCTTATTTGACTTCAAAATTGCCTACAATCATGCTCTCATGCACAATATGCTGTCTCTCCCACTCTTTGACAGTTCTTCCTGTTGTCTCTTACACTGTTACGAATCTGGTCGGTGTCTTGCGGTCCGCTCACCGCCAGATGTCGCTCTCACCCTGTCACTTCTCACAGACTGCTGCTTTGCACCCCGGACTACTACTCCCATCACCCATCGCGCCTATTGCGTCGATTCCTGTGACCAATCAGTGGCGCTATAAAAACCCCGGTCTTTCCCTTTGCAAGCCACGGAGTATTGTGAGTTATTGTTGTGTTCATTCGTTAGCGTTTCCTAGTTTCCTCGTTCCTGGTTTCTGGTTTTGTTCTCTCGCCTGGCTTCCCCGTTTTGACTGTTCGCCGCCTGCCTTCTGGACTCTGCTCGTGTTATTGGATTATTCTCTGCGTCTTGCCCGTGATATACCTGTCTGCTCCTGTTTTCGACCCTGCCTGTACGACCATGTCTTTGTCTCGTCCTATTAATAAAAGCTCGCAAGTGGATCCGCTCGCCTCTCGCCTCTCACTCCACGTAACAGAATACTCCGTCAACACAGGATCCAGCAGCTTTCACCCCGGACATTCATTCGACATGGACACTGACAGAATTCTTTTCCGGATCAAACAAGGACTACGTACCCTCGAACAGTACATCCGTGAGTTTTTGGCCATTTCAAACTATTCTACCCTCCCGGACTGTATTATTATTGAACTGTTTGCCGATGGCGTCAATGAGCCGCTAAGAGCGAGAGTGAGACGTGAGGCTCCGCGCTCATCATTAGCCGCATTTATGAACTTTGCGTTGCTGTGTGCGGGTTCGCCGTGTACTGTTGGGGTCGCGAAGGAGGAACGCGACGACGCGGACATGGCAGCCGCGCATCCCTCTCGCAGACTGGTGGTCACGCCGGATCACGACGCCTCAAACAAGTTTACCGCCTGGATCGCTCGTGAAATGGCGGCCGTGTTGGAGCGCGCTCAGGCTATGGCGGCGTCAGCAGAACCCGCGCACAAGATGGCGGCTGCGCCGGAGCGCGTTAACGCGATGGCAGCAACAGCGGTGCCCGTTCACAAAATGGCGGCCGCGTCGGAGCGCGTCCACACAATGGCGGTGACTACTGAGCCCGTTCACAAGATGGCGGCGAAGACAGAGCTCTGTCACGTCACGGCTGCCATACCAGAGCCATATAAAGTTGCAGCTGTGTTTCCTGAGTCTAGTCAAGTTCCCAAGTCAAGTCAAGTTGCAGCTGTGTTTCCTGAGTCTAGTCAAGTTCCCAAGTCAAGTCAAATTGCAGCTGTGTTTCCTGAGCCATTGCACAAGATGGCTGCCACGCCAGAGCCACTGCACAAGATGGCTGCCACGCCAGAGCCACTGCACAAGATGGCTGCCACGCCAGAGCCACTGCACAAGATGGCCGCCATCTCCAAGCAACTGTACAAGATGGCCGCCATTACAGAACCTGTGGTCAGCACCCGGACGCCACCTGTGGTCATGATGGCCCACGTGCTGGACACACCTCTAGTGACGGTATGGGCAGCAAAAATGGCACTCCTTCATGCCGCGGCGGCTACCCCAGAGTCAAGTCAAGACACAGAGTCAGGCCAAGTCACAGCTGTTCCCCACGAGTCAGGCCAAGTCACAGCTGTTCCCCACGAGTCAGGTCAAGTCACAGCTGTTCCCCACGAGTCAAGCCAAGTCACAGCTGTTCCCCACGAGTCAAGCCAAGTCACAGCTGTTCTTCACGAGTCAAGTCACGTTACAGCTGTTGTTCCTGAGTCAAGTCACGTTACAGCTGTTGTTCCTGAGTCAAGCCATGTTGTTCCTGAGCCAAGCCATGTTGTTCAGGAGTCAAGTCCCGTTACAGCGGATCCTCATGAGCCAAGCCGAGCTGCTGCTGTTTCTCCAGAGCTAAGTCAAGCTTCAGCCGCTGCTCCAGAGTCAAGTCAGGCTACGGCTGTAGCCTCCAGGTCCAGTCAAGCTTCCAAGTCCAGTCAAGCTTCCAAGTCAAGCAACGTCAAGGCTGTCGTCCCCGAGTCAAGCAACGTCAAGGCTGTCGTCCCCGAGTCAAGTAGAGTTACGGCTGATCTTCATGAGCCAAGTCAATTCACTACTGATCTTCACGAAGCAGGTCAAGTCACAGTTGGTCACCCCGAACCAAGTCACATCCTGCCCGACGGCTCAGAGCCCCATCACGCCTCGTCTGACCGCCCAGAGTCAAGTCATGTCTCGTCTATTCGTCCAGAGCCAAGTCACATCTCGTCTGACCTTCCAGAGCCGTGCCATGCCTCGTCTGATATCCCACGATCACGGCCTATCATGATAGCCGGTGTACTGGACCCACCACAACCTCCCGCTGCTGCTCTACCTTTAATGGCGGTTGCCATCTGGTGTGTGTGGGCTGCACACTGTGCCCCTGAGGTCACGTCTGTTCACAGATCAGCCCCTGAGGCCACGTCTGGTCTCCAGCCTGCTCCAGAACTCCTCTCTGATCTCAAGCCTGCTGCAGAGCTTTCGTCTGGTCTCCAGCCTGACCCAGAGCTCTCGTCTGGTCTCCAGCCTGCTCCAGAACTCCCCTCTGATCTCAAGCCTGCTGCAGAGCTTTCGTCAGGCCTCCAGCCTGACCCAGAGCTCTCGTCTGGTCTCCAGCCTGCTCCAGAACTCCCCTCTGATCTCAAGCCTGCTGCAGAGCTTTCGTCTGGTCTCCAGCCTGACCCAGAGCTCTCGTCTGGTCTCCAGCCTGCTCCAGAACTCCCCTCTGATCTCAAGCCTGCTGCAGAGCTTTCGTCTGGTCTCCAGCCTGACCCAGAGCTCTCGTCTGGTCTCCAGCCTGCTCCAGAACTCCCCTCTGATCTCAAGCCTGCTGCAGAGCTCTCGTCTGGTCTCCAGCCTGCTCCAGAGCTCCCCTCTGATCACAAGCCTGCTTCAGATGTCCCGTTGGGTCTCAAGTCTGCTCCAGAGGCCTTCCCCAGCGGAGAAGCTGCGCCAATGCCTCCAGAGGTGTCGGCGCCTGCCGTAGAACCTCTTATGGAGGGGGCGTTATCCGCTAAACTCTCTGCTTCTCCCTTTTTCCTGTCTGCACCCTCTGTCACTGTTCTTCCCAGGTCCCAGTCTATGACGCAGCCTCCTGTTCCGCCCCGGAGGGCTGCTGCGCCTCCTGTTCCGCCCCGGAGGGCTGCTGCGCCTCCTGTTCCGCCCCGGAGGGCTGCTGCGCCTCCTGTTCCGCCCCGGAGGGCTGCTGCGCCTCCTGTTCCGCCCCGGAGGGCTGCTGCGCCTCCTGTTCCGCCCCGGAGGGCTGCTGCGCCTCCTGTTCCGCCCCGGAGGGCTGCTGCGCCTCCTGTTCCGCCCCGGAGGGCTGCTGCGCCTACTCCCCCTATTCCGTCTGCCTCCTCTGTCCCTGCTCTCCCCAGGTCCCAGACCGTGACGCAGATTCCTGTTTCGCCCTGGAGGGCTGCTCCGCCTCCCGCTCTGCGTCTGGTTCCGCCCTGGAGGGCTCTGGCGTTGCCTGCTCTGCCCTGGAGGGCTCCTGCTCCGCCTCCGCCCTGGAGGGCTCCTGCGCCTCCTGCTCTGCCTCCGCCTCCGCCCTGGAGGGATGCTGCGCCTCCTGCTCCGCCTCCTGTTCCGCCCTGGAGGGCTGCTCCGCCCTGGAGGGCTCCTGCGCCTCCTGCTCCGCCTCCGGCTCCGCCCTGGAGGGCTCCTGCGCCTCCTGCTCCGCCTCCGGCTCTGCCCTGGAGGGCTCCTGCGCCCCCTGCTCCGCCTCCGCCCTGGAGGGCTCCTGCGCCTCCTGCTCTGCCTCCGCCTCCGCCCTGGAGGGCTGCTGCGCCTCCTGCTCCGCCTCCTGTTCCGCCCTGGAGGGCTGCTCCGCCCTGGAGGGCTCCTGCGCCTCCTGCTCCGCCTCCGGCTCCACCCTGGAAGGCTTCCGCCTCGCCGGTTCTGCCTCAGTCTCCTGGCCCTCCCACTGCTCCCCTGGACTGTTTTTCGGTTGGAGCGTCTGGAAGCCGCTCCTTGGGGGGGGGCTATGTTACGAATCTGGTCGGTGTCTTGCGGTCCGCTCACCGCCAGATGTCGCTCTCACCCTGTCACTTCTCACAGACTGCTGCTTTGCACCCCGGACTACTACTCCCATCACCCATCGCGCCTATTGCGTCGATTCCTGTGACCAATCAGTGGCGCTATAAAAACCCCGGTCTTTCCCTTTGCAAGCCACGGAGTATTGTGAGTTATTGTTGTGTTCATTCGTTAGCGTTTCCTAGTTTCCTCGTTCCTGGTTTCTGGTTTTGTTCTCTCGCCTGGCTTCCCCGTTTTGACTGTTCGCCGCCTGCCTTCTGGACTCTGCTCGTGTTATTGGATTATTCTCTGCGTCTTGCCCGTGATATACCTGTCTGCTCCTGTTTTCGACCCTGCCTGTACGACCATGTCTTTGTCTCGTCCTATTAATAAAAGCTCGCAAGTGGATCCGCTCGCCTCTCGCCTCTCACTCCACGTAACATACACATCCTAACATTGAATTTCACTGTTTTTTTCAACTAAATGAATATCATGATTAGCATTCAAATAACGTAGTAGAAATGAGAAATGCTCAAACTATGATCCAAATGACTTTAGAACAACAACCAAAATATTTATTTATATTTTTTTTATATATTTATATTTATATTTATTATATTTTATTTATTATATTTATTTATATATTTATATTTTATTTTTTAAAACTTTTTAGACCTTTTCCTCTGTTATTTGTAATAGAATTAAAGGTTTACTATTATATTAAATATACATTCGAACAAAGCAGAACTCTTTATTTATTTATTTAAACATTATTGAACATTTTAGGAGATATTTTTTAGGGAACATTATTTTCTAATTTCTCTCTAATTGCTGCATCATCCATGTTTTATCTGGTTTAAACCAGGCCACAAAGACAAAGAGGAAGTGATAGATGTGCTCAGAGCAGCAGTTTGCTTAAGACTTAGCATTAGTTAAGGACAATATTGACCCTATTCACCACACATTCTTACATAACACGACTCCTGCTGAGGTCTCTTATTCCAAGGAGATCATTACAGTGGTTAACTGCCTGACAAATCAATGTAATTTTGTTTAATGAAGCATTGCAAAGGATAGATTCCTGTCCATTATAGCAGAACACTGATGGGGAGACCCTGTTAAAGCTTTCACTCATGGCTATTTATGTCTGCTTCAGGTGCTTGTGCTAATATATTGTAGTATATTTAAAATACCTTTCATCAGATGTTGTCAGGTAAATATAAAAATGACATTTTCAGAGAGCACAGAATTCATGGCCATCAATCAATTTTGATTCCGTTTTAAGAAATCTAAATAATATGGAAGCCTGTTCCCACCATTGAATAAAAAAAAAAAAGGTAATTGCGACTTTTATCTCACAATTCTTACTTTTTTCTCACAATTGCTAGTTTACATGTTGCAATTCTGACATTTTTCTCAGGACTGCGTGATTCAAGCTTGCAGTTCTGACTTTTTTTTTTAGAATTGAGAGATATAAACTTGCAATTGCATGTTATTAAGTCAAATTTGTGAGATATATACACTCGCATTTGCAAGTTATAAAGTCAGAACTTTGAGATATAGTTGCAATTCTGAGAAATAAAGTCAGAATTGCAAGATATTAACTCACAATTCTGAGAAAAAAGTCACAGTTGCAAGTTATCAGAATTGCAAGATATAAACTTAGTTCTAAAAAAATAAACTTGCAATTCTGAGAAATAGTCACAATTGCAAGTTATAAAGTCAGAACGCAAGATATAAACTCACAATTCTAAGACATAATCTCGCAATTCTGAGAAATAAAGTCAGAATTTAGAGATATAAACAGTTGAGATAAACACAATTGCGTGTTATAAAGTCAGAATTGTGAGATATAAACTCGCAGTTCTGAGAAATAAAGTCAGAATATTGTGATATAAACTTGCATTTGCAAGTTATAAAGTCAGAATTTTGAGATATTGTTGCAATTCTGCGAAATACAGTCAGAATTGCAAGATATAAACTCACAATTCTTAGACATGAATGTGCAGTTCTGAGAAATAAAGTCAGAATTCTAAGAAATAAAGTCAGCATTTCGAGATATAAACAGAATTGTGAGATATAAACTTGCAACTGCATGTTATAAAGTCAGAATTGTGAGATAAAAACTAGCAATTCTGAGAAATAAAGTCAGAATATTGAGATATAAACTCGCATTTGCAAGTTATAAAGTCAGAATTTTGAGATATTGTTGCAATTCTGTAAAATAAAGTCAGAATTGCAAAATATAAACTCACAATTCTGAGAAATAAACTCGCAATTCTGAGAAAAAAGTCACAGTTGCAAGTTATAGTCAGAATTGCAAGATATAAACTCACAATTCTGAGAAATAAAGTCTGAATATTAAGCTATAAACTCGCATTTGCAAGTTATAAAGTCAGAATTTTGAGATATTGTTGCAATTCTGCGAAATACAGTCAGAATTGCAAGATATAAACTCGCAATTCTGAGAAAAAAGTTGCAGTTGCAAGTTATAAAGTCAGAATTGCAAGATATAAACTCACAATTCTGAGAAATAAAGTCAGCATTTCGAGATATAAACAGAATTGTGAGATATAAAGTCACAATTGCAAGTTATAAAGTCAGAATATTGAGATATAGTTGCAATTCTGAGAAATAAAGTCACACTTTTCTAGACTTTTTGCTAGCAATTGTGAATTAGTATCTCGCAATTCTGACTTTTTTCTTGCATTTGCAAGTTTATTTCTTGCAATTCTGACCCTTTTTCTCGCAAATATGCTTTTTTCTCTGAATTTTGAGATATAAACAAAAGCGAGAAAAAAGTCTGAATTGTGAGATAATTTATTTTCTTTTTTATTATTCAGTAACGGAAACAGGCTTCCATAGAAATAATAGGCCTTATCCATTATCCATTATTTACTCTAGCGACTTTTTGAGTGAACGGTCCGTTCTAATCAGTGCTTGGTAATCACACGGAACAGAATTAAACTGTTAAAAAATCAAATTTAGTGAGTGCATAAATAGCGTGAGCATGTTAACTCTGACAGCTCTAATAGAAATACAAGGTATTTCTTCCCTTCATCATCTATGATTAATGCACTTGGCTATGCACTGAAACCTAAAAAAAAGCTTGTCAGTGATGCACTTTAGCAGTATTTGAGAAGCTAATATCAGTGTTTTTTGTAGACTTTATAGTAGATCCCAAAGGAAAAATTTGCACTTGGTTTTTTCCAGATATATATGTCTATATGTGCACATTAAATTAAATCTAAGTACATATTTTAGTAGATATAAACAAGTTTATGATGAAACAAGACCACCAGATCAATAGAAGCCTGGATCAATATAACAGTCTCCACCATAGCTGTTATTAGTATTTTAATGCGACTAAGCGTTATGAACCTTTCACATTCAGACTAATGAAGAAACTAGGCTTGTTGAACAGATACAGTGTTAAAAACAGACTATGGTGTTTTTATTTTAAAAATAGAGGATGTAAGGTGCTGGTAGAAATTCATTCCAGTAACACTTATGGCATAAATAAATAAATAAATAATTTATTTAGCTATACCGTAGAAAACCGTACCTAAGAGTTCTTGGTTTAAAAAAAGGATCAGATGATTGAATCCAAAACGACAGCAGTATCAAAAAGCACACATTTCTGTGCCCAGAGAGCAGGAGTAAATTAATGATACGAAACTAATTATAAGTGTGTTATTACGGCACCAGCGTTTACTCTCATAAATGAGATTTTAACTGTGGTTTGATGGCATACAGGACAAAATGTCCCAGACCTTTTCTCATCTGTTACATTGCAATTAATTTTTCCTCGGTTTCTCTGTAGAATGAAAGCCAGAGGCACTAAAATCCAAGAATTAGCACTTTTAAAAACAAGAACCTATTTAATTATTTACTTAATTATGTATTTATTCATTTTTTTTTTTTTTTATGTTTTTAAATTTTAATTTTAGATAGCCACAGTATATAAACATGGTAAACATTCACAAGCATGCTACTATCTGATACGTGCACTGCGCCACAGGGGAGAGAAAAAGAGAAGGAAACAAGATGAATAGGTTTTGCATCTTTCATTAAATGGAACTGTATCACAAAAGCTCTGAGAGGAGTGAATTGACACTGTGAGTCATTCTGACACTGGTGTGAATAATCCTGCGAATGCTTTTTATACGGTTGCGCTCTATCAATAGGTCTGATCTGTGTCAGGACAGTAATATGTCAAGGTTATCATTTGTACGCTAATATAGCATAACAGCTATTATACAACGTAAGTGCACTCACATGGATTGACTAACAAGACTTGGAAGACTTAGAAAGGATGTTGATTAAAGAACACATCCTAGTTGGATGAATCTCTTTGATTTGCTCTTACATAATGCTGCTGCTTGCCTACACTTGTGGTTATTTTAGTAGTGTATGTTTGCATACATATGTTTGCATTATATCTTGTGCACAGTTGAGTGTTCTAGACTCATAAAGTCAGTACAGACACATTTGGTGCTGCTGTTTTGCGCTCTTTGTACTCACTTGATATTTTATGCAACTGTGAGAATCTTCTGACCTTGTCTCATCTCCATTGTTGTTGTTTCCATCTTCATCCTTGTTGTTGTTAATTGGCATTTTTCATCTTCCCCGAGTAGCTCCTGCAAGCAACACCTTAACTGTGAGTGTTGCCACCTAATGGGCCCACTAATTAGTGCAATCAATTTCAGGCACATCCAAAACACTGTGCTTCTTCAACATTCAGTAAACTTTTTCTATTTTTTCTAGAGGTAAGTATGGAAACATGACATGCAGGGAAGATGTTTTACTAATTTCTTACCTTGTTTTAGTTTAATTATTGCTATGATTTCACTAAATTAAAATAAAAAGATGAATTAGTAGTTGTGTCATGTGCTCCATATATAACCTCTAATTGAGAACTACTGGCATTAAACATTTGTGTGTCCAAAATTTGTAGTACAAAAATAAAACAACGCCAATATTAGAAAATATATAATTAAAAAGAGTATAAATCAGTTGTTTTTATAAAGAAACATTGTCCAACAGTGACGCCAGCAGGTAAAGTTACAGCGGGAGTCTGCATCTGTCCGAGCCCATTAAGTTTTAACAGACCCCCTAAAGCATGTGGTGTGTTTGTTGGGGGGTAATTGAGAATGAATGGGGGACAGTGGGTTGTGATTGGTTCATGCGATAAATCCCACCTCTTGTGTTTGCGTGTGTTCTGCATTCCTAAATCAGTCTGAATTAACAATATAATGCCATTAATGGGAAGACTAATTTTAAAAAGTAAGCAAACAACTCACACACTTAAGATATAACCATTTTGTTACAACAAAATAAGACTTAAATGGCATGAAAACATGATCTGTGGGAGTTTTTAGTGAGTAATCAGCTTGGTGAAATTTGAAGAAAATCTCTGTCTATGACCAGTATTTACTCTGATTTGATGACTGATGATCCTCAAAAAAAGTTAACTATTAGAAAAAAAGTAGCTGAACATAAGTTTACAAATAAAATATTTTTTTAAATTGTAGGGTGCCTTGAGTTATTATTTTGGATTTTTTGAAATTTTGATTTTCGGTAAAGGTGCTTTAACTAAGCACTGAGTTAAGGGTATGAATACTTATGCAATGTACTTATTTCAGTGTTTTATTTTTAATAAATTTGCAAATCTGTTTAGTGCTTTGTCATTATGGTTTATGGGGTATAGATTGGTGTGGGAAAAAAGGTCATTTAAAGCATTTCAACATAAGGCTGCAACATAATAAAACATGAAAAAAAATACTTTTGAGTTTGAGACTGCTCAGCTGACTACAAGCTTGCATTTAGATCTGCCTCCATCCAATCAACAACCGATGTATTGAACCAACTTTTTTTTTCAATATTCCATTTGACTTCGGAAAAAAAAATGAAGGGGTATGAATACTTTTGCAAGGCACTATATATATACCTTTGATTTTTATTAAAATGTCATAAATGACTTTTGATTTTGAGTCTGCTCAATCGACTACAAGCTCGCATTCAGATCTGCCTCCATCTAATCAACAACCGATGGATTGAACCAACGTTTTTTTCAATAATCCGTTTCATGTTGGGGAAAAAAATAAAGGGGTATGAATACTTTTGCAAAGCACTATATATATACCTTTGATTTTAATTAAAATGTCATAGATGACTTTTGATTTTGAGTCTGCTCAATCGACTACAAGCTCGCATTCAGATCTGCCTCCATCCAATCAACAATCAATGGACTTTTTTTTTTCAATAATCTGTTTCACTTTAACTTGAGAAATTATCTTTTGTACTTCCATTTTATCGCAACTTTAAAACCAGTCAGTAGTTATTAATTATGTCACAGCTGTCAGCCACAATTTGCCATTGCAAGTTGGCAGCAGGTGTTATAAGGCATTCTCACAGTGAGCATTTGATTGGACAAAAATTTGTGTAGTGCAGGATGAGTCAAAATTGTCAGGGGCAAAAAAATGCAGTTACCTTTTTTTCATTATATTTATTCCATGGGCAAATATAAGCTTCCATTTCTTATAATAGACATGAACTAAAAGTCATGGAACTGCAATGGGTTTCTGAAATGCCACAGTCACTGATTGTCAAATTACCAGCTTTAAACACCTGTGGAGTTTAAGACTCTCTCACAGAGTTAAATTCAGTTCTTTGCAGTGCAACAGTGCACACTTTACACTAAACATCTATGATGCCTATAATCCAGCACAGAAGTTTCGGTGAATTACCATCACTTGTAAACTTCTGACTCATTAACCGATTCTCATTAACTGATGATTTGACATTTAATTCGGGCACAACGGCTGCTAAGTGTTATAAATGGCCAGAAGGCTCCGACTCCCGACCTGCCCTTCAGCGTGGCCCCTGCTCCACCTCGCTGTGCCTTGTTTCCGTGGTTACTTGCAGATCCGCACGGTGCTTACACAATCCTTTTAATCTATTTTTGTGTGCCGCTGAGAGTGTGGACACCCACTTTCCGCATGAGGCACGGAGGAGTCATCAGCCCTGGTTAAACACACCAGCATGCGGCTTATTCCCACAGAGGGATCTTTTTGTGCGCAAATAAAACCACATCAAAACAATGAAAAACCAGCTGACTGTTTACATCTCGCAGAACTCATCGTGTCAGCTGGAGATCGTTTCTCTGACAGACTGCGCATTTGCTCCAGCTATCAGAACATCCTTCTTTACAACCCAAGGTTTTTATGAAGACTCCTTGATCTGAATTTCCTGCCTAGTGATGCTATATAGAACACAAATTGCCCTCATTTCCTCTGTTACTCTTTGTTGTTTTCTCATCTGGGCTTTGACAGCTGTGTTTATAGGACAGAAAGAAACAGTTGTCTAATGGTGGGTTAGAGCATCATGTTTGAGGGGGAACTGCCTGATTGCTGGTATATCTGCTGCCATATTCATTCCCGCTGCAAAACGAGATGACTTTAAAGGAACAGTTTACCCAAAATCAGTTCTTTCATGACAACTCTTGGAAGATTTTAGCATGGTAATGGATATGACAATGTTAATGTATTTGGTTTTGGCAGAATAGATCTGCTATAGCATATATAATATCCCGTACCAGATCTAAACAGGTGGAGCTGGGGAGGTGGAGGGTTTCAGAGGAACTCTGAAAGCGTGCTGCGAAATGCTCTAGTGAATGCTAACCAGCCATTTAAATGTAAAGCTGTAAGCTCATTGGCTGTGTATGCAACATGAACCAATAAGCTTGTGCCAAGTAGTTTAATGCTGGGAATGTCATCTGTTTGCATTAACGACACAAGTTTCATGACGGCATTTTGTATTTGTCATTATTTATTCACCCTCAAACTCTTCATTTTTTTGGAGCAATACCCATATAGATTTGGAATGAAATGAGGTTGAGTAAATAATGACTGAATTTTCATTTTGGGAACTATGTGATGAGTACAGATATAGTTCAGCTCCTGCAGCTTTCTGGGGAACTGCAATTTTGATTTGTATATCACAGGATACATGGTGTCTCAAGTCTATTTATGATTCATAGATATGAATCAGTGCTCAGCTCAAAGGGTTGGAAAATTGTGGGAATGTCATCCTGTGATTGTTATCGTTGTCATAAACATGATGAAAGTCTCAGCTGGGTTGCTTCCATGGATTGTGGGGATACTGAAAAAAAAAAAAAAAAAAACAGTGCTTTTTTCTCCAATATAAGACAAAATATGTTAAATGTTAAAACAAAAAATTTATTTTCTCACTTGGTGTGTGGTTGCAATTTAAAATCCTGCCTTATGAATGAAATTTACATTTATTATGAACAAATTTGTATGATTGTATATATGCACTACTAGATCAAAACTTTGGGGTCAGTATGAATTTTTAATGTTTCTGAAAGATATCTCTTATGCTCACAAACGCTGCATTTTATCAAAAAAATAAGCAAAAATAGTAGAAGTAATTGCAAAATATTATTGCAATTTGCAAGAACTGTGATATTCTTGTGATAGCAAAGTTAAATTTTCAGCAGCAGTTACTTTAGTGTCACATGATCCTTCAGAAGTCATGCTGATCTGATGCGTAAGAAACATTTGGGCTGCGTCCGAAAGCTCTAAACTGCTGCCTTCGGGGGCAGCATTCCAAGGCAGGAAGGCATCAAGGCACGTCCGAATACAAATTCGGTTTCACTTTCTGTCTCCGGAGGTACCTTCTTCAGCATAGATGTATCCTTCGTTGCCTTTGATATCCCACAATTCTGTGCGTTCCATTCCATGACGGTTGAGCTAAAAAAAAAAAAAATGCCGTCTGAAAGTTCTGTCTGGCGTCTTCCGTCTGGCGTCTGGTGGTCAGTTTGTGTGTAAATGTACATTTCTGACTAATTTTTGGCACTTTTGATGGTATTTCTAGTGAGAAATCACCATTTTAGTAATTAAATATTCTGTCAGTTATCATCAAAACTCATTCTATTCTGTTGTAGATCATTAAACCGTCATGCTGCGTCAGAAGTCTGTTCGAAATCAGTTTCATGAGGTGCAAAAATGCTGCCTGCAAAGTCATTGACTGATAAGGCAGCGAGGCAGCAAATCAGCTGTTTGGGCTTTCGGACGCAGCCTTGGTATTATTAAAATGTTTAAAACAGCTGTGCTGCCTAATATTTTCTTTTAAAACGGATAGTTCTGGTCCTTGATTCTGATTGGTTGAGCCGCATTCGAAGCTGTACAAACATACACTTTCGTTTACTTTTGTGTGTTGCTTGGCAACCACTTTGTTGCAACCACAACTGTTTCTGGGGAACTACGTCGTTTAGTGGAAGAATGCTGTTTTTATTTATATCATTACACTTTATTTGCTGTTTTATTTTGTGAAACCTTACTAAGTATATGGAATAACGATTTTATAAAAGCAATAAACCCTGTGAAGCCGTGGTTTACAGTGAATTTATAACAGCTAAGGGGGTTTTAGGCACTCCGCTTCACGTCGTGGCTTGGGGCTTATTGCTTTATTTGAAAACTATTAGGCTATACTTTTTAAAGTATTCTTTGATGAATCAAATGTTCAAAAGAATAGCATTTACTTGAAAGTTACTAACTTTAGAAATATCTTTACTGTCACTTTTGATCAATTTAATGTGTCCTTGCTGAATAAAAGTATTAAGAATAATCATTACTGTCCCCAAACTTTTAAACTGTAGTGTATATATATTTGCATCCAGTGAGATCCAAAAGTATGAGACCACAAATGAAAAGTCTTCCATTTTATTTATATTTCTTTACAAATTAAATTACAAACGTAAAAGTTTAATTTCACAAATTATAAAACTTTGTCTAATGTCAGGTTCAAATTTGATTTTCAATCCCAAATTGGTCTCAGACTTATGAAGCCCTCTGCATGTATACACATAGTATTTGTACAATTTAAGCAGGAAAGCACATACACATCTCCATAAAGTGACAGATGCACTGATGATCCTGTACAAGAACAGCAATACTCATTCCACAAGTCTCTTTACAACACTGATTCTGAGAAGCACAGTTACTATAATCCACCCCAGATAATACCCACAATCCCCCGTGCTATCAGTCACTGCTGAGCACATCTACAGTACACATTTTGTGAATCACACTTGCAATAAAACTGAATTGGCAGACTGTTTGCACAAGGGCAGAGAAAGGCATCCAATGATTTTGGCAACTGTATATACACCCCCAAGAGCTGGCACATTTTTCTCTTTGTATGAAGCCACAGAATTAACTTCTTAACATTGTTTGTTCTAACTAAACGTGACGTAAGAAAATGACACGTTCATTTCTGATTAATGGGCCACTCTTTCCCTGACTGTGTTCACATGGGTTTACAGGGAAAAATTTGTAATAAACAATCTCACCACGTGCACCTTTAAAGGGAACCCTGCGTATTGACTTGTATGGCTTAATATAATGTAAATGATGTCACTTACTGAAATATGTAGTAGAAAACCCATGAAAGATTTACATTATATAAAAAAATCCACATTGTTTTATTCATATGTTAGACTATAGGGGGCGCCATTATTGCGAAGACGTGAAATGGTAGCGACTGGCGCTATCTGTTGCTATTTTTACCGCAACACAACTTGGAAAATAAAATACTGATATGATGACCACAGCTGCTGAAAGAGCTTACAGGTGGCAATGGATAAAAGCGTACCATTGGTTTTTTCCCAAAAGGAGTCTAAATACCCCCAGATATCAAGTGAAATCTACGCTGAGAAACTCCTTCATCGACAAGCATAAGCATGTTTGCATCCTACCAGGATGGCATCTAGCGTTTCTTGTCTCTGCCGTTTGTTAGCTTTTTCAGTAGCTGTGGTTTACTAAAAGCCTCGAAGGCATCAGGACTGAAGTGGAGAGAACAAAGACGTGGGTCTTTAGGAAATTTAATTCGTCCACAGTCATCTTCCCATTCTTTCTCTCTCTTCTGGTGCCCTCCATAGTCCAAAATATGTATAAAATGTAAAATCTTTCATGGGTTTTCTACTACATGTTTCAATAAAAGACATGATTTATGCTATATTAAGCCATACAAGTCTTAATTCCTTTTAAAAAAATCAATGGCTGTGTTCAGAATTGCATAAGCACACTACTATACTTGTAGTAGACTACATATTTCTAGAATATAGTATAGCAGTATTCTAGTATATAATATGCATACTGTGTGAAGTATGCAAATTTCTCGGCTTAGAATACATGAACACATACTAAAAGTACACAATGACCGCAAATGAGATGATAACTGAATTGTACATGTCAAGTTCTGCAACTGTTTAAATACGTTTATCATTCCATGTTGCATAAAACTATTTTTTGGCATCATACTGACAAAATACTGCTCAGTATGCAGTATGCTAGTATGCCATTCCAAACACAGCTTGTGATCTAAATATGTCAACTTGCTCTTCAACCTTGAGAAAACTGCCTGTCCACTCTGCATATCTAGTCAAAACAACCAACACTTAAAAAAAAAAGAAGTTAAAAAATAATTAAACCAAGACTGATACCAATCACATATCAAACACAGACGACTGTTATCTTCAGTGTGGACGTTTTCACATATTTTATGCCTCTGGGCTATGAAATCAACAGTATTCTGTTATCTACTGTAGTGTTCAAGCAATAATTTTACAAGAAAATGTTCGGTTAACTAAGGCATCAGAAGTTTTCTTCAATGGTACATTCCACTGCGCTGTCTATGTCCATTCATTCCTTTAGGTAATCCATTGTTTAGTAATGTTTCATTTCCTTAAATCATTCCTTCTCTTGGAGACCACTGTGTGCTCAGATCTTCCAGGTGTTTGTTTAATAATTATTGTTTGAATTGTTTAGCAATTCGTCGTGAATTTAGACTTGTGCTAAAAAGAGCGTTTGGCCTCAGGAGCGACAGCAAAGCAGTTTATGAAAGACGTTCCTGAACTCCACATTGAAGGCAGTGTAGATGATAGGGTTGACGGCACTGTTCACGTAACCAAGCCAAGTGACCACACTGATCAGCGTTGGCCCGATGTCACATGACTCGCACAGCGCCTTAGTCACATGGACTACGAAGAAAGGAGTCCAGCAGGCCAGAAACACACCTGGGGAGGAGAAAATCAACATATACAATTGAAGTCAAAAGTTTACACCCCCTTTCAGAATCATTCAAAATTTTCATTGTTTTACCAAAATAAGGGGGATCATACAAAATGCATGTTATTGTTTATTTAATACTGACCTGAGTAAGATATTTCACATAAAAGATCAGGGTAAATTTAACTTATTTTGTCTTCTGGGAAACATGTAAGCATCTTCTGTAGCCTCTGAAGGGCAGTACTAAATGAAAAAATATGATATTTAGGCAAAATAAGAAAAATGTACACATCTTCATTCTGTTCAAAAGTTTTCACACCCGGCTCTTGCCAGAGCATCTGAAGCATCAGTGAGCGTTTGAACCTTCTGTAATAGTTGCATATGAGTCCCTCAGTTGTCCTCAGTATGAAAAGATGGATCTCAAAATTATACAGTCATTGTTGGAAAGAGTTCAAATACACAAAAATGCTGGAAAACCAACAAATTTGTGGGAACTAAAGGATTTTTCTGAAGGTTTAACTGTTCAGGAGAAACAAGGGACTCGTGAACAACTATCATTAAACAAACAAAAAAAACCCACAGCTGTAAATCATTCAGGTAAGAACACAGTATTAAGAATCAGAGGGATTTAAACTTTTGAACTGGGTCATTTTTATAAATTCAACTATTATTTTCTCTTGTGGACTATATGTAAACTTCTTTTATGTGAAATATCTTATTCAGGTCAGTACTAAATTAAAAATAACATGCATTTTGTATGATCCCCTTATTTTGGTAAAATAGTTAAAATTTTTAATGATTCCGAAAGGGGGATGTAAACTTTTGACCTCAACTGTATCCTGTCATTGGAAATTCTTCCAACTCTTTCATGTGCATGACTGAACAGATTACAGGCAGAGAAAAAAGTGAACCATTTCTGGCTCGATATGCCTCTTTTGTTTCCTCTGGACACTGTATAATAGTGTCAATTACCTTTTTATTCACCTTTTATGAATAAATTCTCCTTTTATACTATTGTATTGCAGCATGCTGATTTCACACTAAGATTTCAGTTTGTATGAGTTGTAAGGGAAACAATGGTGGCAATATGGTCAGTGCTTTCATTGCCCTGGAAACAGCCTTATGTATTTTATACTTGAAAGTACTTCTGTTAGAAAGCAATTGTCATGTTAATAATCCGAGAGCAGCAGGTGTCACACCAAACCATGGGAAGTTTTTATACATTGCAGAATGCCACATTTTAGCAGTGTTTTCATCATATTTGACCACCTGACAGCTGTCATTTAGTTCTAATTTCTGCTCATGCATTTATTCATGACTTGATTTCACATAAATTAACATTCAAACACACATTGTATCCACTGATATATACCTGCACAGTCTTGATTTTAAAAACCTCAGACTATGGCAAGGCACTTTGAACATTTGAAAACACCAGCATGGCTGCCCAGCAACATTTTTTTTGGCAGCTGGAGTCCCTTAAAATCACCTTAAAGAGACAGTTCACCAAAAAAATAAAATTTGTGTTTTAATTTACTCAACACTGTCTTATTTCGAATTAAAAAATGTCGTGGCTCTTCCAAGCTTTATAATGGCAGTGAATGGGCGTTAAGATCCATCATAAAAAGTGCTCCACATGGCTCCGGGAGGTTAATAAAGGCCTTCTTAATTGATGCACATGTGTAAGAAAAATATCCATATTAAAAACTTTCTAAACCATTAATCTCCAGCTTCCGCAAACTGTTGTATGTGCGTTCACGCGTTCCAGAGGATGATGAACGCGGAAGCGCAGAGGAGAGAGCAAAACAAAACACCAGTCACGAATTAGATGCACAAAATAAGAATTTGCAAAGTTAAATATCTGAGGATTTCAATTTAAGCTAAAGGGAGACTGGTTTTCCTTTGCTGTAAACAAAAGTTAGTTCTCGCGAGACTAGCATAATCTCACTACGCCTACGTACTACGTCATCTGTTGGAACGCCACTTTCTCATAAATGTGCGCACAACAGTTAGCGTAAGCTAGAGATTACAGTTTATAAAGTTGTAAATATGGATATTTTTCTTACACAAACTCATCAATTCACTTCAGAAAGCCTTTATTAACCTCCCGGAGTCGTGTGGAGTACTTTTTATGATGGATGGATGTACTTTTTTGGACTTCAGAATCTCAACACCCATTCACTGCCATTATAAATCTTGGAAGAGCCAGAACATTTTTTATTAGAACTCTCATTGTATTAATCTGAAAGAAGTAAGTCATATACACCTTGGATGGTGAGTAAATCATCTGGTAATTTTAATTTTTGAGTGAACTATACCTTTAAAAAAAATTGAATTGAATTGATACATACCCACAACCACGGGCAGCACCTTCATCGCCTTCCTTTCTCGTCCGCTCACCCTGTTGCTCTTGCTGTGGCGGCGTCCCGCATGAGACCGATGGTTCTTCTCCACACCGTTCTCCCGGCCGCTCTCATCCTCGGTGGCCCGCTCAGGGTTCTCTGCATCCGATACACTGTCCATCTGGGTGGTCATGGGGTCACTCTCTGCTGCCGGCGTTTGACCTTCTGCCTGCTCGTCTGTGGTAAGAGTAACCGGGCTGGCTGGGGAAACTGGAGTAGTCGGGGTAGCGGAGAGAGATGTCGGACTAAGACCTGCAGGCATGAGGTACACCACCTTTTCCCTCGCCCGTCCCTTCTCCTTCTGCAGAGCTGCTCCTAGTCGCAAAGACAGGCTCCTGCGGCCTCTGGGTGGCCGGTGGAGGTGCGACCGGCTACGGCCAGAGCTCCATCGCCTTAATCCCCTGAACATCCAGTAGTACAGGAGGAGCATGACAGGGCAGGGGACGAAGAAGGAGCAGATGGAGGAGTAGACCACGAATTGGTTGTCCTCCAGCTTACACACATGAGGGTTCCTGTTGGGCACCTGGTTCAAGCCAAATATGACAGGACTGGCTACGCCGAGGGAAAGCACCCAGGTGGCTGTGATCAAGGCTAGCTGACGAACACTAAACTGGTTCCTGTTGTACTTCAGAGGGACTACCACTGCAATGTACCTGTAACAGAGATGTAGAGAAAGTTATAAGCTACATTAGTAGTCACACCAATGGACAAAGTGCACTTTAAATGCTCCATCTCTTTAAAGCAGGATGTATTCATTTTTATTGTTCATTTTGTGTTGTTCATTGTTTATTTTCTCAACTATTTAATTTAATTTGACTCAACAAGGTGGGCTCAACACTATTTATTCTTTGAAACACAAAAGAAGATTGAAATATGTATAAGTGTTGAATAATGTCCAGAACTGTTGACAAAAACAGTTGAAACATTCTTTAAAATATCTTCTTTTGTGTTCTAGAGAAGAAAGTAAGTCATACAGGCTTGAAACAACATTATGGTATGTATATAACAACAGTTTTTTTAATTTTAGGGTGAACTATCACTTTAAGACAGGATAGTAGCGAAAGTATTTTGAAGTGAAAAATGGCACACAGTGCCAGTTGGGTTTGATGAAACTTTCAGTCAGACATTATTTGTCTACTTTTATTTGTCTGCTTTTACTGCATTTACTTTAGAACGCTTCTAAACACTTATGTTTATGCGTAAAATCATGATTGACAACTCCTTAAAGCATGTTTTGTGCTCATTTTTGTTATTCACAGTGACCTGCCGAGACACTGCGCAATCATTTTAAATTGCATGAGACCTTATAAGTCTGATTCATCTTTTCAATCATCTACACCCTTTCGACCTCAAACCTTTGTTTGTCATCTTCAGAGACAAGCTCGCTTTCTTTTCAGTATGCGTCAAAGACGGACTGACCCTGCTTTGCCTTGGTCTGGGGCCTCTTGAAGTTGTTTCATATTGTTCATGTGAATCAGTGATGCTTGATGCACTGTGCAAGTAATGAAATTCAGCTCCACGTCTTGGTTTCATTAGCATCCCGCTGGACGCCAATCACACATAACCACCGATTTAAGATTCACTGTGTGAACGCTCAGAAAGGACCAAAACAGACCTACTGAATGTTAAAAAAATCATTAAAAATTTGTTTGAAAGTTTGTGGGGCCACCACAAGAAACGTGTAGATAATATGGATGGATTATCTATTTGTCTTCTATTTTTTTTTTTTTTTGCAGTGCTGGGTGTATACGGAAGTAAGTAAATATATAATTGCTTTGGTAAAACCATGTTTTGGTAAATGAGATACAAAGTAATAATTAGGAAATAAAAAGTTAAAGTTATGAGATATGAAATCATAATTATGAGATAAAAGTGATAAATATGACATAAAGAGTCAAGATTTTGACATTAAAAGACAAACCTTTTAAAACATTTTTTTTTGTTTATGTTTGTTTTTCAATTATTTATTTATTGTTTCATTGTTTTTCAGTGTTTTTGGTATATGGAAGGCCATTTCTGCCAAAAAAAAAACAAAACATTTTGGTAAATGAGAGAGAAAGTAGTAATTATGACATAAAAGGTTGAAGTTATAAGGTATTAAGTCATAATAATGGAATTAAAAGTCAATATTATGACAAACTTTTTTTCATTGTTTTTAAGTATTAGGGGCATATGGAAGGCCATTTCTGCCAAAAAAAAAAAAATGCTTTGGTAAATGAAAGACGTAGTAGTAGTAACTGAGATAAAACTTTTCAAAAAATTTTTTTTTTTCAAATTGAGATTTAAGCTTTCCATTGATGTATGGTTTGTTAGGATAGGACAATATTTGGCCAAGATATAACTATTTGAAAATCTGGAATCTGAAGGTGCAAAAAAAATCTAAATATTGACATATGTGATAAGTCATAATTATGGCATAAAAAGTAACAATTTTGACAGTTATTTTATTTATGTCAGTTGTTTTTGTCACAATCGTGACTTTTTATTTCATATCTTTGTCTTTTTTTGTCATAATGGTTTTTATGCCATAATTTTACCTTTTAATTCCAACTTTTTGTGGCATAATTTAAATTTTTTATGTCATAATTATGAGTCATACCAAAGCATGACTTTTTATGTAGCGGAAATAGGCTTCCATAGAGGTAACGTTTTAAAGTCCCATAATATGTTTTTTTTTTTTTTTTTTACGTGTTTCTTTGTATTTTTGTTGTATACAGTATATTGACATAAACAATTCCAACAGAACTCAGTGTAAGTGGTTTCTTTTTGCATTCTTTCTGTTCATTTTTTATGAGTTGAAGTTTGAGCTATTTTTAATAGAGAGTGGTGGGTGAGCAGGTGTGTGTGTGGGTGCACGTCTCACCTGTCCACACTAATTGCACATAGATTCAAAATGGAGGCAGTGCAGAGCATCACGTCCATAGTCATTAGGGCATCGCAGATGTACATACTCAGGGTCCACATGCCTCCCAGGAACTAAAACACATCCACCCACACACATACACACACACAGACAGAGAAAGATAGAATGTGTAAGACAACAGGACACATACACTCATTCATACCTGCCAAGGGCATCAGTTCCATTTAAATATCTTCAACACATAAATACCAATATTCATCCAAAACTATTTAAAATATTACAGTTATAATCCAATTTTAAATGTGAATATTCAAATATTAGAGAGTGCCCAAAAGTGAAAATTCTGTCATTAATTACCTACCCTCATGTCGTTCCAAACCCATCAGGAACACAAATTAAGATATTTGAGAAGAAATTGTTGAATAAAGTTGTTATTTTTGATTTCTTCCTGCACAAAAAGTATTCTTGTAGCTTTACACAATTAATGCTGAACCACTGTCACATGGACTATTTTAATGATGTCCTTACTACCTTTCTGGGCCTTCAACGTGCTAGTTGCGTTGCTGTATATGCAGGGTCAGAAAGCTCTCGGATTTCATCAAACGTATCTTAATTTGTGTTCCAAAGAAGAGCAAAGGTCTTATGGGTTTGGAATGGCATAAGGGTGAGTAATTAATGAGAAAAAAATTTATTTTAGTCTTCCCTTTAAGTCTTCAGGGATCTTTTGGGAGCAGATGGTAGGTGTTTATCACTGTATGGTCCCGATTGACTGCAATTAAAGTTTGAATTCATTCAAAGAATGAACCAAATCCTTTGTTAATTCAAACTAAACATTCAATAAACACAGGAAGTCTCTGAGGGAAATCACTCAGTGCATCAAGATTCACGTCAGACACACAAACATCAAGCGCAACAATTCACAACATGAGACATTAGAAATAGTTTCCTGGAGATCAAAAATAAACACCAAAATGGCATAGAGTCAACATGAAATCAAAACTGACCTTTTATTTCTTAATACATGTTTCATTGGGTTAGTGTGAACAATTCATTACACGGATTTCTTCAAATTTTACATAATTAGATCTGCCCTTAACAATGACTTCTCTTTCCAGTTGACATCACCAACCTATCTTCATTTTTCAACCCTGTCACACGGACCTCATTTCACAGCCCAGTCAGCTTCTGGTGCATAAAATCAAGTGGAAAAATCTTTTTATGATAAATTACGTAAGTCAAACAGACTGCTCGCAGTGTTTCATGCAGTGTTAAACAGAAGTAGAACCACACTTATTTTCAGTTTCATTTATGCTAGAGAAGTCTAACCGTTCGATACAGTGTAGCAATTTGAATGACCCAATTATTGATGTCTGTCATGTTCTGCTTATACATTTCAAACACCTTGCACTTGTCCACTAGTAACATTTCAATGAGCAAACAAGTTCAACATCATATGAATGACTCATGAATTCTCAGAAACCCTGTAGCACTTAGCACTTAATGTACCAGCATCTCCTACTAAAATCTTTTCAAAGAAAAAAAAGTTTGTTTCATATCTTCATTCTAGCCTTGAACAGGACACTTAACCCCATTTTCTCCAGTCAGACTGTCCCAGGTAATAAAAACATCAGCTAAATGAAAAATTAGTAGACTAGTAGTCTGAGATACACTACCAGTCAAAAGTTTTTGAGGTTTTTAATGTTTTTAAAGGTGTCTCTTCTGCTTACCAAGCCTGCATTTATTTGACCCAAAATACAGCAAAATCAGTAATATTGTGAAATATTTTTACTACACTGTAAAAAACAATTTGTTGAGTCAACTTAACCCTTTAACTGTCACTCCCTATCTTGAACATAGAAATGAAAATGCACTATCCAGAGTTAATTTTTTATAATTCATGAATGAAAACATTTTGTAATATGATTTTGATGTGCAATTTCCATGGTAATGCAATGTCTGATTTTAAAATGGTTTTCAAAGGATGAATTTTGAAATTTTAAGTTTTCAGGTGATATATAATTTTTTAAGATTTCTATTGCATGATAGGTAAAAAGGCAACAAAGAAAGCATTTTTGTGACAAAGGTCAGAACTCCTGTTATGATATAGATTTTTGAGGTGCACTCTTGTCATAAATTAATCTATTACTTTTCCTACATAATTTGTAACACAAAAGAGTGGTAAAATATCTATTTAGGAGTCTTAGACCTTCCCAACGATATATAGCTTGTCATGATTAGATTAGGATTTATTTGTTAAATGGTGAAGTAAACTTTGCTCCCTGGCTGGCTTTAAAATTTTAAGTGCAGTCAACTCAAAAAAGTTTAGTCAACTTGAAATGATAAGTTGTACTAAGTGACAACTTCTACATTTGAGTTGATTCAACTTAAATTTTTGAGGCAGCTGGGTAACAACCTAGCTTTTAAGTTTAACAAACCAAATTTTTAGTCAACTCAAATATCTACGTTGTGACTTAGTACAACTTAACATTTCAAGCTGACTAAACTTATTTGAGTTGACTGAACTTAAAATTTTAAGGCAGCAGTGTAACAAATTATTTTAAGTTGACTCAACAATTTTTTACAGTGTATTTGTGTACAGTGTAAAATGTAATTTATTTCTGTGATCAAAGCTAAATTTTCAGCATCATTACTCCAGTCTTAAGTGTCACATGATCTTTCAGAAATCTAATATGCTGATTTGCTGTTCAAGAAACATGATGTAGTAATGATACTAAAAAAGTTTTGAAATTAATGGAATAAATTACATTTAAAAATATATTCAAATAGAAAGCAGTTATTATAAATAGTAAAAATATTTTACAGCTTTTCCTGTACTTTGGATCAAATAAATGCAGGCTTTAAAAAACATTAAAAATCTTACTGTTCAAAAACTTTTGACTGGTTGTGTATGGAGGAGGGTTTTAGACATTCAACCATCTCTCATTGGTCAACAGTGCTCACCTCAGAGTAGACATAGAGCGGGAGAACCAGCACGGCCAGCAGGAGGTCGGCCACGGCCAGACTGACGATGAAGTAGTTAGTCGCGGTTTTGAGGGAGCGTTCGGTCAACACACTGAGGCAAACCAGGACGTTCCCCAGGATGATGATGAGGATGAGAGGCACGCCGCATATCAACGCGAAGTAGTTGTACCTCTCGTGGGCCGCCTCTGGGTCTATACTGGGCGTCACATTGACCATGGTGCCCTGAAGTTCAGCTGCCAATCCGGATTTAACATCTGTGAGAGGGAAAGAATGGCAAAGTGGGTTCTGTTTATAAAGACAAATTGTGTGCGATAATACGTGTTTGTGTTCCTGCCCATCTGTTACTAGGAAAGGAAATATGACAAGAAGAGGCCATAAATATGAACAAGCGCTGTCATTTCACAGTCGTTTATATGCAGAGTGCTTTCTTATTTTTCCACAGTAACAGACTCTATCTCCATTTGTCATCGAAAGCAACCAAAATGTTGTCATTTCATGCTGTAAATTACCTCGCTTTCATTCTAACCAAAGTTCTTACCTTGAAACTGTCACGATCAGACAGGATTTTTGGTGTTTGTAGAATATGTTGGCGCCTGGGAGTGTTGTAATCACATTTCGGGGGTGTGCGGGATAAAGTTGACTCTTTGCGTCAACAGCAGCCATGTTGAAAGAGTTAGCACTTCGTTCATGCGATCTGATAGAGCTGAAAGAGAAGAGAGGTGATAATTCAATCTTCTTTTTATGCTTTATACAGGCATCATCAGCAATGCACATGACTGTGACAATCAAGTTAAAAAAGGACGCATATGAGATGAGTTTGACACCCTTGAATTACCGAAGAGCGCTGACGACTTGGTCTCTGGTTTCACACACAAGCTAAAATGTGCTGAAACTGATTTGCGTACCTCACGATATGTTGAAAATAAGTTTAAAATATCTTTTTACACATTTTTGGTTCCCTATGGCTGCAGGTTTAATTGCTTGTTTTAATAGCTGATGATATCAACGTGTCATTCTGGAATTAGTATTTGAAGAGGCGCGAAGGCGTATTAAATAACATGAGTTAATTTTTTTGGTTCAGTTTAAATGAATTGCACCCAAATATCGACTTTACGAAATTGGCTGTCATCATGCAATTTGTCTCGGTTTCTTTATTCTACGTTGGAGTATGATATCAGAGGATGCTCTGCTTCTGTGATAAGACTGTTTGAAATTCTCCCCTCTCGCAACAACAGGTAAAAGTTGCCATGACAACCTCCAGTGTGTGTGTGTTTGTGTGTGTGTGTGTACCACAATGAAGACGGGAGGTACTTGTGAGCATGTACATAAATAAAAACCCAATCAAACCCGTTCCAGTTCACATCACCCTTTGGTAACTAATGAAAATGTTCAATTAGAGAAGTCTCCTCTCAGGTCGATGTTATCGTTTCTTCCCCTGCAGCTTCTTCTTTTGGAAGTCTAGTAGTTAGGGGAGTTGTGCGCCATTTCAAATTGAATTGAGAACGGCTTTTAAATTCCAATTTAATCTATTTTAAACATCATTTGACATGAATTGTAATTTCAATTTAAAATAAGGGAAGTCGAATAAAAATTAATGCAGCTGGGGAAAGAAATCAATAGCTGTTTGTGTAGTTTTTAATAATGTTACATTCATTCTCAGCATGAATTACTAACTAATCTGTTGCCACAGGTTAAAAACAACCCAGCGCTGGGTGAAACATGGACAATCCGAGTAATTGGGTTGTTTTTATCCCAGAGGTTGGATTATATGTTTAATCCGACCTACTGGGTGTTTTTTATTTAACTCAACTATTGTTTAAAAATTACTATACGGCTGGCTTAAAATAACCCCAATATAGATTGGAAATTAAAAATCGGACATGTAATTACTAGAGGCATCAGTAATAATAAAAACTGAATATTTACTAATAAGCAATTAAAAAAAAAAAGTGCATTATTTAATTATTATTTCTTCAACTTTTTAATACATGTTCATTTATTGAACATATTAATAAATGTTCATTTCCATCTTATTTTGGGGTCATTTTTTAAGCAAGAAATTTTAATAGTAAATAGTAATTTAGCAATAGTTAAGTGAAATAAAGCTACCCAGAAGGCTGGGTTAAACATTTAACCACCTGCTGGATTAAAACAACCCAGTCACTAGGTTTGTCCATATTTCACCCTGCAATTTTTTTTTAGAAAATACAAAATAGAAAATGGAAAAATACAGTGTGTGAGGTATTTACAAAAATAATGTATGATATTAGTGATCTTTTTTTTTTAAATGCCACCTATAGATATTTGATACATATTTCAGTAGATTAAATAAATGTAATTAAATTTCATAAAATGCAATATTTTACAATATTAGTTTATATATATATATATAAAGGCAGGATTAGAATTAGAAATTAATGAACAGATATTGCCATACTTCCCCAGTTGATTGAATAAATTAAAAATTGCAAACAGTTTTTGAATGTCTTTAAATATGCTAATGAGACATTATCTAATTAAATATGCACTAATTTGCATACATTTCCAGAACAGAAATCTGAACACTGGAAAAAGCAAGGTATGTAGTTTCACAGTAAATCTTTCAGAATATAGACATGAATAAAACTTTAAAGTTTTAAAGAGCTACTGAAGTGGAAATACAAGAAATAACTTATTTTGAGAAAACAGATTTTAAAAATATGTGCTCTAACTGAAATCTACATACAGAAACAAATAAAGACCAAGAAACACTTTTCTATTTTAATACATTTTAAAATGTAATTTAT